>VDFB02049217.1:5874922-6354899 GCA_007258455.2 Sequoia sempervirens | reverse complement strand
CAATTGCACATAAAAGGCACTGTAGGAGAGGATGAGAGAGGCTAACAATATTCATTTTCCATTCGGTCTTTGATCATGTAATTATTGAACAATTATGGTGTGGAATTACATTATCTTTGATCATGTAATTATTGATCAATTATCATGTGGAATTATAGTACTTATGTATGTTTGAAGACTACAATCTTTTGCCAATAGTGGCATGGTATGATTGTTAATTTTTCCATCAAGGCTCCAATCCCTTTGGGGTGTAGTTTTTGACAATTCATATTGGGGATGAGGTCCCCCATTTGTGACCTCACCAGTTCATAGCTTTGGGTCAAAAGTGTTTACCCCTCTTAATTAAAAAAATATAAGACTATGTTCTTGCAGATTTCATGACACTTTTTGTTGCCATGTAAAATTTCATTATAAACAATGTCAAATGTCATCAAATAATGGTAGGCAATGTCACCTCAAGTCTTATTATTTATGTCAAATTTACTTACAAATGTAAGCACATGCAATGAGCACTTTCTGTCATGCAGACTGTAAGAAAACAATGTATTGAAGTTGAGCTTCATATTTTTTAACAACCCTTACTTTCAACAAACATTCCATTTCAATATTTGTTCATATGTTTGGAACTCAAAATGCACATAATAGTTGCAAGATGGAAAATACACAGGGTTGTGACTCACTTCTGAATTCTTGTTCAATGAGCACTTTTTGTTATGCATATTGTAACAAAAAAATGTATTGAACTTCACCTTCATATTTTTTAACAACCCTTACTTTCAGGAAACATTCCATTTCAATATCTGTTCATATGTTTGGAACACAAAATGCACACAATAGTTGTAGGATGGAAAACACATAGAGTTGTGACTCACTTCTGAATTCTTGTTCAATGAGCACTTTCTATTATGCAAAATGTAACAAAACAATGTTTTGAAGTTCACCTTCATATTTTCTAACAACCCTTACTTTCATAAAACATTCCATTTCAATATTGTTGTACGTTTTGTGAACAAAAAATGTAGAAAAAAGTTGTAGGAAATGGAAAACACACAGGGTTGCGACTCACATCTCAATTCTTGTTCAATGAGCACTTTCTGTTATGCAGACTGTAACAAAACAATGTATTGAAGTTGAGCTTCACATTTTTTTACAACCCTTACTTTCACCAAACATTCCATTTCAATATCTGTTCATATGTTTGGAACACAAAATGCACATAATAGTTGCAGGATGGAAAACACACAGGGTTGTGACTCACTTCTGAATTCTTGTTCAATGAGCACTTTCTATTATGCAAACTATAACAAAACAATGTTTTGAAGTTCACCTTCATATTTTATAACAACCCTTACTTTCAAAAAACATTCCATTTCAATATATGTTCATATGTTTGGAACACAAAATGCACATAATAGTTGTAGGATGAAAAACACATGGGGTTGTGACTCACTTCTGAATTCTTGTTCAATGAGCACTTTATGTTATGTAGACTGTAACAAAACAATGTATTGAACTTCACCTTCATATTTTTTAACAACCCTTACTTTCAACAAACATTCCATTTCAATATCTATTCTTATGTTTGGAACACAATATGCACATAATAGTTACAGGATGGAAAACACACAAGATTGTGACTCACTTTTGAATTCTTGTTCAATGAGCACTTTCTTTTATGCGGACTGTAACAAAACAATGTAATGAAGTCCGCCTTCATATTTTATATCAACCCATACTTTCATAAAACATTCCATTTCAATTTCATCATACGTTTGGAATAGAAAATGCACATAATACTTGCATGATGGAAAACACACAGGGTTGTGACTCACTTCTCAATTCTTGTGCAATGAGCACTTTATTTTATGCAGACTGTAACAAAACAATGTTTTGAAATTCACCTTCATATTTTATAACAACCCTTACTTTTAGCAAATATTTCATTTCAATTTCGTCATGCGCTTTGAATGGAAAATGCACATAACAGTTGAATGATGGAAACACATAGGGTTGTGATTCACTTCTAAATTCTTGTTCAATGACCACTTTCTATTATGCAGACTGTAACGAAACAATATATTGAAGTTCAAAATAGTTCAACTTACCTATAATGGTCCTGCAAATGCAGAAAATAGTTGCAAGAAATGTCCAGCTTACCTATAATGGTCTTGCAAAGCATTTTGATAGGTCAAAAGTCAAAGGTGTCGTTGCACAACTTATAAAAGTTTGAGATGCCACAACAATAACTGCATTGGAGGTTGGTGGAGGAGGGAATTTGTGTAATGTGATAGTGGATACAGAATAGACAAGAAAGATCCCACTTCAAATATGACATCTACATACAGGAGTAACAATTATACCTTTAAACAAAATCCAAGCCCATACAATTCACCTCCTTTCCAGTCACTTCCGCCAATAGGAAGACCACTTGGCTGAAAAATGTCCCCTTTGCACCATCTGAATTACTGCAAAATCATGCACTACGAAATAAAAACTGCATAGTTGGTTCAATTTCAACTTCATATGCAACAAGAGATAGTGGTAGCCTTGTGTTTCCATTGCTCAACAATTTTGCTGGTGATTGTTGAGTTGTCAAGGAAATGGTATGGGCTTGGATTTTGTTTAAAGGGATAATCATTACTCCTGTATGTAGATGTCCCATTTGATGTGGGAGCTTTCCTATCTATTCCATATCCACTACAACATTACACAAATTCCCTCTTCCAATAACCCCCAATGCAACTATTGTCGTGGCATCTCAAACATTTATCAGTTGTGAACAATACCTTTGACTTTTGACCTATCAATTGTGCAACAACACCTTTGAATTTTGACCTTTATCAGTTGTGCAACAACACCTTTCACTTTTGACCCATCATTTGTGCAACAACACCTTCCATTGTTGTCTTTGTTTTATGAAATTCATGTCTTTTAGATTGCAGCTCTCTAGGAACAACATTAAGATCCTCTTCTTTTCACCATGAAAACTTCTTCTTGTGTTTTAATTCCTTTTCTAAGTGGTTAACTTTAGTCTTTGACTATTTTGCTCCACTTTGAGCATTTCCAAATATTTTTTTTGCAGTGTCTTTATCATTAGAGTATGTAGATGTTTCTTTTCGCAAGCTCGTTATGAAACTTGTCTGCCTTGTTGGATAAGACTTTCATGCCTCCACCTAACTGATTCTCTTTTTCTGCACTTAGATCTGGTATTGCCTATTCCTTATCATCCATTTCCAATTGTATTTGTTCCATGGAATTTCTAACTTCAAGAATGCTTGGATTCATTTGTTCAACTCCACTTACAACATCATCTCTCTCTTTCTTTGCTTGCACAAATTCATATGCAATAGAAAAACTTTCGAGTTAATCCACATCTGCATTGCCATTTGCCCCTTGCACATACTGCACATGCTCCTTCCTCCACTTCTCATGAGCAGGAACATCTTCAGTCAATACATTATCTATCTCGTTCACTTTGGTCTACTTATTTCTAAGTGTTTTTAGAGCAAATTCCTTTTTTCATTACACACTTTCTAGTACATCCTCATATTCTTTTTATTACTAGCATGTCATAAAATTCTCATAACAAATATTTTTGGGATTCTGTCAGATTTCTTGCATGCTAAGGGATAGAGTTTTGAATGTATTAAATGCTTTCAAATGATAAAGGGACAAACATGTGGTAATGAAGTTTTGATGTTTATGGATGAGTTTCAAAAGTAAATAAAAATCCACAAAGGAATACATTTCAATAGTAATACAAAATATCTTTCATTCAATAGTAGTGTTTCAAAATAGTACATCTGGTTATACAACAGTGTGTGGGTTGCTATTTTTACAATACCCTGTATTTTCCAATCTATAGTTTTACAAAACAATATTCATGCAATAAACAGTAATAAAGAGTAATAAACAATAATAAAGAGTAATAAAGAGTAATAAAAAATACAATAATAAACACTAATAAAGAGTAATACAAAATATCTTTCATTCAACTGTAGTGTTTCAAAATAGTAATACAAAATAAAATTCGAAGTTTCCATTTTTCATTTAACAAGTCTTGGGAGATCCTAATCAGATTCACTCTCTACATTTCTAGTCTTTACATTTGTGCCCTGATTGGAACAGTAGGGGCATCCTGCGCCAAGCCATTGAATAACCTTTTCATCATTTGTCAGAACTGGTGCAGGGTGGTCTAGCAATGTGTGGAGGGCATGATACATCTCTTGTATGTCCTCTTCAATGTGTGGCTCAACAACATGACCA
Source organism: Sequoia sempervirens (assembly GCA_007258455.2). Taxonomy (NCBI): domain Eukaryota; kingdom Viridiplantae; phylum Streptophyta; class Pinopsida; order Cupressales; family Cupressaceae; genus Sequoia; species Sequoia sempervirens. Next base: position 6,350,633 of record VDFB02049217.1, on the reverse strand, counting down.
TGCAATCGCATTGCTTGGTCAAAAAAATGAGGACCCTGATGTTGTAGGCTACTACTAAATGTTGCTTGTATACACCTCATATATGAGGATGATTGAAGCAACGAACGTGAGAAGATGCCACCAATGGGGTAGACACCGTGATCAACATCATATCTTTTGAATGCTTCCTCAAGCTGTATGTAATTAACCACATGTATCCACACACATTTTGTACATAGAATCTAAATTAGAGGATGGTTTGTGAGCAGGTCCATGGAGTTTGACAGGAACTTGCATGCTACATTAGCCTCCTAATAGGGGAGTGTAGGTTTGATGGGCTCTAGAAATCTACCGATCTTATGAATCACATCCTCCACCGTATGGAAATTGAATTTGAAAGCAGACTGTAGCCTCTCCATAGTGAAGGGACTACCATTATTTTCCTGATCGTTGCGGGGAACCTGGCCGATGTGAATCCTTGAGTTCAACATTTTTAGTTGCACTGTCAAAAAAAAGGGACAAAGAGTCAATAAAAAATATCACTGCAAGCATGTAGAAAAAAAATGTTATTTACTTGCAAGTACTAATTCATCCACTACTTGAGAAAATAAATAAATATCGCAATACATTTATGAAAAGAAAAGGTCTTAGTTACATGAATATTGTTTTGTAAAACTATAGATTGGAAAACATAGGGTGTTATGAAAACTGCAACCCACTCACTATTGTAAAACTAGATCTAATTGTAGAAAAGGAGAATCAATTGGGTCGAGACATGAAAGTATTATCTGAAACATATGAATTATGTAATCATAAATACACTTGTTGCAAATAACTTGTTAAAAGACACAGATGAATTATTTAATCATAAAAACACTTGTTGCAAATAACTTGTTAAAAGAAACATATGGATTATGCAATCATGAATACACTCTCAAAGTTGGGAAAAAAGCAGTTGCAAAGGTACATGAAAGTATTCAATACATTCAAAACTCTATCCCTTGGCATGCAAAAAATTTGATAGAATTCCAAAAATATTTGTTATGAGAATTGTATGAAATATGAGAATGTATTGGAAAGTATGTAATGAAAAAGGAATCTTCTCTAAAAACACTTGAAGAAGCAGACCAAAGTGAACAAGATAGATAATGTATTGATTGAAGAGGTTGTTCCTGCTCATGAGAAGTGGAGGAAGGAGCATGTGCAATATGTGCAAGGGGCAAATGGCAACGCAAAAGTGGATTAACTCGAAAGGTTTTCTATTGCATATGAATTTGTGCAAGCAAAGAAAGAGAGAGATGATGCTATAAGTGGAGTTGAACAAATGAAGCCAAGCATTCTTGAAGTTAGCAATTCCATGGAACAAATATAATTGGAAATGGATGATAAAGAAAAGGAAATACTAGATCTAAGTGCAGAAAAAGAGAATCATTTGGGTGGAGGCATGAAAGTCTTATACAAAAAGGTAGACAAGTTCCATAGCGAGCTTGTGAAAAGAAACATCTGCATACTCTAATGATAAAGACACTAAAAAAACAATAGTTGGAAATGCTGAAAGTGAAGCAGAACAATCGAAGACTAAAATTAACCACTTAGAAAAGGAATTAAAACACAAGAAGAAGCTGTCATGGAGAAAAGAAGAGGAGCTTAATGTTGTTCCTAGAGAGATACAATCTAAAAGATAGGAATTTCATAAAACAAAGACAACAATGGAAGGTGTTGTTGCACAACTGATAGGTCAAAAGTCAAAGGTGTTATTCATAATTAATAAATGTTTTAGATGCCACAACAATAGTTGCATTGGAGGTTATTGGAAGAGGGAATTTGTGTAATGTCGTAGTGGATACAAAAAAGACAGGAAAGCTCCCACTTCAAATGGGACATCTACATACAGGAGTAAATATTATCCCTTTAAACAAAATCCAAGCCCACACCATTTCCTTGACAACTCAAAAATCACCAGCCAAATTGCTGAGCAATGGAAACACAAGGCTTCCACTATCTCTTGTTGCATATGAATTTGAAATTGAACCAGCTATGCAATTTGCATTTCGTAGTGCATGAGTTTGCAACAATTAAGATGGTGCAAAGGGGACGTTTTTCAGCCAAGTGGTCTTCCTATTGACGAAAGTGACTGGCAAGGAGGTGAATTATATGGGATTGGATTTTTTTTAAAGGTATAATTGTTACTCCTGTATGTAGATGTCCTATTTGAAGTGGGAGCTTTCTCATTTGTAACAAGCAAGGAGGAAAAAGGCCTACAAATTTGCAAGCTCAAAGTGTTAACAACAAATGAACATCACAATACATGTGTTCCTTAACTTGCTACCCATCAAAATGCAATGCAAGATTCATAAAAAGCATCTACTAACATCCCACACTATGTTTTCCAACCTACAATTATTCAGTGCATTTTGATTTATCATCATATCACGATTTTGAAACCCCAATTTTAGTCCACCGAAGAGTTGTTATAAATTTTGTAGGTGAATTTCATTAAATTCTCAATATCTAAAAAACACAAGAGTTTCATTAGAACCATACTGTCTATGTATAATTGCAAGTTGGAAAACACTACATGAAATACAACGTACAACACACTATGTTTTCCAACCTGCAATATGAAGGTGGACTTAAATACATTCTTATAGTGCACAAAATAGAAAGTGCTCGTTGCAGCAAGCCATTTCATTGTCATACATATTATTTGTGTTTGTGCATTTATCAAAAATCCAACAATACATTTGAAGACCATAGTTGATTAGAATGTATATATGCTTGGAGGTGTGTATGAGCTTCCATAGTGGGATGGAGTATTCAAGATCTAAATCTTAATCAAACGAGAAAAACCATAAACCTATCATTGAAACTCCAACTCATGTCACCCTCCATGTCATCCTTTTCCTCCATTGACAAGGGAAACCAAAATTTCTTCCATGTTGGACTAACAGCTATCCATCCTATTTCACCAAAGGAACACCAAAAGTCACCCTGTAAGGAATACAATACTTGATGCAAAATATTATTTCACAAAATGGTAGTCGTAGTCTTCTAGTTCCACCCACTTTCACCTCATCCATCCCATGTTTATCCAGCTCATCCATTTCATGTTTTTCCACCTTCATAGCACCTATAGAAAGTCAACCATGTCACACAGTTGACCTCATTGATTGAAAGCATGACATCATAGATCCCCTTTTATGTGAAGATCAAAGTACTCCCTCTCATAATCCCAATCCATCTTATCATTCCATTCCATGTCATGACACCATATCATCTCATGATCCAAGTATGACAACTCCATACCATAATCGTAGTGTATAAATTCATTCAAAAAAGCTTTCCATCCATTCAATAAAGTCAAGACCCCCAAGGTATAAGCATTTCCCTCACATCACATGATAATCCTAAACTTTTGCAAGATATCATTCATGAACCACAAACATATAAGCTTGGTTCATCCACCTTTATAAAAGCTGGTTTTCTCGTACAATACCACACGCCTTCATGAGTTCCATTTACCTAAACACCCTAATATTAAAACACATCTAAATTCTTATGGCCTTGGCTAAATACCTCCTTCTTAAGATGTTGGTAGCTCTTTCAAACACAAAATTACTCCCTTTAGATCAATACGTCCACCTCCTCCATCATCTTCGCCATCTATTGTTGGACCCTATCCATCAACTCTTCCATCCATCATGGGCCCATATGTTCCTAATGCATATCCTTATATGCCCTTTCAAGAACAACAAAGGTGCATAACCTTGAATTCCTTCTAACACCTTCCACTTCAAAATCCTCTCATAATCCAGGAGGATCCCAGAATCTCAAAAATATCACAGTCTCAAAATCTCTCAGAACTGACATCATTGGTTAGAGCTTGTTGACATGATCTTGATGCAACCTGTATCGCGTCAACAAGAGGTCATATGCAAGAGTTATGCTTGGTCAAACAGGCGAATCAAGCATTCATAAAGGTGAAAATTTGATTGTCGCAAATCCAAGCAAAAATGACACCAAGTTGTAGTGCTTGTCGTGTTGATTCCAGAACTATCCTCGGTTTCGAAAACAGAGTCCGTATGAGAAAAATACAACCAGTCAAAGTTTTAGTCAAAATGATGATGTCAGCATGTGACATGGCAATTGACTAGATGGTGACGTGGAAATTTCAGGTGATGTGGAAAAAAATCTCACAAAATTCACGTACCATGCTTTATTTTTGAAAATAAGGTGTGGAGGATTATTTTATCTCACAAAAATCCATCGGATTTTGTGGGATCCCAACCGGATTTGGTGGGATCCAAATCTCCTAAAATCAATGAAATTAACTCATAAAAAATAAACAAAACCTCCTAAAATAACACTAAATTGTTATTTTATTTTTAAACTCAACCCCATAAACTCAAATAGCCCGTGAATATAATAAGACAAGGGATTAAAAAACAAATTCCAAATGTTTTATTAAGGGGTTGTTTAATGTTTTATTTTTAAAATGGGGAAGTTATTGTTTTTATATAAACGGGTTAGTGTTTTTTTGTAAGGCTTATAATTATAAAAGCCAAAGGAGGGGGGTTAATTTGTTATTTTATTTATTATGGTGGTTTTTAACCCATATGCAAAATTTATGTATAAAAGGAGGTGATGTGATAGAGTCTTTATGCATTTTGTGGAGAAAAAATTCGGATGTGTTTTTTGAGAGAAAATTTTATACTCTTTGGAGGAATTTTTGGGAGAGAAATTACAAGGTGTTGATTACACCAAGAATTGTAAAATTGCAAAGAGAGATTGTGAGTGATTAAAGCTTGGATATTGTAAGAAGGCTATTGAAGCTTGGCGATATCAATAAAGCGGTCCAACGTTGAGAAGCGGACCTGGAGACGTAGCTCAAATTGAGTGAACTCCGTTATCAAGTTGTTTGTGTCTCTCTTCCATCTCTTTCTTGTTCTCTCATTTATTTTGGTGTTATGTTCTCTCATGAATGTTATTATAGATAATTGTTTTAAAGTGATTGAAAGCATTACTCAGTTTCATAATTTCAACGGTTAAGATACATGATCATGCATTACTGTTGGATTGGGAATTAAATCTATAATTGGATTAAGTTTTGGGAAACTTTAACGTCCTAGTTTACAGATCATCTCATTTCATAAAATCCCTCCATGGCCTATCCAAGCAATTGGGATACCAAACAAGAAATGCATAAATTGAAGAATCCATAAAAACCTAAATATCATCATGTCTCACTAAAAAGACATGCCAAAATAAAGAAAAATATGCTCCAAAATCAAAAGAAAAATACTTCCAAGAAAATGGAAGGTGCCTATTAAGAAAAAAATGAAAAGGATATAAAGAAAAATGAAAAGTGAAAACAAAGTGGGTTCCAAAGAAAGCAAAAAAATCCATGCATTGAAATAAAAAATCAAAATTGGTATGCCTACTTGCTAATCCAAAAGACTCCATTATTCCACCATCATCCATTCCTACATTAATCATCTTCCAAATCCATTTTCCATCCTTATATGCCCAATTTTATTATCCCAACCCACTCTCAATCCTTCAACTTTCACCACCCTTCAAGCTGTGTGCCAATGTTGTTTTTTCCCACATTCCCTCATAATGACTCCATTCCATACTTCCATCCAAGCTTCATCCCTCATTCCATAGCTTTAATCCAATCCTTTGCATGAATCTTTAGTCCCCTTCTTCCTACCCATATCCATTCCATTATCTTTACCAATTTTCCTACCAACATCTTTAAGTGGGAACATGTTAGTCATGCTCTATAAGAAACATTTAGTTAGTGGGGTACTATCTTCCGCAAAGAGACACTTGAGTCCTCCATTCATATCCATACACCACCATCAACTTCCATTTCCATGGCCATTCATATCCATTCATATCCACTAGCTTTCACATCCATCCACATACCCTTGCTTGTACACTTGGGGGTAAGACTTTTCCATTCGTACGATACATTATTGATTATCCTATTTTCACTTAGCCATCATATTCCTTCATTTATATTCCATGCTATCCACTTTATCCATCCACCTTCCTTTGATCTTGCATAAAGTATTGGGGCAAAATAACAAGAACAAGAATCTAATGCATGCTTTATACCATGTGTGTCTTCCATCCTCCATATCACTTGTCGTCCATGTCATGTCATTATAACTTGTCATACCTCTTACCATGGGGGAATGTTATTACTTTGACATGCCATCTTTGGAGTCCTCCATAGGTCCTCTATTTCTCCTTTGTAAAAGAGAAAACATTTTGAGTTCCCTCCACCCATAGCATTCCTTATCTGGATCCACCTATCTTCATCCTCCATTTACGGTGTATGCTTACATGTCCTATCATTAACCCATATCATTGATCCTTATCCATCCATATCTCCTTTGGTTTTCAGCTTGACTAAGGAATGAGATCTTGTTTATCATTATCATTTAAATTCTTATTTATCATTGTGTTATCATTGTTATGAGTAACACATTTAAACAAACCATAAACTCTTTAACAAACTAAAACATTAGGCTTTACTGTGTCACAACCACTGTGTTTTCCATCCTACAACTGTTTTGTGCACTGGTCCTTATCATATGCATTAGCATTTGCATATTTTCATTATCATGATCTTGCATATTTATCATTTTCATATTGCATGCATGACAACTTATGCTTTATCTTAACTCTTGTCTCTTGTCTCCATCAATATCATTATCTTTTTTATATATTTTCTTTTCTTGTCACATTCCAAGGAAGATCAAGGATCTCTACACCTTGTTATGTACAAAGGAGAGTGAGGAATTGGGCATGAGTATTTATTATGTTTGTGTATTGAGTCAGTCCATCCTATGATGATTGCAAAAAAAAAAACCGATAACAAAGGGGGATTCGTTCCAGTCTATGATGAAACAAATGATCACTTCATAGTCTTTCCATTTCATTCATTTCCATATCCAACCTTCTATATCCTTTCCTCCCATATTGAACACATTTCATAAGCCATTTATATGCTTTCCTTGCATCACATCAATGCATTGCATTCCTTTCTTCTTTGGATCCACCTAGGTCATTCATATTTCTAAATCTTGCATATCATTTTCTATCTACAACTAAAAAATGATCACTTTATAGCCTTTCCATTCCATTCCTTTCCATATCCATCCTTTCATATCCTTTCCTCCCATATCGAATACTTTTCATAAGCCATTTATATGCTTTGCTTGCATCTAATCAATGTGTCGCATTCCTTTCTTTGTTGCACCCACCTAGGTAATTCATATTTCTAAATCTCCCATATAATTATCTATCTACAACTCAAGCATACCTTCATCTATCATAACAAGATTGACACCATACCATGTGAATAACAATATGAAGGAAATATCAAGGTTATGCAATCAAAGATTGAGGGCAACAACCATATCAAGAGTCCATGTTCAATGTGATTTTATTTCATTTCATGCATGCATTATCTTCTAGCTCTTAGACACAATTGGGGTTTACAATTTGTATTTACAGATCTCAAGTGTTAACATGTTCATATAGAAGTCTGCAATATGTATCTTCTTGCTTGAAAAGTGTTACGAAAGTGTTCTTAGTTGTTGTGGCTGACAAATGTATGAGTTACAATGTTGTGTTCTACTTGTATACTTCAAAAAAACCACATGCCTTATGTATACTTCAACATTTTTTAGACATGTCTACACTGATGTTGTTTGTCATTGATGTCAAAGGTAAATGGAGTTGGTAATGCAAAAGGTGTTTGATGCCAACTACATGCAGAGTGAGTTGCTTCATTGTGTTCTCATGGATTGGTTTCAAAGAGATTATTCATTCATTTGGTGATCTACAACCAAAGTGGTTGTTGATATTCATGTCAGAGTCCTTGTTGTTCACTCATTACTTGTTCACATGGTGTTGGTGTAAAAGGTGTTGATAGTTGTTGCAAAATTTTGACAGAGTTGTTTCATGGCAAAGTCAGAGGTATTAAACAAGTACTCATTGTGCATTCATCATTCAAATTTTATTATTGATGGCTAATACATTTTGATGTTGTGACTCAAAGGTATTCAGTGGATAGGTTTTTGGCATAAAGACATGATTGGTGTTTGTTGATGAGATCTTCATGCTTCTACAAGGATCTAAACCAATGTCAAAAGCATAATATTTTGCATCAAAGGTATATGGTTAGAATCAAAGGTTACAGATCAATTACAGGTTTTGAAGCCCATTGAGTTTGTTTGAAGTTGTTTTGCATTCTTTCATTGCTTTCAAGTTTGTTCTTAAACCCTATATGAGGTTCATTATTCAAATTTTATAACATGTTTATTACCATCTGCAAAGGTTCATTATGCTTGAGTGTAATTAAACTGCCTTTTAAGGGGTACTTGATTGAGTTCATGTGATTGGATTTTTGGGTTGTCATTAATAGGTTTAATATGTTCAATATTTTACTATTATGCTTTGATAGATTTTTTGCAAGCATGCATAGCTTGTTCAAAAGCACCTATTTTAGGATTTTAGCCATAGTAGCAAGGCACTCAACTGTTTGATTAAATACTTTGGTAGACATGTATGAAAAATGTGGTAGCATAGACAAGGCAGTGAACTGTTTCATAAAATGCCTCAAAGAAATTTGGTCTCATGGTGATGGAATTCCATGACAATCCATATAGCAGCAAGGAAACAATATGGATTTTCATGGCATTCCATCACCATATGACCACATTTCTTTCAAGAATTTTATCAAACAATTCACTGCCTTGTCTATGTTGTTGCTTACTATTATGCTTTGATAGATTTTTGCAAGCATGCGTAGCTTGTTCAAAAGAACCTGTTTTAGGCTTTCAGCCATAGCAACAAGGCAGCGAACTGTTTGATAGAATGCTTTGGTAGAAATCTATGAAAAATGTGGTAGCATAGTGAATTTTTTGATATAATGCCTCAAACAAATGTGGTCCCGTGGTGATGGAATGCCATGACAATCCATATTGAAGCAATTGCAATATGGATTGTCATGGCATTCCATCACCACAAGACTACATTTCTTTGAGGCATTTTATGAAACAGTTCACTATGGTAGTTGCAATATGGATTGTCATATTGTCATGGCATTCCATAACCACGAGACCACATTTCTTTGAGGCATTTTATGAAACAGTTCACTATGCTACCACATTTTTCATACATGTCTAACAAAGCAATCTATCAAATAGTTCGATGCCTTGCTGCTATGGCTAAAAGCCTAAAACAGGTTCTTTTGAACAAGCTACACATGCTTGCAAAAAATATATCAAAGAATAATAGTAAATATGGATTGTCATGGCTTCCAACACCATGGCTAAATAGTAAATATGGATTGTTGAAAAAATGTATCAAAGCATAATTGTAAATATGGATTGTCATTGCATTCCAACACCATGGTCTTGGAATGCAATGAAAAGCCATAGACAAGCAATAGAAAAAGTTCATTGCCTAGTCTATGGCTTGTCATGCCATTCCAATCACCATGGTGTTGCAATGCCATGACAATCCATATTTACTATTATGCTTTGATAGTAAACACCCAATGTTTTCCAACAAGCTTATACATGCACAATATGATTGCAAGTTGGAAAACATAGTGTGGGGTGAGTATATGTCTTCCAAAACACAGTGGCAACCCATAGATAAGCAATCATACATAGAAATAGTTCATTGCCTTGTCTATGGCTTGTCATGGAATTCCAATCACCATGGTATTGCAATGCCATGACAATCCATATTTACTATTATGCTTTGATAGTAAACACCCAATGTTTTCCAACAAGCATATACATGCACAATATGATTGCAAGTTGGAAAACATAGGTGAGGTAAGTATATGTCTGCCAAAACACAATGGCAACCCATAGATAAGCAATCATACACAAAAACCGTTCATTGTGTTGTCTATGGCTTGTCATGGCATTCCAATCACCATGGTGTTGCAATGCCATGAAAACCCATATTTACTATTATGCTTTAATAGTAAACACCCGATGTTTTCCAACAAGCATATACATGCATAGTATGATTGCAAGTTGGAAAACACATTGTGAGCTGAGTATATGTCTATGAAAACACAATGGCAACCCATATATAATCAATCATACATAGAAATAGTTCATTGCCTTGTCTATGGCTTGTCATGGCATTCCAACCCACATTGTGTTGGAATGCCATGACAATCTAGATTTACTATTATGCTTTGATACTAACACATAATGTTTTCCAAAAACCATATTAACTAGAATTATCACAAATTGGAAATGAGCCCCACCTAAATTGTAATAAGAGGTCTTCAAAAAATTCCCTTGTAATAAAGAGGGAATCCCATTAGAGGTCTTATGATCAAGTTGCCTGTGGGTCCAAGTTTAATATTAGTGTCAAATCATTTCATTTAAATATCACACTTTTAAATGGTCAAATAGTTTAAAAGCAATTTCATATCTCATCCCAACTAAAAAAGATACATAACTATCTTTATTTTTATTGACGAAATTTGAACTTCGACCATTAAACTGGGTGATGAATAACCATATGAAACCTAGAGTAGAAACACCAAAAACCAAAGTGTAACCATATCAAACCCAGAGTAGAAACCCCAAACACCAAAGTGTAACCATATCAAACCTAGAGTAAGAGCCCTGGACACCAAAGTCTACCCCATGGAGGAGGTTAGGAAAATGAGCCACATCTGACCTGTAATAAAAATCCTGCTAAAGAGCTCATCACAAAGAGCACCCATGGCTTAGACATGTAGCAACCCAGTATACACACAAGAAATCCTAGTGGGTCCAAGTTTAATAAAACACTCTAGACAACTGGGCAATAAATTTGTATTTAAAACCATAACTCCTACCATGAGAAAGCACTTCCTTTGGCTTAAATAACAAAAATAAAGTTTCTAACTCTACCCTAATATTATGGGTATGAAATTAAATGAGCAAAGCCTTCGTTGCAATTCATCTACCATCAAGTCTGATTAAGGGCGAATGAGTGGATCAACAAAACCAAAATCAAGTTTTTAATCCTGCTCTAGATCTAGATTTTATGGGTAAAATTTCAAGAGCAAAGACTTCCTTGCAAAATCATCTACCATCAAGACTTTGGTGTTAATTTTTATTTAAATTTTCATGTATTCATAGCACTACATAAATTGACCTTTATATAGTATTGTCCAACTTATGTTGAAGAATATGCAATCAACCAATTAGGTTGACTAAGATCCATTCATGGCATCTATGATTGTCCTAATGCAATGTAGATCCATCGTAAGCTCAAAAAGTTACAGTGTACAAAGTAGCAAATTTGACCTCCTAGGACCTGAAATAATACCCTTATGATACTAGTCAAAAAAATCCATTAAATTTGTGCTATGCCTTAGGTTGGAGATGTCATACACTAAGCCTCCATGATTCTTGTTCAAAACTACAAGTTGGCTTAGACTAAACCTGCTTGGATAATTCTTCGTTGTATTGAGGGATGTTTGAAAAAATACAATTATCAATGCTTCAAGGACATACACCATACTATCAACCACGTGGCTGATTAATTGGATATAAAAGCCAATACCAAAACTTACGCAACTGAAGGCTTCAATTGGTTACTATTCAATTGGGACTATTTCAGTTTATAGTTTTCTCTTGCTTCAGTTCCAATTGGTATGTGACAAATTTATTATTGTTTCTATTTTCATTTTTCCCTTCTTTGGAGGGCTAATATGTATCTTAATTAGATGGCTACTATGTAGATGTCTAGTTATGGCTATTGTTTTCTCGTAGCCATGGTTCTTTGTACTTTTCTCAACAACTTTAATTCAATAAAAAAAAACTGTGCTATGCAATTGTTCAAATAGAGAACTTTCACCAATGAAAATTATGTAACTTTAGAATCAAACATACAAAATTAAAAAACACAGTAATATGTATTATGAAAATTCTATAACATAAATCCATTAAGTCAGAACTACAGCAGCCCAACCTTGATATCAAGTTGACCTTCCATCAGAGAATTTCCTAAGAAGTTATGCCCTCAATCATATACTCTACATCGCTATTGTACCATCCATATCACAAGAAATTCATTTATATGCAAAAAGATAAAACAAGGTTATCATATATCACAAAGACAAATGGAACTTATATTTTAGGGATTTCCTCTTTTAGGCTGTGGAAAGCTACTTTTGCTAGCATGTAAAACAAGGTCATAATTGGGAATCAGTAGCATGTAGCAGTATCAAATAGTCAATATTTATTCAAGTGTATACCCTCGTGCATGGACATATTGGATATGTGTATTAAGTTGAAGATTATAAATACCTGTAGATTATCCTAGTTTGAGCTTAGCATGCCTTTAAATTCAAACTCCATATCGATACAACAAAGCAAGTATATTATAAGCTCTGGTGTCTAACTTTCCTATTTGTATTCTAGATTTACAAATTTCTTCTAGTAATTGAAATAGGAAATATGCAACAAATGGTGCATTGTTTGGAAAAGAGAGGGAAGAAAATTATTTAAATTAGTTTATAAATGCACCTGAGACTAGTTCCTATGATCGTTTTGCATGCATGACATAGAGAAGAAATAACAATATCAAGAAAAAACAATGTAAACTAACCCCATAAAGGGACAAATTTATTTCAAAAGACTAATCATTTCATTCTAATGCAAGAAATGAATCAGAATATTGAAGACAATATTTGAATCTTACCTAGGAGGATATGGGTTGCTTCCCAATCCTTAGCCCATAAAGTTGTAGATTTATCACAAAAAGCTAATAGTAATACTAATCTTATCATTCTAATGCAAGCAATAAAACAAAAAATGAAGATGATCTTTCAATCTTACCTGATCACTATGGGTTACCTTGCAGTCTACAACCCCCAAAAAAGAATAAAAATGCAATAGAATGAAAACATTGAAGTGCACAATAGAGAATGCACTTCTAACACTAATTATGGTATGATGCATGGAAGCTTACACAACACAATGTGCAATGGATTCTCGTTGTTAAGTTTAATGAAACCATAGACCATAAAATATCTACAACACTCTAAAGTAAATGGTAAAATACATATAAGATAATGGATAGTGTGATTGCAAGTTGGAAAACATAGAGTGAGGTGAGTATATGGCTAAAAAAACACAATGGCATGCCATAGATAAGCAATTATACATAGAAACAATTCATTTCCTTGTCTATGGCTTGTCATGTCATTCCAATCACCATGGTGTTGGAATGCCATGATAATCCAGATCTACTATTATGCTTTGATAGTAAACACATAATGTTTTCCAACAACCATATACATGCATTCTATAATTGCAAGTTGGAAAACACAGTGTGAGGTGAGTATATGTCTTCCAAAACACAATGGCATGCCATAGGTAAGAAATCATACATAGAAACAGTTCATTTCCTTGTCTATGGCTTGTCATGTCATTCCAATCACCATGGTGTTGGAATGCCATGACAATCCAGATCTACTATTATGCTTTGATAGTAAACACACAATTTTTTCCAACAACCATATACATGCATTTTATAATTGTAAGTTGGAAAACACAATGTGAGGTGAGTATATGTCTACCAAAACACAATGACATGCCATAGATAAGAAATCATACATAGAAAAAGTTCATTGCCTTGTCTATGGCTTGTCATGTCATTCCAATCACCATGGTATTGGAATGCCAGGACAATCCAGAACTACTATTATGCTTTGATAGTAAACACACAATGTTTTCCAACAACCATATACATGCATTCTATAATTGCAAGTTGGAAAACACAGTGTGAGGTGAGTATATGTCTGCCAAAACACAATGGCAAGCCATAGATAAGCAATCATACTTACAAACAGTTCACTGCCTTGTCTATGGCTTATCACAACATTCCAATCACCATGAAAAGATATTTCTTTGAGGCAATTTTTAAAATGTTCACTACCTTGTCTTTGTTGTTGCTTGTTATTATGCTTACTAATATGCTTTCATAGACAAGGTAGTGAACTGTTTGAAAAAATGCCTCAAAAAAATGTGGTCTCTTGGAATGCCATGACAAACAAATTCAATTTGCAGCTGCAATTATCACTCGAGTATGAATGAATTAATATCTTTGACAATAGTATTTGGTTGCATAGGTGGAGTTCCCTATAGTTGTGGGTATAGTTTCATAATATATTGTCGATACCTCTACTAAAGATGACAATATATATCTACAAGCCAAACTAAATTGCTTGTAAAATAAGGTGTTTCCCATTTTCTAACAAAATTTGGTTAGGGGGTCTCCATATGCAAATATCACTCTAATTATCATTATATATCTGCAATTATCACTCTAACTATCTGCAATTATTTTGGAAAGAATAGTGTGAGATGAGAATGTCTGCCAAAACGTAGTGGCAAGCCATAGATAACCAATCACACATAGAAACAATTAATTTCCTTGTCTATGGCTTGACATGGCATTCCATTGACCATGAGACCACATTTCTTTCAACCATTTTTCCAAATAGTTCATTGCCTTGTCTCTGCTGTTGCTTACTATTATGCTTTCATAGTCAAGGCAATGAACTATTCCAAAAAATACCTCAAAAAAATGTGCTCTCATGGAATGCCATGACAAAAAAATACAATTGGCAGCTGCAATTATCACTCTAGAATGAAGAAATTAATATATTTTAGAATAGTACTTGGTTGTGCAGGTGGAGTTCCCTATAGTTGTGGGTATAGTTATTACCTATGTAATGTGAAGTAACTGCATAACTGCTTTTAGGTTGACTATGTAAAAAAACTATATTATAATTTAAATTTTGTCATCTATCTATGAGCATCTACTTATTAGTTATGCAATGTGAGGTAATGCTTTCGGTTTAAAAGATGTGCAATGCAATGAAATGGAAAACACTGGGTGTTTATAAAACTGTGACCCGCATCACAACATACCCAAACCCTCATGGTTTTTAAGCCTGTATATATACGTGTGAATTACAAGTAGCAAGAACACCAATTTCTTGACATTATCACCGATAATGAGTAAACTTGTTGAAAGTGGTGAAACACAGAGTGTTAATGCTTCTTGGAAAACAAAGGGTGTTTATAAAACAAATGCTTTCATTACATTCTTAAGGTCTAAATAACAAAAGCTTTTAAAGACATTCATATTCTTTTGTAAAATTCTAAGATGCAAAACATTGGGTTTTACAAATCTCGCAACCCACTTAAAGTTAGAAAAAAATTTACAAATAAAAACCCTCATAATGTTTTAAACCCCTTTACAAATAACAACCCAAATGATTAGAAACCCCTCAACTCACTTTTTTTAGTCTCCCATTGCTCTCCAACCTTTCACTTGTAACTCCACTCTCCAACCTTTCACTTTCAACCTACAGAATGAAAGAGCATAATACACAGTGTTAAAGGTTGTTGGAAACAATGGGTGTTTATAAAATGGTCTGCATTTCATTACATTCCTATGGTTTTAATAACAAAATCTTTTGAAGACATTCATATTGTTTTCTAAGATTCTAGGTTCTCAAAAGACTGAGAAACCTACAACTCACAACAACAACACACCTATATACATACAAAAACACATGAAACCATACATAAAAACATACACCATTGCATACAGTTGGTTAGAAACCCCTCACCTCAAGTCGGTTGGTCCTCTCCTCTGCCTAAAATGTGCCCTTGCTCTCCAACATTTCAATTTCAACCTACAGAATGAGAAAACCTAAAGCACAACGTGTTTTCCAAGAACAATACTCATTACAATTTAAACCGCATGTCTTAATCACATCACCACCCTTCTCACACGCAACAGATAGCTTCTCACACAAGGCAAAAAAACTCTAGCATAATTGGTCAATGGGACACTTCCTCGCTTTCCTCGTTGTGACGTTTCCTTCCATTGCCGGTTCTGTCACTTCTATCATCCGTTTGGCGAGCCCTGCACTACACCGTCTCTTCATGTTATGTATGTTACCATGTATGTTGTTATGTATGTTTTCATGTTTTTTTCTATGTACATAGGTGATTTTTGTCTAGGAGTTAGCCGACTCCTAATATTAGTAGTTAAGTATTAATTCTTTTAAATAAAAAAATTGGAATAAATAATTCTAATAATAGAGAAAAAATATATATGAGGAATAGAAGTATTTATTTTTAAAATTAATAGAGGAGGAGGATGATGGTGTATTGAATAAATCCATCATATCTAGAAAATGAATATCTTTAATTTGATGATTGTATTGGAATACAAATTAGTACTAAAATCTTGTAAATCAATCTAAAGTCTTGTAGATTCAATTCCAATTGCCATGAACCTAATATGTTGTGCACAATTGATATGTATTACATGAAAATGAACTAACAAAATATGTGTCTAGAAATTTGCTTGTCTTCACCTTCTAGATATCTAAATATATCGAGGTGGCAGTCTACACATTATTTAGGAGTTTTTGACTCAATAGGTGAATGGGTTGTCCCAAGCCAAACTCTATGGTGAACTAAATTAGCAACTTTGAGTGATATCAAAGACAACATGCACAAACATCCAAGTGGCCTATATGATGATGATACAAATTTGATTCTTTTTTATCCTTTAGAATTGAAAGGTGCTTTAAAAATTCACCCTCTACAAAATTAAGTGTATATTGAATGTTTTTAAATGTGATGGCATGCAATATGTGTTAGGTCAAATCACAATAGTTAGTAGAAAGGGTCAAGAAAATTTAAATTTGAATTCATTGTCTTGGGATTAGGGGACCATTCATGTGCCCCTCAAGATTGAACAAGGTCAATCTCACATCTCTCAAAAATGAACCAAAGGGATAACGTGGTAATATCAAAGCAAGAAGTGAATGTATAAGAAAATATGGAACTAGGGATGAGACAAGAGTGAATAGGAAGTGAATATATGGGAATAGTGAAAATGTGAGTGATATAGAGATGAAAAAGGGTTAGTCCATGAACCAAGATTCACACAAGAGCACGCCACTTGTTGACATGTTATTGCATTAAGACATTCTCATCAAGCTGAGAAAAAATAAAATGGAAATGGCGTGGATATGCTAACTTCACCATGACATTTCCCCCCACCTTGACATATGTGTGAAACTTACATGAGCATGCATTTCAAGGTATATGGACATACTTATCCAACATTAAAAAAGAAAAGAAAATATTTAAACTCTCATAAAAAGGATATTGATCCCTATAAAGTAACTATGGATCCCCCACTTGAGTTGCACACAATGGGTTAGCACATAAAACAAGCCTAAAAACTCAAATAAAAGCTCACACTCAAGATAGAGAAAAATAATGGAAGATAAACAAATAACAATGCAAGTAATAAAGAATAAGTGCATTTATACCTTCATTATGACATGGGGATATGCTCCAACTAGATGAATGTGGATTCTCTTTGAAATTTTCTACTCAAATGGATATCATAAGGGTGCAAATGAGTGATTTGGTTATGAAATTGGATAACATAAACTTAGCATGAAAGTAGATGTAAAATGAAGGTGGCAATCCTCCATTAAACATATTTATCTAGAGAGAAATGGAGGATTGGGATGCAAGGAGGAATGTAAGGCTAATATTAAAGTTGCATGGAGAGGTTAGTAGCCTTATGATAAGTGTCACAACAGGAAAGAAGATCCTTAATCGATAGAGGAGAATCCATCAACTTGTGAGATGCAAGGAGGAGACAAGTGGAAGAATGAGATGAAGGTTCAAATATGCTCCCACATGTGAGAGGAGCATGCTCACACATGCGTGAAAAAGAGATAAAAGTTAGTAGGATCAAAATTATGAGGCAGAGAGCTAGGATCCCTCCAAGTTGGCATGCTCAAACATGTGTGAGCAAGGAGTGGGATGAAGGGGCATGCTCACATGTGTGGGATCATGGAGTGGGATGGAACATGGAAAAAAGCGAATGATTGAGATTTGGATCCATGTTAATGGATTGAATGGATGAGATTTAAAGATACAAGGACCAATGATGATGTGGATTATTAAATTGGAAGAAATGTTAAGGGGTTTGATTAATTTAATCAATCAACTAATTTTGGATTACTCAATTGATTAAGTTGCAAGAATTTAGGAGGGTTAATTAGCCTAAATTGACTAATTAAGTCATTGTTAATTAATTGAATTAGTTGGAAAATTAGGAGATAAGATTAATTTAATTAATTGAGCTTACAAAATGAAGGGGAAATAGTAATAATTAATTACAAAGGGTAATCAATTAAATAATGATTTATTTAATTAATTATGAGAAGTTAGAATGAAGAAATTAGATGTGGATTTGGGTTGTCTACAATAGTTGATTAATTTTGAATTCTTCATATACTCCCCTTGGTAAGAAAAATCCATCAATACCTACAAAATAAAGAAAAAGCATGCAATAAGTAGTTTCTATCACATAATCCAAATAAGCACAAACTATAAATTATTTTAACTATCCACTAAAATAAAAAGAAGAGAGAAGATATAAAAGGGTATGCATGTACAAAAAGTGGTACAAAAATAATCCACACAATGTGGTAATGCAATATAGATCCATGCAACATAGCCTAGTGATAAAAATGTTGGAATATGAAGTCAATTTTTTTTGGGACTTTCTATTTTTGGCAGTTTTACCAAATGTTCAATATGTAGTTGTATGAGTCACACTTTCTACTTTTAGAAAGTTTTGTTCGAAAAGTACTCTACAACTTGAATTGCTTATCCTTGGTTGAAGTCACAATTTTCTGTAACTATTAAAGATTGTTGTATTACAAATTTTTCCTGAGAAATAAAATATGAAATATCTTTGCCTGTGGTTTTTTCTTGGTATAATTTTACTAGGTTTTCCATGTAAAATCTTTGTTTTTCTTGTGCTTATTGTTTTTCTCTATTTCTTGTACTGTAATTTTTTTTACAAAAACTCCATGCAATATAGTAATATTGTAGATCTCCATGCCATGTGGACATATAATGCAATGAATATCCACTTGAGACAATAATAGATCTTTTCCATATATAGGCATGTAATAAGATCAAGATTCATCTAGATATGGTGATAAATATTTGTTCAACATAAGTGACTATACAAAGACTCAATAGTGAAATGTGTCAACAATAATATTTACCGCCCTCCAATTGATTATCTAGTAGATGCAAGTAATTGGAGGAGAAGAAAAATGATGCATGATAATGATAATAATAATAAAAACATATTATAAGTGTTATCCTCAAATTCAACAGAGCTCAATTCATGGGATAACCCCTACAAAACTTGTCTATTTCATAGCCCACGCACTCTAAGCACGCAAAATGAGGAAAATTATTATTGCCCTTTTTTGTGGTCCCCTAACCTCAGAATGCCATTCTGAGCATTAACCATTTTTAGTTTGTTGAAATTTACATTTTAAACCAAGTTGTAAAATTTTAGTTTTAGAGTTAGGAAATTTTTCGCTTTTGCAGGAGTGCTGAATTTTAGCGCCCTTGAAAGCCTTGTGCAAAAAAAAAAAAAAACAAAATGCAAGGTCAGTGAATTTCACTGACCCTGCATATCATTCATCTCAAACTTTTAAAAAGTTGCAAAAGCGTTAAAATTTCCTGACTTGACAACTCCCAATGCTCATGAGTTGTATTAAATATAGGTTTAATGAGGTTTTAGATTGGGTTTTTAAATTGGTTTTAACCCTTTTATTTTTCATTTCATTTGTTTGTTTTCCTTCCTCCCTCCTTTGTGAGTTCAATTGAAGCTTTTGAGTTCAATTGCACTTGGTTTTTGGATGAATTTTTCGTTGTTTTGACTAGAGTTTCACCATTTTCCATTGTTGTTTTTCAGGTATGATGCTCTAAGATTTCCTTTTTTTAAGTGTTTTTTTTAGGATCAATATATCTAGGATTTTTATTTGTTTTCATTTTTATTGTTGTTGATTCATTTTTGTTTGGTTAAGTTTTTGAGGGTTATTGTGTGTACATTGTTTTAACTTTCATTGTTGTTGTTGGATCAAACCCTAGTTTCCTACCCCTACTTCAAAGTTCGTGGTTTTGTGTGTTAAATCTCACGTTATGTTTTGTAAACATGAACCTATAAATTTTGAGGAATTGTTTGAAGTTTCATGTGATTAACATATGTATACTATGCATCATTGGTTAAAACCCCGCATTGCACAAAGAATCTAAAACTTGAAACCTCTATGTCGACCTTCCATGAAATGGTGGTGTTTTTCACCATTGGAAATACCCTCAAATCTAAGATTGACCTTACTTGTCAGAGCAAAAATTTTCACTGCATATACAAGTTTTAGATTATTATAGATTGTTTAAACTTTACCTAAGTCTGCATCATATGTAATGTCAAGGTTTTGCTACCCTGACAAATTTTTTCCTCATCATGTGTGTCACGTCTCGCTCCTCCCATAGTTAAACCAAAAATTGAAAAAGTTAAACTCTTAAGAGAATTAAAAATTTTCCCTTCCAAGTAGTGAACGTTTTGAAAAATATATAAAAAGTGAATAAATGAAGGAGGTAATTCATTATAAAGTAAGTTATTACATATATAATCATTATGCAAATGATAATAAGGATAATATACTATTAATTATATAAAGATTTGGCATGGATTATTTCTTAAGTTTGATTTTCAATATTCATTTAAAACTAAGGAATAAATAAATAAGATTATTTAAAATGAATCTTGCATTGAATGAGGGTTGTGTGAATCATTAAGATTGCAAGTCACACTCTATATAGTAGATTGTTTTAATTGGTCATGAAGACCATGCATGGTCATGGGGAAAGGTAATTTCCCACCACCATTGACATGGTGGACATGAATTTAAAGCATTGCATGGGAAAGTTTAAATGAAATAAGAGTGGGTTCGACCTCACTGAGAGACCAAGTTGATAAATGATCTTTTAACCGATGCATAATGGAAGAGAGTGAGAGATTTGGGATTCATGAATCCATCCTAAAATAAAATTCACCATCTTTATTCTCAGATGGTAGTATTTTTCAATCTAGTTCAAGAGGGGAATCTCATCCGCTTTCTGAGGGAGAAATTCTATAAGGCCGATAAGCTGGTTGACATAATGAATTGCTTGATGAATATTCTGAAAAAAAAAGGGGGAAAGACGACAAGTCTCGGCGTTGTGGGTGACCTCCACCTCATGACCAACCTAGCAATGGCATTGGGAGGCTCAATATCTTTCACGACTCAATGGAAATGCCACTTGATTCCATTGACACCTCTAATATGGTCAACCTCTTCACTAATGTTTGGGTAGGAGGATTCAAATATGAGTTTCGTTAGGTAAGCTCTATTGTACACCATCCTCTTCCTACCTAGACAATAGAAGGTTTGGCATCGTCATAGTTTGAGAATTCTCAAGGGCATAGTATGCTTGGTTTATATTATGCTAAAGTCACTTAGATTGATTGAATTCTTTTAACCTACGAGTGAATACATGTATTCTATCTATTTAAAGCAAGGAAAAAGAACTTAATACAATAAATATAGCATTTAACAAGTCCTTGAGAACTAATAAGAACAAGAAGGGTGGTCTATGGATTAAGACCACAATAAAGTGAATCGACTTATCTTTAATTCAATACCTCGTCCCTGTGATAAGATTTGTATATAGTAAATTAGGATGGTTTTCCCTTAGCCTAATCATGTTTGGCATTCCCTGAAACTGTACTTCTTAAGGTATTGTGTTGACTGGCTCTTGTGATGGTCTATGCATTTCGCACCTTGCAAGTATGTTTTACCAAGACACCACAACCTCAATGGCTTGAAGGTTGTGCATGCATCGTCTTGAGATTCTCATTTTTTCGTGATCAGTTGTTGAGCCTTGATGCTTTTCCCATCACCAATGAGACTTTTAAGCATTAGATCCTTTTACCAAATAATGACTATTCTTAACCTATTTAGACATAGAATTTGTAGTGTCTAAACTAATGTATTGTAAACGTGGTAGAACCTACATAATTCAGAGGTTTATCTGACTAAGTTCAATCCACTCAACATTGCAAAGACTACATTAAAATGTCAACCCAAGGTTCGTGAACTTATGATGGTGTAGCATTGTATATTCCTTCAGAGACTCAAAACTACCTAAGCTATCCTATTCAAGTTATTCCACTTGCTGGAAATTCAAAAAATTGAAAAATAGTAAAAAAACAAAAACAAAAACTAGTGGCTATGGGTACCTACAGCTTAGACTGTAACTAAACTGTTGCTAATAAAACATTATTGTATCAACTCAAAACTGATAAAATATAAAAACTCAACTAATTTAACCTATGGAGTACTACTAGTTAGCCATTATATGCATGTTCATGAATATTCATTAGCAATAAGAAAAGTATGAGATTATAGTTTAACTTTCATAAAGTTCATAAAATAGGAAACAACCATTAAAAAAAAAAACTGGAAAATGAAGTGAAGAACAGTTACCTTGAGTGACTTGCTCAAGTGGTTGTTCTCACTTTAACTGAAACCAAATCTAACTAACAAATTCTACACATCCAATGAAATTGACTTCATTCATTACATATCATGAAAGATTTACACAAGATCTTCTCACAGATTGTATTCAATCATTCTGAGTATCCATAATGTCTTGAAACTAAAAATAACTGATAATAAAAAACTGAAAACCAACTAACTAATCTAAGGACTCAACCATCAGCTATATACAAGCTTGAGGGAGTCTTATTCAAAGCAACAAATAACAACAATCATTAACTTCCACTCATAAATATCTGTGTATAGTTAAGAATGAATTGTTCAACCCATAAATGAAAAGAAGAAGAATCCCAATAGGACTAAAAATTTGTAAAACAAAATTGCATGTAAACACTCAAACATTTGTCAAAATCTTATCAATAAAGGAATCCTTTTGCTTCAACACTTATTAACTTATCATAAAGATGCACATTCAACCTCCATCAGGTGTCTTTAATCAATAATCATCATACTCATCTTAATCTGGAACTCCCTTATTTTGCTGTCCCAGTCATCCTTTTGTTGCGGGCTCATCTTGTAATTGCTACATGCTACAATTCCTCTTTGGCTGAAAAATGGTTAATTCACAAGGCATGTACACAAGACTAACTATCACAATTAAAACATAGAATTCCATCCACATTTCATGCATATCTACGTATAAACCATGCAATACTCATTATATCATAACCATATTTCCATCATTATATTTTAGGTCCAAGTTTGCATAATAAGTATGAAAAGGTAGTATAATATAGGAGTCTTGTTTGGGAAATATATCTAAAGGTGTCTAAAAGCATATATGAAAGAAACAAAAAATGAGCTAATAGCTAGACCCATCACTCCCCCCAACTAGCATTTTGCTTGTCCCCAAGCAAAACACTAGGGGTACTGATTGTATTGTAAGGTAATCTGCTACCTCAAGTCTATAACAACATTAAATCCCTTGATCTATTTCAAATAAAAACCTTTGTATTCTGAAAGCTAACTCATTCTGATATGCCCAACTCTCTCACATTCTTTACTTTTCTTCCCAGTCCAATGTGGAATTAGATAGAGCAACATAGGTGGGTGAAATGTAAGTGGCACCTAGTAGATTCCTCTAACAATACCAGCTGCTATGTACCTGTGTACCCTTTGAAGCATGGTTGTAAAATTATACATTGAGTGAGGTTCCTTCTTTTGTAATTCAGGATTTAGGCTATTCCATCTATTTTGTACCTGTCTATAACATTGTTGTCCTATACCCACAACTAACATCTACATTCTTTCATAATATGCCTTTTTGAGTTTCATGATTTTCTTGCCCACACCCTTATGATCAATGAGTTTCAGCCATTCATCAATGACCGCATCTGGGTTCTTAGCATCTTTCCCTATGGGAAGTACAATTGATTTCTCTTTCTCCTCATACTCTTCCATTATCTCACCCTTGAGTTGGTCATTTCTATAATAGGATGCAAGTGCTCTTATTTGAAGATCTCTTACAAAAACTAGAGGGTTCAATTCTATTTCATTTGGAAATACATAACTGTGTAAATAATACTCACACAACTGATCTTGTTCTTCAGGTGTAGAAGTAGCAAAAGTATGAAGAAACTCACAAGTTCTACTCGTGCCAACAAACTGTTTACTAATTAAATTGCTAAACTGAAAACATATAAATATTTCCTATAAAAATAATGCATATGTCCTTGGTGGAGGTCTACATTTGATGATCTGTGTAGCTTTGTCTGATATTTCCTCCAACCTGACTTCTGATCTGCTTAGTTCCATTTCTCTCTTTTCTAGTTCTTTAATCAATATTTCCTTTTCTTTCTTCCATTTCTCTTTTTCATGTGCAAGTTCAACAGTCACTCTCCAAAGATGATGTCCAAGTGATAAGGTGGTATGGTAATTAGGAGTTTTTATGGAAGGAGGTTTTTGATTTGACACTGCTAGTTCTTTATCTCTAGTCTTAGTTATGGCTAGTTGTGCCAACAAATCAAGTTTAGTGCCATGGCCATAAAATTGCAATTTCTCCTCCATTTCATGCATTTTTTCTTCTCTCTCCTTGTCCTTTTGTTCATAACTTTGCACTAACTCCAAGTGTTTGATTCTATCTAAAGCCTCTTGGGCTCTTTCCTTACATCTCTTTCTTCTATGTACATCTTTGTATCCATAAATTGTTCATAACCTCCCTCTTCATAGTCTCCATGAATGGGACTATCTAGGGTTTCTATTTGTAATCTCTTAGCAATAAACACATTATTTGGTTTTGAATCAGAGGTAGTTAACACATACCTTCTCCTTTTATAGTTATATTTTCATTGCCAAGGGCATCCCCTTTTGCTTCAAAGTCTATTTCCACTAATGTGACATCTTCCTGTTGTTCTTCTCTATTCTTTTCTTCTTCTTCTTCAGGGTTTTCTATATTTTCTCTCATGACACCTTGTCTTCTTAATCTACTTGAATGTCTAGGTGTGAGTATTTTTGTCTCAACTTTCTTCTTTTCCTTTTGAACACCCTTCTTCTTCTTTGGAACATCCTCTTTCTTCTTTTGAGTATCCCTCTTTTTCTTTGGAGTATCCTTCCTTATTTCTAGTTTAGAGGGTGTAGGAGAGGTGGATGTACTTCTTCCCCTACTCTTGGATCTATGTGATCTTGAAGAAGATGGTATTTAGATGACCTAGACTCTGGTTCATTAGGTTCCTCATGCTCACCTTGGTTATGGGTAGGTGAAGCCATAGGTGAGATATGAGGGTTTTCTCCTTTGGGTTCATTTTGGGGTTCTACATTCTCAGGTACCATAGGTGCATCCAACAAACTGTTAATATCTGTACACTCCTTAAAATCATCCCAATTCACTTGTGGGTACTGAATCCTTAAACTTCTCTTTATCAAAAAAGCAATTAAACAATGATGAGATATAGATGTGTCACTTTGTTTTCTTTGGTATTTGATGCCATCCATTTCAACAAATTGTAAAGAAAGTTTGGTACATTTACTAATTTATTGTTCCTGAGGTGACTGAGTAATTTGAAATAAACTGTATATAAGAGGTTTTTCCTACCATCATAGGTGATGTATCTAATAATGTAGGAAGCACAATTCACCCATAACTAGGGAAGAGAGAGTCTCTTCATACCTTGTGATGATGATTCTAATTCCTCTCACCGTATACAAAATTCTTCCTTAGCTGCAAATGCTTTAGCACATGTTGAAAAATCTGCACCAGTCCTTGGTAACCCAATGAATTATGCAATGGTGGTCTCAGAAGCAACTATTGACAACCCCTTCACCATAACTTCATCATATTCAAGTGTAGATGCAAACCTTCTTTTCATATCATCACTGAATTCTGTTAACTTCAAGAAATAATCAAGTCAGCCAACCCTGGTAAAAATGGGTAAAATTATTACATCCTCCAAAATTTTCTAATGAGAGTTTGGCTCCTTTCTTATGACATTACCTCCCATTTTGGCTTACTTCTCTACTCAATGTGTTCAATCCAGCTTTGGAAATTTAGCTCAATCTACTCTACCACCTTCAAAACCCTTTGCCTTCCTTCTGTTTCCTCATAAACTTGTACTACCATACCAGATTGCAATTTTCCTTCTCTATACCGACTTAATTTGAGCTCATGAATAGGTTCTAAGTTCGAGTAGGGTTAGAACTAAGCTTAAGTTCTTAGTGTTGAAATTTAGCAATTGGAAATGGCAACAAAAATGAGATGTAATTAGGAGGGTTCTGCATGTTGTTTTTAAACCATTTAATTTGATTTAGGTTGAAATTTCAAAAAGGCTGACGAAAAGACCAAGTTGTACCCTCCCCCCAACTTAATTGGTGAAGTGACCTCACTTCACGTTTGCTATTTGGAGGTGGTGAAAATATGTAATAATGGAAATTAAGATATGAATAGTTCACATGCATGAATTAATACAAAAGATATAATGAAAGTTTAAAGAAGACTATATTAATCATGGTAGCATACTTGAAGTACCGACCGAAAGAGATAACTATGCATTGCGCGTGTAAACTAAAAAGAGTATCAAATTTTTGATTCAATGTGATGGAAAATAACTGTAAGCTAATGAATTGTGGGGTGATGGGTGGAATGGATGGGATGGGTATTACAGATATGAGTTGGCGACGTGACAACTCAAATATTTGAAATGTGAATTAGAAACAAAAGAATCATGTTGCGGGTATTTATTGTGAAGTGATGGATTATACATGTGGATATTGTGAAATGAATACACGTGAACTTGTAATCAAATGGCACCAACTAATTTGAATTTTTCTTTTCTGTTGCCAAATGATGCTATAGGTACTTGTAATGTGAGGGCCCATTCTAAATGTTGACAACTATTAAGCTATAGGTTCCTATGACATCAGGACCCTCTGTGAATGTTTTAAAAATAGGTCCCTCTGAAGATATTTTGAACATCATTATAACATGTAGTGTGTGCTTGTGAGATAAAATGAGAAATTAATCCTGAGTGGTCTTAGGGATTGAGTTATGTAACTCAATCTCTGGGTCACCATGTTAAAATAATGGATGCACAATGTCCTTGAAGTTGCAGCCTTCAAGAGGACCTTTGCCAAGAAGAATTCACCCACACAGAAAGTGTTGCAACTTGAGCATGCAAATGGAGATTATTTGATTGATCTAGAATATGACTACAAATGTACATATGCCCTGATTAAATAGGAAAGAGAGAAATCTAGAATGCACTATGATGTTTCCAAGTGTCTTGATCACACAACATGTAAATCCTAACATCCTACCTAGGGAATGATGAAGTGATAGAGATAAGTTCTAGAAAAGACAACTCATCCTTCTAGAAGGAATCTTATCTCCTAAATACATGGAAAGGGTAATGACCCCATTATTAATTATTTTCTAATAATGCAACCTATGACTTAATTAAATAAAGATAATGCCTAAGTAAACTTATGCTAGTGTAATTAAATAATTAATTACACCACCCCCCATAAGTGCAACTTAGGGAGGAAATTATTATGCAATGATTATGCAATGAATGATGGGTCCTGGCTACATGATGGCCATATTAGGTACCCATTTACAAATGATATGAAATGCAACTAATCTCCCACAAACGGAGAAAAGGGGAAAAACCAGTGGGAAGAAAACCCCTCTCCAAAAAGGAGATGAAATGCAGAAAAAATGATGCAGGATGGGAAGAATGGAGGACTCTATAATACCCCCCAAGTACACCATCCATCACATGGATACAATACAATCAATATCCCCCACACAGGAGGGAAAAAGAGAGACTATATAGCCTCCCTAGAACATGTGATCACTTGCAAAAATGGTAAGTGCCTATAGACAAAACATAATCCAATGTCGAAAAACAACTTGTCTCCCTTTCAGAAGAAATAAAACCAAGTAGAAATGCAGGGAAGCTTCCCATTCCCAATAGTAATTTAAGGAAGGAAGGATGAATATGGTTGATGATAATGTCTCTAAAAACTACTCATGTGTCTCCTTTTCCATTGAAGATGAAGATGCCACAATCAAATGAGGTACATGCACAATCAATAAAGAAGGTGACAATCTAGGACAATGCAAAAATTGATGCTGAACAAGATCCAAAGATTGTAATGCAATGATCCTTCCATTGAAGGAATATATGGAGACTAGGTTTCCCCCCCAAAATGAAGTGTCCTCAAAACCACTGAAAGAAGTCTAAAGCAACAAAGGTGTCCAAACCACATGTCTCCCTCTAGGAAGAAGAAAATCCAATGGTAGATGCTAAAGAAACTCCAAATCCATAATGGAATGAGAGGGAAGACGTCTCATATAGGAAATCTCTGAAGAGAAAACAAGTGCCTCCAAGGTAGTCCTAGGATCCCCAATCAAGTTCGAAACAGAAGAATGAGGAGACTCAAAAAAACTCTCCAAAGTAGAATTTGAATAGAGGAGAGATATCCCCTCAAGAATGTCCTCCAAACCTATAGAAGTAGCCAAGTCAACAACACCTAAAAAAAATCCATCCTGTGATGTCAAGTCTAGAAAAATGACTGTGTCCTAATGAATGATGGAAGCCTCAACCAATGACTCTAGACAAGGAATCACTAAATGTGAAGGGATAAAAATAGTCTCTGATGGAGAAGAAGATTTGTAGAACCCTTGAAATCCTTATCTGAAGACTCAAAGCATTCCAAATTTGTAAGCTCCTAAATAGAAATATCATCATGGGTTACCTAATCTAAAGAATGAAATTTTGAATCATGATCATTGGGGAATGGTGGAGTGTTAAAATCTCCATATAGCTCCCAAATCTTAGTCCAAAGGATATGAGGACAATCGCAATGGTCAATAGCATTCAAAAAATCACAATCAACTTGCATTGAAATGATCTCTAAGACAATATATCTACAACAACTCCAAGAAAATTCCTAAATACCTTCACTTGGATGGGGAACTATACCATACAAATGTGGCAATAATTCAAGTGATTGGAGATGGTGCATTATCCCATCTCACCATTGTTTATAGTTTCCCTTGTGCAACATAACCAAAGAAGGAGTATATACAAGCCCCATAATGTACTATAAAATTTCTCCAAGACAATGACCTTCAACAACAAATAGAAACTTCCAAATATGATATGCGACTGAAGAGATGTCTCCCAAATAAAAAAATCCTTCTTCCAATCTTCAGGATATCCAAGTAGTTGAACAAATGCACCAAATTGAAAAACAAATAATGCAAGAGTACTTGGAGCTGAAGCTGATTAAAAGGAAAGGACTGATGAAAAAAGCTCTGAAAAACCTTCTTGATGTTGTTGGAATAACTGAATTTTGATAAATAGATAAGAAGATATTTGCTTTTGAGTCCAAAAAGAAGGGTTGAATT
This sequence comes from Sequoia sempervirens, assembly GCA_007258455.2. Taxonomy (NCBI): domain Eukaryota; kingdom Viridiplantae; phylum Streptophyta; class Pinopsida; order Cupressales; family Cupressaceae; genus Sequoia; species Sequoia sempervirens. The sequence goes on along the minus strand of VDFB02049217.1, from coordinate 6,321,234 downwards.
CAATTGACTATAGATTTTTTTGATAGTAGAATACTACAAAACATATTACACCACTGGAAAGTAGGCTAGATCCTCTTTCTGATGATATCTCATTTGTCAAATTTTGACACCGTGGTGAGAAGATATGGCGATTTGAAATTTTTTTCCCTATGAGGTCTTGCAAGATAATCAGGGGCAAAACTTTAGCACCATGGGCTAAAAAAAATCAACCCCCGGTCACTGATATGACTGCGGGGCTTGCTGGCAGTTTAAAAAAAAGGCCCACTGGATCTAGTGGCGATGGAGCAACGGGTTTGAGCTGAGTAGTATTCTTCTAAGTGGCACTGCTTGGATCAAGTGAACACCTCGGTCATGGATGGGACTGAGTCCTCAGTGGGTGTAGGAGTGAACGAGACTGGTCGTCGGTGCAAAGGACTGTCGGCCGAAATGAATGGAGCCAAAAAGTAGTGAGTTGACCAGTGGTGGAAGATGGGGCAAGTCGAGCCTTGAGTGATGTGATGGGCCCCCATACCCTACCTGCTATGATATTAATGCGACCGAAAAAATGTATATTTTTGCAGACAATGAATTTTCAAGCCGACAAAACTTGATATTATTTGATTTTTAATGTTGCCCGAAGGCAATTAAAAATCAAAAAACTTGTCAATATGCATATATGACGACAACAAAATATATATGCAGAATATAAGTCCAATTTTATTTTAAATAGACTGCAAAAAATATTTATCAACCAAAGTGATATGCTGACTATGCCAATGGAGAAAAATAATAGCTCGATGATTTTTTAAAATTCAAACCCCTTATGCCAACAATGAATTAAAATAACAATCACTCTAGGTAAAAATGTTTTTTTGCAAACTATAGAGAATACCCAAAATATATATATATTTTTCTAAAATAATATGAAATTGAGCCTATTTTTTTTTGAAATGAAAATGACCTGCGAATAAAAAAAAATTGCCACAGAGGACAACTAAAAGGGGTGATTTTTTTACTGCAAATTTGTATGGATAATATGATTGATTTTGCAAACTCTAAAATACATCTAATGGCTCCCAGGTTGATGTATCTAATTTTGATGAATGAACAGGTGATCCTAGGGTTTCAAGGCCTTTTGAATATAATGGTGAGCTCGGATCTAACTCAATCTACTCTAGAAATCAGCTTGGTCCCAGTGGAGTCAAGTAGCCTGCAATAGAAACCTTCAAGCCTGCAATGAATCTCTCTAGCCCAACTTTCTTGATCCTAGGATGAATCTTCACTGGAATGGATCTGATTCCATGTTAAAATAATGGATGCACAATGTCCTTGAAGCTACAACCTTCAAGAGGACCTTTTCCAAGAATAAATTCACCCACATAGAAAGTGTTGCAACTTGAACATGCAAATGGAGATTATCTGATTGATCTAGAATATGATTACAAATGCACATATGCCCTGATTAAATAGGAAAGAGAGAAATCTAGAATGCACTATGATGTTGCCAAGTGTCTTGATCAAACAACATGTGACAACATGTAAACCCTAACAACCTACCTAGGGAATGATGAAGTGATAGAGATAAGTTCTAGAAAAGACAACTCATCCCTCTAGAAGGAATCTTATCTCCTAAATACATGGAAAGGGTAATGACCCCATTATTAATTATTTTCTAATAATGCAACCTAGGAATTAATTAAATAAATATAATGCCTAAGTAAACTTATGCTATTGTAATTAAATAATTAATTACACCAACACACCATAAGTGCTTAGTGATGATGAAGTGATGGAGATAAGTTCTAGAAAAGACAACTCATCCCTCTAGAAGGAGTCTTATCTCCTAAATACATGGAAAGGGTAATGACCCCATTATTAATTATTTTCTAATAATGCAACCTATGAATTAATTAAATAAATATAATGCCTAAGTAAACTTATGCTATTGTAATTAAATAATTAATTACACCAACACACCATAAGTGCTTGGTATGAAATTTGTTGTTGAAACATCACTCTATGCGTTAGATGTTGTATTTGGTTCACTGTGAGCACCATATTGTTGAAACAGGGAGGATATGAAATCATCTTTCTATAATGGCTTCTTATATAACTTCAATCTATGGCTATTTACAAGAAGTGAAAATCTGACCGCATCTATTGTGTGCAACTTAACTGCCCCATTGGGATAAAATCGACTGATTTCATAGGGTCCCAACCACCTAGATTGGATCTTCCCCTTGAAGTCTTTATACCTTGAATCATATAACAACGCCCAATCCCCTACAGTGAACTCCTTTGTTTTGATGTATTGATCATGCCACTTCATCCTTTGTTATTGTACTACCTTAGTGTGATGGAATGCTTCCATCCTTATTTCATCCAATCCATTTAAAGTGTGTAGCCTTTCCTTTTGAGCTTTTATTAAGTCCATTTCCAGTTCTACTGTTGTCCTTAGTGTTTTATATTCAAACTGAATAGGAAGGACTATTGTCTTACCATATACTAACTCATAAGGTGTTAAACTAGTGGTGGTTTTCCAGGTTGTTATGTATGCCCATACTACTTCAAGTAACATTGCAACCCAATCTTTCCTATGTAGCTGCATTGTCTTGGTGAGAATACTCTCAATCTCCCTATTACTGACTTCCACCTGACCATTAGCCTGAGGATGGTAAGGTGTTGATTTCTTGTGTCTATTTTAGTATTCTTCAACCAGTTTGGTGATTAGGTCAGAAGTAAATTGTGGACCTTGATCAATGAATATTTCTATAGGTACTCCATACCTAGTAAATATATCCTCATGCAAGAATTTAGCCACATTGCCATCTTTGGAAAACTGTAAGGCCTTTACTTCTACTCACTTAGTCAAGTAATCAGTGCAAACAAGAATGTATTCCTTATTGTTTGATGTAGGTGAGATTGGTCCAATAAAGTCTAAACCCCATTTTTTAAAAGGTGCTAATGTTAATTGAGGCTACAATGGAATTTCATCACTCTTTGTTGGTCTTCCCATCCTTTGGCACCTATCACATCTCCTAGTGTATTTAACATCTTTGTGTAAAGTGGGCCAATAATATCTAGTTGTGAGTATCTTAAATGCCACTCTTTTTGTTGCAAAATGACCTCCACATGGCTCATCATGGCAAGCCTTCATGATATCAAATATTTCATCCTCCCTTATGCACCTTCTCATAATGTTGGCAGGGCCAGTGTAAAACAAATATCCTGAGACCCAAGAGTATGGAAAACATTTGTGTACAAGTTGTCTCTTTTCCCTTAGAGAAAAGTGTGGTGGAATCTACCATGTTACCAAATAATTGGCAATACCAACATACCGGGGTATATGGAAATTTAGAGAAAATAAGTGTTCATCTAGAAATGAATCATTCACCACTCCTTTAGTTGATTGTGTTGGCATTCTTGACAGAAAATATGTCACTACATTTGCCTTAACAGGTTTGTCCACTATGGTAATGTCAAATTCTTGTAGAAGAAGCAGCTATCTTACCAATCTACCCCCAACTACTGGCTTGTTCATCAGGTATCTAATAGTTGTATGGTCTATATGGATAAATATTGAATAACCAGTAATATAGTGCCTGAATTTATTTATAGCATATACCACTGCAAGCATCTCCTTTTTTGTAACAATATAGTTAAATTTTTCTCCTTGAAGATTCTTGCTAATGTAGTAAATTGTATACTCTTTATTACCTTCTTTCTGACCCAAAACTACTCCAATAGCAAAATATGAAGCATTTGTATGCATATGAAAAGGCAGAGTCCAATTAGGACCTCTCAGAATAGGTGCTTGAGTCAAGGTTTTATTCAACTCTTCAAAAGAGTGTTGGCACTTTGATGTCCATTCAAATTCAATGTACTTACTCAACAAAACAAATAATGGTGCAAAAATCTTATTGAAATCTTTAATAAACCACTTGTAGTAGCCTGCATGACAAGGAAACTTCGTATATCTCTTTTCTTTTGAGGAATAGGTAAGGTAGATATAATTTCTATTTTGTGTGGATCAACCTGAATCCCTACACTAGATATAAATTGTCCTAACACAATTCCCTATTTCATCATAATAAAACACTTTTCATTGCTAAGTGACAGGTTGTGTTCTTTATATCTCTTTAATACTTTTTCTAGATTATTGAGAGCTTCCTCATAGGTTTCACCATATACAGTAAAATCATCCATATATATCTCCATATAGTCATGTGCATAGTTAGAAAAGATGTTGAGTACTGCCCTTTGAAAGGTAGCTGGAGCATTGCATAAACCAAAGGGAAAAATAGCGTAGGAATATGTCCCCTAAGGACATGTGAATGTAGTTTTGTCTTGATCTTCTGGAGCAATTTTTATCTGATTGTAGCCACTAAAACCATCTAAGAATGAAAAGTACTTCTTCCCAGCTAGAGAATCAAACACTTGATCTATGAAGGGCAATGGAAAGTGGTCTTTCATGCTGGCTGTATTCAATTCCTTGAAATCTACACAAAATCTTCATTTTCCATCTTTCTTAGGAACAACTACCAAAGGTGAGACCCATTCATTGTTAGATATGGAATAGATAAAACCTGCATCAAGGAGCTTTTGAAGTTCAAATTTCACTGTCTCTCAAAGTAGGGTTCATAAACCCTTGAGGCTTCTGAATGGGTCTATAACCATCATTCATATAAATCATGTGCATACATAAGTCAAGATCTATGCCTTTCATATCATGGTAATTCCATGCATATGCTGTTGAGTGTCCCTGTAGCACGGTGTGCAAGGAATTTTGTTGTTCTTTAGTCAATGCATTGTTTATGTTCAACATTCTTCCTAGCATGACTTCTAATTCCTTAGATGATTCTTGCATAGATGAGAGGTCAAGACTTGGAATGATTGGTACACACTGCTATGATAGTAAGGAATGAAATATCTCAAATATCTCTTTGAGGAATTGGTAGGTATAATACTTTGCAAGGGGTATTGTAGGCATGCGAGATGGTCCTATTGTTGTGGGCTCCTGTCGTAGTCATTCTAAATTATGTGAGCAATGAGCTCATCTTCATCTTGATCATCCAATAAAGGGTTGCGTTCTATGGTCATCAATTTTTGCAGAGAATAGTTATCTTCCTCAATAGTTATCTTCCTCATCCAAAGTGGGCCAAATAGTTTGCTCAAGATCAACATAAGGTTGTGTTGGAGGATAGAGAACCAACTTCTTGGTTATTGTCCCATTAGATATTATCATATTGCCAGACCTACATCCTATGAATACATTGGTTGTAGCTAACCAGGGTTTTCCTAGGATGAGTGGGTAGCTTGCAAGATTAACCTTTGGTTGTAAAAATATAAAATCAACAAGATATTCCCAGGAATCTAATGCAATAACTAAGTCTTGAATAATTCCTTAGGGCTTGACCATTGACCTATCGGCTAGCTGTAGAACAGTTTGTGTGGGCATGAGGTTGGCTAACTGAAGTAACTACATTGTTTCTTTAGTCATAACATTGATTGCAGCCCCCAAGTCTATCAAAGTGTTCTTGATGAGGGTTCCATTAATCTTGACATTCACTATTGGACTACCAAGATTTGTATACTTAGGGACAGTGATGTTCCCTAACATGACATCTGCTAGTTTTCCCAAGACATGTACTATTTGAGGTTACTTCCTTTTCCTTACTAGTTTCTTAAGACACAAATCCCTCATAGTTTTGGTATAAATAGGGATGTCTTTGATAGCTTGGATGAGTGGAATCTTGAAGCTCACATCTTCTAATTGACATAAGAGGTCTATCTCAACCTTTGTGTGATGCTTTTGAATAGCTAGATGTTCAAGAAAAGGAGGCTTTGGACTTGTGATAGTTTGACGTACTTGATTTGACTCAAGTTCCAAAGGTATTTTGTTTGAAGCTTCAAATGTTGTTTCCTCATCCTCTATCTTTGTAATTTTGGGGCATGAAGGTCTAACAAGTTGTTTTCTTGATCTGAGGTGGACATCACTCACCTCTACCCCATAAATGGGGTATTGCATAACTTCATTAGTATAGGTCTATTACACAGGCTTATTGTTAGGGTTAGGTGTAGGTTGGGAAAGTATTTGTGGTTGCTTGGGTGGCTGGGATGTAGGATCTGATGGAGGCATGATAGCTTGTTGTTGTGGTGGAGGAGGGAGCATAGGCTACTGATAGTACATATTTGACTGTTGCCACTATTGGCCTTTTTGCCACTGATTCTACTGTGTTGGCCATTGGGGGTTATAACTGGAACCTTGGAAATTTAATTATGGCCAAGGATTCGACTACTTCTGGTCTCAATTTTGTTGTGGCCATTGTTGAGGGTTCTTCCACTAATTTTGGTTTGCTAGCCAGGGCTAAGAGTTCCAAGCATAAAAGTTTTGATCCCAATAGGAGAGGATGAATTAAAGCTGAGGGGATCTTGTATCATACCTTGTATTTTTTTCCATGGCATCCTTTATGTTGTATAAAAGAGTTGTCCATCATCTCCTTCAATTGGCTAAAAATTAGGTTTCTTAACTTTATCTTGTTGCATACTAGCCACTCTCTTGCATTTACAGTTTGCTTTTCTTTGCCTACAACTTGGAAGTTATTCAGTGAGCATGGCCTCAACTTCCTCCCACTTCTTCTTGATGTGGAGAGTATCCAGTTGAGTTGCTAAATGGATGATAATGTCCTACTTCATGTTGGATAACAGGTTGCTTAATTCTATCTCTAAAAACCTTGTAGATGATTTACCAATAATGGATGTCCTATCTCCTCTTGGCCTTTTAGTGAAGGTTCTGGAATAATTCCTATAGACCTTACAAATGTCTTGAAATGGTATTTGAGAAATATCTCCTTGTCCAATAAAGTTCAAGGCATCCATGCAATCATCATTAACTCCCCTCAAAATGACTAACTTGAGGGACTCTTCAGACAACTTGTTCCATGGGTTTTTCTTCAAAGCAAACTGAAAACTCTCCACATAATCTTCTAGTGATTCATCATCCTTTTGTGACATTATGAAAATGTCATCTTTCCTTCTATTAGGTCCCCTACAATAGCCCTGATACTTATCTAAGAACAATGTCTTCATGGTGTCCCAGTTAGGAACAACATCCCTGCCTAATCCCATGAACCATCTTAGGGCTGCATCCTTTAGAGTTTTAGGGAAGAGTTTGAGCCTATGAGCATCAGAAGTATAGTCATAAATTATGCATAGGATATCAAATTCAAAAAGAAATGTATCTGAGTCCTCAGTTATTAACCCACAAAAGACTGGTTAGGTAGAAGGAGGGATATTCTTCAGCACTCTTTCCCTTTCTTGGTCAATGATTGGAAACTCAAATGTTGCAAGTTTAGGATCATCATCCACTGCATTCCCTATGGAGCAGTATGTTCCCTCTATAAGTGTAGTAGATTTTGGTGATGTTATCAATCAGATATGCACCCTATGTTAAATTTGTAGAATTTAACTATCTGTTGACACATGGAAACCCTCTTCAGATGTGGGTGATCTGAACGAAGAAGGAATCTCTAGAGTGAGATGGTTCTTCGAATGATAAATCCTACTCTAAATGATTTTATGAGGGAAAGAGTTAGAAAGATGACTAAAATGAAAACTATGACTTAAAATGATTTTCAGAACTTATTGATGACTTTGGTTCTTTACCCACAAACAGCTTTTAGAAAACAACAATACTTCACAATATCTCATGAACACTTAACACATAATTGATTTGCATGAAGATTCGGCTTAAATACAACATGCAACCTGTATTTTATGAACTTTCTACATCAAAACTGCAATTCTAGGACATATCAAGGATTCTGTAAACATAAATCACAATAAAACATCTAACTATAAATGCAATTGACAAAAATTGAGAAATAGGAATGTTGCTTTATTCAATTGAAGGAGTATCAAAGTCTGAGTACAAATTTTTGCTTACAAAACTCTCTGCTTAGCATGAGAGGAAGAAAACAATGAATCTGAACTAAGAAAAACTCTAATTTTTTCTTCAAGATATATCACAAAATCCTAATCTGAGCTCAAGAAGAAAGCTCAAGGAAAAGCCTCTAAAACTACCCCAAAATGAGTAACTAAATTGGAAAACTCCCACTTTTTGCATGTACATGCTGAAAAGAACATAAAAATAGGTTTTCTTGCTTTAAAAGTGAAAAAACACCTTATCTCTTCTCCATGCAGCTCAAATCCGACCAAGGAAAAGTCAACTCTTTTGCTTTCACAAACTGCTAAAAATAACAAGAAAGAAAAAAACAATTTATAGGATATTGTTTTATCTTCTGCTTTACAAGTCATGAAATTTTTATTTTTCCTCCAAATTGATTTATTTTTGCAATTAAAGATTAAAAATCTTTTGCAAAAACAAACTTATCTCCATTACAATTTGATTTTTCTCATAAAAAATCATAAAAACATAAGGACAATCTCTTATCAATATTTTAATTGATTTCTTTTAAAATCAATTGAAAATAAAACCTAAGTCATAAAGTGTATTCTCCAAGGCATAAATATTGACATTAAGAAAAGGAAATGCTTTAAGTTTATTTGGGCTTTGAGAAATAAATCAAACCCTAAAATATTTTAAAAGACTTAAGACTTGTGAAATCTTAAGTTATCTCCAAAACTCGACCTAGGCATGAGAATACTTTCGGCCACTAAGACATTAGCATAAGTTTGATTTAAATGCAAAAATGGGAAATCCCCTAAGTTCAAATTAGGGCACAAGCTCAAAATCCTAATAAAAAAGCTCCTTCACTCCACACTTTTCGCATCATTGCACTTGCAAATTTTTGAAGAGGAAACACTGCTTGGAGGAGATGCCGCCACCATGACTAGGGTTTCAGCTTGAAGCTCATCATTGAGCCCTTTCTCTAGTCGATTCTTCACCATATTCAACCTCCACTGCTCATGGTAAGCTTTGACTGCACTTCTATTCATTCCTTGCCTCCTTCTGATGAGAAATATGGCCTCACAAGCCGCGACCATTACATTTTTTCCCGATGCTTCTTGTATATATGTATTTCCTGCCTTATTCTTCCACCTTGGCTGCCATGGGAGACATTGCTTGAGACATTTTTAGGGATCTCTGATAGAGCTCGTCCGCCATCATTTGCTCCTTCCTTAGGAATAAAATGGTGAGTTCTATTTCTGTGTTTACTTCTCACTCAAAAGAAAACTTATGAAAGCTTTATCTCTGCAAAAAGATGATTCCTATTTGTAAATTTGTAGGCCATCACACAGGCCGCACCATGTATGTTCTGATTATGGATTTTAACAAAGAATTACTTGCATTTTAACCATTGTTTGCCTCAAACAGTTTTAGATATGATGGAAGCGTTAAATGGGTTTTTCTTCATCTGTAAAATGATGAACATTTTATGAGCCAAGAGCTCTCTCCAGGCCATGACCATTCATGCTCAAACTGGGCATTTTGGAACATTTATGGGTTCGACCCATTATAACATTTTATATCCTTTGCATTTTGTGAAACAAACCCTCATATGGGTAAATGGTATTTGAAGAAATAATGCTTATCTTTGACCTCTCCAAAACTCGAGCTCGACCCATAATGACATTGTATGTATTTTGCATTTTTAACAAAACCCGCATGTGGGTATGCTGAAAATAATGAAGAATTTGAATTTTAATGAAAACCCCATGTGGGTATTCTCTATTCTGAAAGATGTTCACTTATTCTGTTCTCTGTTAAAAACCCGATGTGGGTCAGCTATAACAAGAGGAAAATCTATATTTTAATTTGAAAACATCATATGGGTGTTTGTAAAAAATGAAAATGAAAACCCTATGAAACTTCTGGGCTTAAGGAGAAATTTTTGAACCCCATAAGGGTTAAACCATGTAATTTTCTAAAAGTTCTTCTAATGAGGTGAGCTTGTTATTCATCCATTGACATGCAGATTTAGGTTCATGTTTATGCTAAAAAAACACTCATAAACTCTTCATTTTCCTTTAATGCATGCAACTGTAGCTTGAATTTACTATTTCTAAAAAATGCAGCATTATTTCATTATGAGTTCACATACTGGGACTTTCCTTCAATGTTTAACTGTTGTATTTGCATTTGTATTCTTGCAATCACTCTTTCAAACCCCATGGTGCATTCTAGCTTGCAAAGATCCCCTTGACAAGACATGAAACAAGAAAACATAATTGCTTCTTACCTATACTGTCCATGTACTGATTAGATGATATCAATGTTCTTTATCTTGGCACTCTTCATGCATTTTTATGTTCCAAAAAAGTGGCTGCTCCATACACTTGTTCTCCTTCAAAACATTTAAAATTGATGTATCTACTCCATTCAATGCAAAATGTGCATTCAGTCATTTATAACTCCATGGTTTAAATTCTCCTGATCACACTTACCAATCACACCTTTTTGTTGTTCAACAACAACATTACAATATGAAACTATCACAATTGAATGGTGTTCTACACGCTTCTTCAAAATTCATTGCTATTTTTAAACTGAATGAAACTACACAATTTATTTTATGATGCTTCCGTTATTTCTTAATGGTCTTTTGACGAGGCATTATGTATGCCTGTTCACTATCACATTATGAGCGTGAAACAAATGCTTGAATAGTATGAATAAAAATAACCAAAACACTATATTGCAACAAAGATGCAATTAATGTGGCAATATTTAAAACTTGTATTTCACTTGAATTGAGTTCAATAAGTTCATTGTTCACTGGTAATCCTCATTTCATTATTCAGACTTGACTATTATGAATGAGCAATGTACTTGATTGCTCTGATGAATGAAATTATGTTTTACTCCTTCAGTTGAATAGCTTAGATGAGCATGATATTTGTACTTTCCTTATTCAGCCCACTTTTCTGTTTAAGGGGTAGCATGCTGAGCTCTACCCTTGTGGGAGCCCGTTTTACTCCACATGCTTTTATGTCTTCATAAGATGATCAACTACATGGATTTTCCTATACCTGCACAAGGAAACAAACAATGTTAGCATAAAAATAATGATGTGACATTCCATTTTCAGCTCTTGTTTTTGCACTTTTCTTTTAGTTGATTCCATGCATTTCGAGGAATGAATTATATTTCTGTTGGTAGAGCATGTAGTATAACACATATCCGAAGCTCTAACAGGACTTTCCCAATTTTTTGCAGGTATATTCGGGATCGAAAGCATAACATAGCAAGCAACAAGCATCTCAACTGAAGATCAAGAATCAGGCAATGATGGATATGTCTTCTGCTATTTGCTTCTTATTTCTTTTCCACCTTCAGTTGTAGAATTTATTTTTCGCAATGAATGGAATCAACTATCACTATGACTTGTGTGGATTCTTTAATTTCTCTTTTTGCTTTTCATTCTAAAAATAAATACATCAAAATGCAAAAAAGATATACCATCATTTGTATTCTTGCAATCAAATGAAATATTGTAATGTGAATAACATCATGAAATAAATGAAAGCAATTTGTTATGCTTAATCATTTGTACATTCTGTTTTGTACTCCATTCAACTTGTAAAGCACTAAACAACAACTCCTGAAACTCAGTTTCTCAACACTTAATGCACATGCAGAATAACTGAACTTCCACTTTAAGATATAACAAATTAATTAGCTCCACCAATTGAGCTATAGTGAAAATTGGTAACATTTTGGCAATTTTCGCTGAATGCTTTCCAGCTAAGCATTAGACGAATTTCCTTTTAAAACTCTATTGGGTGCGAAGTCAAATCTGCCCCTTCATGAAACTTAGAAATTTGAACAACAATACTCCAAGCAGTAGCAAAACAAAAAAAAATAATGCTGAAAGAAAACTAACAGGCTCTGATGGCCAATCAAAACATGCGCAACAACACTCAGGGAAAAGAAAACTACTGAAAAGAAACGTGTGTGAAGCACTTATTTGCAGCAAATACTCTACTATTTACAAAACATTACTTATCTTAGAGGAAATTCTTGAGGTGGATCCCATTAACTGGGATAGAAAACACCTCTCTAGTCAACTTAGAAAGTTGGAAAGCGTTGTGCTCCTTGCACTCCATGATCACATAAGGCCCGTCCCAAATTGCATCAAATTTGGAATGTTGTCTAGGTCTGCTCTTATATTCATTCCACTTAAAGACTAGATCACCAATGATGAAATATCGTGGCCTTGCCCTTTTATGAAAATAATTCTTCATCTAAGCTTGATGTATTTCAAGCTGCCTTAATGCTTCCTTTCTGGTTTCCTCGAGCTCCATCAATTGTGCAAATCTCACTTCTAGAGGTTGTTCATTCAACAATTCCAGCTCTTTAACAAAACTCAAAGTTGGTAATTCAATAGAAACATGTAACTTAGCTTCTTTTCCATAAGCAAGTACATAAGGAGAACAACCAATGACCCTTTTAGGAGTCACCCTGTCAGCCCAAAGGGCTAACTTAAGCTTTTCATGCCATGTCCATTGATTGTCCTCAACTGTCTTCTTGATTATCTGGATCAAATTCTTATTTGTAGATTCTTCCTACCCATTACCCTACGGATAATAGTTAGAAGATGTGTTCAAATAAATGTTATTCCTAAATGACCAATCAGAAATCCTTAAACCGATAAAAGCTAAACCATTGTTAGAGATTATTGAATTTTGGGTACCGAATCTCGACACTAAGTCTTGATAGAAATTAATTACAAAATTCTCGTTTGCTTCTTTCAAAGAAACAACTTCGGTCTACTTAGTGAAGTAGTCCGTTGTAGTAAGAATCCACTTATGACTCGCGCTTGAAGGTGGGTTGATTGGCCCAATAAAGTCTAAACCCCACTTGGAAAATGGCTGCTCCACCTAAATGGGATGTAAAGGCAAGGCTGCCAACCTTTGCTTTCTAGAAAACAAAGCACACTTTTCACATCTAGGGACCCAAGCAATGGAATCCTTAAACAAATCTGGTCAATAATAACCAGCTCGCATGATTTTCAAGGCTGTTGTTCTTGCTGCGAAGTGACCTCCTGAAGGCCCATCATGAAATTCTGCTAACAACTTATCAACTTGATCATGCTCAATGCATCTTAATAAAATTCCCTAAAAATATTTCCTATAAAGAATGCCATCAATAATTGTGAAAGGAATGGCTTGTAATCTATAATACCTTCTCTTTGCTTAGTCCAAACCATTGGGGCACTCACCAGTTTGTAAAAAATGTATCATTTGCTGCACCCAGGTAGCAGTAGGAACTGAAACAACAACTGCATCCTCATTGTTTAGCACTGTACCAACACTTTCAACTTCTTTTAAGCTGCTGCCCACTATATTTTCTGCAATCTATTCACACAAACCCTTGCCTCTGACAAGCTTGGTTATTTTAATATCAATATCAAACTCCATCATGTTGGTTATCCAACCAACATGATTATCATTAATTTCACAGTTAAGTAAGAAGTCCTTAATCGTTGAATGAGCAACCAATAGATGAATTCTGCTATTCGATAACATATGCCTAAATTTTTTGAGGCTTCTCACATTAGCAAAAACATTTTTCTCAACAAAAGAATACTTCACCTCATAATCATGTAATACCTGGCTGAAAAATGCTACAGGTTGCTCCAAGCCTTCATCGTTTTGCTGGCACAAGATAGTTGAAATAGTATCTACCCCTCCAAAGGCATACAAAATGAAATATTTGTCATAATTTGGATTAATGAGAGTAGGAGCAGCTGCAAGGGTTTCTTTTATCTGCTCAAAGCTCCTCTTACCTTCTCTGGTCCAATTGAAGGGCATATTATTTTTAAGCATAACAGTAAGGGGTTGCAACAAAGCTGCAATATTAGGTATGAATCTTCTCACAAAATTTATTCTTCCAAGAAAGCTTTGCAAGCCTTTCTTGTGAGTTGGTAATGGTAATTCAAGAATAGCAGAGATTCTCTCAAAGTCTATAGAAATACCTTGCTTCGAAACAATGTGTCCAAGGAGTTTACCTTCGTGTAAAAAAAATACACTTTTTTGGATTGAGAGATACTCCAAACTCTTTGCATCTTCAAAAAATTTGCTTTAAATGCTCAAAATGTTCATTAGCATTTCTGGAAAAAATAGTAATATCATCTAAATATACAAGAAAAAACTTGTTCATGAGGCCGTGAAAGGCCATGTCCATCACTTGCTGGAACATTGCTCCAGTGTTGGATAAGCTGAAAGGAATCTTCTTGTAGGCCATAATACCCCATTTAGTTGTAAATGCTATTTTGAATTGATCGTCCTGCTTTACCAGAATCTGGTTATAACTTGAATACCCATCCAACAAAGAAAATCTGTCAGAACCAAAAACTACTTACAAAATTTTCTCCATGGAAGGGAGTAGATAATGATCCTTCAGAGACGCTTTGCTTAAATCTCAGAAATCAACACACAACCTGATTTCCCCACTTTTCTTCCTAACTGGAACTAAGTTGGATACCTAGGAAGTGTGCTTGATGGGAAAAATAATGTCACTCTCAATTAGCTTATTCGGTTCGACCTTCATAAGGTGCTCTAATTTAGGATTAAGGGGTCTTTGTTTCCACCTTACTAGTTTTGCATCAGGTTCTAGTTCAATAGTATGCTGGGCTAGTTCTGGATCAAAACCTTTTAAATCCTTGTACTCCCAAGAAAAAACATCACTAAATTCCTGACATAACAGAATAAAATCCTGTTGTTCCTCTTTATTACATACCTTTCCCAGCTTGAGAAGTTTACCTTTGAAGATTTCAATTGCCTAATAGTGCTCTTCTTTGATAGTCATGCTGATTTTGTCTTTCCTTGCTTGGTTATCAAAATTAAAGATGGATTCTAATGTGACCAACCCTCTTGGCAGCTTGTTTGTCTTCAACTGCACAATCTGATTATCATATTGCTATTGCCACTTTTGCTGATTTCCATCAGCGAACTCAACTTCAATAATTAGGAAGCTTACAATCTGCTCATCGTTGTCAAAAACCTGCCAACTCACATTATTGTCAGGTACAGAAGGTCTGACTACAATTTTCACGTATTGACGTGCCTCTACCTTGTGAATCTCATTTGGAATATCAAAGTGGGATCCTATGGCAGCGAGCCTATCTGCATGCTTATTTTCATTTCTAGGAACTGAAATACTATTAAAAGCATCAAAATCTTCTATTAAATCCCATACACGATGCTTGTATTTCTTAAGTGAATCATTCTTTGCAGCATTCAGATTCCTTATTTGATTCACAATTAACTTTGAATCACCATAAACTTGTAAACATTTGATACCTCTCTTTCGGGCCCACTCTAGGCCATGCACCAGTGCTTCATATTCGGCTGTATTATTTGTACAACTGAAAGCAAACCTAAAAGATGAATAATACTTATTTCCATATGGTGAAACCAACATAGCTCCACCACCAGCACCTATGCTACTTCTCAAACCATCGAAGTAAAGCTTCCAAAGCTTATCTTCTGTTTTTGTAGGTTGCTCCTCTTCTTTAATCAGATTAGACATAACAATGTCAGGATCTCTAATCATATAAACTCCTAATCCTATCTCATCTATGTACTAGAAAGAATCAAGCTCATGATCTTCGACTTCCCATTCATCTAGATTCATATTTTCTATAGGGGTGTTGTGGTCTAAGGTCATGATTTGCTTCTCCAGTATAGGGGTGGCATAGAAGTTAGCGTTTATAAGGTTCGAGGCGTATGGCTCTATATGGTCTTTGGCCAGAGGTTCAAACTTTATGGTTACTTTCATACCATACCTTATTCTAAAGAACATATGAGACCAATCAGAGGACAAAAACCCACCCAACTTGGTTGTAAAATCTCTTGAGAGGCAAATGGCAAAGTGGGGTGGTAGATCAATAACATGTATATCCTAATGGATCACGAAATTTGGGGATGCATGCAAAGTAAGGGCTAAATTATTAATTATGCCAGCAGTTTTAACAACAAATCCATCCAATTGAGCTACACCCTTTTGGGAATTAGGCTCATAAACAAGACCTAACTTATCGGCTAAGCTCTTAGGCATAACTGAGCTACTGGCACCAGAATCTACCATACAATTATGTACTATCTTATCACCAATAATCAAACTTAAATAAAATGGAGGAGGCTTTACCTCTTTAGTTTTTTGCTCACTCTTAATTTTTGAGCTGTTTGTAAGCACGACTTTAGCATTCCCTTGATTAGCATCGTCAGAAACATAAAGCTCAACTAAAGCATCCTGCAACAAACCCTTCTGACCTAGAATATGCAATGCATCCAAAACTGACATATTGACAGTAGCCTTCTTAAGATGTTCAACAACGTTGAAAGAAATAGGAGTTACCTTTTGCTGATTTTTTGTAACAACAACATCCCTTCCTTTTTGCAAAGGCTGCAATTGTGTCTTCGACTGCTCCTTGCCAGGTATTTCTTGGCCTCTCTGCAAAATCTGCACCTAAGGTTGCACTGCAACATTAATATTTGATGAAGAAATAGGCTGCTTGTCCTTTGTAGGCTACTGCCGTGAATTTCCAGCTTGCTGCCCCAAATCCATGGCTCTCTTTTTTGATCTAGTGTTGGCTGAAACAAGAGAATTTTGTTGATCCTGTCCATTCATGCCACAAAATTCAGAACTCTTCCAGTTTGGAAAAGCAACTTCGAAGCTTTCCTACTGTTCTTGATTTTGGCTTGAAATATTCTCTGAACCAACATAGCTATTTTGGACCATTAAGGCTTGATTTCTCATGTCGTTCACACATGCTAACTGGTTATGGGGCTGATTGCATGGGTAACACCAATGACAATCTTGGGAAATGTTGTTTTGTGGTACAAGTTCCTTTGACGAATTGGCAACATTCAGGTTGTATGGCTGGAACAGTCTTGGGTTGAAGTTTTTCCTTTGGCCTTGGTAGTCATTTTGAAAGGCTGGTTCTACTGATACGGGGCTTGATAGGGCTTATGTTCCTGACCAACTTGCTTTTTAATGCTCACGAGATCATTCCCAAAGGTCTTTAGTATACTTTTTATCTCTTGAAACTCTTGGTTTTGGGCTGGAGCAACAATCTCTTGGGCTACGGTCTAATAATCTATTGCTGGAACAGGGGAAACAACAACTAAGGGTTATAAAGATATGGGCGTAGGCACTTGAATTTTTTGAAACAGAGGCATGGGAGGCCTAGGGGAAATTTCCACAGCTTGAATGAGGCAATTCTCTGCTCTAATGGTGATTTCATAAGCATTGGGGAGTGTGTGACCACCCATAGATTGGGTCATCACTAAAATTTTGCTATTTAAGGCCTTTAAGAAAAATAGAAAGGCATGATATGGTAAAGGTTTTACCATTATAGGGATTATGTCCTAGGTTCTCTGGAATCGATAGTTGAAATCAGCCAAGTGCTTGTGTGGCACTCTCTTGATCATGCTCAACTACTCCAATAAAGATAAGTGATCTGACTTATCAACAAAAAATTGGTACAGGCCATCACCTAATGCATCCCATGTCGCGATTGAGCTCACTGCGAGGCCTCTGAACCATTGCAATGCTTTCCCTTTGAGTGACGCAACCAAGAGTCTCAGTGCTACGTTCTCTTGCGTGGTGTTGTGAATTGAGCATAGGGTAGCCACATCATGAATGTGTTCAACCGACGTGTGATCTTATCCAGTAAAGTAAGGTAGGCTTTTGAGGGCTGTGATTGGGATATCATCATGCTAGACAATATTCAACAGGCTGCCTCCATTAAAAGGTGCAAACAGGTGCTGTCTTGGCATTGCCATTGGCGGTGCTTGTGCAATACGAATGAGATTTCCTGGTGATAGGACTAAAGAATTGAGAGCTGGAGGTGTTCATGCTAACCTCCCTGGTGTATCAAATAGTCTTTTTTCTATCCTACCTCTCCTTCACGGTGGGGACAACTGCAGGTACTCAAATGGTATAGAACTTGATCTTGTTTGTATTTTTCTCATGCACAGGCTGCACTAAGTTTGCATGCAAAATCAAAAACAAAGTCGCTAGGTATATTGAAAAGGCCTCCAAAAGGATAAATAAAATTATTGCATACACCAAACAACAACTTTAAAATATTGAAAACTTCTCAGAAATTAATTTTCAGAGTCCCACCGGGCATGCCAAAAACTGTTATCAATCAGATATGCACCCTATGTTAAATTTGTAGAATTTAACTATTTGTTGACACATGGAAACCTTCTTCAGATGTGGGTGATCTGAACCAACAAGGAATCTCTAGAGTGAGCTGGTTCTTCGAATGATAAATCCTACTCTAAATGATTTTATGAGGGAAAGAGTTAGAAAGATGAATGAAATGAAAACTGACTTAAAATGATTTTCAAAACTTATTGACGACTCTGGTTCTTTACCCACAAATAGCTCTCAGAAAACAACAATACTTCACAGTCTCTCATGAACACTTAACATATAATTGATTTGCATGAAGATTCTGCTTAAATACAACATGCAACCTATATTTTATGAACTTTCTACATCAAAATTGCAATTCTAGGACATATCAAGGATTCTGTAAACAAAAATCACAATAAAACATCAAACTATAAATGCAATTGACAAAAAATGAGAAATAGGAATGTTGCTTTATTAAACTGAAGGAGTATCAAAGTCTGAGTACAAATTTATGCTTGCAAAAATCTTTGCTCAGCATGAGAGGAAGAAAACAATGAATCTAAACTTAGAAAAACTCTAAGTTTTTCTTCAAGATATATCACAAAACCCTAATCTGAGCTCAAGAAGAAAGCTCAAGGAAAAGCCTCTAAAACTGCCCCAAAATGAGTAACTAAATTGGAAAACTCTCACTTTTTGCATGTACATGCTGAAAAGCACCTAAAAATAGGTCTGCTTGCTTTAAAAGCGAAAAAAGACCTTATCTCTTCTCCATGCAGCTCAAATCCGACCAAGGAAAAGTCAACTCTTTTGCCTTCACAAACTGCTAAAAAATAGCAAGAAAGAAAAAAACAATTTATAGGATATTGTTTTATCTTCTGCTTTACAAGTCATGCTGTTTTAATTTTTCCTCCAAATTGATTTATTTTTGCAATTAAAGATTAAAAATCTTTTGTGAAAACAATACTTATCTCCATTACAATTTGATTTTTCTCATAAAAAATCATAAAAACATAAGGACAATCTCTTATCAATATTTTAATTGATTTCTTTTAAAATCAATTGAAAATAAAACCTAAGTCATAAAGTGTATTCTCCAAGGCATAAATATTGACATTAAGAAAAGGAAATGCCTTAAGTTTATTTGGGCTTTGAGAAATAAATCAAACCCTAAAATCTTTTAAAAGACTTAAGACTTGTGAAATCTTAAGTTATCTCCAAAACTCGACCTAGGCATGAGAATACTTTCGGCCACTAAGACAATAGCATAAGTTTGATTTAAATGAATAAATGGGAAATCCCCTAAGTTCAAATTAGGGCACAAGCTCACAAACCTAATAACAAAACTCCTTCACTCCACACTTTTCACATAATTGCACTTGCAAATTTTTGAAGAGGAAACACTGCTTGGAGGAAATGCCACCACCATGATTATGGTTTCAGCTTGAAGCTCATCATTTAGCCCTTTCTCTAGTTGATTCTTCACCATATTCGGCCTCCACTTCTCATGGTAAGTTTTGACTACACTTCTATTCATTCCTTGTCTCCTTCTGATCAGAAATATGGCCTCACAGGCCGCGACCATTACATTTTTTCCTGATGCTTCTTGAATTTATGTATTTCCTGCCTTATTCTTCCACCTTGGCCACCATGGGAGACATTGCTTGAGACATTTTTAGGGAGCTCTGACAAAGCTCGACCACCATCATTTGCTCCTTCCGCAGGCATGTTCTATTTCTGTGTTTACTTCTCACTCAAAAGAAAACTTATGAAAGCTTTATCTCTACAAAATGATGATTCCTATTTGTAAATTTGCAGGTCATCACACAGGCCGCGCCATGTATGTTCTGATTATGGATTTTAACAAAGAATTACTTGCATTATAACCATTTTTTGCCTCAAACATTTTTAGATTTGATGGAAACTTTAAATGGGTTTTTCTTCTTCTATGAAATGATGAACATTTTATGAGCCAAGAGCTCTCTCCAGGCCGTGGCCATTCATGCTCAAACTTGGCATTTTGGAATGTTTCTGGGCTCGACCCATGATAAAATTTTATATCCTTTGCATTTTGTGAAACAAACCCTCATATGGGTAAATGGTATTTGAAGAAATAATGCTTATCTTTGACCTCTCCAAAACTCGAGCTCGACTCATAATGACATTGTATGTATTTTGCATTTTTAACAAAAAACCCCATGTGGGTATGCTGAAAATAATGAAGAATCTACATTTTAATGAAAACCCCATGTGGGTATTATCTATTCTGAAAGATGTTCACTTATTTATGTTCTCTATCAAAACCCCATGTGGGTCAGCTGTAACAAGAGGAAAATCTGTATTTTAATTTGAAACCATCATATGGGTGTTTTCAAAAAATGAAAATGAAAACCTTATGAAACTTTTGGGCTTAAGGAGAAGTTTTTGAACCCCATAAGGGTTAAACCATGTAATTTTTTGAAATTTCTTCCTAATGAGGTGAGCTTGTTATTCATCCATTAACATGCAGATTCAGGTTCACCTTTATGCTGAAAAAAACACTCATAAACTCTTCATTTTCCTTTAATGCATGCAATTGTAGCTTGACTTTACTATTTCTCAAAAATGCAACATTGTTTCATTATGAGTTCACATACTAGGACTTTCCTTCAATGTTTAACTTTTGTATCTGTATTTGTATTCTTACAATCACTCTTTCAAACCCCATGGTGCATTCTAGCTTGCAAAGATCCCCTTGACAAGACATGAAACAAGAAAACAAAATTGCTTCTTACCTGTACTGTCCATGTACTAATTAGATGATATCAATGTTCTTTATCTTGGCACTCTTCATGCATTTTTATGTTCCAAAAAAGTGGTTGCTCCATGCACTTGTTCTCCTTCAAAACATTTAAAATTGATGTATCTACTCCATTCAATGCAACATTTGCATTTAGTCATTTATAACTCCATCGTTTAAATTCTCCTGATCACACTTACTAGTCACACCTTTTAGTTCTTCAACACCAGCATGATGATATGAAACTATCACAATTGAATGGTGTTTTGCATGCTTTTTCAAAACATTGTTGTTTTAAACTGAATGAAACTACACAATTTCTTTTATGATGCTTCCATTATTTCTTAATGCTCTTTTGATGAGGCATTATGTATGCCTATTCACTATCACATTATGAGCATGAAACAAATTCTTGAACAATATGAATAAAAATAACCAAAACACTATATGGTAGCAAAGATGCAATTAATGTGGCAATATTTAAAACTTGTATTTCACTTGAATTGAGTTCAATAAGTTCATTGTTCACTGGTAATCCTCATTTCATTATTCAGACTTGACCGTTATGAATGAACAATGTACTTGATTGCTTTGATGAATGAAATTCTATTTTACTCCTTCAATTGAATAGCTCAGATGAGCATGATATTACTTTCCTTATTCAACCCACTTTTCTGTTTAAGGGGCAACATGCCGAGCTCTACCCTTGTGGGAGCCCGTTTACTCCACATACTTTTATGTCTACATAAGATGATCAGCTACATGGCTTTTCCTATACCTACACAAGGAAACAAACAATGTTAGCATACAAATAATGATGTGACATTCCATTTTCATCTCTTGTTTTTTCACTTTTCTTTTAGTTGATTCCATGCATTTCGAGGAATGAATTATATTTCTATTGGTAGAGCATGTAGTATAACTCATATCCGAAGCTCTAACAGGACTTTCCCAAATTTTTGCAGGTATATTCGGGATCGAAAGCAGAATGGAGCAAGCAACAAGCATTTCAACTGAAGATCAATAATTAGGCAATGATGGATATGTCTTCTGCTATTTGCTTCTTATTTCTTTTCCACCTTTAGTTGTAGAATTGATTTTTTGCAATGAATAGAATCAACTATCACCACAACTTGTGTGGATTATTTAATTTCTCTTTCTGCTTTTCATTCTGAAAAGAAATGCATCAAAATGCAAAAAATATGTACCATCATTTGTATTCTTGCAATCAAATGTCATGAAATAAATGAAAGCAATTTGCTATGCTTAATCATTTGTACATTTTGTTTTGTACTCCATTTGACTTGTAAAGCACTGAACAACAACTCCTGAAACTCAATTTGTAAAACAATGTATAACTGACACTTGATGAATGTAGTGCAATCAACACTTAATGCACATGTAGAATATCTGAACTTCCACTTTAAGATATAAAAAATTAATCAGCTCCACCAATTGAGTTGTAGTGAAAATTGGTAACAGGTGATAGGGAAGTTTCTTCTTTAGTATTACCCTTGCTCTGAGTATTAGGCTCACTAATTTATGCTATAGCTTCTTGGCGTGAAGAGGGAAGGAATCTACCCAAAGAAGCTCTCTACCTCTACATACATGGAATATGGCTTTAGATAACAGTGGTTCTACATAATGTTAATGTAACTTCTAGTGTTGAAAAAGATTAAGTCTAATAGTCCTAATGCTGAAAACAAAATGTAAACTATGAAAGCTTGTAAAAATAAGTATATGAAGATAGCACCATCCCTGGAAACGACGCCAAAAATGTAGAGTCTAAACTAATTTATTGTAAACTTGGTAGAACCTACACAATTCAAAGGTTTATCCGACTGAACAATCCACTCAATATTGCAAAGACTACATTAAAATCTCAATCCAAGGTTTGTAAACTTGTGATGGTGCAACCTTGTATATGCCTTCAAAGACTCAAAACTACCTAAGCTATCCTATTCAAGTTATTCTACTTGCTAAAAATTCATATAATTGAAAAATAGTAAAAGACATAAACCAAAACTAGTGGCTATGGGTACCTACAACTTAGACTGTAACTAAACTATTGCTAATAAAACATTACTGTATCAACTCAAAACTGATAAAAACTAATGAATCAACTAATTTAACCTTTGGAGTACTATTGGTTAACCATTATATGCATGTTCATGAATATTCATTAACAATAAACAAAGTATGAGATTCTAGTTTAACTTGCACGAAGTTCATAAAATAGGAAACAACCATTAAGCAAAAATAAATAACTAGAAAATGAAGTGAATAATAGTTACCTTGAGTGGCTTGCTCAAGTGGTTGTTCTCACTTTAATTGAAACCAAATCTAACTAATAGATTCTACACATCCAATCAAATCGACTTCATACATTGCATATCATGAAAGATTTACACAAGATCTTCTCACATATTGTGTTCAATCATTCTAAGTATCCATAATGTCTTGAAACTAAAAATAACTGATAATAAAAAAACTAAAAACCAACCAACTGATCTAAGGACTCAACCATTGGCTATATATAAGCTTGAGGGAGTCTTATTCAAAGCAACAACTAATCTCAATCATTAACTTCCACTCATAAATATCTGAGCGTATAGTTAAGACTGAATTGTTCAACCCATAACTGAAAAGAAAGAAGAATCCTAATAGGACTAAAACTTTGTAAAATAGAATTGCATGTAAACACAAACATTTGTAAAAATCCTATTAGTAAAGGAATCCTTCTACTTAAATGCTTATTAATTGGTCATAAAGATGCACATTTAACCTCCATCAGGTGCCTTTAATCAACAATCATCACATTCAGCTTAATATGGAACTCCCCTGTTATGTTGTCTCGGTCATCGTTTTGCTATGGGCTCATCTTGCAATTGCTACATGCTATAGTTCCTCTTTGGCTACAAAAAGGTTAATTCACAAGGCATGTACACAAGACTAACTATCACAATTAAAACATAGAATTCTATCCACATTTCATGCATATCTACATATAAACCATGCAATACTCATTATATCATAACCATATTTCCATCATTATATTTTAGGTCCAAGTCTGCATAATAAGTATGAGAAGGTAGTATATTATAGGAGTCTTGTCTGGGAAATATATCTAAAAGTGTCTAAAAGCATATATGAAAGCAATAAAAAATGAGCTAATAGCTAGAATCATTAGAATGCTTGTAGTTCGAAATAAAAATTAGGCACTAAATTATGAAAGTCTTGGTAATAGAATCAATTTGAATCCTTTGCATTACTGATCAAGCAAACCACTTTTAGCGAGTATTAATTTTAGTTGAAGGAATATGAGAATATGTGGTGGCAATGATAGGAGAAAATGAGAAGGATGTTTAAGTGGTGTAGTTGCTTCCTCTCCATTCGTTATAATATACTTTCAATCTTAGCCAAGTGAGATGGACTCCTACAATGGTTGGATGTAGAATTTTGTCTCTTGTTCCTATGCATGTTATTGAAAGAGTAGATAGAGACAAATCACATGTATAAATAATTAAAACATAAGGACGTTCCATACTTGTGGAAACCATGCAAACTGAACCAAGTACCCACATCATTGATAGCAAATGAGGTCACCTTTTTTTATCTCTTATAACCACCTTAGCTAGTTTGTTATTCTCAGATTTAATCGAAAACTATATATGTTAGAACTTCATGATTAAAACCTAAATGAAAAGAAGAGTCCACCTACATATAATATAAAAATACTATATTTCATGATATTGATATTGTTATAGTTACTATTTGAAAATCAAGGCATAGCTTTTATTAGAGAAACATAGTCCATGATTTGATGACCATTGGACTAGAAGGCATTTAAATGTTCTTTTGCATGGAATATAAAACAACAGAATCACATAATTAAATCAATTTTTTTTCATGCAACGAAAAGCTATGAGTATTCATTAGAATTGAGTAGATCAATTGGAGATCGATATAAGATGAATACACAGGCTAAATAGAAAATCATTGATATTGGATATCTCTAGTTCTGTATAGACTTGAAAGGATAGTTCCTAGTGTTGACCAGTATAGGTTAACAAAGTATTACTTATGAGTATTGATTTAAGCTATATGGATGTGATGATCAAAAGTTGATTTTTCAAGAATACCATCCTCTTTAGAGAAATTTACTAAATAACTTGATGCTAGGTAGCTTAGCCTAGATATGATAGAATAGGCTATAAGGAAAACTTGCATATAAATTTGCTGTGCATGAACTACATAATAGCTTGTCTGGAAGGTTTGCAAGTGATCAAAACTACATTTTAGAAGATGTGTGCAAAAATATCTTTAATCCTTGAAGTGAATGTAATGGACATGTATGCATGGATTGCATTCTTAAATTAGCAACTCTATAATAGATCATATGAGTGTTGAATTTTATAGGAATGTTTACACATATTCATACATATATATGTACCTATAAATACATACATGTGATACACCTTCCTTAATCAGTTTTATAAATTCTTATAATATTGAAAATAATGCATTTCTATGGATATGAAAAATAATGAATTTAGTATTATTGCTTATGTTGCTTGCACCTAAATAAGAATATGTAATTATTTTCTTTTACGATCATGTCCATTTTCTTATGAGAAATTGATAACCAAATTGTTATTGGTGTACTTTTTTGATATGCACTTATGAAAAGATTATTGAAAGGTTGCATGCATATAGACATGTTATCATGATATCGTATTTGTACTTGCAAAGATTTATCTTGTTGCTTTTTAAGAAATGAGGGTCCAAGCATCATTAAAGATAAATTAGTATGTAGCCTTCATGATTGGATATGTATGTGCACAAGTGTCAAGTTTATGACATTTTTGGTGTAATCCTTGTGTTTGATATATCATGGTGTGAATTGATAATGATATGAATTGCTTCAAAAAATTCCATTACTTAGTTAGTTTCACATTTCTAGTCTTCCTCGTGTTGGGTCGAGCATTCTCCCTTTAGGAAGAATTTCAAGAAAGTGATTCACTTCATGGTAGGGTGGAAACACGCTCCAACAATGTTCTCACCCTCGATATATTCAAAGGAGTTTGAAAGTCAAAGAATCCTATTAGGAGGGTCCAAGTTTTTGTATATTGTAAGGGAAATGTTCTCATATAAATTGTCATGTAATCGACACTTGTACTCCTTAATTTATTTAATATAATTCATTTTATCTATTCTTATATGTTGGGCACATGTCATTTTTATTTTCGTTATGATGTGTAATTTGTGTAGATAATTAAGTTTAAATATGGTCATTACATTTGGTATCAGAGCTTAAGGTTCAGTGCTAGGGCCTTAAGTTCACCTTGCTTAGTTGCGACACTTGATCACATGAACCTCCTAAGAGTGCTTAGCACATGATGCATGAGCAAGTCGGTGAGTGTATTCGTGTAAATGTGTCTCTTAGATCTTGGTTGTACTTGATAGGAAAATGATGATGTTCCTTATCTTAGTGTTCTTAGAAGTGAAATTTATCACTCTCAGGGTAGTGCCTTTGGCACATAAGCATGCCATTAGAAAGATCAATTTTCATCAATGTTTGAGTTGGAAACATTCTAAATTTTCACGTGCATGACCTAAGTCCTTGCATATCATAGAATGAATCACTTGAGAAATTTTGATAAATGATTGCATACCTTATCCATACGTTGGACTTGCATGTTTATTTGGAGGTTGTTGCCTTATATCTATCAAGCTCTTTGGATAAGCCCTATTAGTTTCAACTCTTGATCCTTTTTGAAAGCTAGGAACCACTAACTATATTATCTATGAAAGACACTACAAGAGAAGGTATCAAGAATTTGATATCTTGAATTTACTAAGTATAAATTGAAATCGTTAAGATTCATGAAGGTCTAATCATTCAATGATTATAAGGTTGGAACAAGGAAGCAAGTGATGATGAAATAGATAATAGGATGGTATGCTAAGACAAGTATAAGGGTAAATGAATGGAAAGCTTACCTTCTTAGAAGATTATGAGGTTTATGAATATAATTAGTAAATCATCATGAGATAGGGATGAACATCAGAAGAAAGAAGGTGAAACATCCCTTGCATGATTACATGAAACCCTTATGAGATGTTTCTTAATACAATATTTGAGCACATCATGCAAAATTTGAATAGATTCTCGCATTATGATATTTTGTAATAACTAGAAGGCATATTGAAAAATTGTGTGCAACTTATATTTAAGCCAAGAGTTTGGTCTCCTAGGCTATGTTTAAATAGAACTAATGCCTAAAAGAAAAGCCTACGTAGTGCCTTGGTTTAAAAGGATATTAGTTTTGAAACAAGAAATGAGCATATGTATGTATGATAACTTAAGAAGGAATAGAATGCATGTAGGAATCCTAAGGTTATCCACCACATGAAAAGAAAATAGTCAGATAAAAGAGTGTTTGCATGACATACTAAGTATGCATTAAAAATTATAAGAGTTATTCAAACTTTTGCATGGTGCATCCTAATACATAGGAGCCATGTGTTGCATGATGATAGGAATGCATGAGATGGTTAGAATATTAATATTTTTGAAACTTTAGATGTGAATGTTACCTCGCTCTTGTAAGAATGCATTATTGCATGTATGAAAGAAAGTGATAAACTTATGATAAGTTGACCTAGTAGGTCATTGGGAATGAAGACCTATGTCTCTAGAATGCATTATCCATAATTGTGTTAAAACCTAGATGGTTAGTGCCATGTAGCATCTTGGGGAAGTTATATGGGTCCAATGAGTTATTTTTCACCTATGGATATAGTTGGTTAGCCTATCTTCCTTAATGAGATATAGGGTGGTAGAAAGGATCCTACCTCGTATGTAACCTTCTAATGTGGATTGTGATGATAAAATGACCCTACCTTGAAAAGTGAGGGTAACCAAGTCATAACGTAAAATAAAAGATCATCGATTATAATGACTTCAATATGCTGACCTTCATAAGCGTCTAGATGTCATTGTATCAAGATTGTGATAGTGACTTATGATGTAACCCTTAAGTGGGTAGTTTTTGCATGACTGAATGCTAGTCATCCTTTGAATGAGTTAATGTGCTCTTGTCTGGAAATCTTGAAACCATTGCATGACTTTGTCTTTTGAACATGTAACCAAAGTGATCATATGCTATAAGTCTTGGGATTCAATCTTTGATTATTGTAATTTGTACTACTTCATGTAGAATTCGAGTTGACTAAGTGGCAATGTTAGCTTAGTCAAATTATGTAAACTAATCAACTTGACATTTGGAAACGAATATAAATTATTATTTGGAAATTATGTGCTATGATGGAAAATAGCTTTTGGATTTATGATCTTTAATTTATTATTCATAATGTCATAGTTGATTTATTAGAGTGAATCTACCTCATGCGTGTAATGTGAATTCCTCTTTTGGATGTCTTCTTGAATTACATTGA
This sequence comes from Sequoia sempervirens, assembly GCA_007258455.2. Taxonomy (NCBI): domain Eukaryota; kingdom Viridiplantae; phylum Streptophyta; class Pinopsida; order Cupressales; family Cupressaceae; genus Sequoia; species Sequoia sempervirens. The sequence continues at coordinate 6,292,903 of VDFB02049217.1, read as the reverse complement.
AAGGAAAATATTTGAGTATGGAAAATACAATCATTGTATGAATGTGCAATTAGAAACGATTTGATCTATAAATGTGATTGAGTATGTTATCTAGCGCACCTTGGATAAATGGTGTCATGTAGCTATATGCCTCCTCTGTGTGATTAGTACACTCAGTTATGTGAAGTGTATCAAATTGATTTATTTGATTTCATTGATGAAAATATTTCTTGTGTTATAAAGACCAACCTTTGTATTTTCCTATGGTTGGACTAGTCATGAACTCCTGGATGATCGATTTTGTGACCCCTGGTCGTACTAGATTTATTGTTAGAATTTTTAACCGTTTTTGTCTTAGTGTTGAATTTGATGATTCTTCTCTCTTTGAGTTTTGTTTCCTAATATCTTGGAGACTAATCCAAATGTTTGACTTTGTTGGTCTTATATCATGTTAAGTGTTGTAACCTATCAAGTTCACCATGGAAAATGATAGAACGCATGAGGGAGAAAATTTTGGACAACATACCAATCTTGAATCAATATCATGATTGAATTTTTTTTTACAACCTTATGTTGTGTGGCATGTATGATGCTACGTAGAAATGAAATGCATTGAGAAGACTTAAATTTCTTAAAGTGATTGACATTAATGTATTCTCTCTAATCATGCATGATGTGCTGAATTAAAAAAATATTGTTTTATTTATAAGTATATATGTTGATATACTTGAATAAGAGTGAATGTGGTTTTACCTTATGGGACAGGTGCTAAATGTGGAACAACAAAGGACTTCCTCTTTTTGGGAAGATTCCAATATTTCAAGCACTTTGGCCAAAGCCTAGACCATTGAAAAAGATGGTTAGCCTAGCAAAATTTATTGCTATAATTAACTGCCACATCTTGTAAATAGAAATTGCTATGTTAGATAGTTATATATATATACACGTGAGCATGTAGATGTTACAAGCATGCACCAGATTCCTCCCTGCCTTGAAATATTTGAGGTAGCTAGGCACTCCATGTAGGTTCGATATATATTTGAGTAGGAGGAACTCTGTGGAGTATAATCACCATGACTGGGTGGAAAAGAACCCAAATCAAGTTATCATCTTTTGACTAGCCATGTGTGGATTGATAGTCAGAGAGTTCACAAATTATGTATTATGTATCATTACTTGTTTACTATTTGTATGATGCACTATCATTAATATGAGTGTTGTGCTTTGTAAACATGCTGATATAAGAATGATGTAGTTGCACATAAGAAGATATAACATGTATGAAGTTATTTCTCATCTTGTGATTAACTCTACTAGATTGATTATTGTTACTTTTGAATCATGTACATTGATGACCTGTGATCACAAATGAGTCTCTATATGAGAATAATTTTGAAAAGAAAATATACTTTTGACAATTGGAGAATGTGCAAAGATGATTGGTAGACACACAAGAGTATTGTTTGTGAAAGAAAGTATGTGAATGAATTTTGTATATATTATATATATTTCTCCTTATATATGATCAAGTTGTGATCTAGTCAATGTTAATCATATTTTGGAATTGTAATATTTTCCTTACAATATTGACTTTCCTATGAAGTATTGATATTTGAATAAGCTTGAAATAGCACAAGTGTGTAAAAGGAAAGATAGGAACTTTGAAAAGAAAACATAGGCAACCTAACCAACCCATCAAATGACAAGGGTATGGTAAGCACAGGTATATATGTGTGCATGAATATGAATTCTGAAGTTATGAAGTTGTGTGAAAATTGTTTCTATTGTTAAGTATCGAGATGATTAAATATTAATTGGATAAGAAGAAACTTACCAAAGAATTATTGGAATTGATTTGATCATGGGTACTAACGTGGACTAAAGTGTAGTGTTGTTTCTATGAGTGCCACAAAAAAGATCAACACCAATGTGAGAGAGAGAACATTGTTGGAGAAGAGGCAAACTACCCTTATGAAAATTGAAAGGTTGTAATGGAATACACTCACTCACTTAGAACTTGTTGCATAACGAGCATGCTTGTTTTATCTGGAGTTCACATGATTGCATTGACTTAAGTGTTTGCAAAAAGAAAATTGAAAACTAAAATGGATGGTTAGGATGAATGTTAGAAGTGGAATCCAAAACATAATCTTGACATTCCTACAAGCATGAATTCTAGGTAGGATCATGTACCTTGATTTTTGCATGAAATTGACCATGTTGGAACACAATAATCTATCGAGAGGGGGGTGAATCAGTAGATATTAAAATTTTAGCCCTTAAATCTTTTGTGTAGATTACTTCCTTAAACCTTTAATGTGTAGATTGAAACTTAAGATGCAACAACATTGTGCTATAGAAAAATGGCCCCTTGTCATTTTCATGGCCTTTTAGGTCTTGTTTCATGGTGTTTGTCTATTTTGCTCTGATTTTATGTTGCAATATGGCTTGAACATGCTTATTTAGGTACTAAAATTCAAAGAACGATGTCTTTTGAAGGTGTTGTGAAGTGTTGTAAGACATTTATACATTCTTCTAGACTCTATTAATTACAATTCACCTAAAAATCACCTTTTTATTCATCAAAAAGTCCTATTTTGAAGTGTTGTAAAGTCTTGTAACAAGATTTCATGATTTTCTAGGCACATCTTCACTATTTATCCCCTTTTCATGCTTTATTTGGCCCCTTCATGATCTCATATGCTTAATTAAGTGTATTTTTTAGTATTATCCCAACAAACAACATTAAATATAACATATTTCCCGACACACATTTTTAGGTCCTAGGTGGGACCCATTCGCCATGGGTGGCGAATGAGCCCCCCTTGGCCCCAAATTCAAATTTTTTAAAATATCCTTTTAGGATTTCATTCAAAAACACTTGATGTCGGCTTGTGATGAGATATGAATGGGTAAATAAGGAACATGTGTGTATAAATAAGTTATTTTCACCTCATTTCATCCCTTTCATCAAGTTCACTTATTCACCTATTCATTCAAGCATTCAAGCATTTTACAACATATTTTCAAGCACTATTCAAGCACTTTGAAGTAGCCATTAACATTACTTTAGACTTGCATCATCAAGGGTTTAGTATGCTGATAACATTTGCATGTTGTTAGTTTATCATTCCTTTGTATTTCATTATTTTATTAAGGTTTTGATTACCAAAAGTGGGGTTTGACCAAGGCAAATCCTTATTTACTAACCCTAAACCATTTTCCCCTATTGCATGTTTGTTTGCAGCCTTTTGTGTGTAGATTTAACATGATTTTTGGTGTTGAAGATTGGGTTACAAGTCAATTAGGTGCTTCAAGTCAACTCAAGTCTATTTCAAGCTCGAAGAAGGTTTTCTATCCGTTTCCTGCAGAATTGACTTCGGCAACTCGATAAGCAGTGATTTCTAGATCTGGTGTTGCAGAGTTGTCTCCTGATTATTCAAAAATTTGGGAGAGGACTGATTTTCCACCTGTGGTGAATGAGTCCCACTTGAGGACTGAAAATCTAAATTTTGTCAGATTCTAGATCCCAACAAACAAAAACTTGTTCCTGACAAATTTTCACCAGGAGGAGGACTGATTCGCCACCTTGAGTGAATGAGTCCCACTGTGAAAAATCAGCGATTTCAGCCAGCATCCACAACATTCCAGATTCATCATACTTCATCCAGGTGCACTCAGATTTAACTCATTTCTTTCTGTTCTGCATATTTTCTTCATTTACTTCATTGTTTGCATATCACAATGAGTTTTCAAACATAGCTTTGATTTCACTTTTGCATTCATATTCATTCATTTATATCAGTCAATTGCATTTAGTTAACTTCATTTAGGTTAGAAAACATTGCACATAACATAATTTGAATGAACCATTAGCATTTTTGCTCCTATCTCTCTCCTTTTAGGTGAAAAACCCTAGAAGTAGCCCATAAGAGCCAAAAATTAACAGTTCCTTTTTGTGAACCCGAATTTTGAGCACTTTTCATTTCTAATTTGATTTACATATTGCATCCTAGTTTACATTTGCATTAACATTCAATTAGTACATTGTTTTGTTTTTTCATTCTAGGAATTTTTATCTTGCATTAGTGAAAGCTTCATTTAGATTTCATTTTGCATCACATCTCATTGAAAAAAGTAAAAATATGCATTCTGCATCCTTGATTGCATTCTGTAGAACATTAAAATCATCTTAAAATTTCTGAAAAACAAACAAAAAAATTCATACTAGGACTCATTCGCCACCCAAGGAAAATTAGTCCCTCTGCACTTTTTACACAACATTTCTGGTACCTTTTTAGCATTTTTTTGCATCACTGTTTCCTGTTCCCGCATTTTGTTTTACTTTCCAGAATTTCTATTTTTCTTCATTTATTGCATATTATTTTATTTGCATCATGGTGTTTTCTTTCAATAAGTTTTGGAATTCATTAAAGTCATTGGTAGATATGTCCAATTGTGCCTTTGGCTGTGACCCTAATGACCTTGAACAACCTCATGCTCCTTCAACTCCTTATGATTGTCCTCCACATGAAGTAGACATCATTGGAGAAGATGATGCTAGCATGAACAAGTTCTACAATGATTGCCTTGATAACCTAGAAGCAAACATAACCTTTTATCCCTCCATGAGGTCACAAGACCTTCCCACTGTTGTACCTCCTAATCACTTTGCATACTTACATCCTGAAGTCAATATAGGAACCAAGGTTCCTCCCTTAGGTGGACCTAGTTCCTCTCACCAATCACATTCACAACCATTTTACGATCACAAAGTCACAAACATTCCTATCAACCTTGAAGAAACATATGGTAAATGATTCACTATCTTAAGTAAACAAGGTTGTGACACAAAACATGAACATGACATCCCTCAACTTCTTAAACAACAATCAACCGAAGCACACACAATAGGACTAGGATATCAAGATCCTTCTCATCCTGATAGACATCCTCTTCAATCTAGGAGACTTTGGGATGCTGGTATAGTGATCTTGGATGCTCCTCCTAACTTAAACATTCTCCTTCCACGCGAACGACCATTATCTCATTCTAATGACAAGGATGTTATCCTCCTTCTACTCATGAACAAGGTGAATCTAGCAAGCGAAAATGACCTTACAAACTCAAGAAAATCAAGTTTCACACACATCCTCTACCTGAATGTGAAAGGAGACTTCAACTGCTCTTAAACAAAGGTCGTATACTTTTACCACCTATGAATAGGTTGGTTATTCATCCAAAAGAATCTAACATACCATTTTGCAAATATCATCGCATCCTTAGACATCACACTGAAGAATTTTGGACATTGAAGGAAATACTGGATAAGTATCACTTCACTGATACCGATTGTTTTCCCATCATACCTTAAAGCAACCAAATCCCATCATCATGCCATAGTTGTATAATTCCCTATTCTCACTATTGCATGATCCTTTCACAGCATCCACCTCGGCTCATTCTTTCCTTTACACTTTGTGGAGGGCAAGACATTGTTAGCCTTTTCCTTGTAATGCACTTGTCTTTGTCTCTTAACTATGTTATTCCTTTTCTGCGTATCTATTTAAGATTGAGAAACCAATAACTTAGTTAATGGTTGACTTACGTTTGCATTACTTGTCCCTTTTTCCTTTTTGCATTTTCATGTGCATATCATGTTCCCCCATATCGTGCATTTGATGTTTCCTCTCTTTGTACACTTCTTGTATTTGTCCCTCTATTCTTCTATTCGTCGTGCATTGTATTTTTCACTTTTTGTTTTGTGTTTTCCTTTTGGGGATGATGCAAGGCATCGAGACCGAAATGTCTCCTTCATGTTGACCCAAAAGCTTTTTCATTTTCTTCCGCCTTTTCGTTTTCTTTCTCTTGTGTTTTCCTTATGGGGATGATGCAAAGCATCAAGACTGCAATGTCTCTTCCATGTTGACCCAAAATGGACTTTTCCTTTTTCTTTTATTTTCGCTCTTTGTGTCATTCTTCCAGTTCTATGTGCTTTGGGGAATGATGATAGTTTCAAGATCTTTCATAAAAACATTGCAACAACAAACATACTGACCTCAAATCCATAGATCCATTATGTGTTTGGTGTGTTTTCTTTTTTGGGGGGAAACTCCCTTTTTTTTCTTCATTTTCCTTGACATGACACAGCCTAACTTCGAAACATATGACTTGGCATAGGGCTTTCTAGGTTGGCTCTCATGTCTTGTTTTCTTTTTTCATTTTCTTTTCTTCTCTACTTTAAAGTTATTGCTCACAGAACGATGTGTAGCAATTCATTTAAAGTGGGGGGCGTACATTACCATAATTCATTTGCATTCTTGGTTCCTAGTGCAACCTTGTCATTTATATGATGTGTTTGTTACTTTGTGGATGACATTGGGTGTGATGTCCTTCATAAGTGTGATCTTTCTAAGCATATTACATTCCTCTTGGCGGCTTTATGCAACACACCACATCCCCTAAGTTGTGAATATACTATTCTTTGATTGGGCCTCTCTTGGAGATATTAGACACAATGTTCCCTAAGTAACTAACCTTGCATGAACTGAACAAGACTCCTTTGAACATATTTTACATTTTAAATTTTTGCATTTTACATTTTTACCTTTTACCACCTTGCATAACGCTGCTTGCATGACTGTGGTACTTTGTATTTTTGTTCATGAACATTTTTCTTGTGGCGCCTTGTTAAAGTTATCAACATGTGTAACTTTAATATAGTTGAGCGGGAAGCCCACCTAGCGGCATGAATTTTCCCCATAGCCACTTTTGTGTTTGTAAGTGCATACCAACTAGTGTATGTATCTTACCTTTTGGGCTTTCTCACCCCTTGGAAAACTAGTTTTGTGGCCCCAAAGTGAGTACACATTTTTTTTTTCAAACAATCAGCCTAGATCTAATCCACAACTAGTTGGATTGATGATCAAAGCTTCATCCAATTCATCTCAACACTTGTGTGTTCCTTTGTTCTTATGTCTAGTTTGTCATGGGATCTTCATCTTGGGGGCTTGATCATCCCTCTTGATCGATGTCATTCCATCTTAACGTAAGTGCATTTGAACCCTCTTCTCGATGTTCATGGCTACTTTAGTGTGAGTTGGAAGCAAGTTCATCCTCTCACTAAAGTGGGGGCTAAATGTGTCGTAGAAAAATGGTCCCTTGTCATTTTCATGGCCTTTTAGGTCTTGTTTCATGGTGTTTGTCTATTTTGCTATGATTTTATGTTGCAACATGGCTTGAACATGCTTATTTAGGTACTAAAATTCAAAGAACGACGTCTTGTGAAGGTGTTGTAAAGTGTTGTAAGACAAATTCCTACATTCTTCTAGACTCTATTAATTACAATTCACCTAAAAATCACCTTTTTTATTCATCAACAAGTCCTATTTTGAAGTGTTGTAAAGTCTTGTAACAAGATTTTACGCTTTTCTAGGCACATCTTCACTATTTATCCCTTTTTCATGCTTTATTTGGCCCCTTTATGCTCTCATATGCTTAATTAAGTGTATTTTTGAGTATTATCTCGACAAAGAACATTAAATACAACATATTTCTCGATACACATTTTTAGGTCCTAGGTGGGACCCATTCGCCATGGGTGGCAAATGAGTCCCCCTTGGCCCCAAATTCAAATTTTTTAAAATTTCCTTTCGAGATTTCATTCAAAAACACTTGATGTCAGCTTGTGATGAGGCATGAATGGGTAACTAAGGCACAAGTGTGTATAAATAAGTGATTTTCACCTCATTTCAACCCCCCCATTTCATCAAGTTCACTTATTCACCTATTCATTCAATCATTCAAGCATTTTACATCTTTTCAAGCACTATTCAAGCACTTTGAAGCATCCATTGACATTACTTCAGACTTGTATCATCAAGGGTTTGGTAAGTTGATAACATTTGCATGTTGTTAGTTTATCATTCCTTTGCATTTCATTATTTTATTAAGGGTTTGATTACCAAAAGTGGGGTTTGACCAAGGAAAACCCCTATTCACTGACCCTAAACCATTTTCCCCCTATTGCATGTTTGTTTGCAGCCTTTTGTGTGTAGATTTAACAAGATTTTTGGTGTTGAAGATTGGTTTACAAGTCAACTAGGTGCTTCAAGTCAACTCAAGTCTATTTTAAGCTTGGAGAAGGTTTTCTATCTGTTTCCTGCATAATTGACTTCAACAACCTGACAAGCAGTGATTTCCAGATCTGGTGTTGTAGAGTTGTCTCCTGATTATTCAAAAATTTGGGAGAGGACTGATTTTCCACCTATGGTGAATGAGTCGCACTTTAGGACTGAAAATCTAAATTTTGTTAGATTCTGGATCTCGATAGACATAAACTTGTTCCTGACAGTTTTTCACCAGGAGGACTGATTCGCCACCCTGGGCGAATGAGTCCCACTGTGAAAAATTAGTGATTTCAGCCAGCATCCACAACATTCTAGATTCATCATACTTCACCCAGGTGCACTATGATTTAACTCATTTCTTTTTGTTCTGCATATTTTCTTCATTGTTTGCATATCACAATATGTTTTCAAACATAGCTTTGATTTCACTTTTGCATTCATATTCATTCATTTAGATCAGTCAATTGCATTTAGTTAACTTCATTTAGGTTAGAAAACATTGCACATGACATAATTTGAATGAACCATTAGCATTTTTTGCTCCTATCTCTCTCCTTTTAGGTGAAAAAACCTAGAAGAGCAAGAGTAGCCCATAGGAGCCAAAAATCAATGGTTCAAACATAAACATGCAAACAAACAATCATCACATAACACTAGATATACATGGAAAACCTAAGATGGGAAAAACCATGGTGAGAAATGCTGCTAGGAACTACTATCCTAATCTAGCCTCACAATCAAATTTCCAATTACAAAGTTTAAGGGCATCAACCCTAAGGAGACACCAATCCCCTAGTTTAGGAGCACCCACTCCAAGGAAGCACCTACCCAAATATAGGATGGAACCCACCAATCATATTTACCATTCAAGATACAACAATTTGATTACAATTTAATGTTGCAACTTATTTACAATTGCACAATACCTTATTGCAATCACCTAAAACTCTATGCTCTACTTTACACCTCACTCTAATTGGCTCTCTGAATATTAACCCAGATCAAATCTCTAATTTCTTTTTGGGTTCTACTCATTCAAATTTAGTGCATTCTCTATCTACAACTTAGCTCACTCACACTATCTTCTGTACTATTCACCTTCTACCATTCGACAATTTCTTGATTGTCATCTTTTTGCTTATTTCCATCGACTTGCAATTACCGCCTCAAGCTTTGCACCATTGTACACATCTACAATTAGGGTTTTCCCACTTTCTTCTTCAAGAAGCTACCTATTCATTGAGCCATCCACCATTAAAAAAAACTTTTGATACATTGGATTTTATTTAAGTATGGAAACCTATAAAAACCATAACCCTAGAATACATTTAATGTTAGTCTTTATTTATTCAATCTGATTTTGATCTGTCTTGACATGGCGATCTATGTCGTTGAACTACAAATGAAATCTCCAATCAGGTGGTCATTGGAGTAGTTGAACCAATTAATTTTTTTCCATTGTGTCAGTTACCATACCTAATCCGCGTTCATACACAACTAGTCATTTGTGATCTTCAAATTTAAACCTGAATTATCAATCCACCTCTTCGTGCCATGATCCTTCGATCCATGTTCATCACCTATCTTTAAATCTTGACGATTGGATAAATGGTCCTTTAAAACACCACCGTTGATCTTTTGTCTATGCGCCATGATCCTCTATCTCTCCTTTCATCTCGACATCTTTAAAACATCCTTGTTGGATGATCTCCATTTAATTGGCACCATTGATTTATAACCCGTCACATATCATGGCTTCACTTTAGTCTTCATCTTCCATTACTATGATGTGAATGGGTATAGTGATCACCATTTGATCACCTTCATTCAATTTTCACCATTGACAATCTATCACATGTACTTTTGTTTATTGCAATTTTGTTTGCGAGAAAAGGGTAAGATAATCATGATACAAAGAACCCTTGTGATGTAGTAAAATATTGCCACTTGTCTTCCTTTACACATGTCATGTACACACCATACCACAGAGCAAGGCTAGGGACCCACCAAAACCATAGTAGGGCAGCAAGAAGTTGCCATTAGTCCTCATTTGTCATCATCTTCCACTATCTCCTGAACCTCATCACTCATCACTTAAAGCATCCCATCATCTCACTTCACAAAAATGATGTGAAGTGACTGACCGATCTTCTGCCATGTGTCCACCCTAGCATAGGTTCCTCATGACATGCATCACAAGCCCGCCATACCGTGAGCTCAGAACACAAACCCACTAAATCTTTAGCTAGCTAGAGGGAACCATGCAATCTTCAACGATCAATCTTCACTATTTCTTGCTATCCCACAGGGCTAGATGAGGACCCACCACATTTGCAGTGGGATAGGAAGGACCATTGATCTCTAGGCCTTGATCCTAGTTGTTGATTAAGTTTCATCGTCCATCGCTCAAACCATAGTCAGGGTCAAACTTTAAACCGCGATGCGAAGGACCATAGCAATAGCCATCCGATCTTCAAACTTTCAATGCGCACCATTGATTTCACATAAGGGCCTTCACCAGATGAACCCAAACCACTAGGTAAGAGGGACGGTCACACCAATGACCTCGATGGCTTAAGTGATGACTTAAGTGATTAGCTACCCTTGATAAGTAGTCAACAATAAAATAGAAAGCCCGATGAATGCAATGACTGCAGGGCCTAGGGTTTAACTTATAAACCCTAAAACTATTTGGGAGCAGACACAATTCATTTTTGAGCACATCATGCATCCTTTGGACCTGCAACTCACATTTATGAGAAGCTCTCAGAAAACCCATGTCGAAACTGGCCAAAGATATTTCTTCAGATACTTGGAAGCAACTATTGCAAAAAAGTGACAACATTTTATGTCAGCTTTGCAACATTGTGAGCAAAATTGCAACATTCTCAAAGCCATGCTTTTTACTCCACCAACCAACACCAAATCTTTAGAACCATATCCATTGCAACATCTCCCAATCACTCCTTTGACATCAATGACACTTTTGACATCAATGACAACATTATGCCAACAAACCATGTGTATGATGTAGGTGCATGCTTGGTGTTTGTTTGAGTGTCATAATTGACTAATGATAATGCTTAAGAATTACACTATTTTTTTAAAGAAAAGGTAAATGAATTGGAGGTTGTTTACTTAGCATAATGTGAAACTCCAATTATTTAGGTGTGAGTCTAATGGGACATTAGGACGATGTCTCTTCCTAGCGGGGATGGATGTCAAGTCTCACTCCTCACATATTTAAACCAATAAATTGAAAAAGTTAAACTCTTAAAATAATTTAAAAATTTTCCCTTCCAAGTAGTGAACGTTTGAAAAAATATATAGAAAGTGAATAAATGGAGGTACTTCATTATAAAGTAAGTTTTTACATAAATAATCATTATGTAAATGATAGTAAGGAAAATACATTATTAATTGTATAAAGATTTGGCATGGATTATTTCTTAAGTTTGATTTGCAATATTCATTTAAAACTAAGGAATAAATAAATAAGATTATTAGTTCTTGCCGATAGGCAAGTTACTATTGCAATCATTCATTTTTTTATTTTTTTTTCAATTGACCAATCATATTGCATTATTTAAACATATTGTTTTTGATTTATATAGCTTCAATTTTAAAACTTATTTTTTCTATTTAAAAATTAGCATTTATCTATTTTTTCATTTGTCTGAGTAGCTCTATAATTCATTTTTATTTTAACAAAATTAGAAAATAATGATCATAATAATATTTTGGACTAAACATTATAGTTAATGTTAATGTAGGAGAAGCTATTGGAAGTTGGTGGAAGCTGCCGAAATCCCAGCAGCTGCTGGAGAAATCTTCAGAGACAACAATGAAGAAAAAATTCTGCTTTGTAATATTTTTCTTGCAAACTCTGCCCATTTTTTCTCATACATTGTTGTTGACTGCACCACACAATCTGCACCAGACAATTTGCACAAAATCTTGAGATAAGTCACTTGCCATTGTTTTAGTGGGTTTTTTCATAAATCTATACATAGCCAACTAATTTTTGGTTGTTTTTTATAATTTTGTTTAAGATTCACTGCTCATATTTTTGCTAGGGTTTTTTGATTTTTCAATTTAAAATTGAGGAAAAAAATATTTGGTTGAATGAACAGGAGTAGAAATTTTCCTTTGCAACCACATTTTGTGTACGGAGCTCAAGAATTTGGTAGCTCCAAAACTCCAATATTTTTAGATCTGCTTTGCATTTATTGTGAATATATTAAAGCAATAGCTATGGAGAGATTGGGAGCTTCACAATCTAATCGTAGCTCCAAACATTGAATTTGCTATGCTGTTAGATATCTTTTCTTGGTTGCAAAAGTTCCTGCAACTAAAACTCATGGCTTAGATTGTGGATTCAGAGTTAGAAACTTTCGGATATGGTTTTATTTTGTTTTTATTTTTCTCCTAGAGCAACAAGCATAATTGCTACAATAAATGCTGATTTCAAGGGTTTTGAAGTCATGGGCTCGGCAATTCGTGGCATGTATGGGGTGCATATTCCATTCATTTCATTTATGTTGATGATTTTCTATGGCAAAGATAATTTTTTTTCTAGGTTTTCTATGTTGTTTGTGTGATATTCTGAACATGATCCCTTGCTCAGACTGTCAAATATTTACACCCATGTTTCTAATTAAATTTGGGGCAAAGTAACTTTTGAGTTGTACATTTAGGCGAACGTCTTTATGGAATCAAACTTGGAATGCTAATGAACAATTGTAATTATTTTAGCTTTCAATTAGAAAAATCAAAAAAGATAAAAGGGTTTGATGGGTTATGATACATGTCAAAATCAAGGGTTGGGTAGAACAATTGCTATATTTCCTTTTTGTTTCCTATATCTGCAATGAATGAATGAAAAAAATTTAGTTGTAGAAATAAAATTTTACAATCGTAGAAATAATTCCAAAATGCACAATTTTTAGGCGTAGCAGCCTTGATTAAAAATGCATATTTATAAGAAACTTTTGGGAATGACATTTTTCTGGATTTTTTCCACGCGAGATTATGGCTGCTTGTAACCCCCTAATGGATTACCTTGGACCACATTCTCATGAATTTAAACATGGGAGTACACCCTTGATTTCTACACTATAGCCTTAGTCATTGGGTTTACATGGACCATACCCATAATTTCTATTATATTAAAACCTTACCAACAAGTTTGAGTTTGAGCTATGGTTTAATAATTTATTGTAATGATTGGATTTGAAACAGTGTCATAGGTTCAGTACAATTACACCCCAACACTTGTGAGTTGAATATAACACATTTATGAATATTATTTATACTCATAGTCATGACTCATAACTGTTACAATACAACCTTGCAACATATCTGATTAAGATATGAATTGCTTAATTGAGATTGAGTTATGAATTGCCTTTTTGGAATTAATGCCAACCTAATTGTTGTGAGATAATTTGTACCTATATCATGCTCTTGCAGCCTCCCCATCTTATCATTACACGCCAATTCCTGGGAGTTGAACATAACAAATTTGAAAACTAATGTTAGAATCCCACTACAGCTCCAAGTGAGTTCGAGTTTGCTTTATTTTGATTGAGTTATGAACCTCCTTATTCTGGAATAGTTCTGGACTATGATATTGCAACAAGAAGACTGAAATTGTGTCATGCTGTTAGATTTCCTCTGATTAACATTGCATTGGAATTCATAGGAATTGAATTGAACAAACTTGAAGATTACAAATCTTCAATATTCAAAGCTTATTGACCATAGACTTTACGTATTAGGGTTTTATGTGTAGAAGTATTGTTCTTTGAGTAGAGGGATTCCTTGCATGATAGGGTGTAAATTTACAGGCAAGTTATGTGATGGATTGCAGATTGTTGTAGTCTGTAAACATGCCACAAATTTTTGAATTTTTTTAAATGTGAGCTTTTACAATATTATGCTATTGAAAATGGTCTTTAACGGGAAGAGTTTTCTCCTCTAACCACATGCATATAATCTGTTATTTTAGAAGCAATAGTGACTTTCAACTATTAATAGATAAGTTCTTCAAACTACAAATGCAATAGAGTTTTGAGTGATCCCATCCAGTAGCTCAAATATATTGTGTACATTTAATCTCTAATCAAAGTGTTCACTATAATCAAACAAAGCAACGTATGCTTGGTTTGTAGACATGGAGCTTGCTGAATTGGCCAGATTTTAGAGTTGGGGGCAGATAAATGAGACCATTTTGCTTCATATTTGTTCATTCATTACAAAATTATATTGGCTTCCCAACCTGAATACTTCCATTTCTGGTAACTTTGGGATTGGGTGCTTGAGGTAAGCAAAGCATGACCTTCAGAATTTCCTGGGATAATAGCATATCAGTACCAATTTTCTTAATGGCCAACACTTCCTTACTCAATTTATTTCACCAGAGTAACTAAAAATATTACTCGAGTTATTGGTGACCTTAGTTGTGTAGAGGGGATATGGCATAATATAAGTACAGTGACTAGAAATATCCATTTGTTTAGAGTTAAAACATGTTCTAGCTTGTTTCTTTGTGCACGTAATTGGGATTATCATGTCTACCTTAGCTTTGATTATTTGAGTGCTTTAGCTTTTAGGGTTCTTTTTAATCCCAGTACTGCAATATTCAAACTAGAGATTCTTACATGTCTTTCTAACCATGTTCTAGTAGTGTTCTTATCAGTGTTATTTTTCTTGTCCCTGATGAAACAACATCAAACAATTATAGATTTTTTGGGAATGGCTAGGGTGTTCTGGGTACATTTTCTACAAATTCACTGTTTCATATTTGTTTCCTATTCCTTTCACTGTGACTCTTTCAGTCTTATCATCAATTTTTTTTAAAATAAAGATGGAACCTTAGCTGCCCCATCTTTTAGAAACCCCATTTTACTCTTTCATTCCAGTTTCTGTGTATCATTAATTTTATTTAAATATTATAATTTGGACTGTCATTGTTAAAGAGTTTTACACATGGTATACAGATTGATAAACTCCATATACCTTTGCTAAATTACCAAATTGTGGTCAATTATTCTTTATGTATTAATCTATTTCAAATTTAGTGCTAACTTATGGAAGTCGTGCAATATTTGCTTACAAGTTTTCTACTATTTCTTCTGGTTTGTACCAATGTTTCTACAGTGCCTTTTGTATGCCTATGTATTTTTACCCCACCTTTGACTCTTCTGCTATTGGTTTTCTAATCTTATTTGCTGCTCTTTTATTAATCCTACTTTGCAACAAAGCAGTGGTTGTCTTGGAGGCTGTGCAAGACCAACAACAATTATTGTTGTGGATGAGCCCTCAAAGAGACTAAAAATTTTAGGGACAAAGTGTGAAGGGACCTAGTTTCTCTGACAATTTCTGGAGTACAAGTACTAATGAGATGGACAATAGCACAACACCATCACAAAGAAGTGTGTCATCAATAAGTGTATCAAACCCAAATACTGATATCCGTGGAACAAATTCTAACTCAAATAACACTGAGTTTTTCAACCATGGTAAATGTTATCATTTTTTCCAAATCATTTAATTTTGAAAACTGATTGTCTACTCAAAGCTAGTTTTGTGGTTGTGGACAATATTGTAAAACTATAATGGTATTATGCTACATGCTTCTATTTTTTAATATAATTTTCTATTTTATGTTTGTCTTGATCCTTCATTAGCTCTCATCTTGTGGAATGAAATGAGGCAGCAATGGGTTGGAGATCGACCTCAAAATCAGCCCCGACAACCACGTGAACCTGTTCTAAGGTATCTTATAATGCCTGTAGAGATTCGTGGCAATTATGGCCCTTGTTAGAGATCAATCTCTATATTGGCTAAGGTTTTAGAATAAGCATGTAGTTTTTCCCTTTCTTCCATCTTAATGTTGTTGCTAATGTTGCCTCTACGGCGATGAATCTAGTTGGACTGCATCTTACGATAGTTTGCTTGGAAGCCATAGGCCATTCCCACAAGCTGTCCCTCTGCCAGAATATTTGAAGCTTTGTAAATTCCTATTTAGGTTCTCTCTCCTAAATTGTAATATGTATAAATTCAAAATGAATTTGATTTGTACATGGATCACAAAATGTTTAGAAATAGTATTGATTTTCCTTTGTTATTTAAAAAGGGCTCCTTCTCCAATACATAATCTTTCTACTGTATAGTGTAATCACTATTGATTTATTTCATGTTCCAATTTCATGGTTTCTGGATTGCATTTGTTCAATTTTTTAATTTAAATTTCCTTAGAAGTATCTTGTGTTACATTGAACTTTTGAAGGTGAATTACCTATTTTCTGTTTAAGCATTTTTAAATTTTTTGGCATTGCATGGTGATTGCTAGTATCTATTTGTTTGAATATACCATCGCCTATGTTATGAATGCATTTAGGTTGCTTAAGTAAAGTGAAGTATGTAGTTTAATAATTAGTCACCACTTTCCAACTATTCTTTAAACACTGTTGTTGTCATTAGAGATGACTTGGTTGTGGCTTCTCAAAGTTCTCTCAGACATGTAGTTCAAATGCATAAGAAAGACAAGGGAGGCAATCTGCAGTCTAACCCATGTCAAGCATCATCTTCATTAGAAAAAACTAAAGGTCTCATATGTTTCACTTCATTATTTGTTTTGGTGCTTTGATGGGTTGATCTAAAATTTCTTTGAGCCACTTTAATTATCTTGTGATTTAAGCTTTTCTATGCATTTCTAAACCTTAAAGTTTGAGCAATGTGATAGAAGTTATGATCTTGACAAGTGGGATGACTAAAAATAAATGACTCTAACAACTATATTTAGTCTGCTTCTTTGACAAAAATCTTTCTTTGTTGCTTGCCTAAAAGTTTTTGCCTTGAATTTTTCTTTAATCTCCTTTGCATATAGTAACTGCTTTGTCGCTAGAATTCATCGGCTGCTAACTACATTTTTATCTGCTTTCTCCTTTGAATATAAATGCATTACGCTCTTTGACAGGAACCCGATGCTTGCATCACTTGTTTAAAATGAATCTTACATTGAATGAGGGTTGCATAAATCATTAAGATTGCACGTCATGCCTTATATAGTAGAGTGTTTTAATTGGTCACGAAGACCATGCAGGGTCGTGGGGAAAGGTAACTGCCCACCACCATAGTAGGAAATTTAAAGCATTGCATGGAAAAGTTTAAATGAAATAAGAGTGGGTTCAACCTCGCCAAGAGACCAAGTTGATAAATGATCTTTTAACTGGTGCATAATGGAAGAGAGAGAGATTTGGGCTTCATGAATCCATCCTAAAATAAACTTCACCATCCTCCTTCTCAGATGGTGGTATTTTTCAATCTGGTTCAAGAGGGAAATCTCATCTCCTTTTTGAGAGGGCAAAATTCTATTAGGCCAATAAGCTGGTTGACATAACAAATCTCTTGATGAAGATTCAAAAAAAAAAGGGGGAAAGATGACAAGTCTCAGTATTGTGGGTCACCTCCACCCTGTGAACAACCTAGCGATGGCACTAAGAGGCTCAATATCTTTCATGAATCAATGGTAATGCCACTGGATTCCATCGACGCCTCTGCTATGGTCAACCTCTCCACTGACGTTTGGGTAGGAGGATTCAAATATGAGGAATATCAGAAAATGCGGTGGTAATGAAAAGAGAAAATGAGAAGGATGTTTAAGTGGTGTAGCCGCTTTCTCTCCATTCATTATAATATACTTTCAATCTTAGCCAACTGAGATGGAATCCTACAATGGTTGGATGTAGAATTTTGTCTCTTGTTCCTCTACATATTATTGAAAGAGTAGATAGAGATAGATCACATGTATAAATAATTAAAACATAGGGATGCTGCATACTTGTGGTAGCCATGCAAACTGAATCGAGTCCCCACACCATTGATAGCAAATGATGTCACTTTTTTTATCTCTTATAACCATCTCGATTGGTTTGTTATTCTTAGATTCAATCAAAGACTATATCTGCTAGAACTTCATGATTTAAACATAAATGAAAAGAAGATTCCGCCTACATATAGTATAAAAATATTGTATTTCATGATATTGATATTGTTATAGTTACTATTTGAAAATCAAGGCATAGCAATATTATCTGTTGGCTTTCGTTAGAGAAACATAGCCCATGATTTGATGATCATTGGAATAGAAGGCATTTAAATTTTCTTTTGCATGGAATAGAAAATAATAGAATCACATAATTGAATTGGGTATTTTTTTTTTCATGTAATGAAAATCTATGAGTATTCATTAGAATTGAGTAGACCAATTGGAGATCGATATAGGATGAATACATGGGCTAAATAGAAACTCATTAATATTGGATATCTCTAGTTTTGTATAAACTTGAAAGTATAGTTCCTAGTGTTGACCACTATAGGTTAACAAAGTCTTACTTATGATTATTGATTTAAGCTATACAGATGTGATGATCAAAAGATTTTTTAAGAACACCATCCTCTTTAGAGAAATTGACTAAAGAACTTGATGCTAGGTAGCTTAGCCTAGATATGATAGAATATGATATAAGGGAAACTTGTATATAAATTTATTGTGCATGAACTACATAATAGCTTGTATGGAAGGTTTGCAAGTGATCATAGCTAGATTTTAGAAGATGTGTGCATAAATCTCTTATATCCTTGAAGTGAATGTAATGGACATGTATTTATGGATTGCATTCTTAAATTAGCAACTCTATAATAGATCACACGAGTGATGAATTTTATAGGAATGTGTACACATATTCATATATATATATATATATATGTGTGTGTGTTGGTATGTGGAGAATGATCATGCTATATTGTACACTCTCCTTGTATCCTTGCCGAAAAGTGGGGGTTCAGGGGTGATAGCCCCCAAGCAATTTTTTGCTCCTATTTTCGTTTCGTCATCGACAAGATAAAAAATGACTTTGTAAAACCCTCATACTGATTTAAAAGGCTATGTTGACTCAAATTTGGTAGGAGTTATAGATACCAGGTGGAGTACCACATGTTATGTATTTACAGTTGGTGGGACAACAGTGAGTTGGATTTCTTAGTTGGAAAAGGTGGTTGCTTTATCCACCACAAAGACAGAGTATGTTGCTGCAACAAAGGAAACAAAGGAGATGATATGTCTACAAATTTTCATGAAAGAGTTGGGAAAACAACAGGCTGAAAATCACTTGTTTACAGATAGCCAAAATGCTATACATCTTGCAAATAATTTTTCCTTGCACTCTAAAACCAAACACATACAGTTGAGATCTCATTTCATTTGGTTAGTTTTGGAGGATGGATAGGTAAAGCTAGAAAAGATACATACAGATGCCAATCCAATGGATATGTTTACAAAAGTAGTGAAAAGGGAGAAGCTGAGTTCATTTTTAGCTTCGGTTGGTCTTCATGGTTAAAAGTATAACAAAGTAGTAAGGTCCAAGGTGCTTATTTCGAGTGGGAGCTGTAAGTGCAATGGTGTTGTCCAGGATTAGTCTCCAAGTGGGAGATTGTTGGTATGTGGTGACTAATCATGATATACTATACACTCTCCTTATATCCTCACCAGGGTCTAGGGTTGGGCCAGGCCCCGGGTGAGGGTTCAGGGGCGGCAGCCCCCGAGAATTTTTTTTCTCCTATTTTTTGCTTTGTCACCGACAAGATAAAAAATGACTTTGTAAAGCCCTAATTCTAGAAGCTTCTAAAAAGCTTGTTATAACTAGTCGAGATGTGAGTTGCAGTACGTCATTATTTGTGAGATTGTAATATGTTTTACACTGGATAATAAAATCATTGGATGGCTGTGGTTTTATGGATAAAGCCCATATTGGGTGAGCCATGTTAAATTCTCTGTGTTGTCTTGTTGCTGCTATAATTTTTTTTGTGTGTTTTATTTCTCTGTTTTATTGATCAAATCTGCATTTAACTGTTAGATATCTACCTTCTAACCCTAACAATATGTACCTATAAATACATACATGTGATACACCTTCCTTAATTAGTTTTATAAATTCTTATAATATTGAAAACAATGCATTTCTATGGATATGAAAAAGAGTGAATTCAATATTATTGCTTATGTTGCTTGCACCTAAATAAGAATATGTAATTATTTTCTTTTACGATCATGTCCATTTGCTTATGAGAAATTGATAACCAAATTGTTATTGGTGTACTTTCTTCATATGCACTTATGAAAATATTATTAAAAGGTTGCATGCATATAGACATGTTATCATGATACCGTATTTGTACTTGCAAAGATTTATCTTGTTGCTTTTTAAGAAATGAGGTTCCAAGCATCGTTGAAGATAAATTGGTATGTAGCCTTCATGATTGGCTATGTATGTGCACAAGCATCAAGTATGATGAAATTTTTGGTGTAATCCTTATGTTTGATAAATCATGGTGTGAATTGATAATGATATGGATTGCTTCACAAAATTCCATTACTCAGTCAGTTTCACATTACTAGTCTTCCTTGTGCTGGGTCAAGCATTCTCCCTTCAGGAAGAATTCTGGGGAAGTAATTCACTTCGTGGTCGGGTGGAAACGCGCTCCAACAATGTTCTCACCCTCAATATATTCGAAGGAGTTCAAAAGTCAAAGAATCCTGTCAGGAAGGTCCAAGTTTTTCTATATTGTATAATCTTGCTCTTGACCTAGAGGTCTAATGTAAGGGAAATGTTCCCATATAAATTGTCATATAATCAACACTTGTACTCCTACTTAATTTATTTAATATAATTCCTTTTCTCTATTCTTATATGTTGGGAATGTGTCATTTTTATTTGCGTTATGATGTGTAATTTGTGTAGATAACTAAGTTTAAATATGGAGGTCATTATAATGTATTTGGCCGAGGTTTTCCCTCGATTTTGCATGGACTTAACATGTTTTTCTATGTAGAAGTGGTGTTTTTCACCGCTTGAATGTTTAAATGCCCAACCCTTTGAATATGCACTAGCGGAGATTTTTTCCGCTCGTGCATGAACTTTTATTGTAAGATCTAGGGTCGGTGAATTTCACTAGCCCAACATCAAACATCAATTTTAAGTGTTCTACCCCTCATGTAATGTCAGAAATATTTAGCAACTTTACACAAGTTAAAATGATCTTCCCATGGAGGGTCGGCAAATTTTGTCGAGCTTGCACACTTTTTACAATGAATCTAGGAAAACATGCAGAAGCGCTATTTTTTAGTGAAGTTAGACTTTTTGCATCGAACCACCTACATAGGTGCTGAGATTCAACAACCTAACACCCATTTTGCAAAATTTTCCTAACATTGAGAAATTTTTCCTTTTTGCTAGATTGCTCGCTTTCACTTTGTTTTTCGTGTCCATTGCGCTTAAGCCTTTTGAAACCACAAAATCACTCTGAATTTCCCACCTTTACAAATTTCCAATCATGCGGGTTTTCTAATATTACAAAACACTAAAATTGTCATGTAGTTTATTGTGCACATATTCCAAGGATTTCACATCTTCCTTCCTGCAAGGACATAATCACTTGCTAGTTGCTTTCTAAATGTTGGATCCCTCTCCAAGAAAGGGAAAATAAATGAAGTATAAATATCGAGGTGTGTTTGCAACTACCTCAGTCTCATCAAATATAGATGTGATCAAAGACACTAAAATTGGGCATGTTGACATATTTGAATTTCTGGATAGAATAAGGAAGCAGTTGTTAGATGATGGTATGAGGTGCATAGTGCAAAGTAACATTCATATGGTGACTTCTTTTCCTATTGCGATACATAATCTAGAGTTTTTCCTTCAAGTTGCATCACATTATAGCATAAATGATAAAAGTGTCAAGGATGCCAATGGAGATGTAGTCATAAGGCTAGATGCAGAGTTTCTTGACAAAGCCTTCATATGCCCTAGTATTGATTCCTATGCAAAGATAACCAAGGAATCTACACAGGAAGAATATGATAAAGATCTAGATTTTGCTAAAAGGACAATTAACAATAAATGGTTGAAAAATCCTCGATCGATTATCTCAAGGTGGCCCAAGATTTTCCCTTGTAGTGATTTCATTGAAGAGGTGAATGATCTTATCACTCTTCTCAATAGAGTGCAAGGTTTTCTTGGCTCATCCACATTTGAATACTGGATGTATTTATACATAAAGATCATAAACATGGGAAAATAACAGATCTTCTGGGGTTAGTAGATTAGTGATTCCATTCATGATAAATTGATCAAGGTGCATAATACATCAAGGTTATACATGACATCCTACTTAGTATATGCTACTATGACTATGAGAAATTTTTCAGAGTTGACAACAAAAGGAAATAGAAGGGTCACTCCAGTGTACAAATACTTTCCATAGATTACTCTTGATGGGAACATTCACCATTTCTAAAGAGTGAATGATGCATTCTTTTCTCCATTTTTGTGTGCATTTGATCCTAAACTAGAAAGAAAAAGAGTGCCGAATGAGGCTTGGATAGTGGTAACCAAGTATGGTTGCCTCTACCTGCAATTCCCCACTTTCACATATTTGAGAGTTGGTTGTTTTGTGGGTTATCCATCCATGCTCCCATGATACCCCAGTGAAAAAATTGTATTGATGGAGTTATGTAGATAGATAATAACAGTACATAGCAAACAAATGGAGTCCCACAAGCCAGGATTTAAGTTTCCCTTGACCATTGGTAGGTATTCCTTTCAAACCTCTCTAAAAACCAAAGCCGTTGAATTCAAGATGTAGTTGATCACTTTGAAAATGTTCAAGAAAAGGCTAGATTTCAATTTTTGAGGAATGAAATACTAGATCAAGAAGGCACATGTTCATGTACATAGAATAGAGGATGTGTGGGATGACTATAGGACTGAGGAATAAATAAGAAAGTTGGATTACTATAGGCTCATATTGGAATAGATTAAAGAGCTAGATTTGACTGATATTCCTGAAGGCATGAAAGACAATGGTGACATCTTAGACCTCGCCTACGAGAGGAACAAATTTGAAAGATCTCCTCTACCCCCCATCCCGTGGTCACAGAAAGAGGTAACTTCAATTTGAAAAAGGTTTGAACCAATTCTTGCTAACACAAATGTATGGTTAGAAGAAAAGGAAATTTAATTTAAATTCTTTCTCACTGGGTCAAATGAGGAATTACAAGATTCTATAGGTAAGAAATCAAAATTGAGAACAAATAACAAGAGCAATTCTCCTAGTTCCAACAAGCCTTCTAATCCAAATATCACATTTTTTGTAAAAGGTGGTAATAAGAAGAGAAAAAAGCTACAGAGGGGCCATCTTCTGAAGGATAAGAGGAATCTATTCAAGAGGAGATACAAATAGAGGAAGGATAACATGAGGAATAAAAAATGTCTCCTCATGAGAATAATCCAGAGGAACCACCTATCTCCTCTACTCCAATTGTATCTACTCCTCCTCCTCCTCCTCCTCCTATGTCTTCACATGTTTCTAATATTCTTGCTACCACAATTATTCCCATAGTCATTGTCAATGTTGCTCCTATAGTGTCAGTTCAATCCATCCATTCATCTCCCTCCTCAGGGTCTATCTTTGAAAGTCCCAAACATGGTTTGGAAAAAGTGTCAGGATCACCTATGTCTTTACCAAGTCTATCATCACCTTCATTTGATATAAATTCTCATTTCGAATGAGAACAATTCATGTCTAAGTCAAGTGTGGAGATTCGTATTGCTATTTTGATTGAAATTGCTCCTATTGTTACAACAAGCTTTGTGAGTGCAACAATGATGACTCAAACCATGACTACTAATTCAGAAGAGAGCTCACCACTTCCACCTTGGCTCTCATCTCAAACACCTAAGATAAAGAAACTTCGACTTTGCGTAACTTGCACCTATAAAGACAAAAACCAAGAAAAAGGCCAAGACCCTTTCCAAGTTGTTGCTTGATAAAGAAGGAAATAGTATGTAGAGATGACACAAGCTCCTCCAAATAAGACTATAGAAGAAGTGGATAATGTTGATTACTCTATCACAAGAGTTGAGTTGGGGAAGATTACTCATGAGAGTGTGAAATAATATGCTCAATCCACTTCGAACTCTCTCATCAAGAAATTTGATGAAGTCAAAAGGGTGAAGGATCAATATAAAACTAAGGTAGAACAACTAACTGTAGTACTCTAGAAGATTACCCAGTCTTTTGAGTTAGTTGAACTTGTGGCCATGAGCATTGAGGATCCATTCATTGAGAAGGTGGAAAAAGTGCATACAAGGGGAAGGGTAGTGGATGAGTTCCTAGATTGAATGATGACACAAGGTACACAACTATTGGGATCTGCTGTGGAAAAATTGGAAAAGATGGAAATCATAAGGATAGAGTTAGACAAAATTGTTGATGCTTTTTCTCAAGAAAAAGAAGATATGGAAAAAAGCTTGCAGGCTTGGGTAAAAATGAAAAAGCTTAAACTGGATGCCTTAGTAGAAATTGGGATCATTCCCAATAGAGATATGTATGTAGAGATTAAAGAGACCATGATACAAAAAGTAAACACCACATATCTGATCAATCACCTGCATAGTGCTTGTGAAGTCAACGGGAACAATGATATGCAACTTGTCAATAAGATCAAAGAGCTTCCATGTAAGTTGCGCGATGATAATCAAAAGGTCCTTTCTTCAGATATAGTTGTCCAAGAATTTACCAACATGATCCAGAAGGAGTTCGAAGATTAGACCTTCTTAGTGGCTTTGATGGATATGTTACTAGATACTCAATTAACCTTGGACAACCTTAAAGTGTTCTTAGGAAGGCACAAAAAGGCTTGCAATACTATGAAGGATTTTTTTACAAGAGTCCTCGCCATCTCCAAACATACTTCATGACCATACAATGATGAAGTGCAAGCGATCATGAAGAAGTATGAAGATTTTATGGAGAAGGATGGTGGAGAAGGCTGATTGTGCCTTGTTCAATTTTTAGTATTTTCATGTTTTTATGTAATTAGTTCTGAACAATTGACATGTCATTTTCAAAATTATAATTAAATGTAAAAATAAAGAAGTCCTAAAACAATTTGGACTCTTCTGTTGAATAAGTCAAAATTAGGTTTACTTTTCCTAGATTAGCTCTCAACTCTCCTCTATATATATGAGGGAGTTCTTTGTATTAAGGACCTTTTTGATCTTTTGAAACTAGATGCTGCCATTTTGAAGAGCATAATTTCAATCTTTGAGTTGAATGTGCAAATTGAAATTTTTATCAATAAAAGAAGTATATTGCCTCCAACCTTTGTTTTGGAGCACGTTTGTTATATGTGAGAGTGTTCTTATGTCATTCTTGCCATATTATCTTGAAGTTGATTTCTAAGTAGCATATTGTTTCTTTATTGAGAGGGAATTCAGATTCTATATTCATAGAATTTGTGCTATCATATTGCATTTGGAGTTTGTGCATGAATTACATTGAGAACTTGTAGTCTTTGAGTTGCAATTGTCAATTACATTCTTGTATATGAATATGGTTAAGAATGTGTAGTCTTTGAGCTAGAATTGTTAGCTATATTCACATGGATCTTTGGTGTTGTTTGTTGGAGTCTTTGAGCTACAACTTACTACACGGGTTACTCATTGAATCATTCTGAGGATTAACTTGGAATCTTTGAGGTGTAAGTTATTGCTGTTGTTCGTGTGATCTTACCATTACTTATGGAACCATTGTGGGAAGTGGCAGAAGACTTTGTGTTTTTGTAGACTTTCTAAGTTACTATCGTTCATTGGTATTTGTTCTTGTTATTCCTATGATTAAAAAAATTGACCATCAACTATTATTAATCCATTTAATTTTATTTAAGGATATTATTGTAATTTGTTTCCCTTATTCTTAAAAAAAAGAACATGCTAATGGATACACCCCAATGGATAATCATAATATACATATCTTATTTTGGTTGATTTTATTGAGCAATAAGAAGGGAGCCTCCCCTTTATGAGAGGAGAGATTCATTTCTCATCATAGCTGTGGCTGAAACTCCTATTTTGGAATTATTAGAAGAATTACAAAGCATTCACCCAACAATAATTAAACAAGATGTAATCCTATAAGATGTAAGATTATAGTTCTTAGAAAAATGTGTCTCAACCTTGTAATTACATAAGGCTTATTGTTGATAGGTAAGTGTGGGGGGAAAAGGGGGGCACCCTCCCACGAGGGGTCCAAGGGTAGCGCCCCAAAAAGACAAATTTTATGTATATTTTATTATGATAAATTTGGACCGTTCATCATTAGGTCTTAGATCTAACAGTCAATATTTTGTTGGCTTGACTTTCCCTAGAATACAACCATATTTTATGAGGATGTTGTATTAAGATTATGTATTATGAGAGTCTGATAGTTGTCATGTTGTCTCTGGATCTTTGGTTGGTGATACTCTTGTAAGAAGCTTACTTTGCAAGTATATTGTAATCTTTGTGATTTCTAAATAATATAATGGGTGGCTTTTAGAGTGTGGGTTTTTCTCCTGAAAGGTATTCCCTGCGTAAATCACTATGTTGTGGTATGTGTAGACAATGAAAAATGTCCTAAGCCTGCGAGTGTCATTTTTCTTCATCCTCATCTTTCGATAATTGAATAATTTTAGCTATTCAATTATGTTTTATCATATTCCTCTATTAATTAAATAATTTTTAATAATTATTTAATTAATTCACTTTCTAATCTTTATTATATCTTGATCAATTAAAATAAACTAATTGCGTCACTAATTTCTCCCTCTTCTTCAATAGTTAAATAAATTATTATTTATATAATTATTTTGTCACCGTTCATCTATAGTTAAATAATTACCATTAATTATTTATCTATTCATGGTCCTTTAATTCTTCTATAGTTAGATAATTATTAAAATCATTTAACTATCCCATGCCACCTCCCCTGTTAAATAATTAATTTAAATTAATTATTTAAGGTCTAATTTTCATCTCTCCATTTAATTAAATGCTCCTTTTGTCATTTTATCTAAATAAATAATTTGGATAAATTATTTATTTGCCACTTGTCATTTTCCTCCATTTTGAATAAATAATTTAAAATAAATCATTTATGCACCTCCACTTGGTCAAAGATACCCTGTCATTATTTCATGTCATAGTCTGCATGTCCCTGCATGTCTGTCATAGCCTGCATGTCTCTGCATGTCTTCCTGTCATGATTCCTCCAAGAATAACATATTCTTGATGCATCAATTCTGGACCATTGATCTTGGAATCCTTCTAGAGGATTAATCTCAGCCATCCATTCAAAGGGTTGTCTATAAAAGCAACCTTCCCTTCTACATTTTCAGCTTAACAACTAATTGTCTCCAACTTTCTTGCTACCATTTGCAGGTTTTGCACAAGTATTTCAACAAATCTGTGGGAAAAGTTGCATAACAAGAAGAAGGCGAGCAAGAGAAGTGATTGAAGTTCAATGGGGAGTGTTTTATTTCATTGTTTTCATTTTGCTCCTTTCATATGATTGTTTTCTCTTGTTTGGATGAGGTTAATAGTTTAGAAGTGTTGGCTGTCACTTTGTCTATGCTATTTTATTTCTAACCCCATCTCACATTGGTGAACCTAATGTGAATCTTACAATTTTGCAAAGAAATTGGTTTGTTTTCTTGTTTTTTTTTGTTGTTTTGCAGGTTACAACCAAGAATTCATACGAAATCCCGTCATCTTCTTTTGACCACAAAAAGGGCGCATGAAATATTTAAAAATGATTATCTGGGTTTTGTAGGCCTTGTTTTTAGCTTTCTGAAACTTCAAACGATTTAAAATTTTGATAAGATTTGAGAAAGTTATGGTTGTTTTAGTATTTGTTGTTTTTTAATCTAGCTTTTAAAACTCGCGTTTTCTTTTGCTTATAACATTTTTTTTGTGCAAAATCTTGGAAAAATACTTTTTGGGTTTTGAAGGTTTGATTTTCAGCTTTCCATGGATTCAAATGATTTAAAATTTCGTTAAGTTTTGAGAAAGTTATCGCTGTTTTAATTTGCTGTTGTCATTCAATTTTTCTTTTGAGTTACTAATCTCTTGTTTTCAGCATGTGGCAAAGTTTGGAGGGAGTCTAAAAAAATTGTTTCTATAGAAACAAAAATCGAACTTTTTCATTTCTTTAGGCATAATCAATTTTGTTTGCTTTCAACAACAACAAATTTATTTTACACTCATGAGGATAAAATGAACCACAATTTGCATGTCACTCATTTGGTCTTAAAATGAATAACAAATTGCATATTTCATTCATGGGGGTTAAAATGAACAACAAATCTGCATGAATCACTCATTGGGCCTAAAATTTACAATTACAACTTGCATTTTCATGTCATTGGGCTAAAATGAACACAAGCATGCATTGAAACTCATATGGTTAAAAGGAACTTGCATTCTCACGGCATGAGTTTAAAATGAACTTTGTTTTTCATATTTCAAGTTAAACTTTTAAAAAGAACAAAGTGTCTTGTGTGTCCTCCTCACATTATCATTTGGTAATTAAAATTTACAAGTGTCTTCAAAATTGTCACCTTGATGCAATAATTGAAGTATCTTCTCCCGTTGCGCACTCATGCGATCCTGGGTGTAAGAGAAATGATTATTGCCTCTAGAACTTGGGCATGTTCTGGTGGGAAAAAATACTCACCCTAGGACGACTCAAATCGGTAGCACCCTGAACTCGAGGGACTTCCAGCTAGTATATA
The DNA here is from genome assembly GCA_007258455.2 of Sequoia sempervirens. Classification (NCBI taxonomy): domain Eukaryota; kingdom Viridiplantae; phylum Streptophyta; class Pinopsida; order Cupressales; family Cupressaceae; genus Sequoia; species Sequoia sempervirens. The sequence continues at coordinate 6,264,115 of VDFB02049217.1, read as the reverse complement.
AAAGTGGATTCTTGGGGGAAGCTCAAGAATCACGCGTATGGTTCTGACGAGATGGATCCGAAAGGGGACTCTCACAGCATGGATCATGCCCTATGAACGGAATTCCCTTACTAAATACCTATTGTTTTAGAAGCCAACTATTTTTCAGCCGTTGCTTGGTATAGTGCAGGGTACAATATCATGCCCGAAGACACTCACTACTGATCCCCTTGAGTAGAGATAGAAATTCTTGGGAAGTGACTACCTAAGAATCCAAAGTTGGTGTGCTCGAATGACGTTAATGAGCCGTGGAGGGGAGCCAGTGCCACCAAACGTCTAAGCTATCTGCTCTCGAGAAGGAGAGGTGTTTAACACCAATTCGGGGTATATTGGTGGGCTATATCAAGTATACAAACCCTTGGCCTATTGGCCTATTAGGATTGTGCTTGTCTCATGTGCGTTTGCATACACCAAAACATCGTGTTTGTCAAGTGTTTTCTGGATTTTCAAACAATCTACACAACATTCACAAATCTGGACACAAACAATCAACCTCAGACAACTCAGACTTTTCAATAAAACATCAAAACAGCATTTTTAGCCTACTGTCAAACATCTTCTTCCAGAAGTCTTCTATCAAAACCAAATCATAAAATTGCTCAAATCTCTCATTCCTTGTACACTTTAGCTTGCATCTTACCATAGGGTCATCTTTGCAAATATTTAGCTTCATCCTTAGGCTTCACCATTTGCATTTTCAGTCATAAACCAAAAACTTAGGTCCTCATCTCATTTTGCATATTTTGGATTAGGACAACCTTACCTCACTTTGCAAAATATTGACTTTCAAAATTAGGTTATCATTGGACTTAGACATCATTATCTCCTTTAGTTATTGTCCTCTTGTGAGATCCTTCCGACTCAAAAGTCTAGTTAGGAAGACTCACTTGTCATTTTGTCCTTGTCATTTAGTCCTTCAAACAAGTCCTTTGATATTCCAAAATTGAGACATAGATCAAGCATAGGGTGGTTAGGCAACCTTCTTCCAAATCATTTTAGACCTTTGCATTTGCATACCTTAGACATTCAAATCATTTTAGTCCTCACCTTGCACATCTTTAAAATCCAAAATATTGTCATCATAGTCCTCATTTGGCATCTAGACTTTCCATTGGTCATTTCCTTAACCAAAATTTTCACATTAGTCCTCACTGTCACCTTGGCATTTGACGTCCTTTCTTGACAATTTTATCACCTTCCATTAGTCATTTTCCTTAGGAAAACATCATTATCACCTTGCATTGACATCCTCCAAAAATACAAAAAAAACTTAGTGTCATAACTTGTCATCTTGTCGTCATTGTCCTTTGGCATTAGTCATTTTCTTTAGACAACATTGTCATATTGCATCCCTTATTGTCAAAAAAAAAATCCAAAAACATAGTCTTGCATTGTCATCCTTTATCAAAAAAATCCAAAAACATAGTCATAGTCTCATGGCATCCACCATCATGTCTTCAAGTCACCTTGATATGCTTGCTAGTCAAGTTGAATACAACTTTATCCATAATGGTCACATTCAACTAGCCAAAGACTTCAAAAGAGATTATCTCCACTTCAAATCCAAAACAATCGCAACCCATGGTCAATCACTTACGTACCCTTCCTACCAACAATCCATCAGTCCAAGTCTTCCATCCATCAACCCTCACTATCAAGAATCACTTAACGAAAATCCTATCATTAATCTCCAACACATGTCCAGTTATTACCCTTATCCTAACCTTGACAAGGGAAACCAACTGTCCACTAGTCCATTACAAGTCTCCACGTCATATTCTAGTCCTTCACCTACCAATCCCGTCCAACTACATGCCTTATCAACCATCTACCAACTCATGTCAAGTCTCCACATCATACCTTATTAATCCAGTCCAAGTCTCCATGTCCTATCCTAGTCCTTCATCCATTAATCCTTTTCAAGTCACTCCCTCACAAGCCACATTTAGTCATGAAAATCCTATCATTGTCCAAAGTCAAATCCCATTGTCTAAACTTGAGGATACATGTCAAAATGAAAGCCCAAAGCATGACATTATAATGTCACCTTCATGTTAGGATCAAGGTAGTCCATCCCATGACCCTATCTCGAAGTCCATTTAAGATGTCCTTCAAAATAATCATGACATCCAAAACACACCTATCTTGAACAAAAAATCTATTTCCAATTATATCATCCACGACAACCCCATCTTTGACCAAGACCCTACAATTGACCAAGAAGTCCAAATCCATGACAACCCCATCTTTGACCAAGACCCTACTGTTGACCAAGAAATCCAAAACAATCCACTCCTTGACCTTTACGACATTTATGATCAAACACTTGACGACCCTATTCAGGCCCCGACTATCAACACTTTCCAAGATGAGACACTTTCCTCCATGACACACATAGACGATATTCCTCAAGAACAAGAGTCTTCCATTATGGAAATATTTGCAAATGATCAAGCTATAGTTGACTTCATTGGACTCCATGACACTGACCATAACGATGGATTCAACATCGACATGGAAGCACCAATAGAATCATCTGAACCTGACATGTCACAAAATAAAACCAAAGATATTAGTCAAAAATATGACCAACATGACAATGAATCTAAGACACTTTATCAACTAGGGCCATCTATCTTTGTCAGAGCAAGCTTTCTTGTAGACGAAAATATTCCAAGTGACAGTGTCCACATACATCATGATGGGTTAGCATCTTGCTTTCAAAACAATAAATACCCCATCACAAACAGAATCTATCATAGCATGCATTATCAAGGCAAAGGACTAGGCATACACGAGCAAGGAATTCAATAACCAATACAACTTCAGGAAAGTTACAGACATCAAGGTCTTGGCTATTCTTCAGTTAGTAAATCAAACGATGTCAGTGGAACCTCCTCGATACTGGGGGCAACCTTGTTAGATACAAATGTCAAAATAGAGTCCATGAAAAATCCTTGTCATAAGATTGTTGCCCACACCTCGTCCACCCACACCATAAACCATCATTCTCAACATCTTAAACCTTCCCTTTGGAACCAACAAAAAACAAAAGTCTTACAAAGTCAAAAATCAAATGTCAAAGGCCATCAAATCAGACAAAAAGACAAGTGGACAAATGAAATTAAAATGGATCCCAAAGCAAAGTGGATCAAGCAAAGAAAATATGTCAAAAGAAAAAGTTAATCAAAATGTGGAGCCACAAGACAAGAGGACTCCCATAGATAACACATGTCCACCTCCTTCAAAATGGTCATCAAGCAAGGCATCTAAAGGTGTTGGTTCCAAATGCCATCCCTCCAAAATATGTCATCCATCATACCAAGTTTGGAAAATAAAAAGTGATTCATCCAAACGTCCAAACAATCCTTCCACATCTACCATCATTCGTCATACTCCTACATCTCACCTAAAGTCTAAAAATCCCACATCACAAATCCGTCACATCTTGACATAAACTCTTTATCTCAAGGACTCTCATGGTACTCTATCACGATGTGCGTATTTTGATAAGGCCAACTCTAGTATTGAAAAGGATCACGATGACATCAATCAGTTGTATGAAAGCGCTATGATCCTGACAAGGAAAATACTTCAGAAAGGTCATTATTGGCATATCATGGCACCAATTTCTACATCGACATTGTCAGCAGCTTCAAAACAATCAGTGGTTAGTTAAGGCATCAAGGTCATCCTAAAATATAAAAAATACAAAAAAATTAAAAAATCAAAAAATTGTCACCCTGATGAAAACCTGACAAACAGGCGTCTTGGTGACACCAAAAAAAAAAAAAAGTCAAGAAAATAGTAAAGAGAAAAATTTCATCCAATGGTGAAAACCTGGCAAACAGGCGCCCTGGATAAGTAGCATGATGAAAACCTGGCAAACAGACATCATGTGTAAAATAAATCATCTATGTGGACTTTTACATTTGGGGGCAAGTCGTCTCATTTCCCATGCTTTCCTCTTAACATTGACATCCGACCATTTCATCCATATCATTTCCGTCCATTTTCCCACCTACCTTGGTCTTGACATAAAATTGGCACACATAAATCATGCTTTGGGGAAAACTCTTGACATGTCAATCCTTTTGTCACAAACTATTCTGTCATTTCCATCATTATCCCTATACGACATAGTCCTAGAAAATCATTTAACAATTCCCTTAGTCTCATGTCTCCGGTCCTTTACCAAGGCCACCTCTCACCCTTTCATGTAGGTCACCTATCTTGACTTTCCCTTGTCAAACGGTCTAAGGATACTTCATCATCCCTTCTAGTCCTAACCAAGTCATTCCAAATGCAATGAGTTTCATCCATACAAGCACATTATCCAAAACATTACTTGAATTTGTTCTTGGCCCGACTGCAAACCTCGATACTTTCATCACATGATCGTCATCCTCACGTTGTTTCGGGATGCGTCCTTCCCACGTCAAACAATGTTGTCATCACCTGTCAATTGGTATTCAGCTTGAATAGGGGCACAATCATGTTTGTCCTTGGATTCTCATGTGTAGGCATCAGTCACATGCATTTGTCGTTATCCTCTTAAATCATTCAAAAAGACCTAAAAAGCAAAAAGTGTCCTGAAAAAAGACCTAAAAATAAAAAAAATGTCCTAAAAAAGACCTAAAAATTGAAAAATGTCTTGAAAATAGACCTAAAAATCGGAAAATGTCCTGAAAAAGACCTAAAAATTGAAAAACGTCCTGAAGAAAACACAAAAATTCCAAAAAACAGTCATGTCAATCAAAACGGTCATGTCAATTCAAGTCTTGATTAGTCTTCGTCATTGTCCGAACTACATTGTCTTTGTGCATTTGCTACGTAGGCAAGACTCATGTTTGAGTCCCCGAGACATTAGGTCAGTCCTAGTAGGTTTGTCAAAATAAGTCATGACTCAATCTTTGGTCAATAAGACAAAGTCATTGGTCGTGTTGAACTACGAGGTCTCTGAGTGTATGACGTAGGAAAGGCCATCTGTCGATGAGCCCTTGAGGCCACACTAGGTCAGTCCATTAGGGTTCATGACATAATTTTCTCACACACATGAAATAGTCTTTAAATTTATCATGGTCTTTGTTAAAATTCGAATGAAAAATCTACACAAGAGAACTTCTACAACCTGTCAATCAAGCACGACAATCATCTTGGCATATCAAAATCGGTCAAACTCAATCAAAATTAGTCAAACTAGTCAAGTCTTGCTTAATCTTCAGATGTGTCCTTCTTAGGCGTTGTCACAGTCATCTGGAATTTTGAGGATTCTCACAACATTTGAGATATGTTCCTCTTGAAATTGACATTATTCAAGATGTGTCCTTCCTGAATCTGGCATTGTGGCATCAACTTCATTCAAGATGTGTCCTTCTCGAATCTTGATATCAACTTGGTATTTTGGCATCAATGTTATTCATGATGTGTCCTTCCTGAATTCGACATCTTGACATCGACATTGTTCAGGATGTGTCCTTCCTGAACTTGACATCAATTCGACATCTTGACATCGACCTCATTTGGGATGTGTCCTTCCTGAATTTGGTATCACTTTGGCATCAACGTCATTCAAAATGTGTCCTTTTTGAAATCTGGCATCTTGACATCATTCAGGATGTGTCCTTCCTGAACTCGACATTAATATGACATCTTCATATCGTCAACCCTGGCATTTTGACACCAAGACATCCAACATTCTGCCACACTTGACAAACTTGACATTTTGACATTCAGATACTTGGAAAGCACTTGGAATTTTATTTTATGATGCTTGTTTTGTCTTTTGGAAATCATGATGCTAGTTCCTCGAGGATGTCCTAGCAACAGGATTTAGAGGAGCAATGACGTTTCATGATTTGTCTTGCCTGTCTTTACTATTTGTGGTTGATTATGACAAAAAGACTGGGGCAATCGCTCTTTTAGTATGAGTCATGATCATCCTTGTCTATGGCTGCTTGTCTCATGTGATGGTACAACCTTGCACACCTTGGTCTATGTCATATCATGGTGTTTGTTGGCCATTACAATAATCTGAAAAATATAAAAATGTAAGCATGAAAGTTGGTTCCCTTATCATTTTTCATCTAGCTTTCCATCTTCATCCTCCCTTCTCTTCCACGCTAATATCCATCCCCTTCCAAGCTAACATTTCTTCTATCCTTCATCCTCTAGTCTTATCATCCATTTCGAGAGCACACTCGTGTTCTTTGAACTCACCTATCCTCTCGAGGGGCCATACACAACCCTCCTCGTCATTCTTCTTTCACTGGGGCATATTTCAGAATTACATTTCTTTGACACAATGCAATGAATTGCATTATGTCAAAGAGGGGCAAAATGTAGACAATGAAAAATGTACTAAGCCTGCAAGCGTATTTTTCTTCATCCTCGTCCTTCGATAATTGAATAATTTTAGCTATTCAATTATGTTTTATCATATTCCTCTATTAATTAAATAATTTTTAATAATTATTTAATTAATTCACTTTCTAATCTTTATTCTATCTTAATCAATTAAAATAAACTAATTGCGTCACTAATTTCTCCCTCTTCTTCAATAGTTAAATAAATTATTATTTATATAATTATTTTGTCACCGTTCATCTATAGTTAAATAATTACCATTAATTATTTATCTATTCATGGTCCTTTAATTCTTCTATAGTTAAATAATTATTAAAATTATTTAACTATCCCATGCCACCTCTCCTATCTAAATTAAATAATTTGGATAAATTATTTATTTATTTATTTGCCACTTTTCATTTTCCTCCATATTGAATAAATAATTTAAAAGAAATTATTTATGCACCTCCACTTGGTCAAAGATACCCTGTCATTATTTCATGTCATAGTCTGCATGTCCCTGCATGTCTTCCTGTCATGATTCCTCCAAGAATAGCATATTCTTGGTGCATCAATTCTGGACCATTGATCTTGGAATCCTTCTAGAGGATTAATCTCAGCCGTCCATTCAAAGGGTTGTTTATAAAAGCAACCTTCCTTCTCCATTTTCAGCTTAACAACTAATTGTCTCCAACTTTCTTGCTACCATTTGCAGGTTTTGCACAAGTATTTCAACAAATCTGAGGGAAAAGTTGCATAACAAGAAGAAGGAGAGCAAGAGAAGTGATTCAAGTTCAATGGGAAGTGTTTTATTTCATTGTTTTCATTTTGCTCCTTTCATATGATTGTTTTCTCTTGTTTGGATGAGGTTAATAGTTTATAAGTGTTGGCTGTCACTTTGTCTATGCTATTTTATTTCTAACCCCATCTCATAGTATGCATGATATTTATGTTTAAGTTTTTATAATTTTTGTAAAGATATGTAAATTTTGTATTACCCTCATCTCAATATTAGTGTAGGAAGTTGTTCCTCTACCTTAACTTCTTTACAATGTTTTAGAGATGGGAATAAGGTATAGTGGTGTCCCAGTATAGGAGAATCACAAAGTAAGGATGTTCTAAAAGCTAGATAAGGATCATCTAAATATACAAAAATGTAATTAAATGAAAATACAAGCATTTAAGAACAAATAAGTAGGATATGAGTGTAAAGGCACATGTAAGGATGATTACCCTTAACATAGGAAAATAATGAAAACATAAAGATAAACCTAAAGGCTAGATGAAGATCATTAATTATCAATGGAATCTATAGGATAAAGTCATGAGACGGGTTTCAAATGTGTGATATAATAAAATCTATGATATAAAAAAAAAAACATAGTAGCATAAGAATTAATATAAAGGAATGAATATGATATGAATAAAAAATACATGGTCGCATAAGAATGAATATAAAGTCACGATAATATCATTAAAATGATAATTGGATAGTGAAAATTTGGTGTGCATGATAAGAATAAGATGAGTGAACATAGCAACATAATGATTGTGGCATATAAGAGGAATCATAATTGTAGAATAAAAAAATAATGGATCATAAAAACATATCATAGTAACAAACAACAAACAAGTGAACAACTAAAGGTGGTGTATAAAAAGTAGAGTATGTAGAAAAGCATAATTTTTTTTAAAGAAATATGAGAAAATATAAAATAATTACATAAAGAGAGCATACGTATACACACACACACAGTTGCTCAATGTATCATGGAACATATCTAGTAATATCATCTTCTAAGAGGTCATCCTCTTCTCAAAAAAGTCATCACATTCCTCTCCTTTGAGTTCTTCGCTTTCCTTTTCAATGATATGTTTCTTCTTGGTAAGAATTTATACATTTTGCAAACACACTATTAATAGGTGGAATTTTAATTGTTTTTTCTTTATCCACTTTTGTTGTATCCTTGGAGGTGGTTGTGTAGAAATATTTATCATTTGTTTCATTATATCATTCTTCTTTAGAATCCATGTAGTAGCATCCTTGGCATGAATACTTCGTTTTGCAACATAAGTTCCTTAGTCTTCTTAGGTAGTGTAGGTAGTAAAATATTCTCTACTTGATCATGTGTCTATTGGGAAAGGGTGTGTACTACACCTTGCATAATACTATAATATAAAATTAGTATTCAATTATAGTGCATATAGGGAATCTAGGGATGTATTCATGTCATGGGTTAGACATTCTAGGGACCACTTTGTATTTTGTTGTAACATTGGGATAAATATTTAATGTGACTTACAAATTGGAAAAATAACTTAATATTAGGAAAATTTGGTACCAAAATGTAAATGTGCGGGACATGGATTTATAAGTTCTTGGTTTAGAGCCACATGATTTACACAAAATCACTTAGTGGTTTTGTGAAAGCTTGTTTCTGTAAAAGTAATCACATGAATAGTTGTTGAGTTTGGTAATCATAAGCTTTGACTTGCTGGCTAAGGTTGATTGAGAATCTCTTATAGGTTGTATATGTGAGGAGAGGAAGCATGGATTGGTATGTGCAGATACATAATTTTCATTTTCTTGTTCACTCGGAGTGTCATTAGATAGCTTGATGTTTTAAAAGCATTGTATGGAGACTCTACAAGTGTATTGTAATCTTTTTTTATAGAATAATACATTGAGTGTGTGAGTTCTTTTGGAGGCTAGGATTTTCCACATGTACATCTTTTTGCATATTGATGGTAAGTTAATTTAATATTTTGTATTATGGATTTTGAGCACTTGTTTCTATATTATTCTCTCTTGGGGTTATGTGGAAATGGTTAATATTACTACAAATTTATTTTCATTTGGTATCAAAGCCTCATTATGAGGTTGTGAGATGAGATCTCCCTAGGATTTTTAAGCCTTGGTAAAAGTGGAATCTTGTGATGCATATTTTAATACATGGCCTTGTAAGAAAAGAATGAAGGTGGTTTAAAGGTTACATATGTGTTTGTAAAACCCACTTGTTATAAATTTAGGGTTTGATGGAGATTGGGCAAGTGGGTTTTTTGTTGGGTTCTTTTTGTGAGGGTATTAGGGGTACACTTCTTATGGAACCACTTGGATAAAAATGAACCTCACCATTAAGTTAAAAAGGCCTAAAAACATATGGATCCAAATAAGACCCAAATATTTTTATAAAAAAAATTAGGTCATTTTAAGCGCATGGAGGTCAAGATTAACCATAAAATAATCAAAGGTCTACAAAAAATTCATCAAAAAAATTCATAAACTTGTTAGGAGTATTTCAAGCTTTTGAAATATTTAATCCTTAGCATTTTAGATATTTTATTATATGGGGCTTATCTAAAACCTAAAACCCTTGTTGCCCTAGTCACTTTATGGTATCACTATCTCTTTTCTTTTGAATTAGTGACTCGCTAGGCTAGTATGAATCTCTTGTTGAACACACTGGAATATTGAGAGGGGGGTGAATCAATATTATATCAAATCTCAAACCTTCTGGAACAAACAAATACTTTAAACAAGAACATGAAAGATGAATACAATGTGCAACACAACACCAAATATACATGGAAAACCATATAAGGGAAAAACCACATTGAGAAAAGCTACTAGGAGCTACTATCCTAATCCAACCTAAAAAATAAACAACAATTACAACTTTGATTTAGAGTTATAACCAAAGGAAGCTATAAATCCCTAATTATAGTTTTAGGTTTACACCTAAGGAAGCTACAACTTCCTGATCCGAGCATACACTCAAGAATGATTATAGAATGATAGTCCTTCCACTGTCTGAAACTGACATTTAATCTCAATCTCTTTAGATTATTTCAATTATACTTTATATACTTTCCAAATGTCTTCTCAGTTGCCTACAAGCTCACTTCTTTCAGAAATAAAGAAGTTGTTGCCTTTGGCTCACTACCTCCAACAAAAAATCAAACAAACTTCTTCACATGCCTTCTTTCATAGGGATATGATCAAAATGAAATAGGGAAAGATCTACCACAACTACTCTTTCTCTTTCAGTCGCTTACACAATCATCATGATCATTTATCATACTACACCCTAGATCAACTAGGTTTAAAATTTATACATGATATTACATTGATTAAATTTCACATGCCAGCCTAGAAAAAATATTACATGTGTAAGTCAACCAAAGATAAAACAAACAACATGAAATGTGTAGAGGGAAAGACCCAAAAGACTACATGCAATACCAAGAAGAAGAAAATACAGTGCAGATCCAACATGTGCTTAACCTGGTCCCATAGCAATCTTCACATCTTTGATATTCTATAAGCACCATCCACATGCTTTGAAAATATAAATTAAGTCATCCATAAATAATAAAACATGTAACATATAGCATGTTGGCATTCACATACATTGGCAATACACAAGAATGATAAAACATTATTTATGTTTCTCCCGGATGGGTCAACATGAGCCATACAACACCTTCAATCACTCCTTAAGCTCCACTCAAACTTGAACTTGTGGCACACACCGTCAACATACCTTAGTGGGCTCACAAAAAGCATAAGCCAACAAGACATTCATTCTGAAGCATAGCCTATACCGAAAAAGCCAAAAATCACTTTGTGGAACATCAAAAAGCATCACATGAAATTCAAGAACAATCTCATACATCTCTTTCACAACATCATGTAGCAACAAGGTGGTGCAAGCCAACAGAGATCAGAACCAACCTCTGGGAAACATAATCTGGTACACTATCACTTCTAACTCTCTCTACAAAAGGATTATTGACATGAGAATTTGGATATAACACCTTCACATCTCAATAAAATTAACTTCTGAATTGCACAACCATATAATCAAATGTAAAGATATGCATAGCCAACCTTTACAACTCTAAGAACATCCTCATAGAATCAACACAATCTTCCATTTTGCACCCTCAAAAACACATTTTCAATAACTCAAATGATTTGAAACGTGGATCAAGCATTCATTGACATAATAGAAAGCTATCCTCCAAACTGTAGGAGCAAGTCATCATTAGTGGAGAAATAAAGAGAATTTCTCAAAGACTCTAACAACCAAGAAACCAGATTGCAACACTCTTCATAGAAATTTTGACATCAATGATAATGAAATTGCAACAATCTCCCCCTTTGTCATAGATGGAAAAACTAATAGGCTCTCAATCTTCAAAGAACATACAGGCTCCTATTTTGTGATCTCACAACACACCCTATTTTACCCTTGAAAAAAACTGGACCCCTTTTTTTCCCCCTCACTTTTTCTTGCTTGGTGTGTTTTCACGAAAAAGGTAAAATGAAGGTATTTTTTTTGAAATACTTGGCTCTCGGTGGGATTGGTAGTTTTCTTAGCTTATAATTTGCTAATTGTAGGTTTCCTTGGAGTTTTGTCATTTATTCAGATTCTTGAGTTTTCATGTGACTGGTGTTGCTAGGTAGAATACAGTAGGAGTTGTGCAAAACACATAGTGTACCTGGTGGGTGGATTTACTCAGTGAGTGATTCATCTGTTTGGTCTTTGCTCGAGCAATGTTTTCCCAAATTTGTGTGCATCAACACTTTAACGGTTAAGTTTGTTGGCAAGTTTTCTTTTCTTCCGGAAGTGGAAGCCGAAGGTGGTTCGCATAGGAGCTTGTTTGAACCATACTGGTTCAAATTTACACTTGTGTTCGAGTATTCCTTTCACCTAGTCCTCCAGAACCTGATAAGTAAAATCTTGGCTTTGTCTTTCTTCTAAAATAGTTGTCGGGTGTTTTGACCCCAATTGTTATTTAATCTTTCAAAACTTGAGCTAAGTGCTCACTCAACTACCCGTGTCAAACATGGACAAAAGGGACACACAAGCACACCATGTCAGCTTCCCATATCAGCTTTCAAACTAAGCGAAGGCACAAAAATCAAGGCTCCATGATGTGAACCTTAATTCTCCATGACGGTACCTTTTTTTAGAGTAATTGATGCAAAATCATTAAGGAATTAAAGTAAGGTGGTGAAAAAATGTACTTGACACCACCTCAACATGCAAATACTTCTACAATACATTATCACATGTGGAGTAAGCTATCTATAAGTTCATTAAGGAATTGAAGTGACATTCGAAGCGCACGAGGAAGGTAAATTAATATAACACCAAAAAGGGCATGATTGCTAGAGTTTAATTTTGTGTTGGCTCAACCTTGATATCAACGAAACTAGGTTTTTCCCTTTCTGATTAAACTCTGTATAGTCTTTTGTATATGCTTTGTTATGATAAAATAGTGTTTCATCTGGTTAATTCTTGATGAAATTGGTATAATTTAACCCAATTTTAGTGATTAAATGTAAAGGGTGAGGGGTTTTGATAAATTTAATTTCCAAAGATGCATGGTTAGAGTTCTCCCTAATTCATATGCAGAATATCCATACACTAATCATGTAGGAAATCGATGAAGACATGAGTGCTTCAAAGAAGAAGTAGATGAGAGAAGAATTCAAATTCCCTATTTCACAAGTAGTACCCACTTACAAAATGATAATAGACAACCATCTGGGAGGTTTTAATGACTACGAGTCTGTGTGAAGGACTCAACAACCTCATTCTAACCAGTGCACCATGAACATGGTTACTAGTGGAATACACCTTATAACTAAGTTGTCGTTGGCTACGAAAGCTCTGAAATTGGTTCTAGAGTGTATGAAGTGGTACAATGCAGATAAAAGGGAAATTATAAAAAAGTGAGTCTATACAAACCTATCTATAGATGGTGTTTCTTATACATTTGGGCTCCCAATGTTTACAAGGATGAAGGTGTTGTAGATGAGAAATTTAACAAATGCATACATGAGCATAGAGGAACACAATAGAAAGGTTATGATGTCAACTTGGTTCCAGGAAAAGGCTGGAAGAATGGCAAATAATATTTTGAGGTCATTATTCATACAAGAAATATAGGATATGATAACCATATTAAGTAGAATAGTTGGTTGCAAAGATGCCAACAAATTCAAACAATGGATGTTTGAGATTATTAGAAGAATGAGGGAAGACCATGTTTGAATTCACTGGTCGAGGTTCATTAGTGATAGATTGCATGAACAAATTCTAACATTCCCTACTTCCCAATGGTTTATTATGTCATCATACATTGTTTATTCCTATGCTCTAAAGGCTAATATCCAGGGGCTTAATAGAGTGGGAATTTTGGGTAGAGAACCAAGAAATAGATTGATCTTTCAACATTTTCCACAAATTATTGCTGGTCAGTATTGAGAACATTACCAGAAGGTAAATGATGTTTTCTCCTTGAAGTTAGTATGGCTAATAGAGGGAGATAAAGAAAAAAGGATATCCCTCAAAGCATAGGATGATATACATGCTTTCAGGTTTTCATTCATTAGCATCTCAACATTCACTTATATCAGAGTGGAAGGATTTAAATATCACCCCTATATGTTTCCCAGGTAACCTACAGATAATATAGTGTTGTCAGAATTTGTGAGGCAAGTGATACCCTCTCATGAGGCTTTCTTATAGATACACAAGAGGACTTGTAAAGTTCCCTATTACCACAAGGAATTACAAATGCATCACAGTTAAGAGTGCTAAGTTGTGTGAAGATGAGTTAAAAGCTTATGGCCTAGAATTGTTCTTACTTAAGAGGAATAATTTTGATCCAATAGAAAGATTGGCCAAGCAGATCAACGAAAGATATGCTCGTGTTGCTCATTTAGAAGATTTTTGGTCTGATTGTGAGGATGATCATTATGTTAGGAAATGGTCCTACCAGAGGTTGTCACTAGCACAGATAAAGACTTTTGGGACACATGATGTTCCTAAAGAAATGTATTTTGATAATGGTGAGGTAGATAACCTAGCTTATGATTCAGATAAGGTCTATGATGAGCCTCTCCTAGATCTAGATTGGGGAAAGCAAGAGATAGTCACCATGGGTGATGTTTCTAGAGAAGTTCTCAGTTACACTCAATCATGGATATATGAGCTCATTAAATTGATAAAATAGGTTGGAATTGTACACACATTCCCACATGGAAGGAAGAGAAACATTAAGTCCGTTCCAACTAATATGTTGAGAACACTAAATGTGCCATTGTCTTCTATGACATTGCCATGGGAACAACCCTTGACTTTGGAATAAGTAATCATGAAGGAACAAGTATATGCTAGGCTAAAGTAAACATCACAATAGGTAGTTGTTATGTTCACTTCCCCACCATCTGTGAGTATAATGATGATGAAACAAACCCTAGGGGAAGTACATCCGGTATCAGAATGAGAACCGTTATTAACCATAGATCAGGCCATGAGGCAAGCAAAGAAATGGTCTACTATAATACAACAGTAAAAAGAGAAGCAACAATCTAGGAAAACCATGATGATGCAACCTATCATAGAAGAAGTACATGATATGGAAGTATGTCTGAGTGTTGAAGAAGATATATAGTTCATAGTAGGGCAACTTACTCAAGAAGTGGGAAATCTGAAAGGAGATACTAATATATAAGGAACATTGTCACCATAAAGAGACAGGTGGAAATACTTCTCAAATTCCCATTTCAATAATGGATGAATATTTAGTGTATGAATATGCACTTGACACTAGTGTGACTGGAGATCATCCCCAACAAGTAGGAACTAAAATTGTTGTTGAAAAACCCCAAGTTCAAGGAATAGGTCCAGATGTAAGTAAAGGAATGTATTACTCTCAAACCCTAAATGAAGAGCCAAGGAACAATGGAAATCCTAGTGCTTTAGACCAATGGGAGAAATCAACTCAGGGGGCAACACTAAAAAAGGAAAAGAAAAGGGGAGAAGATATAGGGCTCAAAGAAGGAAAAGGAATGGAATAGGACTAGGAAAATATAGAATCCTTTGCATTGGGAGGAAATGGGATGAAAGCTTCAGAAGTTGCAACAAATAATGGTGAAGTGTTGAAGGAAAAGGTTCTTGAGTGATCTGATCTGCAAGAACAAAAGCAAGAAGAGGCGAGGCCAAATGAAGAAATACCTGACTGGTTAATTCAATACTTAGCCCCATTGTTGGAGGTAGAATTGTCGCCTCTAGATTTCAAGAGTATAATGCAAGAGATGGACATCCCTAAGCCTAAATCCAAATCAAGGGTTAGGCATGTTGTCAAGTGGAATTTAAATGGAGAGAAAACTCTTCACATAGCCACTCCAATGGGAGAAAAGGATAAGCATGAAGTGACAATTAGGGATTACCAAATTACAACTATCAACCTAAGACATTCCTCACGGGAGCAAGAATTGGAGGAAATGAGAATGAACTTAGAAGCAACTATTTCCCACATGAGAAAGGACAAACAAAAGAAAAAGGAATTGAAAGAGCGGATTGCTCGCTTGGAGAATTTCATCAGATTAGTAGCTCAACCAAGTCATTCATTGACTAAATTTCCACCAAATCCACTTTTGATGTTTAAAGAGGAAGTAGATGCAATTGAAGGATTAAAGCATAAGATACATGTGTTTAAAGAATGGATAGCGTATTTTGTGCAGCAATGTGAAGAAATGATGAGAGATGCAATCGATAAATGCAGAGAAGCATATCACTGGCTTAATAAGTCTAAAAGGATTTTAACTAAATGTAAGGACTGCATGGAGTAGAATGATGTAGAGGTAAGGTGATTAGATGTAGTTCTTAAAATGGATGTCTAGGTTTTGATCGAGGAGAAAGTGGTCACATAACAAGATGTTCCAGTGTTAGAGAAATGAAAATTGTAGTTAAATTGGGAAAGTGATGCTTTATTGTAGTGTATAACCAAGTTGGGAAAGATCACCGTGAAAAGTGAAAAGAAGGTGAATAAGGACTTATTTTTCATAGAGATGCTAGCATAGAAACACTGTAATCCCAAAGGAATGGGGTAGAATGATACAAAATTAAAAGCCTTCAGGGGTTGGATTGAGAAAATAAATAGAGATCCTATCCAGTCTTTGAGTCGAGTGGTCTTTGATGAGGTGATTTAATGTAGAAATCACATGAATAAGTATGAGGTAAAAATGTTGTGAAGGAATTAATCCATAAAGAAGATAACTAAAGAATACACAAAGTATAAATACAGTTTAAGGATGAAAAAATGTATTCCAAGGGAAAATATGAATCGAGTGTTGATTGCATTCCAGGGATACAAATAGAGGATAGGAGTGTTGGAAAAACAAGGACAAAAAACTGAGAGGGGGGGTGAATCAATTGTCACAAAATATTAAACTTTTCAATATTTACTTAACTTTAGTCTGATATCTGATTAATGAACAGCAAACCATAAGCAATCAACACATCATAAACACAGAGAACACCAAATTTTTTTATGTGGAAAGCTTGTTAGGGGAAAAAACACGGTGGATGTTAGTCCACAATATTATACCCTGTTAAAA
Source organism: Sequoia sempervirens (assembly GCA_007258455.2). Lineage (NCBI taxonomy): Eukaryota > Viridiplantae > Streptophyta > Pinopsida > Cupressales > Cupressaceae > Sequoia > Sequoia sempervirens. The sequence continues at coordinate 6,247,308 of VDFB02049217.1, read as the reverse complement.
GTATAATGAGAATAGTAAGGGGAATGCACATGCATTTAGGCAAACTGCCTAGGGCTCACTTCTCAAATATGAAATAAGATTAAATTCATAGGATATGAACTGAGAAAATAACTTCTACACAAGCCTGATTACAATTCCAGTTAAGCACAACAAAACTCCTTCACTCTTCACTCACTCTGCTCTGCAATCAAATGAATAGATCAATGTTTGCATAGTTTCACTATCTCTGGATTTTTTCACTTCTCACACACACACACTAACTTAGGTCAACCAATCACTCATATATATCCACATCATGGAATTACATCAACCACTTAGTTGGCCAGAAAAAAAAATATTTACAATGTCGGCTCAAATTAACAATTAAATTTTCAATGTGAATAAAATACCATCGACTAATATTATGATGAGACCCAAAACAATATCCACGAGCATGCCAAACATTCAAATTTTAAACTTCAAGGATCCACAACATGTTACCACCATCATGTCAACTAGGAAATGAAAACCCGAACATGCACAAGGAAAATCTTTGACCACGAACACTGTGATGAAAGAGGATGAACAAAAATGATGGAGAATGATCTAGAAACATCCACAAACACCAGGAACTAACAGAGGGGAATCCACAACAAATAGAATTACACAATCTTTAATCAAGAACACTGACAGAGACCACAAAAACACTGTCAGAACACAACACGATCAATTCTTCACGCGAACCTCTAAAACTTCTGGTAGATGAACTAGATACTTTCAACAATAAACCCTTTAGTCCACAACAACTGATCTTCAATGTATAGAAAAAAATACCTTCATGACCTTCACTGTTCCACTGACAACCTGCAACTCTTCTTTTAACAATTTTCTCAATATCCTCGACATATACAACCTTCAATACAATAATGCTAATAGTGTTGACATCAATGACAACCACATATCAACAACACAACCACAACATCTGAAAACTTCCAACAATCTCTCCCTTTGGAATTTATGGCAACACATGATGTGAAAAATACCATCAACACAACTCTCAATCAACACTTACTCCCCCTTAGATTCTGACTCTTCTTCCCCAACTTATTCTACATCATCTTCTCCCCACAAGACTCTTCTCCCCAGATAATTCATAGTTTTTCACATGACTCTACTCCCCCTTTGAAAACAATGGCAATGGTAAACATTATCTTCCCACATACAAGCTCTGAACCACATATCTACACATCTGACTACTCCCCCTGAGTAGCAGCCACAAAAAAATCAATTCGGATAAAGAAATATAGCTTTGAAGCATACAGATTAATGCAAGTAAATGCATCTCTTAGTTCTTAATAGGAGGGGTAATCACCCCTAGCATTTCTTTGAGATACTCAAAAGTATCCTTTGGCAACAACTTAGTGAAAATGTCTGCAACCTATTCTTTGGTAGGCACATACTCCAGTCTGACTTCTTTTTCATTCACTTTCTCTCTCAAGAAGTGAAACTTGATGGATATATGCTTAGTCTTAAAGTGTAGCATTGTATTATTCAAAAATTTTATTGCACTTGAATTTTCACACTATATGGCAATAGGCTCTTCATATACCACCCTGATATCTTTCAACATATGTTTCATCCACATCACTTGAGTACAATTGTTTGCAACAACAATATACTTTGCTTCAATAGTAGATAGAGAAATGGAATTCTGCTTTTGGCTCAACCAAGACACTAGCTTCTTCCCTAGGAAGAAGGCACCACCACTAGTACTTTTCTTGTCATCTATATCTCTTGCCCAATCTGCATCAGTATATGCACTCAAAGTAAGATCATCATCCTTAGGATACCAAAGTCCAAAATCAATTGTTCCTTTTAGATATTTGAAGATTCTCTTAACAACAGTCACATGTGATTCTTTTGGATTAGCCTGAAATCTAGCAACCATACACACAACATTCATTATGTTTGGTCTGGTTTGAGTTAAATAGAGAAATTCTCCAATCATTGATCTATATATTATTTGATTTTCCTTAGGAGAATCATCATTTTGTGTTAACTTGCAACTGGTTACCATGGGAGTACCAACTGCCTTTGATTCTTCCATGCCAAACTTCTTCAATAGCTCTCTCACATATTTGGACTGAGATATGAAAATCCCCTTGTCTAACTGAGTAACTTGCAATCCTAGAAAGAACTTCATTTCTCCAATCATACTCATCTCAAATTCACTCTTCATTTGATCAACAAACTTCATACACATATTATCATCTCCTCCAAAAATAATGTCATCAACAAAGACCTCAATAATTAATTCTTTGTCATGATCCAACTTGAAATATAAGTTGCTATTAGCAATACCTTTATTGAATCCAAGCTTCAGTAATTATTTGTCCAGTCTAGCATACCAGGCTCTGGGGGCTTTCTTAAGTCCATATAGAGCTTTCTTCAATTGACAAACCATGTCTTCCTTATCAGTTAGTTGAAATCCATATGACTATTCAATATATACTTCTTCTTCTAGCTCACCATTCAGAAAAGCTGACTTCACATCCATTTGATAGACTTTATAGTTCTTATATGCAACATAAGCAAGAAATAACCTTACAGATTCAATTCTGGCTACAGGGGCAAAGGTTTCTTCAAAATCAATACCTTCCATTTGTGAATACCCTTTACATACCAGTCTTGCTTTATTCTAGACCACTTCACCTTGTTCATTCAACTTATTCTGAAAGACCCATTTAGTACCAATCACATTTTCATCTTTAGGTCTGGGACCAAGTGTCCATGTATCATTCTTTTCAATCTACATAAGTTCTTCTTCCATAGCTTCCATCCAGTGTTCATCATTGTAGGCTTCATTGACATCTTTAGGTTCAATCTTGGAAATTAAGCAATACTCTTCTGCTATCTTCCTTCTAGTTTGCACACCTTTACTCTTATCTCCTATGATTTGATTTTCATAATGGTTTAGCTTTACATACCTTGGAACTTTAGGACTCTCTAGAGCTTCTGGTTCTTCTATTCTCTCTTCTGCACTTGTACTTGTCTCTCCTTCCTGACTTACTTGATTTATCGGGACAAATTGAGGTTGTTTTACCAGAACATATGGCACAATTTGAATTTGATTATGTGTTTGAGAATTCTTCCCTTGATTTGTATTGTCTTCATTTGAATCATATCCACAATATCCAGATGATCTAGCAGAGTCCTCATTAGCTCTGACATTTGCACTCTCAACCATCTTTATCAGTCTTCTGTTATCGTACCGGTAGGCCTTGCTTTTGGTAGAGTAACCTAGAAAGATTCCTTCATCACTTCTTGCATCAAACTTGCCTATATCCTCATCTCTCTTAATGTAGCATTTACTTCCAAAGATCTTGAAATACTTAATAGTAGGCTTATAGCCAAACCATAGCTCAAAAGGAGTCTTATCAAAATTACCATTGAAATTTACCCAGTTCAAAGTGTACACAACAGTACTTACAACTTCACTCCAATAGATGTGAGGCACATTTCCTTCTATCATTGTTCTAGCAGCATCTAGAACTGTTTTGTTCTTTCTCTTTGCAACTCCATTCTATTGTGGGGTTTGGGGGGTAGATAACTGTCTTCTGATTCCATGCTCTTCACAAAAGGAATTAAACTCCTTGGAGGTGAACTCACCACCTCTGTTTGACCTTAAGCATTTGATTTTCAGACCTTTCTCATTTTCTGCCATAGCTTTGAAACTTTTGAACTTTTCTAATGCTTCACATTTTTCTCTTAAGAAAGAAACCCATATCATTCTAGAGTAATCATCAATAAGCAACATAAAGTACCTTTCTCCATGAAGACTTCTGACTCTGGAGGGACCACATAGATTAGTATGTACCAGCTCTAGCAAACCATTTGTATGATGTTGTTTGCTCTGGAAAGAGACTCTAGTCTATTTTCCCATCTGACATTCCTTGCAGATTGTGTTAGTAGGCTTCACTAGCTTAGGTAGATCTCTTACTGCTTGAGTGGAACTTACTTTGACAATGTTATCAAAATTCACATGAAACAACCTCCTATGCCATAACTAGCTTTCATCTACTTGAGCAATTAAACAACTTTCACTAGCAGTATTCAGGTGAAAAATAATACCTTCTGTCTTTTTACCTGAAGCAATTACCTTTCTAGAGCTTCGAAGTATCCCACATCTTCCATTTTTGAACTCAAGATCATAACCCTTGTCCACCATCTGTCCAACACTCAACAAGTTGTGCTTCAATCCTTCAACATAAAGAACATCATCAGTGTTGTGCTTATCAACAAGACAAATAGATCCTCTACCACAAATCACACCAGCATTTTTATCTCCAAATATTACAACCTTGTTGTCATACTTTTCTAGAATTACAAATTTTCTTTTGTCACCAGTCATATGATGTGAGCATCCACTGTCAATAACCCACTCATCCTTATCTTCAATTCGGGCTGCAAGACCTTTCTCAACTTTAGCAGATTTAGTAGCCACAAGACTATTTTCAATGGTAGCAATGAAAACCCATTCATCTTCATTTCCATTATCTTTATCAGGCTCATCATCAATCACTCCTTTAGCATAGTAACATTTCTTTTGGAATCTAGACTTGTTAGGCTTAGATCTAGGAACTCTTTCAGGACATCTTGATGCAAAATGACCTATTTTACTACAAGAAAAACATTTAATAGGAAAAACTCCTTGATATTTACCTTTTCCTCTACCTTCTTTCTTCACAATCAGTGCTTCCAATTCTTCTACTTCTCTTTCTTCATATTCAAGCTGTTTCATTTCTTCCTCATACTTAAATGACTTTCTAGAATATTCCCCTAGATCATATCTTTGCTTGTTTCTTTTGGATATAGTAGCCTTAAATGCAATTTCAGTCTTCAAAACAGATTCACCAAATTCACTCAACTCAAAGGCAACAAGTTTACCAATCAGTGTATCTCTTGTCATATTCATGAATGATCTGGTTTCTTCAATTGCATGAGCCTTCACTTTGTATGAGGGAGGAAATGATTTGATAACTTTAGCTACAATTTCTTCCTCTTCCAGGGTACCACCAGCACATCTAATACCCATCACTAGTTCATTTACTCTCTACATAAAAGAAGAAATATTTTCATCTTCACCCATCTTCAAATTTTCATACTTGCCTTTCAAACTCTATAGCTTAGCCATCTTCACATGTACATCTCCTTCATACAAAGTTTCTAGCTTAGTCCAAATCTCCTGAGCTGTCTTCAGACCTATAACATTTGTCATTTCCGAATCTATTAGAGCACTCAAGAAAGCTTCCATAGCCCTGACATTATTCTCATCCTCTTTAATCTCATCAGCAATGAAAGGACCATTATGAGGAATAACATATGTATTATTAGTAATCTTCTAGTAGGGTTCACCAATACACCTCAAATGACACTCCATCCTAGATTTCCATAGTGAGTAGTTTGTTCCATCGAATTTAGGACTGTCCTTCTTGTATGATGCCATCTCAGATCACCTGAAGATTTTAAACTTCTTTACAGGAACCTGCTTTGATACCAATTTTTGGAAAAACAAGGACAGCCAACTGAGAGGGGGGGGGTGAATAAGTTGTCATAGAATATTAAACTTTTCAATATTTACTTAAGTTTAATCTAAGATTTGATGAATGAACAATAAACCATAAGCAATCAACACATCATAAACACATAGAACACCAATTTTTTTTACATGGAAACCCTGTTAGGGGAAAAACCATAGTGGATTTTAGTCCACAATATTATACCTTGTTAAAAGTATAATGATAATAGTAAGGGGAATGCACATGCATTTAGGAACACTACTTAGAGCTCACTGCTCAAATACAAAATAGGATTAAATCCACAGGATATGAATTGACAAAATAACTTCTACACAAGCCTGATTATAGTTCCAGTTAAGCACATAAAAACTCCTTCACTCTTCACTCTCACTCTACTTTGCAATCAAATGAATAGATGAATGTTTGCATAGTTTCACTATCTCTGGATTTTTTCACTTCACATGCACACACTAACTTTTTCAGCCAATCACTCACATATATCTGCATCCTGGAATTACATCAACCACTTAGTCAGCTAGAAAAAAAAATATTTACAATGTCGACCCAAATTAACAATTAGATTTTCAATGTGGATCAAACACCATCTTCTAATATTATGATGAGACCCAAAACAATATCCACGAGTGTGCCAAACATTCAAATTTTAAACTTCAAGGATCCGCAACATGTTACCACCATCATGTCGGCCAAGAACATGAAAACCCAAACATGCACAAGAAAAATATTTGACCACGAGCACACCGATCAATGTGGATGAACAACAATGATGGAGAATGATCTAGAAACATCCACAAACACCAGGAACTAATAGAGAGGCATCCAAAACAACTAGAATTACACAATCTTCAATCAAGAACACTGAAAAAGACCACAAAAACACTATCAGAACACAACACGATCAATTCTTCATGCAGACCTCTAAAACTTCCGGTAGATAAACTAGATACTTTCAACAATAAACCCTTTAGTCCACAACAAATGATCTTCAATGCATAGAACAAAATACCTTCATGACCTTCACTATTCCACTAGCAACCTGCAACTCTTCTTTTAACAATTTTCTCAATATCCTCAACATATACAACCTTCAATACAATAATGCTAATAGTGTTGACATCAATGACAACCACATATCAACAACACAACCAAAACATATGACAAACTTCCAACAAGGAGAAGATGAGTTCATGGAGGAAGTACCCATCAGAGAATTACTTATGATTGGGTAGGGAATCCCAGTGTTTTGGGGTGCAACCGTGGTGATAAGTTTTGCATAGTGCATTTTGCAAAGTCATTTTTGAACCTGATATGTGTTGACCGAACCTAAGGATTTTGAGAGAAAGTGTTGATAGTATTGCAAGATGTTTTAGGATGCTCATGCCTTGAAGTCCGAGTTTTCAAGAATTTCCGACTCCGTGGAGAAAGTCAAAGTGTCTTTGACTTGTTTGAGAATATTCCTGTGCCAACTATCACTTGCCACATTCGACTTTATGATTTGTTCTTTTACTTCTCTTTCATGTTCTTTTGGAACTCTTCGGTTGCCTTGTTCTTATAAAAGGCTAAGAGTTGTTCATTTAATGTAAGTTCAGAACTTGTGGAATTATGGAGACTTAAAATTGGAACTCTTACTAGTTTTATTTCTTTTTCCTATTTTCTGTACTATTCGAGTGTAAAAACTTGTATCCTCCATTGAAGTTTACTAATATCAAAGCTAATTTTAAAGCTATTTCCTGATATGAAATCTTACATAGATGATAGTTTTCTCCTATTGGAGAAGCAATATGCTACGCCAGATTTGGGTGCAGATTGACATTGTTTGATAGCAAATGATCTCATGTTTCTTTAAATTATTGTATCATTCTATGCTTAGTTGTGAAGCAATCTGTGACGTATAGAGTGGTTTTCTTTGATTTAGTTTATTTCATTGTGTATGTGTGGATAATAGTTGGGAGAATTTTAAATCTTAGGATATTTAATGCTTTTTCTTTAGAATAGATATTCAGTATTTTTTGAAAATATTTCAAAAAATGATGAGTTCATGGAATATTATCACAAATATTTCATATTCATGAAGTTGTAGAGAAATATATGTTAAACCTTCCAATTCTTTGCAAATAATTTGAAGTCATGAAGTATTTCTTGTAAATCATTTGTGTTCATGAGATTTTGGAGTGATGTATGTTTAATTCGCTTGAGCTTTTCTATGTACTACTAAGCACCAATGCATTTGAAAAATAACAGACCCCTCATGATAAATAGTAAATTTTATGTAACAAACATTGAGTGAACCTATTGTGTCAAGACCCAAAATTCTCAAGCCTTGGGATTAACCAATATTATCTTTTGAATCAAGAGTTATTGGTGGATCTTTCAAGAAAGGTAAGTTCTAACGTTCCTAGAGTGAGAATTTATTTTCCTGTTGTTGTGTGTGTGTATCATCCACATCAATAAAAGTGGTGCTGGAAGGAGGGCCTCTTTTCAAAGAGTAGAACAAGCTAGAGTTCCATAGGGTCACTAGGTCTCGATCTAGTGATCCTCGTGTATAATTTGTAGAGCTTGGTATCCATACAATAGTTAGAGCACAAAGGTAAAATTTTGTAGGTGCAACTCCTAGAAATCAAGTACCAGTAGCACCTCCTCCACTAGTGGTTATGGATTTCTTTAATATAGAATTCCCTATTCAATTTTTTGTATATCACGACCTCCCGAAGGATCCTGAGAAGTTGTATCCAAAGTACTATTTCGATAAAGATGCATAAGAGCATCTAAGTGGTTATGGCCAAATTGACACAACAACATGCAAGAAAGATGTAATCACCTTACCTCTCCTGAAAAATCTAAACAATCATTAAATCGATCATCTTCCAAGGTCCTAGATGTTGGGTCACAATGTTGCTATTTTTCTGAGCGGCCAATGAGGCTGTAATGCTCAAGGGGCCTACTAGTTATTGAGATTCTTGGTTGCTGCAAGTTTTTGTAATTTTTGTAAAGATATGTAAAGTTTGTATTACCTTCCTCTTAATATTAGTGTAGGAAGTTGTTTCTCTACCTTAACTTCTTTACAATATTTTAAAGATGAGAATAAGGTATAGTGTTGTTTGAGTATAGGAAAATCACAAAGTAGGGATGTTCTAAAAGCTAGATAAGGATCATCTAAGCATATAAAAATGTAATTAAATGAAGATACAAGCATTTAAGAACAAATAAGTAGGATATGAGTGTAAAGCAACATGTAAGGATGATTACCCTTAACATAGGAAAATAATGAAAACATAAAGATAACCTGAAAGGCTAGATGAAGATCATTAATTATAAAGTCATGAGAAGGGTTTCAAATGTGTGATATAATAAAATCTATGATATGAATAAAAATACATAGTAGCATAAGAATTAATATAAAGGAATGAATATGATATGAATAAAAAATACATGGTAGCATAAGAATGAATATAAAGGCATGATAATATCATTAAAATGATAATCAGATAGTCAAAAGTTAGTGTGCATGATAAGAATAAGATGAGTGAACATAGCAACATAATGATTGTGGCATATAAGAGGAATCATAAGTGTAGCATAAAAAAATAATGGATCATAAAAACATATCATAGTAACAAACAACAAACAAGTGAACAACTAAAGGTGGTGTATAAAAAGTAGAGTATGTAGAAAAGCATAATTTTTTTAAAGAAATATGAGAAAATATAAAATAATTACATAAAGAGAGCATAAGTATATACACACAAACACACACACACACAATTGCTCAATGTATCATGGAACATATCTAGTAATATCATCTTCTAAGAGGTCATCCTCTTCTCAAAAAAGTCATCACATTCCTCTCCTTTGAGTTCTTCGCTTTCTTTTTCAATGATATGTTTCTTCTTGGTAAGAATTTATACATTTTGCAAACACACTATTAGTAGGTGGAATTTTAATTGTTTTTTCTTTATCCACTTTTGTTGTATCCTTGGAGGTGGTTGTGTAGAAATATTTATCATTTGTTTCATTATATCATTCTTCTTTAGAATCCATGTAGTAGCATCCTTGGCATGAATACTACGTTTTGCAACATAAGTTCCTTAGTCTTCTTAGGTAGTGTAGGCAGTAAAATATTCTCTGCTTGATCATGTGTCTATTGGGAAAGGGTGTGTACTACACCTTGCATAATACTATAATATAAAATTAATATTCAATTATAGTGCATATAGGGAATCTAGGGATGTATTCATGTCATGGGTTAGACATTCTAGGGATCACTTTGTATTTTGTTGTAACATTGGGATAAATATTTAATGTGACTTACAAATTGGAAAAATACTTAATATTAGGAAAATTTGGTACCAAAAAGTAAATGTGCGGGACATGGATTTATAAGTTCTTGGTTTAGAGCCACATGATTTACACAAAATCACTTAGTGGTTTTGTGCAAGCTTGTTTCTTTAAGAGTAATCACATGAAGAGTTCTTGAGTTTGGTTATCACAAGCTTTGACTTGTTGGCTAAGGTTGATTGAGAATCTCTTATAGGTTGTATATATGAGGAGAGGAAGCATGGATTGGTATGTGCAGATACATAATTTTCATTTTCTTGTTCACTTAGAGTGTCATTAGATTGCTTGATGTTTTAAAAGCATTGTATGGAGACTCTACAAGTGTATTGTAATATTTGTTTATAGGATAATACCTTGAGTGTGTGAGTTCTATTGGAGGCTAGGATTTTCCACATTTACATCTTTTTGCATATTGATGGTAAGTTTATCTATTATTTTGTATTATGGATTTTAAGCACTTGTTTATATATTATTCTCTTTTGGGGTTATGTGGAAATGGTTAATATTACTACAAATTTATTTTCATTTGGTATCAGAGCCTCATTATGAGGTTGTGAGATGAGATCTCCCTAGGATTTTTAAGCCTTGGTAAAAGTGGAATCTTGTGATGCATATTTTAATACATGGCCTTGTTAGAAAAGAATGAAGGCACTTTAAAGGTTACATATGTGTTTGTAAAATTCACTTGTTATAAATTTGGGGTTTGATGGAGATTTGGCAAGTGGGTTTTCTATTGGGCTCTTTTTGTGAGGGTTTTAGGGGTGCACTTCTTATGGAGACCACTTGGATAAAAATGAACCTCACCGTTAAGTTCAAAAGGCCTAAAAACATATGGATCCAAATAAGACCCAAATATTTTTATAAAAAAAATAAGGTCATTTTAAGCCCATGGAGGTCAAGATTAACCATAAAATAATCAAAGGTCTACAAAAAAGTCATCAAAAAATTTCATAAACTTGTTAGGAGTATTTGAAACTTTTCAAATATTTAATCCTTAGCATTTTAAATATTTTATTATGTGGGGCTTATCTAAAACCTAAAACCCTTGTTGCCCTAGTCACTTTATGGTATCACTATGTCTTTTCTTTTGAATTAGTGACTTGCTAGGCTAGTATGAATCTCTTGTTGAACACACTGGAATATTGAGAGGGGGGTGAATCAATATTATATCAAATCTCAAACCTTCTGGAACAAACAAATACTTTAAACAAGAACATGAAAGATGAGTACAATGCGCAACACACCACCAAATATACCTAGAAAACCACACAGGGGAAAAACCACATTAAGAAAAGCTACTAGGAGCTACTATCCTAATCCAACCTAAAAAATAAACAACAATTACAACTTTGATTTAGAGCTATAACACAAGGAAGCTACAAATCTGTAATTATAGTTTTAGGTTTACACCTAAGGAAGCTACAACTTCCTGATCCAAGCACACACTCAAGAATGATTATAGAATGATAGTCCTTCCACTGTCTGAAATTGACATTTAATCTCAATCTATTTTGATTATTTTAATTATACTTTATAGACTCTCTAAATGTCCTCTCAGTTGCCTACAAGCTCACTTCTTTCTCTTTCTCTTTCTCTTTCTCTTTCTCTTTCTCTTTCTCTTTCTCTTTCTCTTTCTCTTTCTCTTTCTCTTTCTCTTTCTCTTTCTCTTTCTCTTTCTCTTTCTCTTTCTCTTTCTCTTTCTCTTTCTCTTTCTCTTTCTCTTTCAGTCGCTTACACAATCATCATGATCATTCATCATACTACACCCTAGATCAACTAGGTTTAAAATTTATACATGATATTACATTGATTAAATTTCACATGTCAGCCTACAAAAAATATTACATGTGTAAGTCGACCAAAGATAAAACAAACAACATGAAATGTGTAGAGGGAAAGCCCCAAAATAATACATGCAACACCAAGAGGAAGAAAATTCCTTGCAGATCCAACATGTGCTTAACCTGGTACCATAAATATCTTCACATCTTTGATCTTCTATAAGCATCATCCACATGCTTTGAAAATATAAATTGTCATCCATAAATAAGAAAATATGTAACATATAGCATGTTGGCCTTCACATACATTGGCAGTACACAAGAATGATAAAACATTATTTACGTTTTTCTTAGATGAGTCAACATGAGCCATACAACACCTTCAATCACTCCTTAAGCTCTGCTCAAACTTGAACTTGTGGCACACACCATCAACATACCGTAGTGGCCCCACAAAAAGCATAAGCCAACAAGACATTCATTCTGAACCATAGCCTATACTGGAAAAGCCAAAAATCACTTTGTGGAACATCAAAAAGCATCACATGATATTCAAGAAAAATCTCATACATCTCTTTCACAACATCATGTAGCAACAAGGTGGTGCAAGCCAACAAAAATCAAAACCAATCTCTGGGCAACATAATTTGGTATGTTGTCACTTCTAACTTTCTCTAAGGAAGGATTATTGACATGAGAATTTGGGTATAACACCTTCACATCTCAATAAAATCAACTTCTGAATTGCACAACCATATAGTCAAATATAGAGATATGCATAGCCAACCTTTACAACTCTAAGAACATCCTCATAGAATCAACACAATCCTTGATTTTCCACCCTCAAAAAAACCTTTTCAAGAACTCAAATGATTTGAAACGTGGATCACACATGCCTTGACATAATAGAAAGCTATCCTCCAAATTGTAGGAGCAAGCCATCATTAGTGGAGAAATAAAGAGTATTTCTCAAAGACTCTAACAACCAAAAAACTAGATTGCAACACTCTTCATAGAAATTTTTACATCAATGATAACCAAACTACAACAATCTCCCCCTTTGTCATTGATGGAAAAACTAATAGGCTCTCCCTCTTCAGAGAACATATAGGCTCTTGTTTTGTGATCTCACAACACACCCTATTTTACCCTTGGAAAAATGTGGACCCCTTTTTTTTCTCCTCACTTTTTCTTGCTTGGTGTGTTTTTGCAAAAATGGTAAAATGAAGGTCTTTTCTTTGAAATACTTGGCTCTCAGTGGGATTGGTAGTTTTCTTAACTTAGAATTTGCTAATTCTAGGTTTCCTTGGAGTTTTTCCATTTATCCAGATTCCCAAGTTTTCATCTGACAGGTGTTTTTGGGTAGAATACAGTAGGAGTTGTGCAAAACACATAGTGTACCTGGTGGGTGGATTTACTCAGTGAGTGATTCATCTATTTGGTCTTTTCTTGAGCAATGTTTTCAAGAATCTGTGTGCATCAACATTTTAGTGGTTAAGTTTGTTGGCCGGTTTTCTTTTCTTCCGAAAGTGGAAGCCGAAGCTGCTTTGCATAGGAGCTCGTTTGAACCATACTGGTTCAACTTTACACTTGTGCCTGAGTATTCCTTGCACCCAGTCCTTCAGAACCTGATAAGTAAAATCTTGGCTTTGTCTTTCTTCTAAAGTAGTTGTTGGGTGTTTTGACCCCAATTGCTATTTAATCTTTCAACACTTGAGCTAAGTGCTCACATAGCTACCTGCATCAAACATGGACAAAAGGGACTCACAAGTACACCATGTCAGATTCCCATATCATCTTTCAAACTAATGCAAGGCACAAAAATCAAGGCTCCATGATGTGAACCTTAATTTTCCATGATGGTACCATTTTTTAAAGTAATTGATGCAAAATCATTAAGGAATTGAAGTAAGGTGGTGAAAAAGTGTACTTGACACTACCTCCAACATGCAACTACTTCTACAATACATTATCACATGTGGAGTAAGCTATCTATAAGTTCATTAAGGAATTGAAGTGACATTTGAAGTGCATGAGGAAGGTAAAATAATATAACACCAAAAAAGGCATGATTGCTAGAGTTTAATTTTGTGTTGGCTCAACCTTGATATTAGCAAAACTAGGTATTTCCCTTTCTGATTAAACTCTATATATTATTTTGTATATGCTTTGTTATGATAAAATAGTGTTTCATCTGGTTAATTTCTGATGAAATTGGTATGCAATTTGGTATACTTTAACCCAATTTTAGTGATTAAATGTAAAGGGTAAGGGGTTTTGATAAATTTAATTTCCAAAGATGCATGGTTAGAGTTTTCCCTAATTCATATGTAGAATATCCATACACTAATCATGTAGGAAATCGATGAAGACATGAGTTCTTCAAAGAAGAAGTAGATGAGAGAAGAATTCAAATTCCCTATTTCACAAGTAGTACCCACTTACAAAATGATAATAGACACCCATCTGGGAGGTTTTAATGACTATGAGCCTGTGTGAAGGACTCAACAACCTCATGCTAACCAGTGCACCATGAACATGGTTACCAGTGGAATACACCTGATAATAGGGTTGTCGTTGGCTATGGAAGCTCTGAAATTGGTTCTAGAGTGTATGAAGTGGTACAATACAGATAAAAGGGCAATTATAAAAAAAGGGAGAGTCTGTGCAGACCTATCTATAGATGGTGTTGCTTATACATTTGGGCTCCCAATGTTTACAAGGATGAATGTGTTGTAGATGAGAGATTTAAGAAATGCATACATGAGCATAGAGGAACAAAATATAATGGTTATGATGTCAACCTGGTTCCAGGAAAAGGCTGCAAGAATGGCAAATAATATTTTGAGGTTGTTGTTCATACAAGAAATATAGGATATGATAACCATACTAAGTAGAATCGTTGGTTGCAGAGATGCCAACAAATTCAAACCATGGATGTTTGAGATTACTAGAAGAATGAGGGAAGACCATGTTTGAATTCACTGGTCGAGGTTCATTAGTGATAGATTGCATGAACAAATTCTAACATTCCCTACTTCCCAATGGTTTATTATGTCATCATACATTGTTTATTCTTGTTCTCTAAAAGCTAATATCCAGGGGCTTAATAGAGTGGGAATTTTGGGTAGAGAACCAAGGAATAGATTGATCTATCAAAATTTTCCACAAATGATTGTTGGTTAGTATTGAGAACATTACCAGAAGGTAAATGATGTTTTCTCCATGAAGTTAGTAGGCTAATAGAGGGAGATAAAGAAAAAAGGATATCCCTCAAAGCACAAGATGATATACATGCTTTTGGGTGTTGGTTCATTCAACTCTCAACATTCACTTATATCAGAGTGGAAGGATTTAAATTTTACCCCTATATGTTGCCCAAGTATCCTACAGATAATATAGTGTTGTTGGAATTTATGAGGCAAGTGATACCCTCTCATGAGGCTTTCTTATAGATACATAAGAGAGGACTTGTAAAGTTTCATATTACCACGGGGAATTACAAATGCATCACAGTTAAGAGTGATAAGTTGTGTGAAGATGAGTTAAAAGCTTATGGCCTAGAACTGTTCTTACTTAAGAGGAATAATTTTGATCCAACAGAAAGATTGGCCAAGCAGATCAACAAAAGATATGCTCATGTTGCTCATTTAGAAGATTTTTGGTCTGATTGTGAGGATGATCATGATGTTAGGAAATTGTCCTACCAGAGGTTGTCACTAGCACAGATAAAGACTTTTGGGACACATGATGTTCCTAAAGAAATGTATTTTGATAATGGTGAGGTAGATAACCTATCTTATGATTCAAATAAGGATTATGATGAACCTATCCCAAATCCAAATTGGGGAAATCAAGAGATAGTCACCATGGGTGATGTTTCTAGACAAGTGATCAATTACACTCAATCATGGATATATGAGCTCATTAAATTGATAAAAGAGGTTGGAATTGTACCCACATACCCACATGGAAAGAAGAGAAAGACAAATATGGTAAGTGAGTTGGGGTATAATGACTGTCAAGAGAAGAAAAGAAAGATAGTAGAGGCTAAAACTATTGAATAGGGTAAAGAAGGAGTCCCGATGTTTCAATCCAAGGAGTTTAAGTGGCTTCCAATCTAGATGATCCAAATAGGGAAACCTCAAGGCCATTCCAACTAATATGTTGAGAACACTAAATGTGGCATCTTCTTCTATGAAATTTCCAAGGGCACAACCCTTGACTTTCGAATAAGTAATCATGAAGGTAGAAGTATATGCTAGGAAAAGGTCAACATCACAACAGGTAGTTTTTATGTTCACTTCCCCACCATATGTGAGTATAATGATGATGAAACAAACCCTAGGGGAAGTACATCCAGTATCAAAATGAGAACCGCTGATAACCATAGATCATGCCATTAGGCAAGAAAAGAAATGGTCTACTATAATACAACAGCTAAAAGAGAAGAAACAGTCTAGGAAAACCATGATGATGCAACCTATCATAGAAGAAGTACATGATATGGAAGTATGTCTGAGTGTTGAAGAAGATATATAGTTCATAGTAGGGCAACTTACTCAAGAAGTGGGAAATCTGAAAGGAGATACTAATATATAAGGAACATTGTCACCATAAAGAGATAGGTGGAAATACTTCTCAAATTCCCATTTCAATAATGGATGAATATTTAGTGTATGAATATGCACTTGACACTAGTGTGACTGGAGATCATCCCCAACAAGTAGGAACTAAAATTGTTGTTGAAAAACCCCAAGTTCAAGGAATAGGTCCAGATGTAAGTAAAGGAATGTATTACTTTCAAACCCTAAATGAAGAGCCAAGGAACAATGGAAATCCTAGTGCTTTAGACCAATGGGAGAAATCAACTCAGGGGGCAACACTAAAAAAGGAAAAGAAAAGGGGAGAAGATATAGGGCTCAAAGAAGGAAAAGGAATGGAATAGGACTAGGAAAATATAGAATCCTTTGCATTGGGAGGAAATGGGATGAAAGCTTCAGAAGTTGCAACAAATAATGGTGAAGTGTTGAAGGAAAAGGTTCTTGAGTGATCTGATCTGCAGGAACAAAAGCAAGAAGAGGCAAGGCCAAATGAAGAAATGCCTGACTGGTTAATTCAATACTTAGCCCCATTGTTGGAGGTAGAATTGTCGCCTCTAGATTTCAAGAGTATAATGCAAGAGATGGACATCCCTAAGCCTAAATCCAAATCAAGGGTTAGGCATGTTGTCAAGTGGAATTTAAATGGAGAGAAAAATCTTCACTTAGCCACTCCAATGGGAGAAAAGGATAAGCATGAAGTGACAATTAGGGATTACCAAATTACAACTATCAACCTAGGACATTCCTCATGGGAGCAAGAATTGGAGGAAATGAGAATGAACTTAGAAGCAACTATTTCCCACATGAGAAAGGACAAACAAAAGAAAAAGGAACTGAAAGAGGGGATTGCTCGCTTGGACAATTTCATCAGATTAGTAGCTCAATCAAGTCATTCATTGACTAAATTTCCACCAAATCCACTTTTGATGTTTAAAGAGGAAGTAGATGCAATTGAAGGATTAAAGCATAAGATACATGTGTTTAAAGAATGGATAGCGTATTTTGTGCAGCAATGTGAAGAAATGATGAGAGATGCAATCGATAAATGCAGAGAAGCATATCACTGGCTTAATAAGTCTAAAAGGATTTTAACTAAATGTAAGGACTGCATGGAGTAGAATGATGTAGAAGTAAGGTGATTAGATGTAGTTCTTAAAATGGATGTCTAGGTTTTGATCGAGGAGAAAGTGGTCACATAACAAGATGTTCCAGTGTTAGAGAAATGAAAATTGTAGTTAAATTGGGAAAGTGATGCTTTATTGCAGTGTATAACCAAGTTGGGAAAGATCACCGTGAAAAGTGGAAAGAAGGTGAATAAGGACTTATTTTTCATAGAGATGCTAGCATAGAAACACTGTAATCCCGAAGGAAGGGGTAGAATGATGCAAAATTAAAAGCCTTTAGGGGTTGGATTGAGAAAATAAATAGAGATCCTATCCAGTCTTTGAGTCGAGTGGTCTTTGATGAGGTGATTCAATGTAGAAATCACATGAATAAGTATGAGGTAGAAATGGTTCAAAGGAATGAATCCATGAAGAAGCTAACTAAAGAATACACAAAGTATAAATACAATTGAAGGATGACACAAACTATTCCAAGGGAAAATATGAATCGGTGTTGATTGTATTCCAGGGATACAAATAGAGGATAGGAGAAGATGAGTTCATGGATGAAGTACCCATTAGAGAATTACTTATGATTGGGTAGGGAATCCTAGGGTTTTGGGGTGCAACCATGGTGATAAGTTTTGCATAGTTCATTTTGCAAAGTCATTTTTGAACTTGATACGTGCTGACCGAACCTAAGGATTTTGAGAGAAAGTGTTGATAGTATTGCAAGATGTTTTAGGATGCTCATGCCTTGAAGTCCGAGTTTTCAAGAATTTCTGACTCTGTGGAGAAAGTCAAAGTGTCTTTGACTTGTTTGAGAATATTCCTGTGCCAACTGTCACTTGTCACATTCGGCTTTATGATTTGTTATTTTACTTCTCTTTCATGTTATTTTGGAACTCTTCGGTCGCCTTGTTCTTATAAAATGCTAAGAGTTGTTCATTTTATGTAAGTTTAGAACTTGTGGAATTATGAAGACTTAAAATTGGAACTCTTACTAGTTTTATTTCTTTTTCCTATTTTCTGTACTATTCGAGTGTAAAAACTTGTATGCTCCATTGAAGTTTGCTAATATCAAAGCCAATTTTAAAGCTATTTCCTGATATGAAATCTTACATAGATGATAGTTTGCTCCTATTGGAGAACCTAATGTGCTACGCCGGATTTGGCTGCACATTGAAACTGTTCAGTGGCAAATGATCTCATGTTTCTTTAAATTATTGTATCATTCTATGCCTAGTTGTGAAGAAATATGTGACGTATAGATTGGTTTGCTTTGATTTAGTTTATTTCATTATGTATGCATGGATAATAGTTGGGAAAATTTTAAATCTTAGGATATTTTTCTTTTTCTTTAGAATAGATGTTCAATATTTTTTGAAAATGTTTCAAAAAATGATGAGTTCATGGAATATTATCACAATATTTCATATTCATGAAGTTGTAGAGAAATATATGTTAAACCTTCTAATTCTTTGCAAATAATTTGAAGTCATGAAGTATTTCTTCTAAATCATTTGTGTTCATGAGATTTTTGAGTGATGTGTGTTTAATTCGCTTGAGCTTTTCTATGTACTACTAAGCACTAATGCATTTGAAAAATCACAGACCCCTCATGATAAATATTAAATTTTATGTAACGAACCCTTAGTGAACCTATTGTGTCAAGACCCGATATTATCGAGCCTTGGGATTAACCAATATTATCTTTTGAATCAAGAGTTATAGGTGGATCTTTGAAGAAAGGTAGGTTCTAACATTCCTAGAGCAAGAATTTATTTTCCTGTTTGTGTGCATGTGTATCATCCATATCAATAAAAGTGGTGCTAGAACGAGGGCCTCTTTTCAAAGAGTAGAACAAGCTAGAGTTCCATAGGGTCACTAGGTCCCGATCTAGTGATCCTCGTGTAGAATTTGTAGAGCTTGGTATCCGTACAATAGTTAGAGCACAAAGGTAAAATTTCGTAGGTGCAACTCCTAGAAATCAAGTACCAGTAGCACTTCCTCCACTAGTGGTTATGGATTTCTTTAATGTAGAATCCCCTATTCAATTTTTTGTATATCATGACCTCCCGAAGGATCCTGAGAAGTTATATCCAAAGTACTATTTTGATAAAGATGCATAAGAGCATCTAAGTGTTGATGGCCAAATTGACACAAAAGCATGCAAGAAAGATGTAATCACCTTACCTCTCCTGAAAAAAAAAATCGTTAAATCGATCATCTTCCAAGGACCTAGATGTTGGTTCACAATGTTGCTATTTTTTTGAGTGGTCAATGAGGCTGTAATGTTCAAGGGGCCTGCTAGTTATTGAGATTCATTGTTGTTGCAAAATTGAACTTCTATCTAAACCTACTCTAACCGGGGTATATAAAAAAAGGGGCAAAAGGAAGATCAGGGACGTAAGAGAAAAGGATGTTGATTCATTTAGTTAACCAGACCTATAACTCTTCAAGGAACACCTAAATTAAACTGTAGAACAAATCAACTCGTAATCAATACAAAGCTTCATTAATTTACAGTGCATAAATTAATAGTAGATTTCAAATCACAATTCGAACAAAAGAATAGATAAAATTTAATCATTCCTTGAAGTCTTCAAATCAAATGATTAACAAAACAAACATCACTCCAAAATACAACTTGAAGAAGGTTTTAGTTTGGTTGCTCCTATGCAGTGAAACATATAAGCAACATTTACAATTCTAGCAAACTTCACCCATGTACAAAAACCAATGTCTTCAAATTGACTCAACTAAACTAAGAATACAAAAAACTTTATTATCTATGCTACTACTAAATTCTAATCAGCTCTAAGAAAAATGTCTAACTAATTTTCCTAATTTTCTAACCCCTTCAAAATGAGCAGATTTGACAATAAATAACTCAACAATTCCCTAATTCCCTCAAAAAATAGCTCATCAAAAGTTGTAGCTTTTCTCGTGCATACAGTTTCTCCACCAAGGCAACTTTCTGTTTCAGCTTTTGTTGACCTCAATTGACTCTAGTGAGCTTCAGTTGACAATTTGCAATTTGCAGTTTCAACTCTGAGTTTTCTATGTCACATTACACAACTCAACATCTTTTCCCAGAAATGACCTCAAGTTTGGATTGTGAACTATTCAATTCACTGCGAGTTCAAGAATCTTTCCAACAATTTCCTCCTTTGCACGTTTGATTTGCAAATCATCTTGATTGCAATATAATATTATCCTCAATTCACAAAAACACCTGTAACTAGTAGAACACATTAATCAAATTGTAAAATTGATTAATTAATGATAAATTTCAAGAATTGATTAACTTCCATTTTACCCCAATTGCGTGAATATTATAAACTTTCGATAATCACAATTGAAATAATAATAATGAACCCCCTTTTAACTTAATGTTATAAAATAACATTAAATATAATGTCACAATGCCATTGACTTCTTGAATCCACATAACCTGCAAATCGAAACAAATGCATAATCAATCAATTGATTCATAATTAATTTGCAGAGAACAATAAACTAAAACATATGAATTGATTGGCCCTTATCTTCTCTTTATTTAGAACAAATTTCACACTCTGGACTATTAGATCCACACTTTACATTCCGTTTACTAGGGCAATTTACAATTACAAAATCAATCTTGTATATGCTTCCACATTTCTCACAGACCACTTTCTTTGAGGCTTTTCAAAACAGTTCACAAGCCTCTTCAATGCTTTCATTTTCACCACTTCGCACATCCTTCTTCAAGCCTTTTCAAAAATTCATTTTTTTGCCTATTTTCCTATGCTTTACATACTTCATATTTTGCATTTCAGGAGATGACAAGTATTTGAAGCATTCTATCAAATGGTTCACGTGCTTTGTCTATGTTCAAATTCATTCTTGTGCATCGGCCGCAATCACGACATGCCATGAAGTCTCGTTGAGGTATACTGTCAAACAGTTTGCGAGCCGTGTCTATGTTTCCATATTTTGTATGCACTTCCGTCAAGGCCTTATAATGCCATTTCAAAATTTTTATGCGGGCAAAGATTTCAACCCTGCGTACATGTCTATCAAGGCAATTGCAACTACCACAACTTGGCAATATCCCTCTCACTTGAGTTCCTGAAGATTTAATTGAATCTATTTTGTGCAGATTGCACAATCATTTCATAAGACTACATTTCTTAGAGGAATTTAATGAAACAATTCATGTTTTTCTTGTATGTCCAAACCACGTTCCAAAAATCCCATTTGCGTGGGCAGGAGAAGATGCTAGCAAGGGTTGAGGAATTTGGTTTTACACCTGCCAATTCACATTTTGCACACATCGTACAATTTTTCCATTTATTCATATCATAAGATGACATCTCTTTTAGTCATTCTACTGAATAGTTCATGTGCCCAAGTTCCCTATTGCTACGCTGAAAACCAGCCACATAGGAAAAACAAAATCAAGTTTGTGTCCAAGCAAATATCCATGGAACGACATAGAGTAACTTAATGCCTCCACTCAGCCTCTTTTTTGAGGGGTGTCTTCCAATCTTCATCCGATCACACTTTGTTCTCAGAGGTTTCTTTTTGCTGCACAGTTATTGCAATTCCACAAGACATTTTGTTAAATAATTTGATGGCTCGGTTCATGTTCTTTTCATGTCTCATGTAGATGCATATCTTCCACCATTGGCTTCCGCATCTTCTTTGAGGCATTTGGCGTAATAGCCTACGTGGGCACTGGTGCGCTCTCACACATCCTGCACAAGTGAAGGATGCTGTCAAAGATCGATGGAAATAGGATTTACCTAATAATTACATTTGCATCAAAGTTTTTAAAGCCTACAATAGATCCATTTTGTGAGTATAAACTATAGTTTTGCCATCATGAGATGATGCCTTTGGTATGCCTTCGAACTGCTGCTTTATCTGTCTTCACATTTGGTGCAAGCAGGGAGATTTCGAAAGAGCTTCACCTTTTTTCTTTCATCATTTTGTGCGATCGGGAGTGGGAGTCGGCTTGAAACTGGCACCTACACTTTATCTTCCTCTCTATGCCATTGGTGAGCGAGGTCGGGTTTGATCCGGAATATGGACATTTCCATTTTGGTGCCAGGTTCTCTCCTTTGCACGAAGTCTGAAATCTGATTGTGCAGGATCAGGAGCGGGAGTCGGCTTGAAACTGGCACCTACACTTTATCTTCCCCTCTATGCCATCGGTGACCGGGGTTGGGTTTGATCCGGAATATGGAAATTTCCATTTTGGTGCTATGTTCTCTCCTTTGCGTGAAGTCCAAAATCCGATTGTGCAGGATCGAGAGTTGCCCAGGAGCAGGATCGGGAGCTGCTTAGGAGCGGGATCGGGAGCTACTTAGGAAGTGGAACCTTTATTTTTCTCTCAGTTCCAAGTTTTTACCCGATTCTGAAAAAAAATAAAAAAATAAAAAATATTTTACTTTGCTAGATCGGGTTCGAGACTATCACTTTTTTGAGAACATTTTATAATACTGTGCTTGCTCGGGATCCAACCCCGATGGGTCCCTTACAATTTTTATGTATGAAAGTTTTAAATTTCCATTTTAAAAAAAAAATTGATTACAAAGATTTTCTATTTTTTAATTTTGTTTTCTTAAATTTTTCTATTTGTTTTGAAGTTTTTAATTTTTTTAAATTTTGAATTTAAACCTTTTAAATGTTATTTTTAATTTTATTTCTAAATCTAAAAGTTTAATTATTATTTTTATTTATTTTAAAAGCTTTTAAAATATTTCCAAAGTAAAAAAATTATTTATTTAATTTTTAAATCTTTTAAAATAAAATATTTACTTATTAATTTATTTTGTATTTTTGTATTTTTAGATTTTTCAGATTTTTTTTATGTTTTGAAATGTTTGTTTTCAAAGTTTTTTGATTTTTTGATATTTTATAGTTTTTTTGGATTTTCAAGACTCTAAAAAGTAGAGACGGATGATGCAAAAATGACACAAGGAGATGAGGAAAAAGATAAATGAAAATGAAAAAAATGAAAAATGACCAAAAAAAATGAAGATGAAAAGCAAATGACGCGACGAAAAGACGGGGATTGGGATCGGGAACGAACACGGAACATGAACCTTCAAAAGTGCAAGGTGTCGGTTCCAGTCTGAAACCCGAACCCAAAAGAAAACCACACAATTGAAGTGAAGATCGGAATCGGGTTGAAACCAAGAATAGGAAACTTCCGAAGAGGTTCAAGTTCAAGTTCGAGTCCGAAGCCCGACTCCGAAACAAAGCAAGGCAAAGGAAAACCATGGGGATTGGAATTAGAACAAAACCCAAAATGTGAACCTGAAGGAGGTTCAAAGTGCAGGTTATGGTTCGACATCTGATTCTGAAACAAACAAGGAAAAGGAAAACAAGCGAAGAATGGATTCAGAACAACACCTAGAACTTGAACACTCTCTCGAGGATAGGTTCAAGTTTCATTCTGAAACCCCGAAAAAGGAAAAACAAGCAAGGTCTGGGGGTTGTGAACAACTTTGGGACAAGACCAAAACGAAAGTAAACACAAAATGAGAGACGAAAACCGAAACAAGCGAAGAGGGAAAAGACGAAATGAGAACAACAAAGCGTAAAACACAACAAAATGAACAACATAACAAAGAAAAACAAAGGGGGTTCTCAAAATTTCCAAGCAAAAAGATGGGGCATGTATGTAGGGCATAACACTAAGCATATTCAAGGATACATGCTTTAGAGAAAGAATACAAAATGTATATATCATGTGTAGGTTGTTTCCTTATATGCCGAGTGACGAAGTTCACTAGTGGTACATCAACTTGCCTCGCAATTCTGTTAGATCATGGAAAGACATGGAAGATCAATTTTTAGCTAGGTTTAGGATGCCTATAGATCCTGCTTTGTTGTACCACAAAATATCTCAAATTAAGCGATTTGATGAAGAACCGATAACAACTTTTAATGATAGGTTCCAAAAGGTGTTCTCTAGACTAGAAGTTCCTTATGTTGTGGATGATTTATCCACTCTTGATGTTTACTATACTAAATTAGATCCTTTGACAACAATGTTCGTAAGGAGGAAAGTAAATCCTTTGGTCACTTTAACTGAAGCTTATGCTAAAGCAATAAGCATAAATCAAGAAATGAAACATGTTAGAAGCGGACAAACTTTGGCTGGTAGGAATACCTTGAATAATTACCCTATGCAAGCGATGCGAGTAATTCCACATAATAATGTTTTGATCCCTAACTCTTTTCCTTTAGCAACTCAAAATGGGACTTATCCTCAGAATAGTGTTGTCCAACAAGGGAATAATCAAGTGCTAGTCCCACATCCTGGCCCTGCTATCACTGAGATACATTCTAATGATTTTTTTTAATTTTTATGCAGGCCTAGGATAGCCAACGTGTAAAGGATCAAGAAGATAAAGTAGAAATTAAAGAGAATAACTACTCAACTTAAGAGGTTGACAACGAAACTCACTCAATTAAGGAATCAAATTTTTTACTCACAAAATAATAATTAGAATTCACAAGGTTATACATTTAATGCTTCTAGACTGCATAGGCCTTGGAATACACAACCGAATAATGGGGGAATATCCACACCGTTGGACAATGCTAATTCCTGTGATAGCCAACCGATCTCCAAAGTAAATTTAGTTGAGCTTGTAATGAACAATTGGTATAGGATTCATAACACCAACTAACATGTAGAGGTGGATTTTCCACAATTCAAAACTACATCTAACATTTTCTTAGTCGCAACCTATCACAATGATCAGTGCAATTCACACCCGTCACAAAGCAACGAGATAGTTCCAGTTAGATATGACTCGACACTGGTTTTGGATAGTTATATATGCTCTAGATCACTTGTTGTATAAAAAATAAATGGTTATGAAGGTGAAGATAGTTCAAAAATGACCTTAGAAACTTATACTTTCCCTTAGCAAGACGAGAATGAGCCTCAAGATGAAATGGATGAGATTCAAGATTTTTAGTAGTACCAAAAGGGACACACTTATAATTTGAGAAGTATTACTACCAATGTGAGTAGGTTTAATGGACCACTAACTATGTCCATCCAGCTCAACAATTTTAACATGCCACTATATGAGAAGTCAAGTAACAATCTGGGATTAGCTAAGGCTACTTCATAGTACAATAGTATTTTGAATCCTCCTAGAGGTAATAAGACAAACACAATGAAACCGAGTAATTTGAATATTTACTTAGCATAAGAGATTAGTAAGGTAAAGATCAATCTATCTTTATCAAAATTTCTTAAAAAACCTATGATTATAAAAGCTTTCTTGAATGTACACTGGAAGAACTTCCCAAAGAAAACTCAACTAGTAAAGAAGTGTTGGCTAAGGATGCCTCTGTTAAGACAAAATGCAAAAACACTATCCCCATGGTAGATGCTCATGTAGCATTACACAAAGGGAAAATAGAGTCACCGTTGTTCCTATTGACCCTAGGGATTTTCAGAAATAATCTACATAATTGTTTGGTAGACTCAAGGGCTTCAATGAATGTGATGCCTTTGTCCATATGTCAAACGTTGGGGTTGACCCCTACGAGTTTTATGAAGAAAGTCACGTAGTTGGACAAAACCAAAGTGAATGTGGTGGGAGAATTGGCCAATATTCACATGCAGTTGTCATCTGACCCTAGAGTCCAGTATTACATCAACATTCAAGTAGTTGGGATATTAGATACATACAAAATGTTGCTGAGTAGAGACTGGTCAAAGACTTTCAATGGATACATGGCTACTGATTTTTCACACATGTGGTTACCTTGGAAAGGAATTCCAAATTAGAGTAGGATAGAGAGGGAACCACTTGTGAAGCATATGATCACAAATTAAAACAAAAAAATGAAGTGCTTTATATTGACATGGAACCTAGTGTATACACCATCAGGACCTCAAGGGTCAAGATAGAAGAGGTTTTTATGAGTAATATGGAAATGCACGGTTATTTGAATCCAAGAATTGATGTACTCATTAAATTTGATTATGATTCCTTTGAAGGGGAAGAGTTTCTTGGATAAATTCCAAAAGATCATTGTTAAAAGGATTTACTAGGATCAAAATATCAACCTCCCTTTAATAGATTTGTTGTTACAAGTATGGTGTAGGTTGCATAATTTGGCGCATTCAAAATTTAGTTGTGCGATGTTCCTGGAAGTTATCATCGGAGTTGAAGGTCAATATCATCATGAAAATGCAGTCACTAATAGGCTTAATTCGGAAATTCCTGGTGAGAAGACATATGTGGAATCAACTGAAGAAGTAAATAAGGGTCTTCATAAAAGTCAAGGTGACGAATATAAGGCTAATCAATGGCATGTAAAAGGACCCCAAGATTTGGAGAAGGGAGTGAATTTGTTGACTTTGAGGAATGTTAAGTTCAAAATGGTCAAGGAGCAAGCATGGATTCTAAAATTTGATGGATCAAAATCTAAGCAAGGGATAGGAGTGGGCATTGAATTGAGCAGTCCTCAAGGTAAGTCATTCCTTGTCGTATATAGATTACAGTTCCAATGTACTAATAATGCAACTAAGTATGAAGCTCTTACTCATGGGTTACTTCTCATCATTAAGAAAAGGGCTAAGATACTCAAAGTATATGGAGATTCAAAGTTGCTTGTCAAGTAGGTCAGGTAGTATGTCTATTACTATAGATGTTTATCGAACAACAAACATCATGTGTGGGATTTGATTGAAAGATTCAATGTTTTTAATATGACACACATTTTGTGGAGATTCAATCAGAAGGTAGGCAGATGCACTAGCCATGGTTGCTAGTACTATGGAACCATTAGATCTTTCAGAATTGAAGAGGTTCATTGTTGAATTAGTGAAGTTGTGCTTAGTTCCAGACAATGTCACTAATTTACAAATATTTGAGGATGATAGGCACATTCTAGATTTCATCACCAATTTTGGGATTTTTGAAGCTCAGATAATTGAAGTAGATCGCCCTGATTGTGAGCTTCAGGATGACGATACAATCCTGTTGAAGGACAATGATATTCCTAAGGGAATCATTGAGCTAGAAAGATTGTTTGACCTAGATCAAATAATTCGGTAGAAGGATCTACCTAAGACTAATGGAGGACATTTTGAGCTGTATAACTTGAATATCGAGGAAAATCCTAAAAATGTTCTTATAGGTAAAATGTACACAAATGAAGAGTGTAAGAAAATTGCTCAAGTGCTCAGAGATTATTGGAAAGTCATAGCATGGATTATGAAGACTTGAAGACATATGATACCTCCATCATAACACATACTATTCCACTAAAGCCTGGTGCTAAGCATTTTCGAAAGAAGCAATGGTCGGTTTATGTGCTTCTAGAGCCTCTAATCCACAAAGAGGTACAAAAGATCTTAGTTTCTAGGATTATTTTTCCCATAAGGCACTCTACTTGGTGGCTAATTTGATACCTATTAGAAATAAGAATGGGGATATTCTCTTATGTGTAGATTTTTGAAACTTCAATAAGGCATCTGAGAAGGATAATTACCCTCTACGATCCTTGAATGAGGTTTTGAAAATTGTCAATTGTTCACATATAATGTCCTTCTTAGACGGATTTTCAGGATATAACTAGGTGATGGTTGATAGAGAAGATAGGATGAAGACTGCCTTCACTATGAAATGGGGGAATTTCACTTATAGGAAAATACCATTTGGGCTAATAAATGCTAGAGTCACATTTCAGAGGGTAATGTATTATGCTTTTAAAGATTTGGTTGGTAAGTGTACCATAATATACATGGATGACCTTACCATATTTTCTAAGAATAGAATGGATCACATCAATGATCTCAGGTTGGTGTTACGAAAATGTGAGACATATGGAATATCTTTGAATCTGAAGAAGTGTATTTTTGGGGTGATAGAAGGAAAACTCCTTGGAAACATTATTTCCAAGAGGGGTATTTTTGTTGAACTAGATCATGTGAGTGCCCTAATGAATTTGCAACCTTCGAGAAGCAAGAAGGAACTAAAGTCTTACTTTGGAAAGATCAATTTCGTTCGAAAGTTTATTACAAGATTTGTTGAGATAGTAAGGCCCCTTAATGATATGTTAAAAAAGGATTCCAAGATTGAATGGAATAATGAGGCCAAGGTTTCTTTTGAGAACATAAAAGCTATAGTTGTTGAGGCATCGATGTTAATCAGTCCTGACTATACTAAGTCATTCTACATTTATTCTTTCACTTCAAGTCACACATGTGTTGCCACATTGACATAGAGAAGTGAGAATAAGGAAGAGAGACTAATATCATTCATGAGCACTCCCTTTTGTTAGAATTCAACATGATTTGATATCATGTTGAAATGATGGATGTTGAATAATCCAATGAAGCTGTGCACACTTCAAAGGATCTTACCAAGAGAAATTACACCACACATAAAGTGTTGCAACTAAGGGCTGCAAAGAGAGATTACTATTGATCTACAAAATCAGATCATAGATTGATATTTGATTGATATGATATATTATAAAATGAACAAAATGCCTAATTATATAGGCAAAAGTAAAAACCTAAGATGCATGAGATGTTGCCATGTGTCATGATCTAACATGTGACAACATGTGAACCCTATCTAGGAAATTATTAAATGTTGAGATAAGTTCTAGAAGGACAACTCATCTTCTAGAAGGAATATTATCCCTACAAACATGGAAGGGGACATTACCCCATTATTAAATGATTTATTAAAAATGCAACCTAGGACTAAATTATGCAAGACCTAAGTTAACTTATGCTAGTGTAATAAATAATTAATTACACTAACACCCCTCCATAAGTTCAACTTAGGGATGAAAATGCAATGATTATGCAGAGATGATGAAAAGATGGGTCCTGACTACAAGGTCATGTTAGGTACCCATTTACATGAAGATGCAAAAAATATCCCACAACCGGAGAAAAGGGGAAAACCCAGTGGGAAAAAACCCCTCTCCAAAAAGGAGATGAAAATGCAAAAAAGTGAGATAGGATGGGAAGGATGGAGGACTCCCAAATACCCCCCAAGGACACCATCCGTCATATGGATACAATACAATAGCCCCCCCATCAAAGGAAAGAGAGAGACAATATATCCCCCCTAGAAGATGTGATCACCCGTAGAAATGGTAAGTGTCTGAAGACAAAACATGATCCAATGTCGACAAACAACTTGTCTCCCTTTTAGAAGAAACATAATCAAGTGCAGGTGTAGGGATGCTTCCCATTCCAGATAGGAATTGAAGGAAGGATGTATGCTATGATGATGGTGTCTCTGAACTCTGCTCAAATGTATCCTTTCCTGAAGATGAAGATGCCACAATCAATGAAGAGGGTGACAAACCAGGACGATGTGGAAACTGATGTTGAACAATATCCAAAGATAGTGTGATGGTTATGATGGATGTGATGGAGACTTGATAGCCACCCTTGAATGAAGTGTCCTCAAAACCATTGAAATAAGTTTGAAGCAACAAATGTGTCCAAACCACAAGTCTCTCGCTAGGAAGAAACAAATCCAATGGTGGATGCTGAAGAAACCTCAAATCCTAAATGGAATGATAGGGAAGAAGTCTCATATATGAAATATCTAAAGAGAAACCAAGTGCCTCCAAGATAGTCTTTGGATTCCTAATCAAGGTCGAGACAAAGGGATGAGGAAACTCAAGAGAACTCTCCAAACTGTGATCAGAATAGAGGAGTGATATCCCCTCAAGAATGTCCTCCAAACCTGTAGAAGTAACAAAGCCATCCTATGATGTCAAGTCTAGAAAACTGAATGGTCCTGATGAATGATCATAGTGGAAGCCTCAATCAATGAATTTGGACAAGGAATCATTGAATGTGAAGGGAAATCAATAGTATCTGATGGAGAAGAAGCACCTGAAGCAACCTTGTCAACCTCTTTAGAAGATTCAAGGCAATCAACCTCCTGTACAACAATATCATCATGGGGTACTTGATCTGAAGAATGATATTCTGAATCGTGATCATCGAGGAAGGGTGGAGTATCTTGATCTCCATATATCTCCCAAAGCTTATCCCAAAGGATGTGAGGACAATCACAATGATCAATAGAACTCAAAACATCACAATCAACTTGCATTGAAATGATCTCCAAAACAGTGTATCTGCTACAACTCCAAGCAAGTTCATGAATACCTTCACTCGAATGAGGAACTATACCAAACAGATGTGGCAATAAATCAAGTGATTAGAGATGGTGTGTGATCCCATCCCGCCATTGTTGATATTTTCCCTTGTGCAACATAGTCAAAGAAGGAGTATATGCAAGCCCCATAATGAACTTTCTCCAAAAAAAACACAAAGACAAATGACCTTCAACAACAAATAAAGACTTTCAAAGATGATGTACAATTGAAGTGATGCTACCTGGATCAAAAAATATTTTCCCAAGCTTTAGGATATCCAAGTTATTGAAAAAATGCACCAAACTGAAAAAATCAATGCAAGAGTACCTGGAGCTGAAACTGATCAGGGGGTCTGGATTGATGAAAAAAGCTCTGAAAAATCTTCTTGATGCCGCTGGAATCACTGAAATCTGATGAACGGTTGCGAAGTGACGAGCCTTTATGTCCAATTTTGGGTTTTTTCTTTAGTTGGCTATAGAATTTTCTGTGAGAAAAATTTCATAGAACTAATGTTACCACCAGAAAGTGCTCAGAATTACCTTTCTGATGGTATCTCGTTTGCTTCTTTTTGATACCTTGGCGAAAAGTTATGATAAAATGAAAAAAATGCCTAGATTAGGCACTCTGTAGGTTAACGAGGAGCAAAAACTAAGCCCCTCTGAGTTGGCACTTGGTCATTGATGTGATTGTGGTGCTATAAGTGGCAAAAAAAGAATGAGCTCCCTCTTGGAGCGGCGGCGGGGCTGACTTCTTGGGCGGAGCGACCTGTGCAAGGGTGGCGCCGCTTCCTATAGCAGAACCCTTGGTTTGTGATGTAACCAAGGTCTTTGGCTTGTGAGGGCATATGCTAGAGAGAAGCCGACGATGGACTCTGCAGATGCCGAAAAACCATGGGAAAGGATGGTGCCGGTCAACAAATCCTGACAATAGCACGGATGTCTGACGGTGGAAAGGATGGTCCGACAGTGAATGGGCTGGTGGGGAGATGGCCGACTAGGTGGGAAAGGTCGTCATCGGGTGAAGAACACGGCCCCGATGACACTGAACAACTGTGAGCTGATGGACGGACAGTGGATGAGGCCGGTGTATTCCTACCAGCAACGAATGAATTCACCGACCATTGTGCCCTTTCTGCAGAAAATAAATGCACCCAACAAAGAATTCTGCAGACTTTGAATGAGCCGACAAAAAGATTTATGTTTTTTAATATTGCCAAAAGTCAATTAAAAACAAGAATAATATTTATGCCAACCATAAAAATATAAGCCAAAACTATTATGTAGAAATAAATAATTGATGCCGATTTAAATAACTCACCCAATGCCGATGGATGCCGACTAGGAAATAAATTAACAGTCGCTTTGATAAATTTTTCTGTCAAAATATAGAAAAATCCCCAAATATATATTTTTTTCCAAAATGATATAGATATTAGCTAGATTTTTTTTATAAAAAAAGTGCTTGCGACTAAAATATTTTTTCCTCAGAGGACAACTGACCGGGGTGATTTTTTTTACTATAAATTGTACGGATTGCATGATTGATTTTGCAAACCCTAAATACCTTTGATGGCACCCGGGTTGATGAATCTGATTTTGATGAATGGGCAAGTGATCCTAGGGTTTCAAGGCCTTTTGAAGACAATGGCGAGCTCAGATCTGACTCTATCTGCTTCAGAAATCAGCTTGGTGCCCAGGTGGGAACAAGTAGCCTTCAATGGAAACCTTCAAGCCTGCGATGAATCTCTCCAGCCCAACTTTCTTGATCCTGTGATGAACTCTCAATGGAATGGCTCTGATACCATGTTAGAATTCAACATGCTCTGATATCATGTTGAAATGATGGATGTTGAATCATCCAATGAAGTTGCGCACACTTCAAAGGATCTTTCCAAGAGAAATTACACCACACATAAAGTGTTGCAACTAAGGGTTGCAAAGAGAGATTACCATTGATCTACAACATTAGATCATATATTGATATTTGATTGATATGATATATTACAAAATGAACAAAATTCCTAATTAAATAGGAAAAAGTAAAAACCCAAGATGCATGAGATGTTTCCATGTGTCATGATCTAACAACATGTGACAACATGTGAACCCTATCTAGGAAATTATTAAATATTGAGATAATTTCTAGGACAACTCATCTTCTAGAAGGAATCTTATCCCTACAAATATGGAAGGGGACATTACCCCATTATTAAATGATTTATTAAAAATGCAACCTAGGACTAAATTATGCAAGACCTAAGTTAACTTATGCGAGTGTAATAAATAATTAATTACACTAACACCTTTAAGGAGGCTAAATTGAAATATATGGACATTGAAAAGAAAGCTTTTGTGTTGGTTAAGGCTATGAGGAAATTTAGACATTACATCCTCAGGAGCCTGGTTAAGGAAATTGTGTCTGACGTAGCAGTCAAGATAGTGCTAACAAAAAGTGAGCTTGGGGAAAGGTGAACCAAGTGGGTTACTATTATCGAATAATTTTATGTGGAGATCATACCTATGAAGCTCATTCACAAAAAAGTATTGGTTAGATCTATTGCTGAGGTGGATCCTTACATCATCAACTAATAGTATACACTAGATACAAAAACACAAAATGAGTGGTATTCAAAAATTTGGAATTATCTGGTTAGTAAGAATTTTCTAGATAATATGTAGAGACATTAGAGAAGAGCCTTAAAAATCAAAGCTCAAAGTTATATGATCAAAAGAGGGGCTCTTTTCAAGAAAAATCATGAAGGAATTTACTTAAGATGCTTAAATAGGAAGGAAGTAGATTAGGTTTTAAAAGAGTTGCATGAGATATTTGACATGACCCATGGAGCTCTATTGGCCACTACTCATCTCATCCTAAGAGCTAGCTACTGTTGGCCAACAATATTTAAAGACACATTCGAGCACGTGAGGCATTTCTACACATGTTAGGTTGTTGTAGACAAAGGAAGATTCAATGCACAACCATTACAACCTATTATGGAGATGCACCTCTTTGCACAATGGGGATTATATTTCATAGGATCAATAAATTCATTGTCGTCTACTAGTCACAGGTATGTGTTGACAACCATCGATTATTGTACCAGGTGGACAAAAGCTTGCTACAATAAACAATGTACTACAAAAGTAGTAATCAAGTTTTTAGAAGAAAGCATCATTACCAAGTTTGGAGTACTATATACATTGGTATGTGATAATGGTCTTGCTTTCTCTTCTTTAAAATTTTCCAATTGGGCATTTGGAATGGTATAATGTTAAAGTTTTCATCCAATTATTACCCGTAGGGGAATGCATTAGCAAAATCTTCAAATAAGAACATATTAGATATAATTAGAAAGTTTATTGAGAAGAATCCTAGGGAATGGCATTCCCTATTGAAATTTTCACTTTGGGTTGATAGAACTAGGATGAAATTTGCATTAGGGAATTTCCCTTATCATTTGGTCTATGGGATAGATCCTATATTGTATGTAAACCTGAAAATATCCACCTATCAATTTGCTTAGGAATATGTTGGATTAGATGACCAAGCAAAATCTCGGTTACTACAACTGATGCATTTAGATGAGAAATGTACTACGGCAATAGATCATTTTTCTAAACAC
The DNA here is from genome assembly GCA_007258455.2 of Sequoia sempervirens. Lineage (NCBI taxonomy): Eukaryota > Viridiplantae > Streptophyta > Pinopsida > Cupressales > Cupressaceae > Sequoia > Sequoia sempervirens. The sequence continues at coordinate 6,213,114 of VDFB02049217.1, read as the reverse complement.
CAATCTATGGTTAAACATTGGTTTGGAAAAGGGGCTAGAGTAAAGTTGTTTAGAATATGTGACCTAGTCCTATCTTGGGACAAAGCCCATGAGTGGAAAGGTGAGCATGGTAAGTTTGACAAATTATGGACTGGTCCTTATCAGGTATCAAAAATCTTAGGTGACAACACTTATAGGCTTAAAAACCTTACTAGGGAGGATGTCCCATTGCTAGTCAATGGGAAATTCCTTAAGCATTATTTCCAAGCCTAGGGTGGGTCTCTTGTTTTTGCTGTAAATATGTAAATAGTTTACTGCTTTCGTTTTCTTTTTGTTTTAGTTTGTTGGTTTCTTTCAAGATTTTCTTGTTGTGATATGGCTAAACAGTTAGCAACTGGTCACAATATTCAAAACTATAAAACATGAATTATGGAAATGTTGATCATATTTTGAAAGGAAGTAACATTTCAATTATGAGTGACCAAAGATTGCTTGGAATTTGTTTACTTTAGTTTGCATAAATCATTGAGATAATATTGGGGTGAAAACTCACACATTTAAAGAGACTAAAATTTGAGGAATAACAATTGTTTGCATTGGGTGAAAAATCAAAAGGTAAACTTTGCTAACGCTGCAATTCCCAACCTAATAGCAGGCGTCATTGCTCGCAAGTTGAAGTGAAAGAGCCTTACATTGAAATATCAAAAGAAAAAATAAAAAAAATAAATATCAAAAGAAATATCAAAAGAGAATTCTGCTATTTAGACTATCTAAATATCTCTATTGAGGCTATGGATGCTTGGTTGACAGTAGAGCTATGTTTGGGGAATCACAAAGATAACCTTGTTGGGGCTATGGACGCTTGACTAGTAGCAAGGCAATGTCTAGGTTGGCTAAGAAGGATTATCTGGCTATGTAGGTCAATACAAGTAGTTGCTAAGACTTTGAATTTGTTGTAACAAAATGAATCACAAGCACACACATGAGCCCAACAAGATATAATTGTGTTATGTTGATTTAAGTGAAAGTAATGCTGGAGTGAAATTTTGATTATTTATAATTGAGAGAATTACATAATGAAAAAATGCAGGTATCATTTCTAGAATTTATTTTCTACTGTCTTGATTGGTTTTGTTGGTTTCTAGTTGTTGTGTGGTCTCACAACACGCCTCATTTTTCCCTTAACAAAATGTGGACCCCTTCTTTTTTTCCCCTCGCTTTTGATTGCTTGGTGTGTTTTGGTAGAAATGGTAAAATGAAGGTCTTTGCTCTGATATGCTTGGATCCTAGTGGGATTGGTAGTATTCCTAACTTATAATTTTCTAATTCTAGGTTTCCTTAGAGTTTCATCGTTTATTTGAATTCCTAGGTTTTGTGTGACAAGTATTGCTAGGTAGAATGTAGTAGGAGTTGTGCAAAACTCATAAGTGTACCAAATGAGTGATTCATCTATTTGGTCCTTGCCCGGGGAATGTTTTTCTCAAATCTATGTGCATTAGCATTTTAGCGATTAAGTTTGTTGGCAGGTTTTCTTTTCTTTCAAAAGTGGAAGCTGGAGGTACTTTTCATAGGAGCTCATTTGAACCATAGCGGTTCAACTTTACACTCGTGCTCGAGTATTCCTTGCACCTAGTCTTCTGAAACCCGATAAGTAAAATCTTGACTTTTCCTTTCTTCTAAAGCGGTTGTCGGGTGTTTTGACCACAATTTCTAGTTAATCTTTTAGTATTTGAGCTAAGCAATCACTCAGCTACCCATGTCTAACATGGACAAAAGGGGATTGCAAGTACACTATGTCATCTTCCCACATCATCTTTTGAACTAAGATAGGGCACAAAAATCAAGGCTCCATGATGTGAACCCTAATTTTCCATGATGGTACCTTTTTTAGAGTAATTAATGCAAAAAAATTAAGGAATTAAAGTAAGGTGGAAAAACACGTACTTGCCACCACCTTCAACATGTAGTTACTTCTATAATACATTATCACGTGTGGAGTAAGCCCTATGTAAGTTCATTAAGGAATTGAAGGGACATTTGAAGTGTGTGAGGAAGGTAAAATACCATAACACGAAAAGGGAACTATTGCTAAAGTTTAATTTTATGTTGTCTCAACCTTGCTATCAACAAAACTAGGTATTCCCATTTCTGATTAAACTCTTTAAATTCTTTTGTATATGCCTTGTTCCGATAAAATGGTGTTTCATTTGGTTAATTCCTGATGAAATTGGTATACAATTTGATAGAATTTAACCCAATTTTAGTGATTAAATGTAATGGGTGAGGGGTTTTGATAATTTTAATTGTCAAAGATGCATGGTTAGAGTTTCCTAATTCGTATGTAGAATATCCATACGATAATAATGCAATTGAAGAAGACATGAGTACTTTTGTGACCATAGTCATAGTATAGGTTAAATACACCAGATCCATATAGATTTGAGACATATTTAATCCATTAAGCCATGATCCCAATGAGATATTTGAAATCATCAAGAAACTAAATAACCATTAAACTAACATGAAATCAACATGAAAGCATAATAAAAACCTATTCTAAGACCTCGAATATTATTCCATTGGGGGAGTGGTCTCGTATTGATGTGTAATGGTGACCCTTTCCCAATCCCTTGGATAATATGAGCTATTTCAATCAATTTTATTGAAGAAAATCAATGAAACTGATGAAATGTTAACAAAACATGTGTTGGGATAAAGGTGCATCAACCTTGTAAATATCTTGTATTTATTTTTCTCCTATTATTGTTTGTAATTCACCCATAAGGGATTGGAGGTTTCACTAGTAGTGGTAATTAATTTTTTACTAGCCCCAGTAATTACCATTTTACCAATAGGGAGTTACAAAGTTATTTTACTGGACAATTATCACGGTAATGGTAAAATGGTCAATTATGAGAATCTTGGTGTCCATCTTGGGAATAGTGGGTTATGAAATGTTATGACACTCATCATATGTTGTAAGAGCATCTATGACAGTTATGACACCTTTCATAAGATTATATGACAACTATGACGACATCTATGACACACGTAAGAGCTTATGACGCATGCAAGAGCATCTCCTATTTTATAGGGATTCTTATGACACCTTGTAAGGTGTAATGTCATGTAAGAGACCATGTTTAGCATGTAAGGGGTCGTATGGATTTTTACCATGGTTTTTCTGAACCTTGTTTTGACCCATGGTAATTTTTTATGGTGGTATTTTGAGCCCCCATGAGTCTATATATTGAGGGGTTGGGTTGGAGACACTTTGAGATGTTTTACAGGTACACAAATGATGCCGGATTGAAGAGGAGTTAGAGTGGATGTATTATGAACACCATTGTTGTTAATACAAGCTCTTCATCTCTTCTTTCTATTATGTGTTCAACTTTTCGTTCTTGTTTTTCTTTGTTATTGCTAATCTAAACTCCATATGGTTAACACTGCCAAATCTAATTTAAAACAAGTTTAAACTTTTATTATTGTTGTTCACCTTTATTTTTCTAACATTTGGTATCAAAGCCTGGCCAGTTCTATGTTCTGGGTGGTGGAACAAGGGTTTTTTGAGTTTTTTGGGCCATTTTTTATAGTATTTTGTATTTAATCATGGCTGCAACTTCTAACCGTTTGGATATTGAAAAATTTAACGGAGTTGGTTTTGAGTTGTGGAAGTTGAAAATGGAGGATCTCCTTGAAGAAAGAGATCAATGGGTAGCTGTAACAAATGAAAAGGAACCCAAGAAAATGAGTAATGAAGATTGGGAGAAGGTTGATAAAAAGGCACGAGGCACTATCAGGCTATGTCTTTCTAACTCTATTCTCTTGAATGTGTCATCGAAAAAGATTGCATATGCTTTGTGGAATCAGATAGGAGATATTTATCAATCAAAAAGTCCGGTAAATAAACTTGAAGTGGAAACTATTTTCTCTTAAGATGAGGGAAGGTGAATCTATAGCCGATCATTTAAATTCTTTTAATTTGGTTTTGAGTTAGTTAGCCTCTATTGATGTCAACGCAGAAGAAGATGATAAGTTTCTTATGCTTCTTTGTTCTTTACCTGATTCTTGGGAAAATTTCATACTTGCTACCACTACTAACATGGAAGTGTTGGACTTGTCATTGCACCAAAAGATCGACCTGTCAATGCTTGATACAAGCTTCGGTTAAGAACCACAGGAGGCAGTTAGACCATGTCACAAACCCAAGCACTAGTGCTACAAGGAAGACCAAGGGTCACACCTTGCAATAATCCCCACCCAACACAAGCGAGGGGTTTGAACATGTGACCAGCTATGATACCAATTGTTGGACTTGTCATTGCACCAAAAGATTGACCTATCAATGCCCGATACAAGCTTCGGTTAAGAACCACATGAGGCAGTTAGACCATGTCACAAACCCAAGTGCTAGTGCTGCAAGGAAGGCCAAGGGTCACACCTTGCAATAGGAAGAAGCAAAGATGGATGCTCTTGTAAGATCTTTATTATCACAAGAAATGAGGAAGAAGACAATGGATAGTACTAGTGATGCTCTCAATGTAAGTAGAAGGCCTAAAGAAAGAGGGTCTAAAGGACATAAGAATGGGCCTAAGGACAAGTCTAAGGGAAAATCTAAAACTTCTAGAAAGAAGAACAGAGTGAAGTGTTGGAACTGTGGGAAAAGAGAACATGCGAAGAATAAATGCATAAATCCAAAGAAACAAGTTGATTCCTCCACAGAGAAATCCTTGAACTTAGGTGGTGAAGCTTTGGTTTCTCGTCTTCATGTTATGACTAATGAAAATTGGTTTAATTGATTCAGGATGCTCATTTCATATGAATCCTCACAAGGAGTGGTTTACCACATATGAGAAATATGATGGAGGTGAAATCTACCTTGGTGATAACTCTTCATACCTGATTTTTGGAAGGGGTAATGTTAAGTTGTGTTTTAGTGATGGGAGGATTAAAACCTTTCCTAGTGTTTTGTATGCTCTTGGAGTAGCTAGAAATCTAATTTCATTTTCAAAGTTGAATGATCTGGGAATGAATGTAACTTTTGATAAGCATGATTGTAGAATAGTAAGAGGGAACTTGGTGATAGTGAGAGGAACGAGGAGAGGAACCTTGTTTAAGCTGGAAGTTACTACTTTTGTTAATTCTACATATGTAACTAAAAAATCTGAAAACACTTGTATGTTGTGGAACTGTAGATTGGGTCACATAAGTGAGACTACTTTAAAGTCTATTTTGAATAAAAAGTTGTTAGACGGTTTATCCTATTTTGATGAGAGTTTTGATTTCTATGAACATTGTGTGTTTGGTAAAAAAAAAGAAAATCATTTCCTTCTAGTAGTACAAAATCTAAAGTTAAATTCGAATTAATTCATACGGATGTGTTTGGTCCTGTGGATATCAAAGCAATTGGAAAAGCTAGATATTTGGTCTCATTTATCGATGATGTTATAAGGTTTACCTGGTTATATTTTATGCAACATAAATATGAAGTTTTCACTATGTTTAAAGAATTTAAAGCCTTATTCGAAAAGCAATCAAATCATAAAATTAAGGTATTAAGGTATGATAATGGAGGGGAATACTGTTCCAAGGAATTTGATGAGTTTTGTAAGCATGCAAGAATTGTTAGACAGAAAACTACTTTGTACACTCCACAATAGAATGGTGTGGCAGAAAGGATGAATAAGAAAATTATGGAAAGAGCTAGAAGTATGTTAAGTGGTTCACAACTTGATAGATGCTTTTGGGTAGAAGCTGTAAGTATTGCTTGTTACTTGATTAATAGATCTCCTTTTAAAGCTCTTGAAACAACTCCTTATGAGATGTGGGCAGGTAAGAAACCTTCCTTTTCACATTTAAGTGTATTTGGCTATGAGGCTTATGTTCACATGCATACAAAAATGGACTAAGTTGGATCCTAAAGCTGAAAAGTGCATTTTCATTGGATATGGTGATAATGTTAAAGGTTATAAGCTTTGGAATCCTCTAACCAAGAAAAGTATCTATTCTAGAGATGTGATTTTTAGGGAGCATAGTGTTATTTCTATACCTGAACAACCAAATGAAAAGGATAAGGGAAAGAGTGTGCATTTTGAAATTAATAAAGAAGATGCACCTCAAGAAGAACATAAAGATGGATTCGATGAGGAAGAAGAAGATTAGGAAACAAAACAAGTTACTAATCAAACTGAAGAACATGATGTTGAAAATTAGGAAGAGGTTGAGCAAGATCAAGAACAACAAGATCCTCATACTCCTATTCTCAAAAGATCCACAAGACAACAAAATCCTATCGACAGGTATAGCCCAATTGATTTTCGTTGTATATTTGCTTTATTGAGTGCTGATGATGAACCTATATCTTATAGGGAGGCTCTCTCTTAAGAGGAAAATGAGTCTTGGTTTTAGGCTATGCAAGAGGAGATGATGTCATTGGAAAATTGTAACACCTGGGATCTTGTTGATTTTCCCAAAGGAAGAAAGCCCATAGGATGTAAATGGTTATTTAGAAATAAATTTGGAGCAGATGGTCACATGGAAAGGTATAAGGCCAGATTAGTGGCTAAGGGATACTCCTAGAGAGAGGGAGTTGATTTTGGTGAAATTTTCTCTCCTTTCACTAAATTAACTTCTATTAGATTCTTGTTATCTATTACTGCTGCTTTGTGATTTTGAGATAGAGAAAATGGATGTTAAAATTGCATTTTTGCTTGGGGATCTTGAGGAGGAGATTTATATGCGACAACCTAATGGTTTTGTTGTGAAGGGAAAAGAGAAATTGGTTTGTAGGTTAAAAAGATCCTTGTATGGTTTGAAACAGTCACCCAAAATGTGGTATCAAAAGTTTGATGCTTTTGTGTTGAAGTTGGGATTTCATAGGAGTGAAGAGGATCATTGTGTATATATTAGGGTTATTAATGATCATATTCTAATTATTATCTTGTATGTTGATGATATGTTGTTTATTGGTAACAACAAGGTAATGATTGGTGAACTCAAGAAACAACTTTCTAGTGCTTTTGATATGAAGGACTTGGGGGTTGCTAAATACATTCTTGGAATGGAAATCAAAAGAGATCGTGGTAACATAATGCTTTGGTTGATTAAGAGTAAGTATGTTGATACTATTTTGCAGAGGTTTAATATGCATGACTGTAAGACAGTTAGTATTCCATTTCTAATTGGCACCAAGTTGAGCTTGGATATGTGTCCTAATTCTAATGATGATATTGAGGATATGTCTCAGGTTCCTTACGCTAGTGTCATTGGTAGTTTGATGTATGCAATGGTTTGCACTAGACCAGATATAGCCCAAGCAATGAGAGTTCTAAGAAGGCTTATGTCTAACCCTATTAAAGAGCATTGGACTTTTGTTAAAAGGGTGTTTAGATATTTGCGAGGTACTTTTGATTATTGTTTGGTTTATCATGGTATTGATAATGTGGTCAAGTCATTGGACGTATAGGGATTTGTTGATGCAGATTGGGTAGGTGACTTGGATAGTCAAAGGTCCACCAGTGGGTATGTGTTTACTCTATTTGGAGGAGCAGTGAGTTGGATGAAAAAAGGTAGGCTACAATTGTGCTATCCACCACTGAAATAGAGTATATGTAAGGAAAGCAGAGGTGCAGAAACAACTTTCCTAACGTCAAAACCACAGGGGACTAAGCAGACAGTACTTTTAATTTTCTAACTACAGTCCAATTAAGACACACATGAAGGAATAACAGAAATAGAGCAAATACACAAAGACAAATCAAACAACAGATTTTACATGGGAAACCCTTTCGGGAAAAAACCCACCACACCAAGCTGTATCTCTTTGTATTACAATAACAAAATTACATACAATCAGAAAGACAACTTTCTGGTGTTAGTCACAATAGCTTATTCTCACTGTTCAACCAATTACAGACAATGCTCTCTCTTCACAACTCGATTCTCTCGCTCTGTTCATTCCATACAAAACAGAATCAATCTGCTTTAAATCTTCTGTGCATCCTTATCCACCAATGCCAACCATAGACAGTTTCCATTCGAGTCTTGATTTTTCCCTGCATGCTATTTTTTTCCAGCATTGCAACAGTTACAAAAACCAATCGACTTTAGTTTGAAAAAACTCCTTCCTCTGATTGGACCAATAGGATGCCACACAGGATGATCACATGGTCAACAGCGTTCAACTTTGTTGGCATATCGGTGAGACACTCACAGTGTATCCTCGATGCCACAAAGTTTCTCTATCGGTATCGCTATAGCTTCCATGAGTCGACAAGATGCTATAACGACAGTTACATGACATAACAAAACCATTGATATCTAATTCGATCCTATCAGCAAAGGTTTCCCTTATCGGCGAGACTCAAAACAAATGCATAAGTCATAGTGATCAGACATTCCATCGGCAAGACACTACGTCTTTGCCAAGACCTTCTGCCGACAACCTTGTGCTACCCTAAAGTCTTTCACCTATCGTCAAGACCCTTCATCTTCGCCAAGACCTTCTCCGAGCTCCCCAAGTCTTACCGAGATTCCCAGTAGTTGGCGAGACTACTCGCCTTCGCCAGGACTTCATACCAAAGTCCTAAGTCACACCAACGACTACCATTCGACAAGACCTATACCGAACGCATTACATCATCGACAAGACATTTTAATGTCGCTAGGACATCTTATCGAAGCTATTGAGTTACCCCGATAACCTTTATGTTAACCCGACATCGGCGAGACATTCTGCAGATCGCCAAGACTTTATCTTGAGAGCCTTGAGTTTCACCAATGACCAAAATGCTGTCGGTGAGACTTTCACCATTTGCTGGGACTTCTCCTCGACACTTGTGAGTTAACCTGATAAGATCAAAACTGTCGCCCAAGGATCTCCATTTGCCAAAAGGTCATGTCGAATGCCGAAAGTCACAGCGATAGTCTTGTCGGCAAGACATCAACCCTATCACGCTGATATGATCATTTTAGAACTTCAGAATAGTTAGTCGGCCAGAAATCCATGATGTCACACCAACTTTGCCTTCAAGGAGTTTCTTGTCAGTAAGAATTGAGGCATAGATTCCAACAAGCTCCCACTTGAAGAAGATCTTACTGACACCTCCAGAGCAACATAAAACTACTGAGATTCATGGGCCAAGAGGCCCATCGAACTGGCACACCAACTGAACTTGTTTGTGCTCACAGGGTTCGTCAATGCATCTGCAACATTCTCTAGAGTATCCACTTTCTCCAAAGAGACCTTCCCATCCTCCACCATATCTCATACAAAATGATACTGTACATCTATATGTTTCGTCCTGGCATGGAAAGTAGGATTCTTTGCCAAACATATAACACTCTGGATGTCACAGTAGATAGTAATCTTTTCTGCATTAAAGCCAATGTTAAAACAAAAATATTTTAACCAGATTGCTTCTTTACAGGCATGTGTGGCTGCCATGTATTCTGCCTCTGTAGTAGACAAAACGACTACAACCTGCCGCTTGCTCATCCAACTCACTGCACCACCATTCATCATGAAAATATATCCACTGGTGGATCTTCTGCTATCAATGTCCCTTGCCCAATCAGAATCCACATAACCTTGAATGCTGAGAGTCTTCTGTGATTCAACCAAGTTACCATGGTAACACAAAGCATAGTCTGAAGTGCCCTTCAGATATCTAAACACTCTTTTCACAGCATCCCAATGTGTTCTTCCAGGATTTTCCATAAAATGACTAAGAACTCCCACTGCTTGGGCAATGTCTGGCCTTGTACGAACCATAGCATACATGAGACTACCAACTACACTTGCATAAGGCACACTGGTCATGTCCTCCATCTCAGAAGAAGATTTTGGAGAATCCTCAGCAGATAGCTTCGTTCCCTGTGTAACTGGAACAACTAGCTGCTTGCATTTAGTCATACAAAATCTCTCTAGAACAGTCATGACATATTTACTCTGACTGAGCCAAAGCTTTCTGTTCTTTTTGTCCCTGGTTATTTCCATTCTCAGAATGTACCCTGCTGCACCAAGATCTTTCATTTCAAACTTTGCAGACAACTGAGACTTAAGATCAAAAATCATTAGCTTACTATTGCCAATAAACAACATGTCATTAACATATAGAGCAGTAATAAGTATTTGATCACTTTCAACTTTTTAATACACACAGTGATCACATTTTGATCTTACAAATTCCAATGAAAAAACAAACATGTCAAACTTTTGGTACCACATTCTAGGAGACTATTTTAAACCATACAGAGATTTCTTCAACTTGCAAACTAGTCTTTCCTTACCTTTTACCACGAAGTGCTCTGGTCGGGACATATAAATTTCTTCTTCAAGATCACCATGAAGAAACGCTGTTTTCACATCCACCTATTCAATCTCTAAATCATATGCTGATGCAAGTGACAAAAGAAATCTAATAGATGTTAGCTTAGCTATAGGAGAAAAGATTTCTCCATAGTCAATTCCCTCTACCCGAGAATAACCTTTTGCAACCAGCCTTGCTTTATATTTTTCTACACTGCCATTCAGACCAATTTTCTTTTTGAATATCCATTTGCAGCCTACAAATTTTCTGCCTTTAGGCAATGGAACCAAACTCCAGGTGTCATTCTTTTCTAATGATGCCATTTCTTCATTCATGGCTTCCAACCAAGAGTTTGAATCAGACATTTTAAATGCCTCTTTCACAGTCCTAGGTTCATCAGTGCTAGAAATTAAAGCATAGGCACACGTAGACTCAATTAAAGAAAACCCATACCTTTCAGGTTGCTTTCTTTAATGAGTTGATCTCCTCACAGGCTGAGGCTGAGGTGGTTCTTCATCATCTTTAGAACTTTCAGAACTGCTTGAGCTCTCCTCAGTATCAGGTACATTTTGATTTTTCAATTCCTCTTTATCTGGTGTCTGAGGAATTGCTGCTACATCCTTTTCATTTTCTGATTTCTTCTCTGACTGCAGATCCAAAGTAGAAGGTTTCAACTCATGAAAGATAACGCTTTTGTTGTGCAAAACCTTCTCAGTCTCAGGGTTCCAAAGCTTGTATCCTTTTATGCCAGCACTATAGCCTATAAATATACACTTTACAGCTTTGTTTTCCAACTTGGATCTTTTTTCAAATGGCACATATGCATATGCCTCACAGCCAAAGACACGAATATGTCTAAGAGAGGGCTTCTTTCTAGACCATGCTTCCAAAGGTGTCTTCTCAACAAGGGCGGAGTTAGGAGAGCGATTTACCAAGTAACATGTTGTAGAGACTACTTCAGCCCATAACTTCTCCTTCAAGCCAGCACTGCTCAGCATACTTCGTGCTCTTTCCATTATTGTCCTATTGAACCTTTCAACAACTCCATTTTGCTGTGGAGTATAAGGTGTAGTCTTATGTCTTTTGATCCCTTGATCTTTATAGTACCTTTCGAATTCATCTGAACAGAACTCACCGCCATTGTCAGTCCTTAAACATTTTATTTTTCTACCAGTCTGATTTTCTACAAGGTTTTTAAATTCCTTAAACTGACTGAACACTTCTGATTTACTTTTCAAAAAATATACAAATGCTCTTCTTGAATAATCATCAATAAACGACACATAGTATCTTGATTTAGACAAAGAAGGAATATTCACTGGACCAAACACATCAGAATGTATATAATCAAGTAAACTAGAAGTTTTGTGAGGACTGGAATAAAATGAAACACAGTGCTACTTTCCATATATGCAATGTTCACATAAATCAAATTCAAGGTTACAATCTTCAAGCCCTTCTACCAGGTTTTTATTTTTCAAGGTTTTTAGACCTTTCTCACCAATGTGGCCAAGCCTATGATGCCAGAGCATAGTCTTCTCTACTGGAAGTTTAATCTCCATGGAGTTTACACCATCAGGAATGTTTTCCTTCTTTTCTTCATGAGCAACCTTAAGTGACTTTGCAGAGACACTATTGCATTGAATAGCTTGTGCATCCAACTTGTACAGAGTACCAATTTGAGCACCCCTAGCTAGCACCATAGAGCCTCTAGTCATCTTGCAGCCATTTCCTGAGAACATGACCTGCACTCCGATATCATTCAGCTTACTTACAGAAAGTAGATTTCGAGCCAGACCTGGTATATGCATCACATCATTGATTCCCTTTACTCTTCCATCAGGGAATTGAATTCTGACTCTTCCACGACCAACAATTTCCAAAGATGAATCACTTGCCAAGTACACCTTTCCACCATTGTATTCTTCATACTTCGTGAACCATTCTCTATGATATGTCATGTGGAAAGATGCTCCAAAATCAATTAGCCAGACATCATCTGATGCCCGTGTAGCCAAAGCTGCAATGAAGGCGTCTGCATCACTATGAGAAGAATAATTTCTAGAAGAGTTATTCTTCTTCTTTTTCTCCTCCTTGCAATCCTTTTGGACATGACCAGGTTGCCCATAGTTCCAACACTTCACCTTTGACTTCTTGCTAGGAGACTTTGATCTCCCTTCTGATTTCGATCTGGACTTGTCCTTCTTCTTGCCTTTCTCCTTTGGTCTACCTCTGAAAGCCAGAGCCTCCTTTGCCATCTCAGAAGATTTTCTTCTCATTTCTTCTGATAACAGAGAAGCAACAACATCTTCCATTTTGAATGTGGATGTTGTACTCCCTATAGCCATCACCAAATGATCCCAAAAATTAGGTAGAGAACACAACAACAACATGCAACGATCTTCATCTTCAATCTTTACACCAACAGATGTCAACTGAGCAATCAACATGTTGAAAGCATTTAAGTGATCAACAACAGACCCTTCTTCCTGCATCCTCAAAGATACAACTTCTTCCTCAAGAACAACTTGTTCACCAAGGACTTGCCCTGATAAATGGATGCGAGTCTTTTCCACAAGGAAGAGGCAGTCTTTTCTTCATGCACGTTCAGAAGAATAGAGTCTGCCAAATAGAGCCTTATCAACCCCTTAGACTTTCTATCTTCCAGGTCCCAATCCTCTTACTTCATGCCTTGAGGCATTGTTCCAGACACAACAGTCCAAAGATCTCGATCAACTAACATATCTTCCATTTTGAGTTTCCACAACTCAAAATTGCTACCATTGAATTTCTCTATTTCCATCCTACTAGATGTGCTTGCCATCTCAATCTGTAATTAAATTAACAGACCTCTACCAGACTCCCACTGAAAAGGATTTAATACAAAAAACCCAACCCACTCACAAGGACAACACAACTGGGCAGGCTTTGATACCACTTGTAAGGAAAGCAGAGGTGCGGAAACAACTTTCCTAACGTCAAAACCACAGGGGAGTAAGCAGACAGTGCTTTTAATTTTCTAACTACAGTCCAATTAAGACACACATGAAGGAATAACAGAAATAGAGCAAATACACAAAGACAAATCAAACAACAGATTTTACGTGGGAAACCCTTTCGGGAAAAAACCCACCACACCAAGCTGTATCTCTTTGTATTATAGTAACAAAATTACATACAATCAGAAAGACAAATTTCTGGTGTTAGTCATAGTAGCTTATTCTCACTGTTCAACCAGTTACAGACAATGCTCTCTCTTCACAACTCGATTCTCTTGCTCTGTTCATTCCATACAAAACAAAATCAATCTGCTTTAAATCTTCTGTGCATCCTTATCTGCCAATGCCAACCATAGACAGTTTCCATTCGAGTCTTGATTTTTCCCTGCATGCTATTTTTTTCCAGCGCTGCAACAGTTACAAAAACCAATCGACTTCAGTTTGAAAAAACTCCTTCCTTTGACTGGACCAGTAGGATGCCACATAGGATGATCACATGGTCAACATCGTTCAACTTTGTTGGCATATCGGTGAGACACTCACAGTGTATCCTCGATGCCACAAAGTTTCTCTATCGGTATCGCTATAGCTTCCACGAGTCGGCAAGATGCTATAACGACAGTTACATGACATAACAAAACCATTGATATCCAATTCGATCCTATCGGAAAAGGTTTCCCTTATCGGCGAGACTCAAAACAAATGCATAAGTCATAGTGATCAGACATTCCATCGGCAAGACACTACGTCTTCGCCAAGACCTTCTGCTGACAACCTTGTGCTACCCCAAAGTCTTTCATCTATTGGCAAGACCCTTCGTCTTCGCCAAGACCTTCTCTGAGCTCCCTAAGTCTTACCGAGATGCCCAATAGTTGGCGAGACTACTCACCTTCGCCAAGACTTCATACCAAAGTCCTAAGTCACACCGACGACTACCATTCGACAAGACCTATATCGAACGCATTACATCATTGGTAAGACATTTTAATGTCACTAGGACATCTTATCAAAGCTATTGAGTTACCCCGATAACCTTTATGTTAACCCGAAATCGGCGAGACATTCTGCAGATCGCCAAGAATTTATCCCAAGAGCCTTGAGTTTCGCCAATGACCAAAATTCCGTCAGTGAGACTTTCACCATTCGCTGGGACTTCTCCCCGACACTCGTGAGTTAACCTGATAAGATCAAAACTGTCACCCAAGGATCTCCATTTTCCAAAAGGTCAGGCCGAATGCCGAAAGTCACAGTGATAGTCTTGTCGGCAAGACATCAACCCTGTCACACCGATATGATCATTTTAGAACTTCGAAACAGTTAGTTGGCCAGACATCTGTGATGTCACACCGACTTTTCCTTCAAGGAGTTTCTTGTCAGTAAGAATTGAGGCACAGATTCCAACAGTATATGGCTACTAATCATGCTCTAAGGAGACAGTTTGGTTGCAAAGGTTTTGTACAGGTATTGGTTTTGATTGCAATATTGTTCAGGTTAACTGTGATAGTCAAAGTGCAATTCATTTGGCTAAGAATTTGATGTATCATGCTCGAACTAAACATGTGGATATTCAGTATCATTTTGTTTCTGAGTTGATTACTAATGGTTAGATTGAGTTGAAGAAGATTGACATAGGAGAATGTTGTAGATTTTCTTACCAAACCGATAAGCACAAAGAAAATTACTTGGTGTAGGAAGGCCATGGGCCTTGTCACTTGTGCTTAGTTGGTTTATGTTTTCCTTTGGGTGTATTTACAATATATGATGTCAAGTGGGAGAATGTTGGGATAAAGATGCCATCAACCTTGTAAATATATTATATTTATTTTTCTCCTATTATTGTTTGTAATTCACCCATAAGGGATTGGAGGTTTCATTGGTAGTGGTAATTAATTTTTTAATGTCTGACAGGGAGTTACTGAGTTACTTTTACTGGATAGTTATCATGGTAATGGTAAAATGGTCAATTATGAGAATCCTGGCGTCCATCTTGGGAATAGTGGGTTATGACATGTTATGACACTCATCATGTGTTGTAAGAGCATCTATGACAATTATGACACCTTCCATAAGATTCTATGATGACTATGATGACATCTATGAAACGTGTAAGAGCTTATGACGCATGTAAGAGCATATCCTATTTTATAGGGATTCTTATGACACCTTGTAAGGTGTAATGTCATGTAAGAGACCATGTTTAGCATGTAAGGGGTCGTATGGATTTTTACCATGGTTTTTCCAAACCTTGTTTTGACCAATGGTAATGTTTTATGGTGGTATTTTGAGCCCCCATGAGTCTAAATATTGAGGGGTTGGTTTGGAGACACTATGAGATGTTTTACAGGTACACAGATGCTGTTGGATTGAAGAGGAGTTTGAGTGGATGTATTGTGAACACCATTGTTGTTAATACAATCTATTCATCTCTTCTTTGGTGGAGTTTTTTCTCGAAAGGGTTTCTGCACGTAAACATTGTGTTATGTGTTCAACTTTCCATTCTTGTTTTTCTTTGTTATTTATGATCTAAACTCCATATGGTTAACACTATTAAATCTGATTTATATCAAGTTTAAGCTTCTATTATTTTTGTTCACCTTTATTTTTCTAACAACATGGATGCAACACTATTTTAACATGATGCAGATGAGTGCTAAATGCTAAAATGCTTGATGGAGATGGATGCAATCTATGCTAAATGGAAAAAACATTCAAAGATGCAAGCCATGGATGTAAACTATGCTAAAATGGATGTGAGCTAATCTAAAATGGAAGTCACTAATGAATGCTTAAACTAATATGGATGCAGATTAATCTAAAGTGCTTAACAATGCTAAATATGGATGCAAGTGATTATGAATTTCAATAGCATAACTTTTCTATCAAAATATGGATCCATTTCTATCTAAATGATGAGAAAATGAAGAATCAAGGGTTGAGATTGACTTGGTCGATCAATGGTCAATATGAAAAGCAGGGTGAAACATGGATCAAGGATTCTCATCAATGAACGAGAATGATTAAAAAAAACACTTTGTAAACACTTTGAAAGTTTGTTACAAAGTTTCTTAGGAAAGAATATTCCATTTTTGGAGCCAAATAGGAGAATATTCATTTGGAATATTCCTTATGCAAGTGCATGGGTGAGGAAATTAGAAATTTAGTAATTAAAACTAAATTTTAATGTGAAAGATGAGGAATACTAGGATATCCATTAAATAATTGACTTATTTAATGATAAAGGGGGTGAGTGACATTTAATTAAATGATTTAGATTATTTAATTAAATGAGAGGAGATAAAGTTAGGGGTTTAAATTAAATAATTTGCATTATTTAATTAAACTAGATAAAATGTTAGTGTGAGAGGGTAGGAATTAACCTAATTATATTAATAGATGAAAATGATGCATTTAATTAAATAACTAGGCTTATTTAATTAAATAGGTGAAAAGAGGATGAAATTTAGGACGAAATGAAGTTAGTGATCAAATTCAAGTGTGTAGTATCATCGAGGACATTTTTAAGTTACAACTTCAAAGAAGCAGCAACCAAGAGAAGAATTTGAATTCCCTATTTTACAAGCAGTACCCACTTACAAAATGATAACAAATACCCATCTAGGAGATTTTAACGACTATGAGTTCGTGCGAAGGACTCAACAACTTGATGCTAGCCAGTGCACCAAGAACATGATTCTCATTGGCTATGGAAGCTACAGAATTGGTTTTGGAGTGTATGAAGAGGTATGATGTAGACAAAAGGGAAGTTATAAAAGAAGATAGAGTCTATATAGACCTATCTGCATATGGTGTTTCTTACACATTTGGGCTCCTAGTGTTTATAAGGATGAATGTGTTGTATATGAGAGATTTAATGGA
This sequence comes from Sequoia sempervirens, assembly GCA_007258455.2. Taxonomy (NCBI): domain Eukaryota; kingdom Viridiplantae; phylum Streptophyta; class Pinopsida; order Cupressales; family Cupressaceae; genus Sequoia; species Sequoia sempervirens. Next base: position 6,195,947 of record VDFB02049217.1, on the reverse strand, counting down.
TGCATACATGAGCATAGAGGAACACAATAGAAAGTTTATGATGTCAGCTTGGTTCCAAGAAAAGGTTGCAAGAATGCCAAAGAATATTTTGAGGTCGCTGTTCATACAAGAAATACAGGATATGATAACCCTATTAAGTAGAATGGTTGGTTGTAGAGATGCCAACAAATTCAAACCATGAATGTTTGAGATTATTAAAAGAATGAGGGAAGACCCTCTCTGAATTCACTGGGAAAGTTTCATTAGCGAAAGATTGTATGAATAGATTCAAATTTTCCCTACTTCCCAATGGTTTACTATGTCATCATACATTGATTATTCTTGTGCTTTAAAGGATAATATCCAATGGTTAAATAGAGTGGGATTTTTGTGTAGAGAATCAGGGAACAAGTTGATCTATCAACATTTTCCACAAATTATTGTCGATCAGTATCGAGAACATTACCAAAGGGTAAATGATGTTTTCTCCATGTAGTAAGGATAATGGAGGGGGATAAAGCAAAGAGGATATCTCTCGAAGCATAGGATGCTATATGTGCTACCAGGTGTTGGTTCATTCAATTCCTGACATTCACTTATATCAGAGTGGAAGGATTTACATGTCACCCCTATATGTTGCCTAGGTATCCTATATACAAGATAGTGCTATAGGAATTTGTGAGGCAGGTGATACCCTCTCATGAGGCTTTCTTATAGATACATAAGAGATGACCAGTAAAGTTTCCTATTACCATAGGGAATTACAAATACATCTCAATTAAGAGTGCTAATTTATGTGAATATGAGTTAAAATCTTATGGGCTAGAATTGTTCCTACTTAAGAGGAATAATTTTGATCCAACTGAAAGATTGGATAAGTAGATCAACAAAAGATATGCTCATGTCACTCATTTAGAATATTTTTGGTTTGATTGTGAGGATGATCATGATGTTAGGAAACAGTCCTACCAGAGGTTGTCACTAGCACAGATAAAGACTTTTAGGACACATGATGTTCCTGAAGAAATGGATTTTGATAATGGTGAGGTAGACAACCCAACTTTATGATTTAGATAAGGTCTATGATGAGCCTATCCTAGATCCAGATTGGGGAAGGCAAGAGATAGTCACCATGGATGATGTTTCTAGAAAAGTGCTCAGTTACACTCAATCGTGGATAGATGAGTACATTAAATTGATAAAAGAGACTATAATTGTACCCACATAGAAGGAAGAGAAAGCAAAAGATGTTTAGTGAGTTGGGGTATGATGATTGTCAAGAGAAGAAAATAAAGGTTGTAGAAGATAAAACTATTGAACAAGGTAAATAAGGAGTCCTTGATGCTTTAAGCCAAGGAGTTTTGGTGGCTTCCAAGGTAGATGATCCAAATAAGGAAACTTTGGTTGTTCCAAATAATATGTCGAGAACACCAAATGTGGTATCTCCTTCTACGACATTGCCAAGGGAAAAACCCTTGACTCTAGAAGAACTAATCATGAAGGAACAAGTATATGCTAGAACAAGGTCAACATCACAATAGGTAGCAACTATGTTCACATCCCCACCATTTGTGAGTACAATGATGATGAAACAAACCCTAGGGGAAGTACATCCGGTATTAGAAGGAGAATCGAAAACAACCATAGATTAGGCCATGAGGCAAGCAAAGAAATGGTCAACTATAATAAAATGATTAAAAGAGAAGCAACAGTCTGGGGAAACCCCAATGATACAACTTGTCATAGAAGTGCATGATATGGAAGTATGTCCAGATGTTGAAGAAGAGGAAAAGTTCATAGTAGGACAACTTACTCAAGAAGTGGGAAATCCAAAAGGATAAACCAATATAGAAGGAATAGTGTCACCACAGAGTGAATAGGTGGGCACTACTTCTCAAATTCCCATTTCAATAATGGATGAAGATGAAGTGCATGAATATGCACTTGAAACTAGTGTGACTGGATATCATCCTCAACAAGTAGGAACTGAGACTATTGTTGAAAAACCCCAAGGTCAAGGAATAGGTCTAGATGTAATTAAAGGAATAGAGTCATCTCAAATCCGAAGAAAAGAGCCAAGGAGCAGTGGAAATCCTGATGCTTTAGAGCGATAGGAGCAATAAGGTCTAGGGGGTGACACTGAAAAGGAAAAGAAAGGGGGAGAAGATACAATGCTTGAAGAAGGAAATGGAAGGGAATATGATCAAGAAATCTAGAATGCTTGCCATTGGGAGGAAATGGGATGAAAGATTTATAAGTTTTAATACAAATTATAGTGAAATGTTGAAGGAAGAGGTTCCCGAGTGATCTGATCAGTAGGAACATAGACAAGAAGAGGCGAGGCCAAATGAAGAAATACTTGACTGGTTAGTTCAACAGTTAGCCCCACCATTGGAGGTAGAATTGGTGCCTCTAGATTTCAAGAGTATAGTGCAAGAGATGGACACCCCTAAGCCTAAATACAATTCAAAGGTTAGGCATGCTATCAAGTGTAATTTAAATGGAGAGAAAAATCTTCAAATAGCCACTCTAGTGGGAGAAAGGGATAAGCAAGAAGTGACAACTAGGGATCACCACATTACCACTATCAACCTAGGACATTCCTCACGAGAAAAAGAATTGGAGAAAATGAGAATGAACTTAGAAGAAAATATTTATCACATGGGAAAGGTGAAACACAAGAAAAATGAATTGAAAGAGAAGATTTCTCGCTTGGAGAATTTCATCAAAGTAGTAGCCCAACCAAGTCAATCGTTGACTAAATTGCCACCAAATCCAATTTTGATGTTTGCAGAGAAACTAGATGGAATTGAAGGATTAAAGCATAAGATAAATGTGTTTAAATAATGGATAGCACATTTGGTGCAGTAGGGTGAAAAAATGATGAGAGATGCAATTGGTAAATACAGAGAAGCATATCGCTGGCTTGATAAGTCTAAAAGGCTTGTAATTGAATGTAAGGACTACATGGAGCATAATGATGTAGAGGAAAGGTTGTTAGATGTAGTTCTTAAAATGGATGTCTAGGTGTTGATTGGGGAGAAAGTGGTCATGGAATAAGAGGTTTTGATAAAGACATTGCAGTTAAATTTGGAAAGTGATGCTTTGTTGCAATGTATAACTGAGTTGGAAAAGATCATCATGAAAAGTGAAAAGATGGTGAATAAGGACTTATATTTCATAAAGGTGCTAGAAAAATAGCACTATAATCCCGAAGGAATGGGGAATGATGATGTAGAAGTAAAATCCTTTAGAGGTTGGTTTGAGAAAATAAACAAAGATCCTGTCCAGTCTTTGATTCATGTGTTCCTTGATGAGGTGATTCAATGTAGAAATCACATGAATAAGTATAAGATAGAAATGCTATAAAGGAATGAATCCATTAAGAAGATAACTGAAGAGTACACAAAGTATAAATATATTTGGAGGATGACATGGAGTATTCCAAGGGAAAATATGAATCAGGTGTTGATTGCATTCTAGGAATACTAGTAGAGGAAAGGAGAAGACGAGTCCATGTAGGAAGTACCCATTGGGGAAGTTCTTATGATTGGGTAGGGGAAACTTGGGGTTTTAGGATGCAACCATGGTGATAAGTTTCGTGAAGTGCATTTTATAAAGTCATTTCTAGACCTGATACATGCTAACCGAACCCAAGGATTTTGAGAGAAAGTGTTGATAGTATTGCAAGATGTTTTAGGATGCCCATGCCCTAAAGTCCGAGTTTTCAAGGATTACTAACTCTATGGAGAAATTCAAAGTGTTTTTTAATTGTTAGAGAATATTCTTGTGCCAACAATCACTTGCCACGTGCGACTTTATGATTTGTTTTCATGTTCTTTTGGAACTCTTTGGTTGCCTTGTTCTTATAAAAGGATGAGAGTTGTTCATTTTATGTAGGTTCAAAACTTGTGGAATTATGGAGAGTTAAAATTGGAACTCTAACCAGTTTTATTTAATTTTCCTATTTTCTATACTATTCTAGTGTAAAAACTTGTATGCTCCATTAAAGTTTTCTAATATCAAAGCCAATTTTAAAGCTATTTCCTCATATGAAATCTTCCATAGTTGATTGTTCCTATTGGAGAAGCCAATGTGCTATGCCAGATTGGGGTGCACATTGACACTATTCAGTGGAAAATGATCTCATGTTTTCTTTAAATTCTTGTATCATTCTATGCCTAGCTGTGAAGAAATATGGTGACGTATAGAGTGGCTTGATTAGATTTGGTTTATTTCATGGTGTATGCATGGATAATAGCTAGGATAACTTTAACTTTGAGTATCTTTAATGCTTTTTCTTTAGAATAGATGTTAAGTATTTTCTGAAAAATGTTTCAAAAAATGATGATTTCATGAAATATTATCATAAATATTTTGTATTCATGAAGTTGTAGAGAAATATATGCTAAATCTATTGATTCTTTGCAAATAATTTTTAGTCATGAAGTATTTCTTACAAATAATTTGTGTTCATGAGATTTTGGAGTGATGCATGTTTAATTCGGTTGAGCTTTTCTATGTACTACTAGACACCAGTGTGTTTGAAAAACCACAAACCCCTCATGATAAATAGTAAATTTTATGTAACAAACCTTGAGTGAACCTAGTGCATCAAGACCTGACATTCTCAAGCCTTGGGATTAACCAATATTATCTTCCAAATCATGAGTTCTTGGTGGATCTTTCAAGAAAGGTAGGTTCTCACATTCTTAGAGAAAGAATTTATCTACCTATTGGTGTGCGTGTGTATCATCCACGTTAACAACTCCCATTGTTAGCAACAAACACTACCTGCTCCCCCTAAGATGTAGCTCCCATCAGTTTAGGAATAAAGATATGATTTGAATTATTCCCCCTGGATAGATGTACCAACTATGCGTCTAGCAAGAATAAGGAGGGGAAATTACCCCTAACTTCTATCTGAGATATTCAAATGTATCCTTTGCAAGTGCCTTTGTGAAATTTTTTGCAACCTGATCCTTTGTGGATACATACTCCAACTTCACTTCTTTATTTGCAACCTTCTCTCTTAGAAAGTGATACTTGATTGATATGTGCTTGGTTCTAGAATGCATCACTGAATTTTTTGAAATATTTATAACACTTGTATTATTACATAGAATAGGAATTGGCTCATCATAATTTATCTTGATATCTTCAATAATTGATTCATCCATAACAGTTGAGTACAATAAGATGCTGCAACAATATACTCTGCTTCTGTTGTTGATAAAGATACTAAATCTTGCTTCTTACTATGTCATGAAACAAACCTATTCCCTAAAAAGAAAGCACCACCACTGGTACTCTTTCTATCATTAACACAACCAACCCAATTAGCATCAATGTAGGCACTCAAATCAAAGTCATTACCTTTTGGATACCATAATCCATAATTCAGAGTGCTCAAATTCAAATATCTAAAGATTCTCTTGATTGCCTTCACATGAGTTTATTTAGGATTAGCTTGAAATCTTGCAACCAAATATACCACATGCACAATATAAGGTCTTGAAGAAGTTAAATACAACAAGCTTCCAATCATAGATCTACATAGAGTCTGATCAGCTAGGGGAGACTCATCATCTTTTCTCAAATGACATCTAGAACTACCATAAGAGTTCTGATAGGTTTGTGATCTTCCATACCAAACTTCTTCAACATCTCTTTGACATAATTTACTTGAGAAATAAAGATACCATCATCTATCTAAGCAATTTGAAGACCAAGAAAGAAGGATAAATCAACTTTCATAGACATTTAAAATTCCTTTTTCATTTCTTCAACAAAATTCTTGCACATTTTATAGTTTACACCAAATATTATATCAACATATACAACTATCAAAATTATTTAATCCTCAATATTGAAGTCAATATTACTATATGTGTTATCTTTCTTAAAACCTTTTTGAAGAAAGTACTTTTCCAACTTCTCATACCAATCCCTAGGAGCTTGTTTGAGACCATACAATGCCTTTTTGAGTTTGCAAAACATGTTTGGGTCTTCTGATAATTGAAATCCATTAGGCTGCTCTATGTAGACTTCTTCCAAATCTCCATTTGGGAAATCTAATTTGACATCCATTTGATATACTTTGAAGTCCTTGTGGGTTGGAAAGGTAAGAAACATTATGATTGCTTCCATTCTTGCTACCAAAGTAAATGTCTCCTCAAAATCAATTCCTTCTACCTAAGAAATAGCCTTTACATAATAGTCTTTCTTTGTTTCTTATAACTTCTCCACCTTCATTCAACTTATTCCTAAATACCCACTTTGTTCCTATCACATTCTTGTTTGCAGGCCTTGGAACCAATTCTCAAGTTTGATTCTTCTCAATCCGATTCAATTCTTCTTCCATTGCTTGTATCCATCTTTCATCCTTGCTAGCATCAACAAAAGTTTTTGGTTCTATCTTTGATAGTAAGAAAAAGTTTACTTGTTCATTTGTCCTTGCAAGCCTTCTCCTAGTCTGCATTCCTTCATTCTTATCTCCAATAATTTGATCTTTTGAACATACTTGGCAAGATTCTTACAATGTTTTTTTACTATTTCTTCTTTTTCTTCAACTTCTTTTGAATAAGGAGGTGTATCAAATCCACAGTCCTCAATTTCATACATATTCTGATGTAAATCTTCATCAACCTTGACATTTTTGTTACACATCATTGTTTGTTACCACATACTATTACTTTTATGAGTGAATAAGATTTAAATGCATGATTATGTTTTAATTAATTTCACTGGATAAATAAGATGTATGAATGTGTATTATGATGAGATTGTTTTTTAATGCTTCAATGGTATGCATATGAAATATGATGAATATGATTTTCATGTTATCGACTGAATTCATTCACGTGCACTAAGTTTTATGCAGGAAAAGATAAAACCCTCTAGAGGGGGAGGGAGAGTATCATCCAAGATAAGAAGTTGGTATAGGGACCATTTTCATGACCAATTGAGTAACTACACACACGTACTACATCAGGTAGAGTAACCTTGATGAGTTAGTTTTGGTATGTGTTGAACCATGTTATCCTTTTGGGTTTATAGGTATGTTAGGGTTATTGTCTATGAAGACTTTTGATTTTTTTGTTGATTTGAATCAAGTATTAAAATCCTTTTTTATGAGCTTGTGATAATTATGTGTATTTTGGATATGTATATATATATATGCGACGATGCATACATATGATCATATGTACGTATGAGCATGTGTAAACAAAAATGTCTACATATACCCATACGCCAGTGTTACCCCAAGTTTTCAAATTTTCAGGCCAAATTTGTGGACGACAGGGGGACAACTATATAAAATATAGAAAAATTTAAAATATATAGGGAAACTTTAAATATTCATATGCAAACATGGATAAAGCATGCATATATAAATTATAGAAACTTAGCATATAACATTTGTTTTAAGAATTCATTACCAATACTCAATATGCATTCATAATTCAAAATTCATTATGTGATATTAAACATAGTACACTGCTACTATCCCCTGGTCGTCCCCTATCCTCGGAACGTTTCTGGGATGGGGATGAAGGGGTTTAGATCGGGGGATGCGTCCCGGGGTAACACTGCCATACACAAATACATGATATGTATGCGAACATTCGTATATATAGATATATATATTATATATTCATATACACACCCATATATAGAGATATGTTGTTATGATGATAATATTTATATATCTATTAATACATATATAAATTAAATGGAAATAAATATATATACATAATGAACTTATTGTGGTAAATATATGTGAGTAATATATATATTATATACATTATAAGGAGTATGATATATATATAGAAGTAAGTAAAATGCAAAATAATGTTTGTATGAGTAATATGTTGGAAGTATGTGAAACATAACAAATTAAATGCATGTTATGAGGTTGCGGTGGTAACCAAACTTGGAAAAAGAACCACGTATGGTGAATTGTTAAAAGTGTGACATATGGAAATGATAATAATATCATTTTACAACTATGATAAAGTCTATTACGTTTCCCAAAAAAGTGCGTCAATATTTGCAAAGTAATGTGGATTGTATGCCACATGAAAAAAGGAAAAGTTTAAACAGGAAACTCTTGCATTGTAGCGCAACATTTTTTGAGGCATATGAATTGGTAAATACACATATGCTAATTGATTTCTAATGACTCAATTAGATGAATTTTTCTACTACCAACAATAGGGATGAGGCACCCAACTTACCATTCGACCTACATGGTTATAGATTTGGATTTGAGTTCTTGTTTTTAGTTTGAGAGGTGGCAGAAAAAGGAGAAAGGTGGCGTAACTAGTATCTTATCTGTAGAATTTATTTTCTCATTATTTCTTATAAATAGAGAGGTGAATTTTACCATTTGGCTATTCATTATCTTTGAGTTCATTTTGCTGAGTTATTTTTCTGTGTTCATTGAGGGAATTTTAGTGTTCATTTTGTGAGTTTGAGAGTGAATTGTTGAGTGAGTGAGAGCATTATAGTAGTGCGACTTTGTGAGTGAGAAGAAGCTGATTGTGGAGTTGAGTACATAGGGTCAAAAAGGAGAGCCGTTGCATTTGAATATAGAGTTGCAAGTTTTCATTGGAAGCTATATTTTCTAGACATGCATGATATTCTTACTTCTATTCTCTCTTTCTTATTTTGAAATTGAGTTGAGTGTTGATTGGAAATGGCTAAGTTATCATTATATGTATTCTCTTGTTTTTAAATAGACATTATTGTTTGAGTTTTCATTAGCTTGTATGAAGTTGAGTTAGGGAATCTAGATAGAGTGTGATATGAGTTTATCATGATTATATGCATTGAAAAGTGAAGTTATCATAGAATTATTGATAATATAATATTACAATAATGTGTATATATTACTTGGATGTGTAAGGAAGCTAATGTAGCGGAACAACTTCCTACACTAATCTTGAGAGGAGAAAAATGCAAAACTTTATATATCTTTAATAGTTACAAAAACTTAAAGAAAAATAAACAAAAAAATCATGCATATCACAACACAATTATTTACATGGGGAAAACCCTTTCAAGAGAAAATCCACACACTAAAAAACGCCACCCAATATATTATTTAGAAATCAAAATATTACAATATACTTGTAGAGCAAGCTTCTCCTAGGAGTATCATCCCCAGAGATCAAGAGACAACATGACTGCTATCAGACTCTCAAAATACACCACCGCCTACATACATCCCAACTACTTATTATATACACTCGAAATATCTTGATCAATATCATGCACTTGGTTATGATTAACTAACACCGATTCTTCCTTAATCATTTCTTCACTAACCAATTAATTGAATAAGCTTTATTTAATTAATCTTCCTCCTAAAATTAGATAATACACTTTATCAGGTTATCCTAATATTCTTCCTTTAATTAAATAAATCAATCTCATTTAATTAAAATCCTCATATTCTTCCTTTAATTAAATAAATCAATCTTATTTAATTAAAATCCTCATATTCCTCCTTTAATTAAATAAATCAATTTTATTTAATTAAAATCCTAATTTTATCTCCTTTAATTAAATAAATCAATATATTTAATTAAAATACTAATGTCCCAATATCCTCTCACTTGATTTAAATAAACTCAAATATTTAAATTAAATGTCACAATTAAACTAATTTCATCTAAGTTAATTAGCTCCTAACACTAATCCCCCATTCCTCTAGCTTTTAACTCCACCCTTGGGTAAGTCAACCTAACCAAGTTGCACATGTAAATTAATTTATTTGATTTAAAATTACCCTATTTTCATTTAAATATGGCATATTATTGGAATATTTCACCCATGTCAAATTTTCCTCCCAAAGGACTTTTGTCCTCCACCTTTGCATTGAAGGCTCTTACACCTCCTCTTACACAAGCCACCTCTTGGCTTTCAAATCTCAACTACATGCATTTAACATGCACATTGTTCAAAATGTGCTCCACCTCTCTTCATTAGTATGTTGACAAGTGACACAATGCCATTGGTCCCTTTTTTAATACCACATTCTCCCCATTTTTCACTCTTCAAACCTTCTTCATTAGAAATAGAGTCCTTCTCTATTGATCTAAGGGACACAACTTCATGCAAATACATTATAGTCATTTGATTTCAAAGCTTCCATGATTTCATCCACAATTTCATCCAAGTTAGCATAGAATGCCATCATCCATAGCTAGGTTATTGAAATTTTGCATCAAGAATCACACATCCATCATCAAGCTTATCAAGGGATTGGGAAAGGGCTTCTTTCCACATCAAAGAAGCACCAATCCCCCTATGGGATGCTAGTTTGAACATTAGAATAGTATTTCATTAGTAATTTATTTGGTATTTTACTTTGTTTTCATGTTCTTGTGTTCAAATGAATTTCTTAGGGGATGCTTGTTTACACTTGTTTAAAGACTAACGCTTGATTGTTTGTTCATGTTTGAGTGGGTGTGCCCCTCCATTCGTTGCTACTATGTGTTTAGATTTGTTTATGTTGTTAGACAATATCTTTACTATGATAGATCTTGATACCTTGTTATTATTTTATGATCGTTGTCATTGAAGCGATGTTGATGCTATACTTTGATGTGATGATACTTTATGTGGTTGCTTATGATTTATGTTATGCTTATGGATTAGCGTATTTTATTTTTGGGTAATATTGATGTACAATCATATGATGATTTATTGGTGCTTTATTCTTGTCAGTATTGTGTGACTGTATTGGTGAAGGGGACGAGATTACATCACTCGCTTGCGAGTGCCCTGTGATTCCGTGATTTCTCTTCACAGTGTGACTGTTATGTTTTTATGCATGTTCGACATTCGTCTTGATTGCAGGATTGCAGGTACATGACATCATCTCCACCTGGCTTTACAGGTCTGAGCGTGTCCATTTTTTCAATGGTTATGTTGATAGGGAGATAGTAACAAAGTGGCCTTGTCAAACCACAAACTCAGTCACAGTGTGTCGTCAGTTCGTGTTGGTTTGTCGTGGTGTCATGTCGTATTTGTTTGTTTGTTAATTTATTATTTTGCAAAATTGTTTGTGAAAATTAATGTTTAAATGTTTTAAATGTTAATTTATGTATTTTAGATTAAAGTTGTTAAAAGTTGTTATTTAATTTAATTAATTTAATTTAATTCGTCTGGTAAAGTAATTTAATCTTTTGATTAAATTTATCTTATTAAGTGGATAAATTAATTAATTAAATTAAGCTTGTTGATTAAATAAATAAATAAATAAAAAATATTTTGATAAAGTGTATAGTTTAAATTATTTAAATTTATTTTGGAATTAAATTGTGATTTAAATACTAAAAAGGGATATTTAATTAAATGCATTTGTTAATTTTAATTGTGCAAATTTAAATTAAGGAAAAGAAGATATTTTAAAAGAATTGTTTTCTTCATGTTATGAATTTTGACTTGGAGTTTAAAAAAAATGATCTTGAGTAGAATGTTGAAGTTAGAACTAATGGTTCAATTTTGATTACATGCAAGATAAGTTGTAAATGCATAACGAAAATATCTTTGATTGAGAAGATATCTTATGTGACAAATGTTAGTTAATTTATTAAGGGATTTGATTTGGGATTATTTCACGAAAAGAATATTGGGATTAATTGGAAGAGGAAATATTTGTTTTTTCACGGATACATGAATTTTGTGTGAAGTTTTTGGTAAAAAATTGAAAAGGCTCTCAGGGAAGTTCTTGGTTGGATGGATTTATTGTACATCTTCTGGAAGAGGAGATCTTTGAGAAAAACTTGGGATTTGAAATACGAAGGCTTAACTTCATTCTTCATCAATTCAAGCTTGAGGATCCAGGTTCCTTATTTTAATTGTTTATTTAATTTGTGTTTTTAAAAGATTGCTTGTACAAAACTGTAGAAGTTTGTTTTGGTTTTGTGGAAATTTGAAAGGTTAAAGGATTCATTTATTTGGTAGAGGATTTGTTACAAATTTTGGAAATATTGTCTGTGAATTTCTTAAAAACCTCTATAGAAGGATTGTGAAAATCTTAGATCCTCTATAGAGAAATAAATTTAAAATGGTAGGAAATTCAAAAAGAAAACAATAGATAATTTAAAAAATCCCACAGATAATTTAGAAAACATCTGTAGGATTGAAAAAAAAATTCTTTGATAAATTAGGGAAAATGAAATCCTCTATAGATTTACTGTAGAAATTTTTTTATTAAAAAAGTAGCAGAGTGAGAGGGTCACTAAATTTTTTAGAAAAACCCAGATCTGAAAACAAAAGTTATTAAAGTCGCAACATACTAGTTTTATGATTAGTATTATTTGAATATGGTAAATTATTTTTAATTTATTAAATAATATATATTTATATATATGTATAATTATATGTATTATACATATTTAATTATATATATTTAAATATATTTATTTAATATGCTATTTTGATATAATAGATATTTTAAATATATATATTTAATTTTTATGTTTGGAAGTTGTAAATGAAATATTTAAATATTTAAATGTTGTATATATATTTTTAATATATATATTTATTTAAATGTATTTTAACAATAGATGCATGCAAATGCATGAAATTGATTATTTTTAGAATGTTATAATTTAAAAGAGAAAATTGAATTTAAGTAGATGTTTGATAATAAAATGATTTTATTAGAAAAATTAATTTTAATTAGGTGCATGAAAATGCACAAGTAGTTATTTTAAGATGAAATGATTTTAAAAGAGAAATGAATATTATGTACTATTTGGTGCATGCAAAACACGAATAGTTAAAATAAAATAATTTTTATAAAGAAATTGATTTTTATTGTTGTGTGTGTTATTGTGGAAATTGGAGTTAAACTATTAGTGTCAATTTTCTTATTACTTGTAAATGAAATTAATTAAGTTGATTAATTTCAAGTAATGTGTTGATGATTTGATTGGATTTAGGGAATCCAAATGTTAGATTAATTATATGCCTGAATTGCTTATTGGTTGAGTTTTCTTTGTTTGCGTTGTTGGACAATTGGGTTGTTTGGTTTTGTAAGTCTTCCAGAGGAATTCGTTCTATGTGGGGTTGTTATATGTGTTGGTTCAACTTGTGATTTTCCATGGGTAGTGCACGCGGATATAGTCAGTTTGAACACTTGGTTACCATGAACGAGACATGTGATATGGTGTGGATACCCGGTTACTACGAACGGGTTGTGTGACCTTATGTTTTAAGGTTGAGATGTGTTATCAGAATTGTGCACCTCGTCTACCCATAATATTGTGGATTTGAACTTTGTGTTGTCTATAGGAGAGTGGCTCTTTGTGGGGGTCTGACGCACAAAGGGGCGTTAGGGTAACTCACCTAGGGTTTAATCAAGTGATAATTTAAAAGAATTAATGGGGAAATTTCACACTAATAAAGATAATGAATGCCTCTCTCATGGTTCATGTGCTTGTTAAGGATTGAAATGAGATGAGACACAGTTTGTATGAGGGTCTGACGGTTGGTAGAGGCAAGCCAGGGTAACCCAGGATGGGGGTCTAGTAGCCTAGGAAGGTTGAGCTAGGGTAACTCATAGCAAATTATGTGTAACACTTCCTACAAAAATAGTTAGTCAGTTTGTGGTGTAAAAATGATGTGCTTGATCCTTGTTATCTGGAAGCAATGTAACCAATATGTTAAGTTTTGTACTTGTGTTGTTTTGAAATGTATTTTCCTATGTCTAGGGGTTGTAGGTTTTTCCTTGGAAACTCTTTTACTATCTCCTAGCACTGAGGGAGTGGACCTTCGGGTACCACACGGCTGAGAGGAAACCGTGCTATTTCTTCCTTTGGGTTCTCTCACTGGTGTTGCTATTCTTGGATAACTTTTTTCGTGGGACAGGTTCCTATTTCTCTCGTTCATGTTGGCAAGTACTTCTTGATGGAGAGCTAGTTTGTACCAGTGGACTTGTTTATTCTTTCATGTACTTTTTTGTAACAGTTGTAACCTTGTAATTGTATCACTCCTCAAGTGTAATCGAGGAGCACCTTTGTTATTTGTAATTGTAAATCTTATGTATAAACTATCTCATTTGTGAATGAGCATTGTATTGTAATATGAAATGAATGTAAGATGTATGAAACAATATCACATCTTTTGTATCTTATGTGTTGTAATTTAATGATGATGGATGTATGTACTTTATTTATGAGCATTAAATGCATGTGATGTTTAATTGTATTAGTTAGACTTGTACTCTGTTTAAGCATTGCCACAATCCTTAGAGAATGTTGGTGTTAGTGTAGCGTAACTCATATGTTTAATATCACTTTTAAAAAAAAATTGTTCACTTCCGTTTAAATGTGTTACTTTCTCTAGGGTTTTTGGGCGGGCATTACAATGAGTCTAGGAAAAGCATTCACATTTTGGCGCTAGAAGGAAGGAAAAAATCTCAAAATTAACACATTTTTTTGGCAATTTTCATTGTTTTTTCCCTTTTCCGCTTTCCCAAGACACAACGACACTGAGAAGACAAACAACGACACTGTCACTTCAGCGTCGCTATATAGCAATGCTGCCTCTACATCCAAAGGGTGACGCTGCAGTGATTTTCCTAGGGTTAAATTTGTCAAATTCCAAAGGGCGACGCTGGTGCATATTTTGCCACAAACACAGTATTTGTTTTCTCCACAAAGTGACATTGTTTTAGCAGAGTGATGTTGGAAAATTCAAATAGCAACGCCTTCATGGGAAGCGACGCTGGTTTAGGGTAAAAAGTCAATTTTCAAATTTATGTTGACATGTGCCTTATGCTTTTGATCTCTTTGGACCATTGACCTGTTTTATGGCTCTATTGTTTGTAGGCTAACCAATTTTTGCAGGTTGAGGTGACAAAGAAGAGGAGGAAATAAGAAGATATTCCTATGATAATTTATTTTTCATAATTGTAAAAAAGTGTTCTTTAACACTTTGGGGACATTTATAATCCCATCATTGGATATTGTTATTTTTCAGCTTTAGAACTTAACTACATTTTGTTTGGGTTTTAAAAAGAGCATACAAAAGATTTATTTTTCTCAAAGTTGGTTAAAAAGAACATTAAAAACTCACTGGTTTTTGGATTTGGTTAAAATTGAACAATCAACTTCACACTCAAGTTTGGTGCTTTAAAAAGAACTCACTATTGTCTTCAAGGATTTAAAACGAACTTGTGTCTATCTTGTTTTGTAATCTTCTTTACAAACTAATACCATCCAAATGCATATGTACTTCTCTTGTGCTTCATGGCGATCTTGAGAATCAAAATCATTTTGGTGATATTAGGTTGTCTAAAAGATTGCATCCACATTTCAAATTTGGGCATTGAAAATTGAACAAAGCTTGCTAGTGTGAGAAAAGACATCATGTGTGTTCTCTCTTTGTTCATGCAAACAAAGATTGATCAAACTATGGATGTACTTACTCGCTATTGTTCACCTTTAGAGGGCCTACCTTGGTGGGAAAAGTACTCACCCCAAGGGAACGACCCAAGCGGTAACAAGCATAATCCAAGCTCTTCCGAACTGCTATACAAATTTGTGGTTGTAAGGAAAGTTTACAATCAACAAAGTGATGCATGAGAGCTCTCCCCTAGTATCTTTATGATGCGTAAAGCCCTTGTTCTAAGGGTTGGGAGACCTCTTGAGGGAGTTTATCATTGTTTCCTTTGAACCGGATGCCCTTATTACAAACCCTTGTGTAGAAGCCAAAAATTCCAATATTTGTTGGCGTCAAGAGGTCGGACCTTCAGAGCTGTCCCATATATTTGTGATTCTTTATAGAGATGAAAAGTTCATCATGGGAGATTTATGAGAACTGAAGCTTGGCTGACCCATAGAAGTGAGTGTTGTGGAGGAGAGCCAGTGTGGTCAAGCTTCTAATCATCTGCTCTGAATAAGTGCAGCTGGAGAAATCCAAGTGGGAATTCAACAAATATTTTCTTTTCCAACCTAAGGTTGTGCAATTTTGAGTCAGTTAAACACATTGCTTGGATCCAAAATATTGAGAACAAACATTGAACAATAGTCATCAAATTTCAAAACCTTTAGAAGAGTCAAATACCTTTGAAAGGTCCAAGTGTTACTGCTTGTCCCTAGGGATTTATCCTTAGAGGCTTCTAAGTATTTGGGCTTATATCTTAATTTTCTCTCTCTAAAGTCAACATTAGGGAACTATTGCCTTGGTTCTCTTGATTTCCACATAATGGACCTTGTGGGATGAAAATAAATTGAGACATAGACATTCAGTTTGAAAAGCTAAGCAAGAAAGTGTTTGTGATAAAAATAATCCATTAAGCAAAGATAAAAGACAATTGAACCTCACATATGAGTTTTCTCAAATGATTTCTTGCAAGATCAAAGTCCCAAAACCAAAGTCCATCAATCGTCACAAACATCTTAGTCCAAGAAATATCAAGAAACGTTAGTCTATGCTTTACGAAGTTAGAGAAAGGTTGGTCTATAACTTTTACAAACGTGCTTCAAAAGATAATCCCAATTTTTTATTCATTAGTTTATTGTCAAAATCCAAGTCTTTTTCAACGTTTTGAGTTTCTCACATAGAAGTATAGCATGTTCTTCAATACCTAGGTCTTGTAAACAAAAGTCTCTCTAAGTTAACTTAGGATCAAAATCAACACTTTAATCCATCCTCAAACATCAATCAAACCCATCTCACAAACAACTATTAGAATCTTGGAAAAAAAAATCCTTCATACTAGACTTTTGGCAAATCCTTTAAATGAAATAAAAAATCATCTTGTTTGACTAAGTGTGTGTAGATGAATCCTTCTTCATAAACTTAGTTAAATTATCATCTTGTGGACAAGTTTATTCCAATACAACATCTAACCTCTTGGATTTTATGAGTTCATTATCAAATCCAAATCAAATCCAAAATCCAAAATCCAAAATTCCTAAAGTCTAGTATCCCTCCAAGGTTTCTTAAGAGTTCAATCATTCACAATCACCCATCTTTCATTATCTCATCACCATCCTTTGATCCTTAACATCTTAAATTTTCTTTTTTGTACCTAAAGTTTGGACCAACCTAATGAGTTAGAGGTTTACCTCCCATAGTCCTAAAAGTTGATAATTTTTATGGTCCAAAATAGATCTCAACACAAGAAGAACATGGAAACAAACAAACAAACATCCACTTCAAGTGACTTAAGTCAAAATGCACCCAGAATCAACCCCATTGGATCTAGCAATCCCCCACTCAATCTTCCCCAACTACCACAAGATCTTCAAGATGGAGGTTTCCAAGTGGAGGATATCACCAACAATGTCCTAGGAATGACTCAAGATGAAATCATATAAATGGTCCAAAATCCTTAAAATCATAAAATTGTCAACATAATGATGAGACTTAATCCTTCACAATACATGTTAGAATTATCAAAAGAAGGGGCTAAACTCCCTTCTGATTATGATGTAAGAAGTATTGTGGAAAAAACTCTTAGGATTATGCCACTGGTATCATTCACACCTTCATTCCAAAACATCATTCAACCCATCCCACAACTGACCTCATCTCATGCTCCAAGTCAACCTATGGTTACCAAGGGTAGTTCATTTCTTCATGCTCTTCAAACAAATCCCCTTGTAAATAACCAAGACTTAGATTCAAACACCATCTTGGGTCAATCCATTCCTCAAGACCCAAAAACTCCATATGTCCCACTCATCTTTCATGACACCAATAACCATCCACTTTCGCCACATCACCGGTGTATTCCCTTAACGCACAAGTCTTTATCCCCATGACTTCACAAGGACAAGGGGGACTATTTGGACAAGAGGGAATCTTTGACCCCTCATCATCACTTTCTCAAGGAAACACACCACCCATCTTCCCACCATTTCCCCCTCTACCATTGACATCCACTCCAATCCTCAGTTTAGGTCAGCCCCCTTTAACAATCCTCAATCAACCAAATCAAAAAAATCCTCCAATTGCGAATCAAATCAACACACCAAATCCTCTAATCATGCCACCGATATTGTAACACTAGGTGGTGCCAATCCAAACAACACAATCAATTGCTGCACCATCTATAAATGTGGTCTCCCAAGGACCTAGCATAACAATTGCACCATCTATCACACAACCTCCTGTCATCAATCTAACAACACCTCAACAACCACCTCAAAAAAATCTCATCATGACATCTCACACTATTCTAAATCCTCCACCTCCACCACCGAAACCAAACATGGAAAGCCAATACAACATCACATTGCAAACTACCCAACAAACCTATCAAAAAGCATTCCAACAATTTCAAGATTAGCAAGCCCCACATCAAGTACATGCACAAAAAGCCACACAACAAGCATAAAAACCTTCCCAAGTGCAAGATCAAGCTTTATTACAACAACAAGAAGCTGCCCAAGCTGTACAAGTTGCACAAGCAACACAAGCCGCACAGACTACCCAAGCTCAACAAGCTGCCCAAAAAACTCAAGCTCAGGAACAAGCTCAATATCGAGCCCAACAAGCTCAAGAACAAGCACAATACCAAGCACAATAACAAGTAGTCCAACAACAAGCCTATCATCAAGGTTTACGACAATACCAAGCACAATAAGAAGTAGCTTAGCTACTAGCCCAACAACAAGCATTGTTGACACAACAACAACAAGACCAACAACAAGTGTTGTTGGTACAACAACAACTGCAGGCATACCGACAAGCATTGGTGACACAAAAAAACATACAACCACCTCCCACAAACATGCAAAACACCCCACCCATCACTCAAGTGATCAAACCACCCCAAAACACATTCATCCCACCACCCGATCTGCAAAATGATGTGTCTACACAAATCAAATTTCTCTCACAACAAGTGCTAGACCTACAATTTAGAAGAACAACAAAACCCCAAGGGAATTTTTCCCCTTATCCTTTCGACAAAAGCATTATGATGGTTCCATTCCCAAAAGGGTTTGAGATACCTAATTTGATAAATATCGTGGGACTAGTAACCCTGAAGATCACATAAGAGAATTTCATATCCACTGTATGGAAGTTGCATACGATGAGACTTATCTAATGCAACTATTCCCTCAAAATTTGGCTAGACCAGCAATGGAATGGTTCTCTTGTATTCCTCATAGAATTAAAAAGTTCCAAGAAATTGTGGACATGTTCATACATAACTATTTATTCAACATAGGAATGGGTGTAAGTCTAGAAGAACTATCCACTCTCAAACAAGCCAAGGGGGAAACATTCATGTCCTTGCAATGATGGCGATCCAAGGCCAACAGGAGCAAGTGGAATATGATCGAAGAACAACAAATTTGTACTATCATCGCCAATCTCGAAGGAACCTTGTCCTTCCATCTGAAAATGCAATGCATCACCACATATGACTAGTTGATTCCCAATGCACTCAACATTGAAAGAGCCCTTATCGCACAAGGGGGGACACCTACTTATCAAGAAAACTGTAAATCAACTAGTTACAACAAAAAACCTCACATATGGGAAAAGAACAAAAATGTTACTAACGACTATGCAATTGATGCCAAAGTTGTTATTAATGCTCCAAGGAAAAAACACACAATCATATCAACAACTACAAGTCAACAACAAAAACAACACACAAGACAACACATCATCACAACAACCCAACAACCAAGCAGTCAATAACCTAAACAATCAAGGGGGACCACCCCCAAGGAAGTATCCCCCTAAACGAAAATACACTCCGCTTGGGGAACCAATTAAGTTTGTCATGCAATGGCTAGTC
Source organism: Sequoia sempervirens (assembly GCA_007258455.2). Classification (NCBI taxonomy): domain Eukaryota; kingdom Viridiplantae; phylum Streptophyta; class Pinopsida; order Cupressales; family Cupressaceae; genus Sequoia; species Sequoia sempervirens. The sequence continues at coordinate 6,176,176 of VDFB02049217.1, read as the reverse complement.
CAAGAAAATCTCATCAAGATCCCTATTTATGACAAATATAAAGAGCCTCAAGTTAAACCACCATGGTATGATGAGAAACAACTCTGTGATTTCCTCAAGATAAAGGGACACACGATAACCAATTGTGTGAGACTTAAAAATTTGATTCAGGACCTCATTGATGACAAAACTGTAACCATTAAACAACCCACAGAAAACCAAGATCTCAAAATATACATGAATCCGATGCCAGGTCACAATAAGGGAAACAACAATGGAAAGGAAAAGTATAATAATGTGAACCATGTTTATGACCATGTGATTGCATCCTTACATGTTGTTACACCCTTAGATGAGTGGGTTACTATTGTTAGTATCAAAGGATCCCGAGCCAACAATGGAGTCACCATGTGCAGTGGAAAATTTACAATTTCGAGACTATCCCAAGCACCCAAAGCATCCATTACAAATACAAATTCAATTCTTCATGGTTATAATGTCTTGGATCAGTTGAAAAGAACCCATGCCCAGATCTCCATCATGGAGCTACTGAAAATCTCACACGCACATAGGAAAATCTTAGAAGAAGCATTGGCTTCATCCACTGTCCCGACAAATCTTGACACAAACTAGTTCCAAGCTATGGTTGGACATATCACCACCCCACATCTCCTAACCTTTTCTGATCAGGACTTCCCAACTCACCCATCTCATAACCGTGCACTCCATCTCGAAGTCCTAGTCCATAAAAATAAAGTCAAAAGAGTCTTGGTGGATGGAGGTGTAGGGTTAAATATTTGTACTCTCAAGCTAATAAAGAGTCTGGGATTCTTTGAAGACATCATTGAAAAAGGTAAAGGTATTACAATTAGGGCATATGATGATCGAGAATGGGTGTCTCAAGGCACTATTCAACTCCTTATTCAAGTATGACCAACTATTATGGAAACCACATGCCAAGTCCCTGAACTGGAATTGCCTTATAACATCCTCATGGGGCACCCATGGATTCATGGGATGCAAGCTGTCGCATCCACATTCTATCAATGTGTCAAATTTCCCTATCGGAATCAAGAGGTCACAGTCCATGGAGATTCTTAACCTTTTTGAAATTATTGCAAGAACCTAGAAGCCAAGTACTAAAAAATCCCCCAAGTACCAAAGAATGATGAAGGACCCACATCTCCATATATAGACCCATCTACCCTCTCCTCCACTTTTGAGACAAACACCCACCATTCTAGACATCTTTGATATCAAAGTCATTATCCAAGACAATGGGTGTGGGGATTACAAAATGAAGAAGAGTGCCTTTGTAATAGGAGAGTTACCTCAATCTCCTAGGTCTCGTGGATAGCCCCAATGAATTGACACATCCACCAAAACCTTCGAAGTGAAACCTTCTAGATTCAAATGCTGGGGGGACCTAAGCTAGGAAACTGTAGAAAAAAAGGATATATCAAGCTTGCTATACCGAGATGAAACGCCCGTACCTAATCTTTCCATGGATGATGACAACAAAGGACTATAGATGATGCTTGGCATGGGCTACAACAGGAATAAGAAACTTGGGAAAATTGACAACGGCCTTCTAGAACCTATCATTCTTGAGAAGCATATAAGGAATCTTGGCCTTGGATGTACTCCTCCGAAAATAACCATACTTGGAAAAACTGCCCCGGTTAGAAAAGTCAAAGCTCCTCTTCAGTTACTGGTATCCACAGGTTTACCCTTAGATAACTTTACCTTTGACATAACTGATGTATGCGATGAGGATGCCATAATTGACCTACCCATGCTAGTCGAGGATTCCTGCCTTTTCATGATTAGTACCCTATCTTTTGAGCCAAGTAGCCAGACCAATGAGCTAAAACTTGTCTACCCCCAACTCATCGATTACGACCAACGAGGACCACCAATTTTAGACATGTTCGAAAATGATGAAGCTCTCTCAGAATTCATCGGAGTGCAGGATACTATACCATGTGGAGATCATAAAGCTGGGTTTGGCATTGAGTTAGATATGCATGCATACTATGGGGAAACGATTGAATCCCTCAGTCGCAAAAGTGAAAATTTAAGAATAATATCTAGGTCTTTGAGTGAAAACCACACAGTGGCACTCTCTAACCCAAGAATAGTAAAAACAAAGGACACATCCAATGGTGAAAAACTCTCTGAGGTGCTAGAGGATGAGGGATTCAATCTTCCCCTTAGTGATATTCATCAAGAAAAGTCAGCAGTCTTGGTAGAAAAGTTCAATCTGGTCAACCTAGGGACCAAGGAAATGCCACAAATCACCTTCTATGTAGAATCACTTTTGACAGAAGAATAGGAACTCATAGCTACATTTCTAAGAGAAAGAAAGGTAAAATTTGCATGGACCTATGTTGACATTGCTGGCCTTGATCCAAAATTTGTGGTTCACCATCTAGCTATCTATCCAGAAGCAAAACCAGTAAGACAAAAATTGAGAAAGATGCATCCACAAATAACATTACTGGTTAAACTTGAATTATAGAAGCTCCTTGATGTTGGCTTCAAACATCCAATTAATTGTCCAAAATGGGTTTCAAACCTAGTACCAGTCACTAAGCCCACTGGGGGCATCTGCATCTTGTCGGCCTCCTACAAGGATCTCCTAACTGGGCTTCTATAGCCATAATTTAGAAATTGGACATCTAACCTATATAGCTATTTGATCATCATGGAGGTGCATTTAACTTGTGAACCCAAGAAAGTAGACTTGAAATGGGTCAACACTGTATGTGCAATAGGAATTCCTAAATAGCCATCTCTAATCTACAGCTAAGAAACACACAATACTGAAAGTAAATTGCAGGAAGGAAATAAAGAAAATGCTAAGAATTAACCAACGACTATGCTAAACTAAGATGCATAACAAGAACAAAAATTTGGGCGAATAAATAAGAAACTACTCTGTCTGCTTTGGCTGCAGGAATAGACACATAATGGACTTCTAGTGGCTACAAGAACAACCAATGTCAGATTTCAAACTAAGTACAGAAATTAACAACTAAGCTAATTACTCTAAAGAAAGGATTACTCACCAAGTGGCCCCCCTTGGATGAGTATCCACTAAGACTAATACAAACTCAAAAACTCAAATTCAGACTATCATCTCATTCATTGAAAATTATGTAAACAGAGTAATCAACATGGCTGTATGGAAAAATAGAGAGTATGCTCAATACATTATCAATGTAATTTTCCATAATCAAGAACTAAGGGGCCAAACCTCCTCAGAATGAGATTCAAATCCAGATTTATTCTACTAGCTAAATAGGGCAGTCAACTCCCACTAATTGGGAGGATGCCATTTAGGGAAAGCAAGGAAAAGAGTGGCAGAGCGATTACACCTGCAGGGAATCCAGTTAGACATGCATGCCCAAACATGGACTCAACACTGCAGTAATGCCCACGATTGCTCAATGCCATAAATACAAGGCAGTTACAATTGACTACCGTGGGGAATCTACTGTCATTGCTCTCCAGTTTACTCCTTTGAATGATTCCCCTATATGATCATCTGTCGGTTTCCTTTCCCAACTTAGCATCCACCGATTGTGTCCTACATGGCAATGTTAGTACGCATAATAATTGCACATCTAAAATCACCTTAGAGAACATTCATCAATCACATGCAAAATTAATATAGATAATCTGCATAATATGTTAATGTCATTAAAACTTCACAAGGATAGGATAAACCCATTGTCAACGGTTTGAGGGAAACATTATACAAAATATTAACATTTGACGACTAAATTTCATGACAATGCCATCAAATGAACTGTAAACTCTACCCAAGATTTAACCAAAAACTAGGATCAACATCATAGCTCTTTGATAGGTAGCTCCTACGTTTTTCAACCCAAATGGCATCATGTTCCAAAAGTAAGTTCCCCATGGGCAAGTGAAAGTTGTTTTGTGTTGATCATCTTTATCTATCATGATTTGATTGTACCCTGAAAATCCATCCATTAGTGACAACATTCCATGCCCTACCATTTGATCCACAATCATGTCAATATTGGGAAGAGGGAAGTCATCTTTAGGACATGCTTTGTTTAGATCTTTGAAGTTAGTGCAAATGTGATGAGCCTACATGACATCATTCACAAAACTATGGAAGACTATGTGGATGACATATTAGCTAAATCAAGAAAGCGTCGAGATCACATATCGACTCTAAGCTCCATCTTTGAACAACTGGAAGAGTACAAGGTCAGACTCAACTTGAAGAAGTGTGTCTTTAGTGTGCAATTAGGAAAGACTCTGGGATATATAGTGTCAATGAGAGGGATTGAGATAGCCCTCACCAAAGTCAAAGAAATTCTTGAAATGGAGGCACCGAGAACATTAAAGTAGTTAAGGGGTTTGCAAGGAAGACTCCAATCCATTTGCCAGTTTATAACATAGTTAGCAAATAAGGCTATCCCATATTCTCATCTACTCCACAAGGGGATAGCATACAAATGGGATGAGAAATGTGATTAGGCATTCAATAAAATCAAGGAGTACTTGCTTATACCTCTAGTTCTTAGACCATCAATTTTGAACAAGCCCTTGATCTTGTATATATCGGCAGTAGTAGCAGCTCTTGGTGCTCTCTTAGCACAACATGATGAAAATGGGAAAGAGAGATATTTACTACATCAATAGAACCATGGTAGGAAATGAGCTAAACTATACATCCATTGAGAAGACTTTCCTAGCAGTCGTGTTCACCGCACAAAAATTCATACACTATATGTTGGCATATCAGATGAAACTCATTTCCTAGATAGATCCTCTCAAGTACCTGATTTCTAAAGAAACAATCACAGGGTGAACAACTAAATGGGTCATGATCTTGATGGAACATGACATTGAGTACGTAGAACGGAAGGCCATTAAAGGACAAGTAATTGTAGATCAGCTGGCAGAAGCACCGATGTATTTAGAGAACCCATTGGTATCAGAATTTCCCGATGAGTCAATCTTTAACGTAAGTGCGACAAATCACTAGAAAGTATATTTTGATGGATCCTACACACAACATGGGTTAGGAGTTGGGGTCTTCTTCATTGCACCACAAGGAGATTACATAACAAAGTCATACAAGCTATCTTTTCCTTGCACAAATAACATTGCAGAATATGAGGCTCCTGTCATTGGACTCAAAATTGTAGTACAATGGTAGATCATGACACTCAAGGCCTATGGGGACTCGCAACTTATCATCAACCAAGTCAATAATGAATACCGAACGAAGGATGAAAAATTTACTCCATACAAGAAATTGGTGGAAAGCCTTAAATAATTCTTCATTGACATCACGTTTGAGCAAATACCCAGGGTAAATAATAGAGTGGCGGATCCTATGGAAACAATTGGATCACTACTGGATATCCCACACAACATCCCAAAGCAAGAATTCATTGTAGTGTAGCTTCTCATACCAGCTTTTGAGGTACTAGAGTCTGAATTCGTGTGTGAAATTGTTGGTCCTAGTGACCCTTCATATCATGACATTTATACCTACTTAAAAATAGGAGTCCTCCCCATTGATATCACCCTGAACCTTAAAAGAACATTTTTCAAGAAGTCATCCCATTTTTTTTTATCTTAGGAGACACCCTATACCATAGGATTATTGAGGGTACCTTGTTATGATGCTTTAATCCTGAAGAAGCTTTGACTACTTTAACCGAGGTACACAATGGAATTTATGGGTCACATTCAAATGGTATGACCTTGGCTAAGAAACTACTAAGGACTGGGTACTATTGGCCGACAATGGAAAAGGAAGCTCACAACTATGTATGGAAATGCTTGCAATGTCAACAACACGGGGACCTCATCCATGCACCAACTCAAGAGCTTTGACTGATCATAACACCTTGGCCCTTTTCACAATGGGGGCTTAACCTCATCAGTAAAATAACACCCACTTCATCCAATGGACACAAGTTCATCATCACTGCCACTATGTATTTCATAAAGTGGGTAGAGGCTATTCCAATGACCTATATCACAAGGAAGAAAATTTCCAAGTTCATCCTAAACTACCTCAGTTGCCATTATGGTGTTCCACAAGCCCTTATCTCAAATAACAATAAACCTTTCAAAAACCAGGATGTTCAAGACTATGCTAGAAATTCAATATCCAACATTGCTTCTCAACCCCATATTACCCCTAAGGTAATGGGCAAGCTAAGGCTACCAATAAAACCATTTTGAAAATCCTAAAGAAAACAATCAATGACGTTGGTCGTGACTGGCACCTACAACTGAACCCCGCCCTATGGGCTTACCAAACAAGTATCTGCACACCAACAGGTGCCACCCTATTCTCCTTGGTTTACGGATCAGAAGCCATACTCCCCATTGATATCGAGCTCCCATCCTTAAGGATATCACTACAAAATCTCATTACAAATGAAGAATATCGGGTGTCACGGTTGAACGAGCTAGAACTACTAGATGAGCGACGCGTGGATGCCTTGAACCATCTATAGGTCTATCAGAACCGTCTCAAGAGGAGCTATGATAAGAAGATCAAGAATCAAACCTTTCAAGTCAGAGAGCTTGTGTTGAAAGAAAATCAGAAAAATGTACCAAATCGAGACAACAAAGGAAAGTTTGAACCTAACTGGTTGGGACCCTTCATCATCACAACAAGCTACAAATCAGGAGCATATCAACTATCTACACCCAAAGCTGAACCTTTGTAGGAGCCTATGAATAGATCCCATCTCAAAAAAAATTATACCTAATCTTGCAGGGTATAAATCTAAGAAATACAAAAAAATAAAAAAATAAAAAAATCTAAAAAAAATAAAAAAATGATTGAAAACAGTAAAGAAAAAAAATCATCCTCTAGTGAAAACCACTTTAGTGGCGCTTTGGAAAAGTACCTTGGTGAAAACCTGGAAAATAGGCACCTCGTGTAAATAATGACTTTCCATCCACCATGATCTCTATGGCTTGTTTTGCATCATTCATCCATCACCCATTCGCGTCTGCATCATAGCTTGATCCTGTGTCTGTACCGTGATCCCTCCTAGTACTACTTGGAACATTCCTAAGGTCAGTTTGTCCTTCCTATATTAGAGTAGTCTATTTCATCACGCTGGGGGCATGTCCCTATACCTACATTAGATCAGATTCATGTATATTCTTGCAATCTTCCTTAAAATAAAAAAATCCAAAAACATTCAAAACATATCAAAAATCCAAAAATAGGTCAAAAGTCAGAAAAATTCAAAAATTTAGTCATATTTTTGAACTATGGGTCTCTAATCTCTTAATGTAGGCAAGGCCATCATTGATCTTTCCCTGAGATGCCCTAGGTCAGTCCTTTAGGAGTCTGTCATAATAGACTAGCAATCCATTTGTTCATATCTTCATTAATAAACGAGTCATTAGTCAAACTACATGGTCTCTGCATGTATAACGTAGGCAAGGCTAATCTTTGATCAGCCCCCGAGGCCCCTAGGATAGGTCTTTAAGTTAGGTTCTTGGTCAAAATCTCACAAAACACAAAAAACATTGGAAAAATTAGAAAATCAAAACATTTGTAAAACATCTTGAAAATACCAAAAACAACCTCAAAACACTTCAAAAATATCCAAATATTTGAAAAAATCCACCCACCCCATTTCGCGATCACCCAAAATAAACATCCACTCATAATAAGTCATCGTTATCCTCAACCTTTGGTGAAACAATCGAAAACAAGTCTGGAAAATTGAAAGTAAAAACTCAAACGTCAAGGTCTCAAGTTTAGGTCAATTGGTAAACAAGTTGGTAAACTCTTGGTATTAATAGCCCATCATCCAGTCAATCCCAAAATCATCTGATCATCATGTCCTAGGATGCATCCTTCCTACAATGGACATCAACATCAAGCATCACCGTAGTTTAGTCTTCGCTAGAGGTATAAAGAACATTAGTTTTTTGTTTACTTGGTCCTTGTCTTGTTGATTTATCTTATTGCGCTCATTCCAATGATCTCTTGATGATGTCTAATCAAAATGATTTAGAGAGAAAGGAATGGGGCATTGATCATTATCTTTTTTTTGATATGCTTGTTGGATATTCTTGTAATATAACCTTGGTCATGCTAATTTTGTTCAGTTTGTAGGAAGGGTGTTTTAGATGTCTTGTTGACTATTACATAGGAAGGATTTTCTTTTCCATGCTTTGGTCCAAGATGTTTGAAATGTCTGAAGTACATCCTAACAAGGTTTTGTATGTCAAGTGTGAATAGGGATACTCCTATTTGATTGTCAAGTCAAATTCCATCACACTAGGTACAATGCCATCCTGGTTCTTTATACCTTAATGTATCATATCTATGTGTGTTATCAAACATAAGGAAAGTAAGCTATTTACATCCCCAATCTTTGATAAGCGAAACATTCATCATCTCTCATCATTATTTCTAGTAAAGTCTCGATAGATCATGGACTTGTTGGATCCTCTTTTCATCATCTCATTTCTTCTTTCTTCTCTCCGCACTAACATGGTACCATGATAGTCAACCAAACATTACTAGTGCATCCATCCTGCATCCACAAACCATCAACATACTACATATCATTCATATCATACATAATAGGAAACACCGATCATTTCACATGCATTGCATTTCAATCATTGCACCATAATATAGATTGGTTATTCTAAGGATCTCATAAACTATACATTTGCATAAAATATCCATTGAATAATCATATAAGCATCATCACATCATCCATTGCATAATACACAGAAAGAAACTAAAAAAGAAAAAAAAAACATATCATAACATTACATACATCTCATAATCATAACATATCACATCATCCATTTTGCATTATCATTTAGGGAATAATATAGATTTGTTATTCTAAAAATCTTAGAATCATTTGTATAAACATTTGCATCCATACATCCATACTGCAAACATCATCATCATAAAAGTGCATAAGAAATATACAAAAAAGAAATGCATCCATAACATTTACATCCATGAACATCTGTATCACATGAAATTTCATAAAATCATATCACATCCATATAGAATCACATTGCATATACATAGAACATCAAATGTATCCATACATAAAGCATAAATAAATAGAACACATTGCATCATAAATCAATCTAACCCATATATATATATATCAAAAAATCATCATTGTTATGGTACAAATTTGACTCAAATGTATGTATATCGATCATGATACAAATCCCACGGGGCTATAAAAAATGGAGCCCGTGAAACTCAAAAAGAATCAAGCTCGGATTAAAAAACTGTATGCAGCTGCTAGCCCTGATGGCTGCTCTCCTCGCCCACATGCCTCTCTGGCTGATCATTTGTCTGTTGAGCCCCTGTCTGCTGAGAATAATCTAGTTGTTATTGGGCCGCAGGTATAGCCTATTGGTAATGGAATCTGTAATACTCTCCCTCCCTGACTATCTCACGGTACATCTATGCTGGTATGGTTCTCCCCTGGGATGCAGTGGCCATGCTCTCTAGCTACTATTTGTGGTCGACCTCCTAAGCTAACTACAACTCTATAGCCTATCTTTGTTAACATTGTGGTCCCTCTCAGTGGTAAGGGCTTGGACCTACTACTTGGTTTGATCCCTCTCTAATATAGCTTCCTGTAGCTACACTTGTAATCCTTGTACCTGTGCCTACAACTACTATATCTGGGCATCCCATGGATCTGGCTATTGTGGCTGATGTGGTTGTTGATTTGGCTATCATGGAGTCTGCCCATCTTGGGGCGATGCTCTGGGATCCTGTCCACCTAGCCCTGCTTGTGCTCTCTAAGCACTCCTCCCCCGAGGTCTCCCCCATGGGGATGCCACTCCTGGATCTGTCAGCCTAAAAGGAGGTGTAAACCACTCATCATATGCACGTGTTGTGCCTAGATCCACCGGCCCCTAAGCATAGGCCCATGACCTAGCAACCAAATATCGAAAGCAATCAACTACATCGAATGCTGGAATCATCTATCCCCACGAAGTCTCTCATGATGATTTAGCAAAGATGGTAGTATACTGGTCATCCGACCGATCCTGAACCTCCCCAAATTGGCGAGCCACCCTATCTAGAAGGTAGTGCTCTATAATAGTATGCTACCTCCCCTGCATCAATTGGGTTTGTCGAGCATAAAATAGATGCTATACATCATCGTACCATGTTGGCATCTGTAACTAGGGGCGCTAGCAAAACACTATCATGTCATCTAAAACTCAGTGCCAATAAGGTAGACCCAGCTGTCTTGTGTGTCTCAAAGTGATCCCACCCCTGTATCTCCAAATCATTGGATCATCAGACTCTGTATCAACCAAAGTAACAATCGGTTGGAGCATGACAATATTCTCCTAGTCCCAGTTATGCAGCAGTGTCACTCCAGTACCAATCACTCGACTATTGCAATATGCAAAATAATGTAGGTCCTGGTACAATGAGGCCAACATCACTGGTCCCTAGGAAAAAAGGCTTCCTGACTCAACATCCGCTCCCACACAAGCCTCATCTTGGGCTGAAGTATTTTCCTCATCGATCTAGAGCCACTAACCTAGAAATGATAACAACAATGATCAGCCTGAAAATCGACACCCAACCTCTGTAGAACTCTAGGTCAAGCTGGCCCTCGATCAATACAAGGCTCTCTAGCTTCGTGACCTCATGACACACATCAGTGCTGACATCTGTATCGTAGGTCACCTGCTCGCCATGATTCGACAAACACAAAATGTGCCATACATCCTCCAAAGTAACAGTCACCTCACCAGTCAGAAGGTGAAAAGATGAGGTCTCACTATGCCACCTCTCGCACAATGCAGTCATCATTGCCAAGTGGGTTCAGATAACAAGCACATATGCGATGTAATAGAGACTAATCTCCTCCAGATGCTCCTTTCATAACTCTGATAAATAACCCAATCTGCGCAGGACTGAGGGCTGATGCTCACACGAAAGCACAGGCTAGATCGCCTTCTGCACCCATAAAGCCACGATGTCAAAATTTGCAAAAAGGATCTGACCTCATTTGGAGTTTTCAACCTTGAAACCACGAGTGCATCGTAGTTTTCAAAGGCGTCGCTATTTGTAAAACTCCAAATAGCGATGTTGGACCCTATGAAAATGCTAAATTCATCATAGCATCACCATTTTCATATGCATCACCCTTTCACCAAAAAACTCTAAACTCAAATTGAGCTAAGCATTGCTTTTCACAAAAGCTTCACTATTTGGAAATTTGAACCCTAATCCCAAATCACAAACCGTGTCGTGATTTGCACTAGCAACACTATTTGAGCTTTCAGCGTCACCGATTTACAGTTTGTGTGTCGCTATATAGCGACGCTGGGGACTTTGACTCTTTTGAGTGTAATAAATGCGCTAAAAAATCAAATTTCAAAGTGGGGTTCGGGTCACATACTGGTGGTCCTGTGCCTAGAGGTCTCTAGTACACGTGAACTCACTTAGAAATGTGTCGGGGAAGCACTCGTTGTGCCATCTCGCAGAAGGGTCAGAGCTCAAATGGCTGAAATTTCTAAAGTTTGAATGCATGAATGAATGGAAAGTGACCCCTCCAGGCCTATTTATGTATGAAAATTAGGTTTTTTGCCCCAATTTAGCCGTCAAAATAGGGTTTTGCACCCCCGGCACCGTTTTTTCCCAACCGAGGCTTGTTTCACATCTTTCTTTCGTATTTTGGCATATTTTTTGGCATCCTAGAGCCGTGTTCGACCCTTTGGGCACCTTGTTTTTTTTGAGAAATCACCCAAAAATCCAAATTTTTGTTTGATCTCTCAAGGGGGCAGTATATCAGCGTAATTCTTCTTTCCACTGGGGTAGCAGTGGGGCATCCAAAAAATAAATAAAAAATTAAATTTTGATCTCGCTTGTGTTATTCTTTGAACCAACACAAGTACATTGCTTCAAAGAGGGGAAAAATGTAGGCACTCAAAATATCTTGATCGATATCATGCACTTGATTATGATTAACTAACACCAATTCTTCCTTTAATTAAATAAATCAATCTCATTTAATTAAAATCCTCATATTCTTCCTTTAATTAAAATCCTCATGTTCTTCCTTTAATTAAATAAATCGATTTCATTTAATTAAAATCCTAATGTCATCTCCTTTAATTAAATAAATAAATATATTTAATTAAAATACTAATGTCCCAATATCCTCTCATTTGATTTAAATAAACTCAAATATTTAAATTAAATGTCACAATCAAACTAATTTCATCTAAGTTAATTAATCCTAGATTAATTAGCTCCTAACACTAATCCCCCATTCCTCTAGCTTTTAACTCCACCCTTGGGTAAGTCAACCTAACCAAGTTGCACATGTAAATCAATTATTTGATTTAAAATTACCCTATTTTCATTCAAATATGGCTATTCTTGGAATATTCCACCCATTTGAATTTTCCCTCCCAAAGGACTTTTGTCCTCCACCTTTGCATTGAAGGCTCTTACATGGCATTGAAGGCTCTTAAACCTCCTCTTACACAAGCCACCTCTTGGCCTTCAAATCTCAACTACATGCATTTAACATGCACATTGTTCAAAATGTGCTCCACCTCTCTTCATTAGCATGTTGACAAGTGGCACAATGCCATTGGTCCCTTTTTTAATCCCACATCCTCCCCATTCTTCACTCTTCAAAACTTCTTCATTATAAATAGAGGCCTTCTCTATTGATTTGAGGGACACAACTTCATGAAAATACATTATAGTCATTTGAGTTCAAAGCATCCATGATTTCATCCACAATTTCATCCAAGTTAGCATAGAATTTCATCATCCATAGCTAGGCTATTGACATTTTGCATCAAGAATCACACATCCATCATCAAGCTTATTAAGGGATTGGGAAGGGGCTTCTTTTCACATCAAAGAAGCACCAATCCCCCTGTGGGATGCTGGTTTGAGCATTAGAATAGCATTTCATTAGTAATTTATTTGGTATTTTACTTTGTTTTCATGTTCTTGTGTTCAAATGAATCTCATAGGGGATGCTTGTTTACACTTGTTTAAGGACTAATGTTTGATTGTTTATTCATGTTTGAGAAGGTCTAGGAAAAACATTCACACTTATAACAATATTTTTGGAACCTTCTAGAATTAGGGTTTTACAAGATCATTTTTCATTTGACGTGTTAACGAAAATCCTTGACATGTTAGTGGGAAAAAACCTTTATGTGTTAGTGGGAAAAAACCTTGACGTGTCAGCAGAAAAAAACCTTGATGTGTCAACGATTTTTTTTCAGGGTGATGCCTCGAACCCCACATCTTGTTATGAGTGTACAATATTTGCATGATCACTCACCACATACCAACATACATCCTATCAACAATAAACCATATATAATTGCAAGGTTGAGACACATTTTCCCAATAGGATGACTATGTTGTTTGCAGTAAAATGGATTAGAATCATAGTGGGAATATGTTGGATGATAATATAATATGAATACCTATATATCAGATAGATTGTTTTGGGTAGAAAAATCATGTTCTCAAATTGTCATATTCCTTGGGGTTAAGATATGTATTTGAAATTGAGGCAGTTGTTGAAGCCCAAACATTACAAGTTGGAAAAGGGAAATCTAGTGAATGTGTCAAGCCTTTAAGGTCTATGATGTCACTATTGTTGTTATCACTTTTTTAATATTTGTTTGCAAGTGTAACATTTGAGGTTCAATGCTCATTGTAGTTTCTGAGACAAGTAAGGGTGGGTGAACATATGACTATGCTCATAGGAACTGAAATTATTATATATGGAATCTCTCGCTAGAGTAGGTGTAAAATTTACTACTTACACCTTATTGGTTTACTATGATCCAAAATTGCATACTAGTCAATAGTGTCATGCTAGTTCAAGGGTATCCATTTTATGGTCATACTAGATATGTAGGACACAACACTTAATACTCAGTTGTGCATTATTATGGTTTTCATACCAAACTCTTTGTTGAAGGGTAGGGCCATCTATCCGAGAAGGAAGATGTGCGGGGGACCACTTAAGTTCGTGGTTGGAGGAAAAGAACTTGGATGATGCTCTCCCTCTTGCAGTCAGTTGTTGAGTCTTGTGAAATAGAAGAAGTGAGATCCATAGGTGGACACTTCAACCACGGAATCACTGAACTCTTGTGATTTATGATATGTTTTTAATTATGATATTGAAACATGTGTAAAATGTATTTGAAAGATGAGTTTCATTTATTGGAAATTATGTAATGATTACTTCATTGATGTAATGATATATGCAATGCGCATTTTATGATAATGAAAGGGAATTTTTTTATGTCCATGTGCTTTGAGGATTTGTGTTATTTACTTTCCAAGTTAAAACTTAAGTAAAATGTGTTGGGTAAATTTGGGGCATGTTACAATTTGTACTTTCAACTATCTTTCCTAGTCTTTTGTTCTAGCACTTGTATGCTTTACTCTGAATTGAATATTTAAGAAAAATACCTTCATTGGCTCTTGACTCAAACTTCCCCAAAACATATTCATACATTTTGATGTAACATTTTCTTCCAAATATTCTAAAATACCTAACAATTGCTAGTTTTCCATGCCACAACTCGTAAGGGGTCTTAGTACTATTCACCCTTAATAATCCTTTATTGAGGATACAGACCATAGTATGAACTACCTCTTTCTAATAAACATCAAGCATATTTGATTCTTTCAACATGGTCCCTGCCATATCTTGAACAATCCTATTCTTTCTTTCAAATAACCCATTCTATTGAGGAGTTCTAGCAGAAGATGGATGCCTCTTTATTCCATGTTCTTCATAAAAATCATAAAAATCCTTTGTTGTGAACTCACCTCCTGTGTTAAACCTCAAAGACTTGATTTTAGCACTCACTTCATTCTCAACCATTGATTTGAAACTCTTGAATCTACTAAATGCTTTATATTTATCTTTTAACAATGCAACCCATGTCATCCTAAAGAAATCATCAATAAAAAACATGAAATTCCTTTCTCCTAGAAGAATATTTATTTTGGTAGGTCTGCACAAATCAATATAAATCATCTCCAATGGTTTAGAAGAAGAATACTCTTTGAACTTGAAATTTATCCTTGTCTGTTTTCCAAGCTGACATTCCTTGCACAAAGGACTCACAGGCTTGACTATCTTGGGCATATCTCTTACCGCATGTGATTAAATGATCTTCACAATGTTGTCAAAATCAATGTGTCTGATTCTCCTATTCTAAATCCAACATTCACTTGTTTTTCCTAGAAGAAAACATCTCCCATTGACATCCTTCAGACTTTATATGTCACTGATAGTCCTAGATCTTTCTGCCACCAATTTTCCAGACTTCCCTTTTTTTATTTCACATCCTCTTTCATTGAATATGAGATTGTAACCATTGTTGCACGTCTGAATCACACTAAGAATATTGCACCTGAGACCTTTAACATAAATAATATCTTCTATCTTGTGCTTTCCATTAATACTGATTGTACCTTTTCCATTGATTTTTGTTTAAGTATCATCTCCAAGCTTGAATATGCCTCCATTCCACTTCACAAGCTTAATAAACTTGCTCCTATCCCCTATCATGTGGTTGAAACAACCACTTCCAATAATCCAAGAGTTTTCCTCAACTTTTGCATGAAAATTAGTCCACACAAACCTCAAATCTTTAGCTTCATCTTCAATCTTCTTAGTAGCTATGATCAAGATTTCATCCTCATTATCCAGACCACTGGATTCCTCATCCTTTGAAGAGAACGAATATTCCTTGGAGTAGACGCTCCTTTTAAAATTATTTATTCTAGAAACTTTATCTCTCTTTTTAGTATCTTTTAAGGGAAATTTAGAAGCAAAATGACCAATCTCTCCACACTTAAAACAATTTAAAGGTAGCTTACTTTTGTACTTGTCGATACCCCTCTTCAATTTTTTTACAAAGTTTGCTTCTCCTTCATTAGTGTCACCACTCTGATTAGATTCTTCATACTTCTTCTTATTGGCTTTGAAAGTTGCTTCCTTCTTTGGAGCTTCTTTGTCAAACTCTCTCATTTCATAAGCAATGAGAGCACAATATAATTGATCCATTGAAAATTTATCTAAGTCTTTGGCTTCCTCAATAGAAGATACTTTAGGATTATAAGCTTTAGGAAGTGATCTTAATACCTTTTAAACCACCACCAGTTCTTCCAGTTCTTCACCAATTCCTTTGATTGCATTGACCACTTCATCTATCTAGAGAAAATGTCCTATAATATCTTCATCCTCTGACATCTTTAGGTTCTCAAACTTTCCTTTGTAGATCTGCAACTTCTCTTGTTTTACTTTAATGTCTCCTTCATAGATGCCACCAACCTTTTCCTAGACCTCCTTTATTGTCTTGCAGCGCATTATTTTTACAAGTTTAGAGTCTTTTAGCCTATTCAAGATAAAATTCTTAGCCTTTTCATTGTTCTCATAGGCTTTAATTTTTGTCAGATCAGTTGGAGGAGTAGCAAGAATAATATAACCATCCTTGACTAATTTCCAAAAACCAAACCCTAATGAGGTCAAATAGGTTTCCATATTGAATTGACAAAGAGTAAAATTTGTTACATCAAACTTAAGCACCTTGTGAGACCTTTCTTGTGACATCCCATATTTTCCTCAAGCTATTAGACTTTTCCTAAGGAACTTGGCTTTGATACCAATTGTTGAATACACTAGAATACTGAGATGGGGGTGAATTAGTATTGTATTAAATCTCAAACCTTCTAGAACAAACATATAATTTAAACAAGAAAATGAAAGATAAAGAAAATGCACAACACAACACTAGATATACATGAAAAACCCCACATGGGAAAAATGACAGTGAGGAAAGCTACTAGGAGCTACTATCATAATCCAACCTCAAAAATAAAAATTAGTTACAACTTTGATTTAGGGCTACAACCTAAGGAAGCTACAACTCCCTGATTATAGTTTTAGGGTTACACCCAATGAAGCTTACAACTCCCTGATCTAAGCACACATTCAGGAATGATAATCCTTCCACTATCTAAATTTAACATTTAAGCCAATTTCTTTTGATGATTGCAATTCTACTTTTTTGAATCTCCAAATGTCTTCTTAGTTTCCTACAAGCTCACTACTTTCAACAATCAAGAAGTTATTTCCTTCGACTCACTACCTCCAATAAAAAATTAAGCACACTTCTTCACACACCTTCTACCATAGGGATATGATCAAAATGAAATTGGATAGGATCTACCAAAACTTCTCTTTCTCTTTTAGTCGCTTACATAATCATCATCATTAGTCATTATACTACACCCTAGATCAACTAGGTTTACAATTTATAAATGATATTACATTGATTACATTTCACATGTTGGCCTACAAAAAAAATATTACATTTGTAAGTTGACCAGAGATAAAAAAAACTATTGAGAAGTTATTGAGATGACTTAAAATTATTTTCATTAATGTCAAAACTTGGGATCTGGAAGGTTGTGCTCCGGATGATATATAAAAATGATCTATCCTGTCGTGTGCTATGATGATGCATAGTATAGATGTTATCTTTGATCCGGATATGGCAGTATTTCTTTTTGGGACATCCATGGAAGATAGTTAATGCATAATAATGAAGTCTAATCTTTTTTTTGTTGTGCTCAAAGCTTATTCCAGGTATCCTTGCTATCCAAACATTTATGTAGCATGTTACAAGTTTTGGTATGTTTAATTGTGTTTCTCTAGTTGGTACTGAAATTGATGGATATCAAGATTTGGTCTTGGTTGTGGCATTCCCATCAACTTCAGAATATATCTAATGTAATTCAAAGTTTGTTATCTCTTAGTAATTATGCTATCTTATGTATGACCTATTTATGGGTCCCTTGGTAACGTGGTAAGAAGATATTTATGTGCAACCTATCTTTTCGGTCTAGTGCTAACGTGCCAAGCCTTATTTAATATTTCAAGGTTGTTCTTCAACCTAACATGTTTTTGCTAGGCTGACTTAAGAGATTATGAAGAAATTATGTTTGGCTGACCTAGGAGATTATGAAGGCATGGAATGGTATAAGTAAAATTTGATTTTTTTTTATGAAGCAAAAGTGTAGTGTGTGCGAACAAAAAAGGGTGTGAAGGATTATACGACAAGGAAAATAAAAGGAAGTAGAAGGAAAGTATCATGAAGAAGTAATCAGTAGTGTAGAGGTTGTGCAAGGAAGGTGAGCAAAAGATTCTTGACCGGATCTGCTACAAAAAGATATTGTGATCTAAACCAAAACTAACTTCATGCATATGTAGATGCAACTTCATTAGTTCATTTTTGTCAGTGAGACTATTTTGTAATTAGATGTTTTAATTGGGCTGTGAGCCCACCAACATTGATCCTTACTTGCAGTGAGAATTTTGGTAGTAAGCCTTTGTAAAAATCACCTTAATCGGTGTCACCTTAACTGAGAATTAGCATTCTCCATGGTTTTTCCCATCTTGGATTTCCACGTAAATTCTGATGTTCATTGTGGATGGTGTTGTTATGTGCTTTCATTTTCATATCTGTTTGATTATTACCTGATTGATTTAAGCTTGCTCCAGATTAATTAAATTCAAGAAAATTATTTTATGATAATTGATTCACCCCCCTCTCAGTTATCCAGACTATTCAATAATTAGTATTAGAGCCTAGTCCCTTACAAATAAATCTTAACTACTTGAGGGAGATCTTGGAAGCTTGAAGAAGATGGTAGGAGATTATTACTTTGAGGAAGAACTAAAGATAATGTTAGATGATATGGAAAGCACAAAATCTGAAAATGAAGAATAGAAAGAAAACATCAAGGAGGCAAATGCCTATATCTCAAATCTAAGGGAGAAAATATGGAAATTAAAATCAAGACTCAGAGAGGTCATCCAGGAATTAAAGGATTCAAAGGAAAGTATTATGGATTTAAAGCAACAATTAGATGAATGCAAGAAGACCGAAGAAAATCTCAAACATAAATTAGAAGAAAAGGAGAAGTTAGATCAAGAGTTAAGAAGGCTGAAATCAGAAGCAAGAGTATGTGAAAGTAGCATAGTTCTAGATCAGCTCTTGTCCCTACAAAAATGTCACAAGGATAAGGGAGGACTTGATTTCTTAGGTGAAAGCTCAAATCAGAACACTGAGGGCAAAGAAAAAGTAGTTGAAGTTGAAGCGAGATCTGTTGTAACAAGCAAGGTTTGAAACTCTAGAACACCTACAAAAAGACCTCCGGTCAAGCAACTAAATGCTCAAAGGTACTTATCATTTAATGGCTATTTTTTTCTATGCAAATATTTTTGACATAAGGCTGTAGAGTGTAGAAGTGAGAAGGAACCAAGTAATCAATTCTTTAACTGTCATAAATTTGGTCACAAAGTAAGTCATTGCAGAAATCAATTATCTAATTCAGCTAGAAGGAATAGAATGAATAATCTATTTCATGGTAATTGCTATTTATGCCATGGTTATGGTCACAAAGCTAATTAGTGTAGATCTAGGGTTCACTCAATTAAGTCAGGACAAAGATGTTACAAGTGCAGTCAACCTGGAAATTATGCTAACACAGGCAAATATGTTACTTTGGAAAAGCCTGAAAATAAAAAGAAGGTTGCAGAATTAGATGAATCTAAGAAGAAGACCATCATGGTTTGGAAGAAAAAGGAAACAAGTGTGGGGAGCTCTTCTATTGTATTGGATCTTGCTACAAGCTCCTTAAGAATGTGAGCCAACTTCCTTGGCTTAGGGGGAGTTTTGCAATGCATATCCTAATGGCTTCCCCCTCTCTAAATTAATATTGATGTGTTTTCAACATGACTAAGTTCGATCTGGTTGGTGATGTATGATGAAGATTAATCCGGTTGATTGAAAAACAAAGTACTATTGATGGAATCATCAATGTTAGTTTTTGGTGGCAAAATCATCATAAGAAATTAAGGATAAAGGTGGAGTTTCAAATCATTACTCATAGTTTACAAAGAAGGAGAAGAGGTTTCATTGAGCGATAAAAGGATTGAAGAAGCTAAGTGCAACAATAGAATTTGCATTGGTTAACAATGAATTCAGTGGCGGTATTTTGCTAAGGCTAAAGGGAGTGGAGTTGGACAAATTTGATCATCGAAAGATGAAGGAAATGGAACTAGGGTTGAAGACTAATGAATTGTAGAATGTAAGTGCCCTGGGTATGGATTTATGGGGAGAATTCCCTTGGATTACCAACAAAGAGTCTATCTTGTTCCTATTGATTCGATTCAAGGATGGTAGCATCTTTTTGGACAAACCCTATCTAATCACTAAGGAATCCATTGAAGCTATTACTAGATTATGTAGTGTTGGTGCTATTACTAGATTATGTAGTGTTGGTGACCTCCTTGGGAAGAAAATGGTGAAATATAGATACGTGGAGGAACTTACTGGTATCGACAAAGACCCTCGAGCTCTATTGATAAATACCATTTTAAATCCTACAGTAAGGTATGTTGCTTATGGTATCACTTACAAAATCTATTTCTGAAATCATGAAGGTTCTACTTCGGCTATTGTTGTGTATCTTGCACATAAGATGGTGAAGGAAAATAAACATTTTGATCTGTGTAGCCTAATAATGGAAAACCTAATTGAGAATTTCAGAATGTCTTTGGTTGAGAGTTATCCCTTCCAGTTTGGGTCTCTGCTCATATGTTTACTATTTTACTTTATGAGTTCTCTACCGTTAAAGGAGAATGTTAAGTGGAATTTTGACATCCCTGTCAAAAAGCAAGTTTACAGATATTTGGAATGTATGGAAGATAAAGCAAGTGCATGCAAAGTTTATTTGTCATCCTTGCAGATGAATTTGTGCTCCAGTGTGATAGTGTCTTGTGCTATTCCTATCAGTTAGTTTGAGGAGGGTTCCTCCTCTAGTAAGAAGGAGCTATAGGTTGTCATTGGTGGTTCCCCTCCAAAACCTAAAAGAAGGAAAATTAACACAAATGATGTCATTACTATCTCAGAAGAGAAGGAGAAGGAAGAAAAGTCTCTACCTAGATCTGACTCTTTTGATCTAGATGAAGTTTGTTAGATGTTGGATGAAGGTGATATGAAAAATATTGGTGAAATGTGGCATGATTGCTCTCTGAATAGTAGTCCTAGAATTGAAGATGCTTTTGTTGATTATCTTCTTAAAAAGGGTATTACTATTTCAGTTTTTTTTGACTCATTATCGGATGATCTAGTAGAAGTTGTTGAAGAAAGGTTGGTGCGGGAAGGACCTGAAGGACATAAGATCCAAGCTATGATTGAGAGAAGGTGTGCCAAAGCCAAACAAAAAATATCCAAGCTCATTGGTGAGACAAGAGAATGCATTAAGGAGATGTCTAGCATCTACAAGCATTGTCTCCAATGGCCTGCTACTGTTTAGAAGCAAAATTGAAGCTATTGAATCTGAATTGAATGATATTGGGAAGTGTTTTGACTTATTCAAAGATAAAGATGGAAAATAAAGAATAAGAGTTGGAGAGTTGCAAGATGAGTTATTGTCTACTCAGAGATAGAGGGAAGATTTGGTTAAGACTTTCTGGTTGGTCAAATAAATTGTTGAGGTCTGGTTGGATCATCTCTTCGAGATAATTTTTGATGCAGAGGATTGTGAATGATAGTGCCTGTCTCCAGATTGGTCATCTTCATTTATGTTGTTGGTATAGTGCCTGTCTCCAGATTGGTCATCTTCATTTATGTTGTTGGTTCTACTAGATAGTATGTGTGCCAGAATGGTTTCTGTTGTACAAGCTTGGAAGCGGATTATTCCAACTGTGAGAGAAAGGTACTAGAAATTTTTTTGTGTGAAGAGTGTTATTTTTACTTCATTTATTGAATGTTCTTATTTGTCCCTTTTCCTTTGATGGAAAAAAGGGGGAAAAAAATGAAGAAAAAAACAAAAACAAATTGTTTTTCTTGACAAAGGGGGAGCGCTTGGAGTTTTGTGTTTTTGAGTTTTTGTTGTTTTGCCATCAATGCCAAAGGGGGAGATTGTTGAGAAGTTGTTGACATGACTTATCATTGTTTTCATTAATGTCAAAACTTGGGATCTGGAAGGTTGTGCTCTGGATGATATACAAAAATGATCTATCTTGTCGTGTGCTATGATGATGTGTAGTATAGATGTTATCCTTGATCCGGGTATGGCAGTACTTCTTTTTGGGACATCCATGGAAAATAGTTAATGCAAAATAATGAAGTATAATCTTTTGATGTTGGTTGTTGTGCTCAAAGCTTATTCTGGGTATCCTTGCTATCCAGACATTCATGTAGCATGTTACAATTTTTGGTATGTCTAATTGTGTTTCTTCAGTTGATACTGAAATTGATGGATATCAAGATTTGGTCTTGGTTGTGGCACTCCCATTGGCTCTGGAATATATCTCATGTAATTCAAAGTTTTCTATCTTTTAGTAATTATGCTATATTATGTATGACCTATTTATGGGTTCCTTGGTAATGTGGTAAGATCTTTATGCGAAACCTATCTTTTGGGTCCAGTGCTAGCATGCCAAGCCTTATTGAATATTTCAAGGTTTTTCTTCAAACCAACATGTTTTTGCTAGGCCGACTTAGGATATTATGAATACTTTGTGTTTGGCCGACCTAGGAGATTATGAAGGCATGGAACAATATAAGTAAAAGTTGATTTTGTTTGATGAAGCAAAAGTGTAGTGTGTTTTAACAAAAAAGGGTAAAAAGGATTATGCGATAAGAAACAAAAAAGGAAGCAGAAGGCAAGTGTTAGGAAGAAGTAATCAATAGTGTAAAGGTTGTGCAAGGAAGGTGAATAGAAGATTCTTGACTAGATCTGTTGTAGATAGATATTGTGCTCTAAATCAGAACTGACTTCATGCATATGTAGATGCAACTTCATCGGTTCATTTTTTTTAGTGAGACTATTTTGTAATCAAATGTTTTAATTGGGAAGTGAGCCCACCAACAGTGAGCCTTACCTACAATGAGAATTTTGGCAATGAGCCCTTGAAAAAATCACCTTATCTGGTGTTTTATAATTGAGAATTAGCATTATCTATGGTTTTTCCCATCTTGGGTTTCCATGTAAATTCTAGTGTTCATTGTGCATGGTGTTGTTATGTGCTTTCATGTTCATATCTGTTTGATTACTACCTGATTGATTCAAGCTTGCTCCAGATTAATTAAAGTCAAGAAAATTGTTTTATGATCACTGATTCACCCCCCCTCTCAGTTATCTAGACTGTTTAACACAAACATGTAACATGTAGAGGGTAAGACCCAAAATACTACACACAATACCAGGAAGAGGAAAATTCCTTGTGGATCCAACATGCACTTAACTTGGTCCAATAATAGTATTCACATCTTTGATCTTCTATAAGAATCATCTGCATACTTTGAAAATACAAATTAGGTCAATGATAAACAAGAAAAAATGTAACATGTAGTATGTTAGCCTTCACATCGATTGGTAGTACACAAGAACAATAAAAAATTATTTGCATTTCTCCTAGAGAGTCTACTTGACCCATACAACACCTTCAATCACTCCTTAATCTCCACTCAAACTTGAACTTGTGGCACACACCATCAACATACCTTAGTCGACCCCAATAAAAGCATAAGCCAACAAGAAATTCATTCCAAATAGCAACCTATACTGGAGAAGAAAAAAAACACATTGTAGAACATCAACAAGAATAACTTGATATTCAAAAACAATCACACACATCCCTTTCACAACATCATGTAGCAACAAGGTGGTGCAAGCCAACAAGCATTGAAACTAGTAAGGAAGCTAAGGTAGTGGAATAACTTTGTACACTAATCTTGAGAGGGGAATAATGCGACACTTTTATAGATCTTTTAAATAGTTATACAAACTTAAACTGAAATAAACATAAATATCATGCATACCACAACATAATGATTTACATGGGGAAACCCCTTTTGGGAGAAAAACCCTACACTCCAAAATCCCCCAAATATATTCTTCAAAAATCACAAAGATTACAATATACTTGTAGAGAAATCTTATCATATGAGTATCACCACCAGAGACCCAGAGACAACACAACCACTATCATACTCCTAGAATACATCACAATACCACAACTGCAGTACAACGCCCTTGTAAAATAGGGTTAGCTTCTAGGGAAAGATAAGCCAACAAAATATCTACCATTAGATATAAACCCTAATAATGAATGGTCCAGATTTACAATATATCATTAATTTAATGTATGTCAACCATTTAAGAGTTTTTGTTAACAAAAAATTGTTAACACGCATTGCACTCCACCTCGTGATCCCATTGTATATTACACCTATTGATGTAACTAGGAAATAAATATATATCCTATGGACAATAAACCTTATATAATTGCAAGGTTGAGACACATTTTCCCAACAAATATCCCACTTTTTGAACACCTTGCAAGAGCAACGGGAGGGAGTAAACATCGTCTCTTTACTGCTAGAGGTTGAGAGGCCCATACTATTTGAACTTCTTTGTGCTCATAAGATTAGTTAAAGGATCATCAACATTCATCAAAGTCTCTACTTTAACTAGCTTTACCCTGCCATCTTTGACCATATCTCTAACAAAATGATACTGTACATCAATGTACTTGGTCCTGGCATGAAATGTCGGGTTCTTAGCTAGATAGATCGCACTTTGACTGTGTATGTAAGGGTAAATTTCCTAAGGTTAGATTATCAAATATCAAAGCATATAAACCCAAAGAAAACTATCAAGCACAATGGAAACTAAATAAAACGATTATACCTATCATCAAAGCTTCCTTGATTACCTTCATAGCACCTTCTAACTTGCTAATGGTTGTCCTTAGATCGAACGTGTGAGCAATTTGAAAATAAAGACTAAGTCCTACACAAGCTTTGAAGGATTTAAATAAAGACTATGCCTATGCCTATGACAAAATGACTCTAAAATGCCAAATAACTCTAAGCATTAAGTCGTCAAAATAACAAAATTCATGTCTAATGTAAAAATGTGAGCAAAATAGCATTTTATAGAAAATGCAATCTTGAATGGAAGGACGAGATCGACTTTCGACAGAAACCTAAAATCAGAGGACAAGATTTAATGTGATAATCCCTAATTAGGGTTAGGGAAAAATTATTAAATGAGTGGTCGAGATGTCATATGAGAAAGTTGAATGGGCGGTGGAGAATAGATGAGTAATTAATTAGAAAAATAAAGATTTTCAAAAATCAAGAAGATAAAGACTGCCTGATTTGTGAGATTCGAAAAATCAAGAAGATAAGAGTTGAACTGAAGATCAGATTTGGAAAATCAATAATTTGCTCAATTACTTGATTTTTGGAAGAAAGTTACCATTTTGAATTAAATTAATTCAAAATATGGATTTTGTGAGATAATAAATAATCGATTTTCAGATTATTTACTAAAATGAACTTCAGTTAAGAATGTGATATCATTTTAAATAATTTCATTTATTTAAAATGAAGGAAATGTTAATTTTGACAATTAAATAATTAAAGATAATTATTTAATTTAGAAGATATGATTAATGATTAAATAAATTAATAAACTCATTTAATCATGAGAATTAGTGACATACTAAATAAATAAATAAAATTTATTTATTTAATAATGAGGAAGAATAAATGAATAAAGGTAATTGAATAAATTAAGAAATTTATTTAATTAGGGGAAGACTTAGACCATTAATGACGTATTTAATAAATAAATAAAAAATTATTTATTTAATAATCATGAAGAATACAATAGACGTGAATTAATTAAACAATTATAAATTATTTAATTAATAGTCGAATGTGGACCAAGGACATAATTAAATGTCATAATTATGCTAGGACGAAAGTGGTAAAAATAGAGCTTGCAGGCCTAGGTCATTTTTAAGTGTCTGCATTTTGCCCCTCTTTGTCATAATGTAGCATATCACGTTGTGACAAAGAAGATAAGTCAAAGCCAGTGAAGCTACAAAGTATCAATGCCCCCTTGGGAAATTTTTCAAATTTTGGGCCAATAGCAGAAAAAATTGGAAAGGGTCCTGATAAGTCAATTTGATGAGCAGAAAGACAGTGGTGCAGACAATTTCAGATTCTGACACGTGTAAGGAAGTCAACGGGGTGGTCAAAGTTGGTCAAAAGAGCCTCCGGTAATAACTTAGTTGACAAATGCCATTTTGACTTTATAAATAGGTTGAAAAAGGGGTAAAAGTCAATTCATTTTCACTATTCACCTTTGCAATTTCGAGATCTCAAAGAGAAGAGGACTGCAGCGAGGATGGTGATTCCAGTGATAGAGCATCGCGGTAAGATCGTGTGGACATTCAGGCGGCCAGAGGGCTCAGAGCCAGTGGTACATACCCCTAACCCACTTTGTCATTTTTTCGTTTTGCATGCCAAAATTAGGGTTTTAGGGCCAACAACTAATGCGCTGCAACGCATATGTGTGCGTGTAAGCCACATTTGACTTCACGTTCGATGCATTTGATGCTTCACAACACAAGTGCATGGGGTATTTAGGATAGGCCGAGGATGTGCAACACATTTGCTAAAAAGTGCGACGCATTCACGATATCGTGTCGCAATCGACAGTTAGAATGCCACATGTGCCATTTTGTGACGCATTCGCCTGTTTGAGCGACACATTTGAATGAAGTGACATATGTGTCATATATCATGACACAAGTTCTCTGATGCGACCTAATTGAGTGACAGAATGATGGAATTGATATGTTGCAACACATTTGAAGTACAGAATGACACAACCGTTGTTTCGCGACACAAGTGCAGTCAACGCGAAATATTTGACTTTGACATTGACTAGGGCTGATTCATATGCTTTTCAAATTTGAAATTCCTTTTGATGATACTGACAATTTTCTAGAAGGTACTGATGCGTTGTTTGGCTTTGTGTAGAGACAGCTAGCTCCCATATATACGCGAGAGAGCAGACCGTCGACTTTTTGGTTTGGTGACCAACTGAATTCGCGAGGGTGACGATGGTTGATGCGGCTAGGTCTATTTTATGCTACCTATATGCCTGCTATTTAGGATAATAGGGGACTATTGATTTCCTTATGTGAGCGATGGCATTTGGAGACATGCTCCTTCCACCTGCCGACGGGAGAGGCCACAGTTACACTTGAGGACGTTTACCGTATTCTACGCCTACCGATCTGAGGAGAGCGGATCGTTTATGACCCTCGTCATGGCCATCAGACTTTCACAATGTACTATCAGGATGAGGGAGCAGGGCTCGATATCCAGGGCTATGAGATCCGCTGGGAGTTTATGGTGGAGCACTATGCGTGGTTCGACACATTCTTGGTGACACTGATTGGCGGGATACTGATTCCCGACCGTCACGGACATGGGTTTCCCATTGGTTAGGGAGACCTGATAGTGGGGATGAGGCGGGACATGATAGTATATGCCTAGGGGTCTTGTTTGTTTGGCACACTCTACCACCAGCTTCACGAGGTTGCCTACATGAGGGCAGAGAGAATTTCATGTGGCACCACACTTTTGATGATCTGGGCTTGGGAGCATATAGCGATATTCTGACCTCCCATTCAAAGACCACAGTTAGCCGAGGGGATGCCCTATGCCTATTACTATGTCAGTGCTCTGCAACAGACACGGATGAGAGAGACAAGTTGGTGGAACCATTAGATTGATACCATAGTGTCCTTCATCTAGAGACCGTATAGAGACTACCAACAGTGGGATGATGAGGTCAACCATCTCAACCTTTGCAGACAGTATCACTACCTGATAGGTAGGACAGTGTAGAGCCAATTGATTATAGAGATGTATCTGTCGCAGTGTGTCCTCAAACAGTTTGGACAGTAGCAGGGTGTACTTGCAGGCATGACCGAGTATGCTCGGTCTTCCAGAGAGTCAGCTTGGGGGCCAACGATTCCCATAGCCTTTTCTGAGTAGTAGATTGATGGGCTAGCAGCCCAGCAGTGGGGATGGAGAGGTGGGATTGCAGATCTCAGGACCATAGCTGATTATGACTTATGGTGGCAGACACATAGACCAATGCCACTGAAAAATCTAGATGGGCCAACACCTATGGATAGGAGGTTAGTTATTCCATGTGTGTCGAGAATCAGGCGAGGGGGAAAATATGGTGATAGAGGCAGAGGTCAAGGGAGGGATGGAGGTACGGGGAGGGATGGAGGCCAGCATGGAGGGTGAGATGGGGGCAGGGATGAAGGTCGGGGTGGAGATGATGGAGATGATGCAAACAATGGAGGAGACGACTGGAGACGGAGGAGGGACGGCCAGAGACAGGGCAGGAGGGTGCGACTACATGTGGCCAGAGTGGCACTAGATGCTATCCCAGAGGTGGCCGAGGAGGGGGAGAGAGAGGAGGAGGAGCAGCCGAGGCAGGATCAGGAGCCCGAGATGGATGTGGAGGAGCAGTCGACGCAGGAGCAAGAGGAGCCTGTGGCCGAGGAGGCCAGAAAGGAGGAGGATGTGGATGTGGATGTGGATGTGCCTTGGGATGAGGGATTCAGTGGAGAGGATGCGATAGAGGATGATGATGCCATGGACAAGGTCGAGAGACTCTTGAGATGTAGGATGGTGGAGGGAGAGGAGGAGATACCGTCTTCCTCGACGTTGCCCCAAGATGCCACAATAGACCAGAGGGTGGCGGATCTATAGAGGAGGCTAGATGAGAGTGCGACACAGGTCGGGGCATTATGGGAAGATCTAGAGGTGGCTCGAGTAGAGCGGGATCAGACAGTGATCCACCAGCAGGAGTTGGCACAGTGGTGTGTGGACTTTGTAGCTCTATGTTCAGGACCTTCTGGGGATATGGATCGTGAGCTTGCCAGGGTGAGCACTCGGTTTTAGAAGTATAGGACCTTGTATGAGCAGGCAGTGCCTCCTGAGCGATGAGATCCTACATTGTCATGCTCACAGACGAGGACAGGCAGTGGTCACAGATTAGGGAGTGGGAGCAGCAACAGGAGTCATACTAGTGCATGAGGGTCTACCTCATCAGGGAATAGGTCCCACCACTCTCACAGGCATGCCTTGAGTCATCAGTCGAGCCATAGTCATGGGTCTACCGGTTCAAAGTAGAGGCCAACACAGAGGCAGCCACCAATGATAGATTCGTCAGCGTCATAGAGTCAGGCTGCAGTGTCATCACATGTGCCTATTACCGTGGAGATGATGCCATCAGTGTGAATTCCATCAGGTTCACAGATAGAGGCCGTTACCATTCCTCGTATGATCTCAGTGCTAGTCACAAATCCTCAGCTGCCACACTCTTTGCCCCAAAGGGCTGATGAGAGCCTTTCCCAGGGGCATGTTTGATACATTTGCTTCTATGTTATGAAACATTATGTATAGACTACTGAGCCTGCGAGCTCCATTTTTGGGATATCTGTTGACTCTATCCTGTGACATTGTATATTTTTGAGATGATGCTATATGATGATGCAGTTTTGATGTGGGCCACATGTGTGTTATGCGATGCTATTTGATTTATGCATTATGATATATGTGATGTGATGCTTTATGTGTGATGTTGATTTGCGATGTATGATGGTACTATTTATATGTCTTGTCATGTATGTCCTATGATGCTTACTTATGATATGATGCCATGATGATGCAATGCTTATTTATATGTTATGTCAATTTTGTGATGATGATGATAATGATATGCATAATGTATTTATTTGAATGGATGGCATGTTTATGATAATGTGAATGCGATATGCAATGAAATGTTATATGATTTAATGCTATGGATGATGTATGTGTGGACCTAACACAATGTTTATATGATCATGTATGCACTTATGTTTTTGTATGTCATAGGATATCATCGTGAGATGGATGAGAGAAGATGACAAGACCAAAGGAGATGCATGTTAGTTCCTAGACCAAATCCTTCAAAACTTTATCATAGGACTTTAATATTTATTGCTCTTAATCATCATTGGGAAGACTATTGTAATGGCCAACAAACACCATGATATGACATAGATCAAGGTGTACAAGGTCGTACCATCACATAAGACAAGAAATCACAGACAAGGATGATCATGACTCATACAAAGAGTGCAATTGTCCCAGTTTTTTTGTCATAATCAACCACAAGCAGAAAAAGACAAGAAGGACAATTCATGAAACGTCATTGCTTCTCTAAATCTTGTTTCTAGAACATCCTTGAGAAACTAGAAACATGATTGCCAAAATAAAAAATAGAACCCTTGTCATGATACGTCGTTGTTTCTCTAAATCCCAAAATCAGGACCTCGCTGAGAAACTAGTAATCATGCATGTTAACAAGTCAAGACAAACGTCACGATACGTCACTGCTTCTCTAAATCCCGTTGTTGAGATCTTGTTAAAAAACTAGTAACATGATAAAAAGCCAAAAGACAAGTGCCAAGTGTTTTCCAAGTGTGTCTGAATGCTGAGTGTTTTAATGTCAAGATGTCAGGTTTGATGATGTTAAGATGCCCAGGTGTCAAGGTTTTGATGATGCCAAGATGATGAATGTCGAAGATTGCCAAATTCAGGAAGGACGCATCCTGAATAATGTTGATGTTGAGAGGATTGATCCCTAAATGTCAAAAGGGATCCCTCGAAATGCCAGGTGACAGTGACGATGACGGTGCCTAGGAAGAACACATCCTAAGGCATAAATGATAGAGTTTGTTCTTCAAAAGGACACATCTGAAGAATACTGATGTCAAAAGGAGTGATCCTTAGATGTCAAGAGGATCCCTCAAAATGTCGAATGACAGTGACGATGCCTAGGAAGGACACATCCTAAGGCATGAATGAAAGAAGTTATCATTTAGAAGGACACATCTGAAAGCTAACCAAGAGTTGACATTTTGACCGGTTATGAGCATTTGATTTTTTTTTGACTTGTGTGGACCATATGTCAATTTCCTTTGACATGCCGATGTGATTGTCATATTGAATAAATGATTTCCATACTTTGTTTTAGGAGTTTTCCTATTTGGAAAATGATTTGTCTTGACTTGAAGACTTTTCACGTCTGTGCCAGTGTAATGCCATGAACCCTAATGGACTGACCTAGTGTGGCCTTGGGGGCTCATCGACATATGGCCTTGCCTACGTCATACACTCAGAGACCTCGTAGTTCGAAATGACCAATGACTTTGTCTTGATGACCAAAGATTGCGTGATGATTTTATTTTGACAAACCTAAAAGGACTGACCTAATGTCTCGGGGACTCAAATATGAGTCTTGCCTATGTAGCAAATGCGTAGAGACAACATAGTTCAAACGAATGACAAAAACTGATTGATTGACATGACGAACTTGACAAGAGATGACTCTGTGTTTGTGTTCTTCGAGCAATTTGATGTTTGTTGTGGTTTTCTTCGGGACATTTTTCAGTTTTTTATGTCTTTCTTCAGGACGTTTTGCGATGTTTTTGTCTTTTTTCAAGACTTTTTGTGATGTTTTTGTCTTTTTTCAAGACTTTTTCTGATTTTTAGGTCTTTCTTCAGGACATTTTATGATGTTTTTGGTCTTTCTTCAAGACTTTTTGCAATGTTTTTGTCTTTTTTCAAGACTTTTTACCATGTTTTTGTCTTTTTTCAGGATTTTTTACAATTGCCCGGACCGTGTGTGATATCCACTATAGTGACATGATAAAAATGTTGCCCCTAGTCAGGTCCAAGACTTAGCCAATTTTAAAGGACATGAAGAAGGGATATGCATGTGGTACAAGATGGACAGTATAGAGGACTTGATGTCAACCATTTATCAACCATGAGAGGAAGGGTATGATGTCATGGCAAGTGTCATGATAGTGATGGGAAATGTGTTCCATCCTAGGCCTAGGCAGATAAAGTAAAAGTAGATGGTCGAGCAATGATTGACTACGCATGGTGCATGTATGCCTAGTTTTCACCATGGCACTTATCCAAAGTGCCTGTTTGCTAGGTTTTCACTATTGGACGAATTATTTTTCTTTACTATTTTTGTCATTTTTCTTATTTTTTTGTGCAGCCAAGATGCCTGTTTGCCAGGTTTCATCAAGGCAACAATTTTTTTACCATTTTTCAATTTTTTTTTTGGTTTTCAGCTCAATCTTCTGATGCTATGTGTAGAACTTTCAGAGATGTAGACTATTGATAGGCTATGCCAGTTCTTCACCATCTGGAGTAGCTAGTTGATACGCTCCAAAACCAAAAGAAGATACGATGACGTAAGGACCCAACTAGTTTGGTTCAAACTTGCCTGACTTTTCTCTATTAGCCTGGTTCTTAGGATTTTGCATGAGGACTAAGTCGCCAATGTCAAAATTCCTGACCATAAATTTCTTATTGTAACTGTGACAAAGATGATTCTGATACGCTTGTAGATGGTTCAAGGAATTTTTCCTTCTTTCCTCTAACATCTCCAGCTCATGTAGGCACGATTGTCTGTACTCATCATCGGTCAGACCCTTCAAGGAGACTCGTAAAGAAGGAATTTCAACCTCAATGGGAAAGATGGCCTCAACTCCAAAGACTAGGGTGAAAGGAGTGGCTCTTGTGGGTGTATGAATGCTAGTGCAGTAAGCCCATAGAGCAAGATTGAGTTGTATATGCCAATCACGGCTAGCGTCATTGACAGTCTTTTTGAGAATTTTAACAATGGTTTTATTTGACAGCTCAACTTGACCATTTCCTTGTGGGTAATACAAAGATGAAAAATGGTGTTGGATGTGAAATCGCTCACATAAATCATGAACGTCTTAGTTTTTAAATGGAAGCCCGTTGTCAGTGATGATGGATTACGGAAGGCCATACCAACAAATGATGTAGTTAAGAATGAATTTGGATATTTGTTTGCTGGTTATGTACGTCAGGGGGATGGCTTCGATCCACTTTGTAAAATACTCAGTGGCAGTGATAATGAATTTATGGCCATTGGATGAGGTAGGATGAATCTTGCCCACAAGGTTGAGTCCCCATTGAGTGAAGGGCCAAGGAGAAGTGATCGACTGAAGTTCCTACACTAGAGCGTGGATCAAATCACTATGAATCTGGCATTGGCGACAAGTCCTGACATATTCTATTGCATCATTTTCAATAGTCGGCCAATAGTACCCAAGTCTCGTTACTTTCTTGGCTAGAGTAGGACCACTCGAATGAGACCTGCATATACCCTCATGTACTTCGCGTAAGGTTGTACGTGCTTTGTTAGTGTCGAGACATCTAAGGAGGGTGTCGTCAAAGCTACGGTGGTAAAGGGTGTTGCTGAAAATGGCATATCTTGCGGCTTTTCAGATAAAGGACTTTCTCTGGTTATTGGACAAGTTAGGTGGAAGGGTTTGGGACTTAAGGTAGTCATAAATATCTTGGTACCAAGGAGAGTTGAGACCAACAAGTTCACATACCATCTCTGACTCTGGAATGTCATAGGAAGGAACCAACAATTGTTCTATTAGGAATTCTAGCTGAGGCATATTGCTTGGAATGTCGAGGAGAGAGCCTATTGTAGCCATTGCATCTATTGCTTTGTTCTATGTTCTCAGAACTTGTTCAAAAGTTACCATATGAAAGTATGTTTGAAAATTGGTAACCATTCATTTGTAGGGCATGAGTTTCTCATCCTTTGTGTCGTAGTCATCGTCAACCTGGTTGATGACCAGCTAAGAATCCCCATAGACATGCAGTGTTATGATTTTCCATTTTATTGCCATTCTAAGTCTTGTAACCAGTGCCTCATAGTCTGCCACATTATTTGTGCATGGGAAAGCTATGCAAAAAGACTTAGGAATAGAGTCTCCTTGAGGGGTGATGAACAAGATTCCTACCCCTGAGCCATGATTAGTGTGTGATCCGTCAAAGTAGAGTCTCCAAGGTGACTTAGGTTCTGTATGGAATATTGACTCATCTGAAAAATCTGCCACTAATGGGTGATCGCTTTGTAAAGGTGCGTTCGCCAGTTGGTCTGCTATGACTTGTCCTTTTATTTCCTTTCTTTCTACATATTGAATATCATATTCGCTTAGAATCATGACCCATTTTTCCAGACATCCTGTTAATGCTGCCCGACTTAACAAATATTTGAGGGGGTTGATCTTTGCTACTAGTTGTGTCTGATGGCTTAACATATAATGTCAGCTTCTGTGCTGCAAATACCACGACTAGACAAGCCTGTTCAATTGATGTGTAGTTCAATTCATACCCCACCAATGTACGAATGATATAATATATAGCTCTTTATTTTTCTTCTTGGTCGTTCTGTGCTAGTAATGCCCCTAGTGTTGAATTAGTGGCCGAGATGTATAGGATCAATGGTTTTCTATGAATGGGCGGCATGAGGACTGGCGGTGACAGTAAGTAGTCTTTTATGTGTTGAAAGGATTCTTGGCATTTATTTTTCCACACAAAGAGGATGCCTTTGCACAAAAGATATTGGAATGGTTGGCACTTGTCATCCAATTGTGCTATGAAGTGCTAGATAGATTGTACCCTACCCTGTAGAGTCCTGAGTTTGCTTATTCCTCTAGGAGGAGGCATGTATATGATAAACTTTACTTTTTTTGGATCGAACTCAATGCCTCTTCGAGAAACTATGTATCCCAAGAGTTTACCCGATGTTACACAGAAGACACATTTCTTAGGATTGAGTCAGATTTTGTATTCTTCTAGTCTCTTGAAAATTGTGTCTAACACCTTTAGATGATCCTTTCTTGTTACTAATTTGGCCAAATGGTCATCTACATAATCTTCCATTATTTTATGCATCATGTCATGAAAGATTGTGGTCATAGCCCTCTGATATGTGGTGCCTGAACTTTTAAGACCAAATGGCATGACATTCCAATAGTATATACCCCAAGGGAAAGTGAATGTTTTTTTATGGTTAGATGGCCAAAAGGTCGTCTACATAATCTTCCATTATTTTATGCATCATGTCATGAAAGATTGTGGTCATAGCCCTCTGATATGTGGTGCCTACATTTTTAAGACCAAATGGCACGACATTCCAACAGTATGTACCCCAAGGGCAAGTGAATGTTGTTTTATGCTGGTCTTCGGGGGCAATACGAATCCGATTACAGCCGGAGAAACCATCCATGAGGGACAACATCTCATATCCTGCTGTGCGGTCAACTATGATATCAATATTCGGTAAAGGAAAGTCATCTTTTGGGAATTCCTTATTTAGGTCTCTGAAATCCATGCAGACGTGGATCATCCCATTTGGCTTTGTTACCGACACCAGGTTAGATATCCATTCAGCATAATCAATAGACCGTATGAACCTGACGTCTAGAAGTTTCTTCAACTCAGCGTTGACCAATAGAGTGACCTGAGGATGCATTTTGCCTAACTTCTGTTTAACTGGTTTGGCATTAGGCAATAGTGGTAGATGGTGTAGAATCACTTCTAGGTCTAATCCCGACATGTCAGCATAGGACCATGCGAAGTTGACTTTACGTTCTGCGAAGAATTTGTGAAATTCTAGTCTCTCTTCTTAGTCAAGGATGCAACAAAGAGGACCATTTTGGGATCTTCTGCTGTTGATATGTTGTCTTCTATGGTGTCCTCTATAAGCATAGCTGATTTCTCTTGTGTTACAGGAAGAAAGTCCAGTCCTCCATCTTTGGGTGCCTCAGAGAGGTTTTCACCCACAAATACATCCTTTGTTTTTACTTTTTTGTCGTCAAAAGGTGCCTTTCGGTTTTCACCTAAAGACGTTTCATTTTGTATTTTATTTTTATTTTTAATTTTGCGACTGGAGGATGAAGCAGTCTTGTTGAAGTAGGCTGCATAATATAGGTCAATGGTGAATCCTTCCTTGTGATCACCACTGGGTATGCCCTCACGTAATCCCACAAACTCTGCAATTTCCTCATCATTCTGAAAGGTGTTGAGGACTGGCTGGCCTTGTTGGTCCTAATCGATTAATTGTGGGTAGACTAAGGAAAGTCAATCATCAGCGTTGGTGAATTGATGGGAGGATGCAAAAAGCATGCAAACGGATTTAGAGATATTGTAGATGAAATTATCATCATCCAATTCTACATCAGAATCTATCCAATATTCCCCTTCACTTGTTTCATATTCGTTGTCAAAGTAAGGGGTGAATGACTAAGAGTCGTTGTTGTCTGCATTATCTGGCAATTCAAGTGGTGGGTCTTGTATGTCATGGGGAAGGGAAATGGAACTATGACTATTTGGTGCCTGATTGATTTTAAATGTGTTCCAAAAATTTTGTTCAGAGGTAAGCTCCCCCGTTTTGACAAACAAATCATTGAGGCAACTGTCACTTAAGGATCTTTAAGAGCCAAATTCCCACTCTTGGGAGTCAGTTTCGGTGAAGGTTTCCTTAGTGGTCTCGACACTTTCTGAAGCATGCACGTGCTCACTCGAAAGCCCAGTGGTACGCCGATCGTCATTGTCAGGCAATCCATAACCTAATCTAAGATATTTTGGTATTTTGAAAGATTCTATGGGCTCTCTTCGTCCAGTTTTATTTCTGCCTACGCCACTATTTCCATCGTAGCCTTTAGCCTTCATCATGTTATAGCCCTTACCATATTTCTTAACTAGTAATGGGGGTTGGTCTGCCATTTCCTTATAGAGCCATCCTATAATATCGGCAAGGTCCTCGTTACTCATGTCTCCCCATTTGATGAAAACAATTTTTGGTGGAACTTTGAAAATTTCTTTGGGTTCCATTCTAAAACATGGTCGACCATAGACCTTCAAAGACTTGGGTATTGTTGTGATGCTATATGTCATATGTAGTTTGAATTCTCCATAGCCTAGGTCTTGGATCTTGACATTGGGTTCATTGTTAGGAAGTGTGGAAGATGGTGGTGTAGTGGAAGATGTGGACAGAGTGGACGTGGAAGATGATGCGAGTGTGGATGGGTCAACGTATTTAGAAGAAGAGGAGTTAGGAGCTTCTCGGTTGATGGGCACCCAATTTGTAGAAATACCCCTTAGGTTGGTACAATATTGAAAAGGGTCAGGGTCTCCATATATGGTGATTTTTGTGTCATCAAATGGGAATTTTAAGCATTGGTGATATGTGGATGGAACGGATTTTAAGGCATGAATCCATGGGCGGTTGAGCAAGATGTTGTAAGGTAATTCTAGATCCAGGACCTGGCAAGTTGTATCCACAATGACTAGTCCTACTCTAATAGGAAGAGAAATAACACCTCGTGAAGAGTGTTCTTTGTCATCATATGATTTTATGACTATACTCTTTGTAGGGTCCACACATGCATCAAAAAATCCTAGAGCCTTAACCAGTTTCAAGGAGCATATGTTCAATCCTACTCTGCCATCTACTAAAACTCTTATGACCTTGTGCTTATGGACGAAGTTTCAATGTGTAATGCATTGTTATGGTTAGTCTTAGGTGACGAGTAGTCTTGATCAGAAAAGGTGACATGGTGAGGCATAGTGAGATATCCCACCATGGTCTCAAACTGGTTGACATCAATATCCTTAGGGACTGACGACTCTTGCAGGGTTTTATGTAGTATAGCCTTATGTGTGGGAGAGATGTGAAGCAACTCGAGTATAGAAATTTGCGTGGGAGTTTTTCCAAGTTAGTCGATAAGGTTAAACTGACTCTTAGGTTGCCACTATTTTGTGGATGAGTTGGGTTGTGATTATTTAGGAGATGGACCAGGTATGGTGATTTTAGGTTTCCTAGCGGGAGGTGGACCAGCTATGGTGACCTTGCCACTTCGAGTCGTAGCATTGCATTGGGGTGCTCTCTTGAGTGTGATGGTATTGACGCATTCATTATCAGTTTGGATATTGTTTATAGTGGTTCCACCAGAATAGTCATACTTGGCTCTAGCGAAGTTGGCTTGATTATTGTTTATCTTTGGACCTAACATAGAAGCATTATTAGAACCATGGTCTTGCAGTGGGTTCTTATCAATGGTATGATCTGAATTAGAGGAAAATTGTGGTCCACCTACCTCAATGATAGGATTCTCGATAAGGTCTTGTACAAGATTTTTCAGTTGCCGACAGGAAGAAGTCTTATGTCCTTTTGCCCAATGATAATCACAAAATGCATTATTGTCCCACCATGTTGGTTTGAATTGTCCTGGGTCATATGGTTTTTGGTTCTTGAAGTGTGATGACTCCATTCTAAAGGCATTTCTTGAGGAATTCCTCAATGGGCTCACCCAAGGGAGTGTATGTGCGACCCCTGGGGAATTGTCTCATCTGATGGTATTGTCCTTGATTATTTTGGCTACTTTGGTTGTTCGGGGGGACATTGGTAGGGGGTGTCAATATCGTCGTTGATTTGTTTTGCGGTTGAACCCATTTTAGAGCCAGTATAGGACCCATAGTGTTTGCAGCCTTGGCTTCCACAACATCGTCGTTGGTAACATGTTTATTTTTGACCCAGTACTTATTTTTTTTCAGTGGGAGGATTTGTGTTTGTGTTTTTAGGACTGTATCTTAGCTCTCCCTTTGCGATAAGGGCTTTCTCAATCTGGACACCTTTTTCGACTAGGTTTGTGAAGGTTGTGCAAC
This sequence comes from Sequoia sempervirens, assembly GCA_007258455.2. Taxonomy (NCBI): domain Eukaryota; kingdom Viridiplantae; phylum Streptophyta; class Pinopsida; order Cupressales; family Cupressaceae; genus Sequoia; species Sequoia sempervirens. Next base: position 6,137,611 of record VDFB02049217.1, on the reverse strand, counting down.
AATGTACTTGTAATGCATATTTTAAGGGTCCTAGACGTGTTTGAATGAACATGTCCACATTTTCCTTTTTAGGTATGTCGATGTGACACCAACTAGCTAGACTTCTCCATTTTTGAAAGAATGGGATGAATGTTTCACCAGCATCCTCTTGTGTGAGATTGCATAAGCTAGTAATAGAGGTGTCCATGTCAATTTTGTACGCATAATTTTTTATGAATTTTTGTTTAAGTTCATCCCATGTTTGGATATCCTTTTGAGTGGAAAACCATTTGAGGGCAGGACCTGCAAGACTTTTAGGAAAAATTATCATTAAGTATGTTTTTTCATAGGCGACGTCCATACAGTTGGTCACAAATTCATGGACATGTTCGATGGGGTTTGTCTTTCCTCTGTATTTGGTAAAATTAGGTGACACATATCCCAGAGGAAATGGTGGCATGTATAAGTTCATGTCGAAGGGATATACAGATAAATCATATGACACTTCTGATTTCTTGCCAATATTTGTATGTTTTCTATGGTCTTCTCTAGACCCATCAGTTTTGCTTGTAAGGCATCGATTATGGGGTCATTTGTGGTCCCATACATAGGATTGATTGGTACGCCATAGGTCCCCATTTGGTTGTGATTGGATGTTGGCATGTTGTTGAGGTATATATATGTTGTGTGGCATGTATGATGTGTTCAGATTTATGTGTTGTTGGTATTGAAAGTTTGGATTGGGGGTATGTTGGTGAGTATGAATATGGGATGAGTATGTTGGGATGTGTCCCCCAGCCATTTCGGTCGATATTTGGGGAATATGGCGACCATGAATATTTTGGTGTGCGAATGATGCCATGGGCTGTGTGTTTTGACTACCTTGTCCAAAATTTTGGGTTTTTACAAGGGGAATGTTCGTATTTTTTCCTTGGGAGGTGATGGCATTTGACTGTGTTGACGTGTTAAATTTTTTTTATTTTCCTTGAATAAAGATACGTCGTTTTCCTCCACCCAAAGGATTTTGTGAGATACTAATGAGAGGATATGACGAAGATGTACTCATGGTACTAGATGTAGTTGTCAATGGGGGATTTTTATGGCTTGATGACGCCCCCATGGTATTTACCGTAGTGGTAAAGAGAGGATTGGAATAACTTGCCCATACTGCCGAGGAGCCAAAGGTGGTTCCAACTGATTGTGATGGTGTTGTGGATATTGTGGGCACTGTGACGGATTATGATCCTCTAATGGATGGAGCGTTTATTGAATTGGAGTTGTTTGGAATGCTGGAGGTAGCACTCATGGTCGTTGTGACATTTTGTGAGGTAGCGTAAAAAAAGGTATTGCTCGTGATGTTTGGATGTTGACCACTATTTGCCATATTATGCACGTTGTTGACATTAGGGTCAGGAGATGTTGATCTCAACATGTTAATGTCGAATCCATGGGGTATCTTAGCTCCTTGAGTTAAGAGTATGGCCAAATATTTGTCTCTGTCATATAGGACCATTTGTTCCACGAATTGGGACGCCTCTGGATCTTGTGCTGCTACCTCTAGGTTTTCCTCAAGTATTTGTCTGTATTCATCCTTACGTAAGAATGGTTCAAAGGGACTGTTTGATGAGGATGGTATGGTCCTAAGAGGTTGATTATTCGTGTTGCCAAATGGGTCGTCAAATGTCTAATTTGGGTCATACGTGTGATTGGTGACATTGGAATTAAAATCTTGTCCAAAGTTTTCCATTTGTCTTTTCTTTCTTTGGAGTCTAGTTTCCACCATAAAAGGGAATTACTCAAAATGAGGTGATGAAAATGATGACGAAGTGTAAGGATGATAATGCAAGGTGATGACTAAGGAAATGATTGATGCAAAATGACAAGGTTGTCAAAGCCAAAGTGTCGAATGAGGACTAAGATGGTAATGCTAACGAAGGACCAAGGTGATTAATGCAAAGTCTAGGTTCAAAATGAGGACTAGGGGTGGATAATGATGACTAAGTTTGGAAAATGTTTGGAGAAAGGTTTGTCTAACCACTCTAAGCTTGACGTATGTCTCAAGTTAGGTTATCAAAGGGACTTGCTAAAGGGACTAAATGACGAGTGAGCCTGCCTAACTAGACTATTGAGTTGGAGGTTCTCACTAAAATGACAATGACTGAAAAGAGGAATAATGACTATGTCCCAAGATATCCTAATTTTGAAAACAATGGTCTTTGCAAAGTGAGGAGATTTGGCCTAATCCAAAGTGTGCCCAAGATGAAACCTAAGGAAAAATGACGATTATGACCCCTAGTGAATGTAACTAAAATATGGAAATTTTAAACCTATGGTTAAAGTGCAAGCTAATGAATGCAAATGATGGATGTTTTGAGCAATTTTGAATCTGGTTTCTGACAAATACTTTTGAAAGAAATGTTTGATAGTGGGATGAGATGTCTGGACTCAGATCCTGGTCTTAAACATGGTCTACCTTGTTAACAAGCAAATGCATCGTTACAAGTAGCAAATGTGTTGCAGTGATCAAATGCGGCTCGCGGAATGTTAAATGCGGTTTAGTTTTGCAAATGCGGCTTTAAAAAAGGCGAATGCAGCTTAATACAGGAAAATGCGGCTTTAAAAAAGGTGAATGTTGCTTGATACAGGAAAATGCGGTGTTTGGAGTATCAAATGTGGTTTGTCAGAGTAGATGCATTGCAAAGTTTATCAAATGCAGTGCGATAGAGCGAATGTGGTTTGATAGATGCATCTCAGGATGCTAAAAATTCAATTTTCTGATGTTGTGGTTAAAAACCTGAATTGTTGAAAGTTTGACTGTCTGTTCTGAGATGTTGGAGTGTTGTTTGTTTTGTTTGAGTAACCAACAAACACTTGGAAAGCACGATCCTAATAGGCCAATAGGCCAAGGGTTTGTATACTTGATATAGCCCACTGATATACCCAGATTGGTGCTAAACACCTTTCCTTCTCGAGAGCGGATAGCTTAGAAGTTTGGTGGCACTGGCTCCCCTCCACGTCTCATTAATGTCATTCGGGCACACCAAATTTGGATTCTTGGGTTATCACTTCCCAAGAATTTCTATCTCTACTCAAGGGGATCAGTATTGAGTGTCTTCGGGCATGATACTATACCCTGCACTATATCAAGCAACGATTGAAAAATGGTTGGCCTCTAAAACAATAGGTGTTTAGTAAGGGAATTTTGTTTGTAGGGTATGATCCATATGGCGAGAGTCCCCTTTCAGATCCATCTCGTCAGAACCATACGTGTGATTCTTGGGCTTTCCCCAAGAATCCACTTTTATATACTGGCTGGAAGTCCCTCGGTTTTAGGGTGCTATCAGTCTGAGTCGTCCTGGGGTGAGTACTTTTTCCCACCAGAATAGGCCCAAGTTTTAGAGTCAGTAACCGTTTCTCTTACACCCAGGATCACCCGAAAGTGCAAGGGGAGAGGATACTTCGATTACTAAGTCTTAAGGGTGTATAAAAAATAAAATGGGTCTAGTTTTATGATCACCAAGTTTTCACAAGGTGAGAGCATAGTCACCTACCATTTGCAAACACAATCAGAAATGAAAGACATGTTTGTTTTAAGTGCACTAAAAGGAAATGTGTTTTAATCTAAAAAAGACAAGCACAATGTTTAGTATTGAGTCTTCGACACTCGAACCTACAAAACCACAAGTTAGGAGTTTTATCCACCAGTCTTGGACCCACGAAATGTAACCGCCACACGCTGAAAACTAAGATTAGTAACATAAAAACCTATGCTAGGAAAAATGCAGAAGAAAACCAGAATGCAAAACAAAAAAAAGAACAAAAAATAGAAAAACCCGAATGCAAAATTTGAAAAGAAATTTTACTAGGAAAATGCATCGCAGTAGAGCGAATGTGTCTCTCTGTGCAGCAAATGCGTCGTGCTACCACGGTCTGGTCTAATAGGAAGATGCGGTTCAGGAATACAAATGCATTGCTTGAAGAATTAGATGCAACTCGATCTATCAAATGCGATGTTTGCGACTTTGTATGCGGTGCATCAGAGCGGTTGCGGTGTTTTGGCTTTGAATGTGTCGCGACGCAGCTAATGTGGCTCAGGAAAACTCAAATGCATCGTTCTGTACCTGTACCTATAAAAAAAATAGAAAACTGAAAACCATACGGAAACTACAAAAAAATTAAATGCATCGGGTTCACCAATGTATCTAAGGGTAAATTTCCTAAGGTTGGATTATCAAATATCAAAGCATATAAACCCAAAGAAAAACTATCAAGCACAATGGAAACTAAATAAAATGATTATACCTGTCATTGAAGCTTCCTTGATTACCTTCATAGCACCTTCTAACTTGTTGATGGTTTCCCTCAGATCGAACGTGTGAGCAATTTGAAAATAAAGACTAAGTCCTACACAAGCTTTGAAGGATTTAAATAAAGACTATGCCTATTCCTATGACAAAATGACTCTAAAATTCCAAATAACTCTAAGCATTAATGCGTCAAAATAACGAAATTCATGTTTAATGTAAAAATGTGAGCAAAATAGCATTTTATAGAAAATGCAATTTTGAATGGACGGACGAGATCGACTTTCGATAGAAACCTAAAATCAGAGGACAAGATTTAATGTGATAATCCCTAATCAGGGTTAGGGAAAAATTATTAAATGAGTGGTCGAGATGTCATCTGAGAAAGTCGAATGGGCGGTGGAGAATAGATGAGATAATTAATTAGAAAAATAAAGATTTTCAAAAATCAAGAAGATAAAGACTACCTAATTTGTGAGATTCGAAAAATAAAGAAGATAAGAGTTGAACTGAAGATCAGATTTGGAAAATCAATAATTTGCTCAATTACTTGATTTTTGGAAGAAAGTTACCATTTTGAATTAAATTAATTCAAAATATGGATTTTGTGAGATAATAAATAATCAATTTTCAGATTATTTACTAAAATGAACTTCAATTAAGAATGTGATATCATTTTAAATAATTTCATTTATTTAAAATAAAGGAAATGTTAATTTTGACAATTAAATAATTAAAGATAATTATTTAATTTAGAAGATATGATTAATGATTAAATAAATTAATAAACTCATTTAATCATGAGAATTAGTGACATTAAATAAATAAATAAAATTTATTTATTTAATGAGGAAGAATAAATGAATAAAGGTAATTAAATAAATTAAGAAATTTATTTAATTAGGGGAAGACTTAGACTATTAATGACGTATTTAATAAATAAATAAAAATGTATTTATTTAATAATCATGAAGAATACAATAGATGTGAATTAATTAAACAATTATAAATTATTTAATTAATAGTCGAATGTGGACCAAGGACATAATTAAATGTCATAATTATGCTAGGATGAAAGTGGTAAAAATAGAACTTGTAGGCCTAGGTCATTTTTAAGTGTCTACAGACTGTCACACTAAACTGTCACTACACCTTGTTTTATTCCAATATATGAACATAGTATCTTAAGCCAAATGGCTTCTTTGCAAGCATGAGTAGCTACCATATACTCAACTTCAATAGTGGACAAAGCAACCACAACCTACCGCTTACTCATCGAAAAATTTGTAACACCAAATAAAGTAAACACATAAGACTAGAGGATCATCTACTATCAACATCACCTATCTAGTCTTGTTATGCCTTGCATAACCACCCCAATTTTATTTTGGTCAAAATGGGTCCCCCTTTGTGTGTTCATTTCTTTTCCTTTCCCTCTTTTGGGTTTTTTTTCCTTTGTTTTTGAACCCTAAGGGTTGTTTCCATTTTTGGGCTTTGTTTCCTTGTTTTATTCCTTCTATTCGAAATCAAAATTCCGAATCGAACTTGCACCTTTTGTCAAAAATTTGAAGTTATATTTGTTTCTCTAATTCTGCATTTTCCTTTGGTCATAATCAAAATTATGAAATGAACTTGCATTTTTTGTCGAAAAGTTCAAATTCATTTTTTATTTCTCCGATTCCGCGTGTTTTTGTGTTAGGAATCAAAAATTTAAATTGAACTTGCACTTTTTCTTGAAAGGGTCAAGTTCGATTTCTTTTTCTGATTCTGCATGTTTTCCTAATCTGCCTTTTGGTCCGTTCAAAAATGTGATTTTCGATTGGACTTTTCTGATGATGGTCAGGTTCCAAATGGTTTTCTGATACCAATTTTCTTTGCTCACCTATCACATTTATTGTGGATTTTTCCACATGTGTGAGGCCAATATTTAATTGGATTTCTCATGCAATTGAGCTGATAACTACATTTCATTTTCATAGAGAGTAGAGTGAAAGAGTAAAGGAGCGTTTGGACTTGGGTGTTTGGGGAGTTGTTGTTTTGAGTCACCATTCATTTTTTGAGGTAGGTTTTCTTCTGATGTTTGTTTTCCTTATGTTTTGTTTGATTTCTTTCTTCTTTAATTTTGTTTTGGCCTTTTTGTTTTTGGGTTCTCGTGTTTTTTCATTTTTGTTTCATTTTGTTTGGGTTTTTCCTTTCATTGGTTTGCATGCCTCACTTTTCATGAGTTTGTGTTTTCTCGATGTGCCCTGGCTAGAGTTTGTGTATGGTTTCTCGGCCAGACCATTAAAATTTAAATTTTGAGTCTTTCGTAATTTTGATTTTTTCCTTGACCTTTTACGAAGTGCTTCGAATCCCACATGTAATTCCAATTCTGAAATCCACATTCAAACTTAGTGTATTTTTTCTCAGGGGCCAATTGGAAATCCAAGTTTTGAATGAATTTTTACCCAGGTTCAGGTTCAATGTGCTTCTCTCATTCCAAACTCTAACCTTGTAACTTAGCATATTTTCCTAGATATTCCATTCATAGTTTCAAATTTTGAATGGAATTTTTGACTAAGGGGTTAGGTTCAATGTCCTTTTCTACTTCCAATTTTCAAAGCATTTACAATAGAAATGGTTTCATCGAGTTTTCAAAACTCCATAAATCACTTTAACACATTGGTTCAATTGGAATTTTGAATTCTAAATGGACCTATGAACCAAAGGACCATGTTCTACATACTTTTCCAATCTTGTCTTCTGATAAGTGTCAAACCAAAATGCATTATTTTAGTTAAGTTCGATCAGAATTCAGAATTCTGATTATTCTCAAGAGCTAAGAGTCAAGTTCTAAGTGCAATTCTAATTCCAATTTCAGCTTACAATAGATATGTTTCATCAGAATTCTGAAGTCCGATTGAACCTTTTTACCCAAGGTTTAGGTTCAATGTTCTTTTCCAATTTTGATTTCAAACATTAACAAAGAAGTTTTATTGCTTTTTGAAGGGGTTCTATTGGGGTTTGTAATTTTGATAGAACATAGTGTTATAATAGGGATTTGCACCCGCATGTAGGGCTGGAAAGCTCTACAATCCATGTAACATTGGATCAAACTCAGGTTGTGGGTGACCTATAATGAGATTGAACCTCCGGATTCTAGGCTGGCTTCCTATTTGTTCTTCTGTTTTAACTAATGAAACTGGTTGGGAAAAGGGAAAAAAGTGCTGAAATGAATGCAAAAACTAATTTTTGTTCTGGCAATGCACTTAGATAACGATGTTGCATGCAACTTGTTTCACAATTACTTTTCAATAAACCTATTCGCACGACTAAATCTGAATAGTTTAACCACATAAATAATTTATATAAAGGCTTGACTGTATTACCATCTTTGAAGGAAAAGAACGTCTTCACAACTAAAATAGTAAAATAAGTCAGATGCACAACATATAACCTATGGAATCAAAACTTAGTTGTATACAAGCACTTATGAATGAGATGGGAAAATAAAGGTTCCTGAGATTAAAACACGATAGATTCCTTATCAAATCATTCACATAGCATGACACCTGAGATTTTGAAGGCAAATACTTAGTACACTAAAAGGTAAAAGGAAAACTTTGCAAATTGATAAAACTTGATTAACCTGTCATAACCTGCTGAATGTGTTAATCTTGAAAAATAAACTGAGTTACAAGAAGCCTTCTTTGCAAAAATTGCAAAAGCAAGAGAAATCAAGAACTAGAGGAAAAAGACTAACTTTTTCCAATATATACAAAAGGCATGCACAAAGCAGCCAGTAATAGAACTAAATGAGAACTGAAGTGAAAACAACATTTCCAACGTGAAATCTGAGCAGAAGAGAAAACCCTAATAAAAATAGCCCAAACTCATGCGAAAATGAGTGTATGATGATCCAAACTCAAGGTCAACTCATATCTGAACTATAAAGTACTCAAACTGCACTGAAAATCCCACAAAAAGTGGGTCCAAGCATGCGAAAGCCACCTTTTTTATGTCAATACACCCATGAGAATTGGAACTCCTCTAAAATTGACATGAAACTAAAAGAAAACCTCCATCATTTTCTCCATTTGCATGATTGGATCCTCGGTTGACTTTCACTTATACTCTTGCATGAATCTTTTTGAAAAGACAATCTTTTAATTAAATATTAAAGATAATCATTTAATGATTATTTTAATATTTAATATGTGATTGATTCTTTCTTTTACATGATTACATATTAAATATTAAGGTAAAAATTAGAATATTACCTTTAATATTTAATATCATTTGTTATTTTTGTCATAATCATGCGAAACATGAGATAATTCTCCCCTTAGAATGCGCAAAGTTATTTTATGAGCTTGACACTCCATCTAAAGAAACTTCACGAGCCACCTCTACATATTAGGTTGATTGAATTTAATAAATCAAGACCACATCATAATAATAATGTGAAGTGATTTATTAAAATCATAAGTCAAAATTGCTCATGATTCGAATTAAGGATTTTGGGTAAAATCCATCGAACCCTAAAGACCTCCTCCATTATTCACTTGGTATTTTGCATTTGGTCTTGACTGCTGCACCGCCATTGGAGTAGGGTTGTGTAACAGAATAATCTATTCTTCTTTGCTGAGAAAACTCTATTTTCCTTCAAAGGTGGTTTATTCAAGCCTTCCTTAGAATCATTTTTGTGGTCAAACTGTCGAATTGACTTGTGTGGATAGTTTTTCTGAAGGTTATTGTGAATCATAGTTGCAAGTCTTTATCAATTAGGTGCATCATTAATTTACAGTTTTACGTGCATTTATTACATACTTCTATCCCTTTTCCAACAAGTTACCAAGTTATTAATTTAGGAATCATATAGGAACCAACCTAGAATCTGGAGGTCTATCTTCGCCATAGGAATACCCACAACCTAAAGATAGTTCCCATGTTTCAACAAATTGCTGAATTTATTCATTCAAACATTTAGGTGCAATCTGTTTGATAACAATTTTTGGCACGCCCGGTGGGACTCTGAAGATCACTTCAAAGGAAGAATTCAAGAGTTTCAAGCTACTGTCCTGGTATATACAACAACGATTTTTACCTTTCAGAGGTACAAATTTATACTTGGCGACTCCGAGCATATTTACTGGTTTCAACAAGACTCAGTGCTGGTATGTTTCAAACACAAGCCTTATTTCTAATTTCCAGCTAATTATATGAGTAAAGATGTCGGGTTTTCATAGTCAGCATGGATACCCACTTCCGTTTCATGAAATTCCTGTCAACCAATCACCCTATCAGCCATATGAGGCCAATCATGTTGCTGGTTTTATCCCAAATAGCCACGCAACAATAGCCTATCAACATGCTCAACATACTTACCTCCCACCCACCCCTGCTCAGCCTTCAAATCAATATTCATATGTCCACAATCAGCTCCAAGAGGTAGATGATATGAAGAATAACATGAATAACATGAAGGACATATTGTTAGAATTCACAAACCAGGTAGAAGAGATCAGGAGGCAACAAGAGTACGATCAACATCAAGTAGAGATGGCCTATCAGGCCTATCTCTATGAGCAAGAATTACTGACGTAGAGGAGACAGTTTGAAGAAAAGCTGAGAAGGGAGTTAGTTGTATAGGAGGAGCAGATCAAGTCTTTGCTTGCTCAAAAGCATGATATCCAAACAACTTCTTGCATTTCAGATCAGTTTCAAGAGGAAGAATTTCCAAGGTATGAAATCCCAAATTTTACAACCATTCATCCTTTGCAAATAGAGGAAATTAATCTAGTACAACCTAGTGTAGTTACAGAGCAGCCCATTAATAAGGACACTTTACTCCTCATGGAGAAGGTCAGAAACATAAACCCATTACATTTAGCTTTGGAAGTTTACCGATTAGAGCAACAAAAGAATGAATAGAAGGAGCAGGAAGTTGTTGCTACTTGTACTGTGTCCCCAACTCAAAATTACCATATTACATGCGAAGATGATATTGGTTCAAACTTATTGTTGAACCCCTTAGATTTTGACTCATTTGAAAAAATTTCTAATGTTGTTTATAACATGGATGAAAACATAGTACATGAATTACTAGTCAAAAATCTTCACTTACAAGATGCCCAAGCTTCATTTGAGAAGGCACCATATGAGGAAGAACAATTGGTTTATCTGTTTGATCAATTACCTGGTTTTATTGAGCAAGCTGAAAAGAGCACACATGAACCTGACTTACCAGTTGATTTGAAACACCCAGAAGATATTGCAGAACATGATGTATTATTGGTTCAAGATGAGATTGAAGCCTCAATTCATATGAGACTGCATGAAGTTTCCAAAAGTGAACAAACAAGTAGATCATAACTTGTGTTTCAAAAGAATGAAAGGTAAGTTATCTCATGCCACACAGTAATGAAGATTATGAAGAGGACCTATTTTGGAATGACCTTGAATCCTTTGTTTCAAGCTTAGATGACAAACAGAGAAAATTGAACATGTTCATGTAGAGAAAATTGAAAGTGAAACTAAATTTTTTTCTAGTTTATTTGATGAACTTCCTCAATTTGTTGATGAAAATGAGGATATCACATGCACGATAGCATCAATGCCTACTTTTGAGCAGCTAAGTGATAAAAATCATCTAGATTTAATGCATAGTTATGAGTTAGTTGAGAATATGTTTTTAGGCATCATAGAAAAGTTTTGTTCTAGCATTGATAATGAGCTAGTACTATATGAGCCAGTAGCATGTGATCAGCCTGTTTAGATCAAAGAGCCACACATTCCTTCATTTCATTTATGTGAACCAACTCTTTCAGATCATATTGAAATTGAGGCAACAAGAAGGAAGGAAGAAAATCTTACATTGCATGCAGTGGAGTAGTCTAATAAGCAAAATGGAGAGACAACAGTTTATAAACATGAAGACAACAGTAAGAGGCCAAGCTTTATCCTTTCAAAGGGGTGTCCAATCAGGTATTTATCATATGAAGAGTCTAAAAAATTACAAGTCATGATTCTGCCAAAGCATGTGATTGCAACTGCAGAGCAATAGGTTAATCTTAGCTATATTCCTCAAAATAACATCTTTGGTGGTCAATCAAACGAGGAAGGCATGCCTATGAAGATGTTTCAAACTTTTCTACAATAGTTAATCAAATGTTTATCATTTATATATCTCTTTTTGATTGATCTTAAGGATTTGAAGCATCCTCTGTTTTTAAGGAAGGGCAGCTATTTCTCACAGCCAATAAATGGTCATGTCTGAGCATTAACAATGTTGGTTAGTGTAGGGTAGGGTAGATTTTCAGTTATGCTTTCAATAAGTGCCCCATGGCACATTTAGTTCCAGTATTGTTTTGCTTTCAATAAGGTGCAGTTACTGCACATTGGTTTCCAAACTCTATGTTAAACAAAGTTGCAGTAGTTTCTTTCAGTTGGTGTGGTTTGAAGATGAGTTACAAACTTTTTCAGAAGTTTGAAGAGTAGAGATTGACTCCATGCCTAATGGATATACTGGGCAACTGGTCTATGATGTTTAGCAAGAAAAAACTCCGCAGAGGTCACCAAATTGTTACCTATTTTTTAGCTACAGCTCAAAATAGGTGGAGCTGAATTGCATTCATCACAGGAAGGTACAATTTTTTTTTGCTTAAGTATTCATTATGTTCCATAATTTGATTACTTGTGAATTTCAAGTGTTATTATGCAAATTTTTGTAATAAAGGACCTCATAAGTTTGCATAAAATAATGTTGTTTTATTCATATTGGAAAAAATGAAGCCCCACACAAGTCGTGGGAATAGCTTAATTTGATTTTCATAATCAAATAATGAGTATAAAAAGGAAATGTGCACAACACAACTAAAGAGAATATAGGTATAAGAGAGAAGGTGATTCACCATTGCCTGAAATGATGAATCCTTGTCATTGATGAGCTCAGAATATGCTCATAATTTGAGTATTATGATGTATTTTTAATATCTTTAATCTTATTGCTATGGATGTTTAAACTCTTTAATTAAAGACTTTTTATCTAAAAATGGGTAATATCTTGTAGCAATACATTCCTATATTCCTACAGCTTAACATCTCTATGTGTCTTATTAATTACCCTGTTTGACCTCTTGAATGACTGATATAATGCATGTGGTTTTTGAATAATGAAATAGATTTAATATGTGATTAATGAATGTATCGTGTTATTTTCCATGCATGATTTCTTTCACTTTTGTTGTCGTGTGCATCACAGGTTATTGAAGGGAGCATGATCTAGTCAAGCATAGCAGACTTCGGCCTTGCAGTAAAGTCCATTTGCAGCACAGTGTCAAGGAAGTTGTTCTAGTGAAGACACTCTGACCGGGTTGTTGGGAAGAAACCTAAATGATCATCAATCTAGAAAGAGTGGAATTCTAAATTCTCTCTGGATCGTGTTGAACGGATATGCTTTCATTTATGAAGTCTATTCCTCAGTTTTAGGATACATTTATGTCCACGTCTTTCTCTGTTAGAGTTAGTTAGTTTCTTTTCTGGTTTAAATAAGTGTTTCTCCTATGCAAGTGAGCAAGAAGAATATGTAAGAGTTAGTATTATGATAAGAAATAGAGTTTTGTGTTAGTTTTCATATGAGCAGAACAATGTATATCATTCCGAGTTTATGAATAAAAACTGATAAAGTTTTGAGTTCAATTCTTGCATAACTGGTTGATGCTTGCTAAGGGGGGCCACTTAGTAAGTATATGTAGTTAGTTAGTTAGTTTATTTCCTGTTGATCATAAGTTAGATTTCATTCTGGAAAGTTTCAGCGCAAACTCAGTCTTATATTGTTCCTGCAGCATCGGGAATCCATCCTTGTGTTTGTTCCTGTAGCATAAGGCCAGTTCATAGTTTGTCTCTTAGTAATAGTCATCATGATTTCTGCTTTGATTAAGTTTAGAAGGCTTTGCATTACATTCCTGTAGCATAAGTAAAATTTCTTTCATGCATTTATTTATGGTAAATCGTGACTAAAACTGGTTCTTAGTGCATATACAGTGCCGCTCCATTTCAAGTATACGTTCCCTGGTTTGACAATGTAAATGAACGACCATAAGAATATGTTAGTCGCCTGCTAGAATGTCCAATTCCCAGGTTAGGATTTTTCGTGACTTTTATATCCTTTTGTGGATGCTACCATTTTTTGGTGCCATTGCCAGGGATGGTGTCAAGCTAAGAACCTATCATAGTCATTGTTAGTAGTAGTTTAGTCTGTTATTCAAGCATTTTCAAAATTCATTCTATTGCATGCATACAAGAAGAGACGCTCTGGGAAGATTCCTCCCTAACCTTCCATTCCTTGATAACAATCTTGAACCAGCTTATAATCTATTTGAGGAAGGAGGAGATCAAGATATCAATCCGTTTGCTGAAAACCTGCTTGTTGAACTGACATTTGATCTAGCTGACGAAGAACCTGAAGAAAACCCATTTGCTTTGATACTCCATCAAGTAACTATGGCACGTAATCCACCTAATCGACCTTTTGATTTTGAATTCCCCATCATTGCTTAGCAAGATAATGATAACCTTAAAAATATTCCTTCTTCATTACTTCCCAAGTTCTATGGACTAGTTACAAAGGACCCAAAAACTTTCTTGTTTGAGTTTGATATCCTTTGTCACAGCTATGATTACACTTTAGATGCTCACAGGATGAAGTTGTTTCCTACTACTTTGAAAGAAGGAGCCTTTAGATGGTTTATGAGTTTGGAAGAGGTGTTGTTGATAGTTGGGCAGCCATGCAAACAAAATTTCTTGAGAAATACAAGTAATATTGTAAGAGTGGTAGTAAGGGTGATGATATATTCAAAATTCAACAAAAGGAGGATGAAAGCCTGGAAGACTATATCTTAAGATTCTTGTTTTCCCTGAAAAATAATTCAGACCATACTCTCAATGAAGAATCTCAAAAACTACTTTTTCTAAGAGGAATTAGTGATACCTGTATAGATGCCCTGGATCTGATGGGAGGAGGAGATATAACCCAAGTATCTTGGGATGATATCAAGAAAATGTGTCTCAATTACTCTCGAGCAATTGCTAAGAAGGGTAGAGGTCATCAAGCCACAGTGGGAAAGTCTTCTACTAGTGGAGTTCCACGAATGGAGATCACAAATTTATTTTCTGACTTCAAGCAGGATATCATAAACAATATGACTACATAGTTGGATACTATGCAAGCTCAGAAGAAACATGAGGAAGTTGAAACAATCTTGGCTGAGTTCTATTGTAGATAGAAGAAACGTGATTGCAGATGTAAGATGGTGGCTAACCTGGAGGCTAAGTAGTTACCTACTGACTTTAAGATGGTAGAGAGTGATGATGACCAAGTATTCTTCATCACACAAAGGTGACCATGGGTTCAAAGACAAGGTATGCCTCAAGACCCTTTAACTTTTGGTAATCCTTATTCTAATTACAATAACCAATGGCAACCTACATATGGCCCAACACCACCTTGGAATACTTCTCAACCACACTGGCCTAACTATCAGAGTCCTCAATGGCAATCTCCTCAAGGAGGTTGGTAGCAACCACAAGGATAATGGACTCCACCCCCAGGTAATTGGCAGCAAAATCCTCAATGAAGAGGTTCTCCGCAATGGCAGAACCAATCCCCTGGCTCCCTGCAGCTTCAGCAGCCACAACCTTCGGCTCTCATTCCTCCTCTTGCAGCACCTGCAATAAATACTGGCCCTCCAAAACAAACCCCTATGCCTACTCAACCATTGCCAAATCCTAATAATAAGCAGCAGCAACAACAACAACCTATGTATTTTACAGAAGCCAATCAGTATCCAGCTTATGCCCTGAATATTCATGATATCCATCTCAGGTCTGGAACCACTCTCCCTGCTCCACAGCTACCTGTCATTACAAAGATTCCAGATTCTACCTCTGAACAACCTACTGATCATGTAGAACATATATCTGTATCAAATACTGTCCCTAAGGAACCTGTCCTGCAGCATCAGGCCAAACCGCCTTTTCCTCAAGATTGCAAATAACTACATCCAAGTCTATGGAAGAGCCTACCTTTGATATTTTGGATCAGCTAAAGAATGACACATTCAAATTCCTCTTTTTCAAGCCATAAAAGATGTCCCAATTTATGGAAAAGCCATTAAGGAGGTCTGTTTAAAGAAACCAGGAAGAAAGAAAAAAGATCCCCAAACTATCCATGTTCTAGGACAGTTGGTAGATATTATGTTAGGGAAGGTAGTCATTCCAAAATATACTGACCATAGGAGTCCTGTGGTACAAATAAATATTAATGGCCAGATAGTAAAGAATGTTTTGATAGACCTTAGTGCAGCCATCAATGTAATGACCAAGCATACAATGGAGTGCTTGAAAATCCCAACAATTCGGTCTACACCTACCGTCCTGCAGCTTGTTGATAGTTCCACAGTAAAACCTGATGGAGTGGTAGAAGATATTATTGTCATCCTTGAGTCTTGGGAATACCCAGCAGACTTCACCATATTGTCCACTAAGGCAACTTTGGGAGGATATCATATTATCCTTGGTAGACCATGGTTAGCTACAGTTGATGCTTTTATAGGATGTCGTTCAGGAGATATGACAATTTTTTATGGTCAGTCAAGAAAGAAATTGGCTTTATATCCACCCACCCAGCCTCATCCAGACTTGTCTCAACCAATTTGGGCAGATTTAGGAGAGGAAACTGAAGAAGTCAATTCATTGGCTCAGCTAATGATGCTGCAAACTAATCCATTTTCATAGCTTCAGAGTGAGGATGACCTGCTTTTACACATTTTGCAGTCCAACTCTGATCTGATTAGCCCATTTGTTCCAGATAGCTATCCTCAATAGTGTTTCTTGCAGCAACTGAATTCTGAGAGCCTGCCACCTGAATCTCCTGTAGTTTATCACAACTTGCTTCCACATGAAATACAAACACCACCTTTATCAGCAACCTCCATGAGTGATCTTATCAAGCAAGCAGAAGTGTCTCCAGGCCATTGTCTGAACATCAATAATAAGCTGCCTCAATCTCAACAAACTACCCTAGTCACAATGTTGCAAGATCAACACAGAGCTTTTGCATGGGACTATGGGGATATGAAGGGAATAGATCCTCAGCTCTATACTCATAAGATCTACATTAAGGAAGACTATTTTCCTGTTAGACAACCTCAAAGAAGGATAAACCCATCACTCAGGGAAATAGTTAAAATAGAGCTTCATAAATTGCTTGATGCTGGTTTTATCTACCCCATTTCAGACAGTCAGTGGGTATCTCCATTGGTGATTGTTCCTAAAAAAGGAGGAAAATTGAGAGTTTGTGTAGACTACAGAGAGCTGAACACAATAACTAAAAATGATCACTTTCCACTGCCATTTGTTGACCAAGTGCTAGACTCATTGTCTAGTAAAAAGTATTTTTCCTTTTTGGATGGATATAGTCGGTATAATCAAATTAGAATTGCCCCTGAGGATCAAGACAAAACAACTTTTACTAGCCTATGGGGTACTTTTTCCTACTCTGTCTTACCTTTTGGACTGTGTAATGCACCTGCAACATTTCAAAGGATTGTGATCAATATTTTTGCTGAAATTTCTCATGATTCTATGGAAATCTACATGGATGACTTCACCACTTATGGAGTTACTTATGAAGAAGCATCGGAAAACTTGAAAAAAGTGTTGAAAAGATGTCAGGAGAAAAATTTGTCTTTGAATAGTGAGAAATGCTTTATGATGATGCAAGAGGGAATTGTTTTAGGCCATCTTATCTCTCAAGTAGGAATTCAGGTTAATCCTATAAAAATTGAAGTTATTCTAACTTTTCCCACACCTATAAAACAAAAGGATGTTAGAAGCTTCCTAGGACATGCTGGGTATTATAGAAGATTTATCAAAGATTTCAGCAAAATAGCCAGTCCATTATATGCCTTATTGACTAAGGATTCTAAATTCAACTGGACTGAGGCCTGTGACAAATCTTTCCTGCAGCTTAAGAACTTACTTACTCAGGCACCTGTTCTTCAAGGACCAAAGTGGAGTCTGCCCTTTCATATACACATAGATGCTTCTAATTATGCCATAGGGGCAGTTTTAGGACAGAAAGAGAATTCCATTGAGCATGCCATATATTTAATTAGCAAAAACCTTCAAGGCCCTGAATTAAACTATACTGTCACAGAGAAAGAATTGCTAGCAGTTGTGTATGCCCTGAACAATTTTTGACATTATGTCACTAGTTACCAAATATTTGTCCATATAGATCATGCAACAATAAGGTACCTCATTAATAAACCTGCCATATTTAGCAGATTAGCAAGATGGCTCCTATTGTCGCAAGAATTTTATATTACAGTTATTGATAAGCCAGGCCGAGCTAATTTGGCGGTTGATTTCTTGTTAAATATTCAAACAACTACACCTCCTGAGGTAATTGATGATAGCTTTCTTGATGAACATCTATTTTCTATTGCTGCTCAAATTCCATGGTATGCGGATATTGCAAATTATTTAGCAGCCAACGAAATTCCAGCACACTTCTCACCAAAAGAAAGACAATTGTTGGTAGATAAATTTTTTAACTTTTCATGAATTGCAGATTGTTTATTTTACACAGGACCTAACCAAGTCATGAGAATATGTGTTAAGGAAGATGAGACCTATGACATTTTGCATGCCTGTCATGATGAGCCATGTGGTGGGAACTTTGTAGCCAAGAGAACATCTATGAAAGTGCTTAATATAGGATACTATTGGCCCACACTACACAAAGATGCTGCAACCTACACCAGGAAATGTGATAGATGTCAACGCATGGTGAGACCAACAAGGTCTGATGAAATGCCTCTAAATCCAGAAGTGGTAGTTAGTCCCTTTGACAAGTGGGGCATGGATTTTGTTGGGCCTATTGATCCTCCATCCAATCGGAAATCATACATTTTGGTGTGTACTAATTATGTAACCAAGTGGGTGGAAGTCAAAGCAATGACACATGCTCGTGACAATAAAGTTGTTGAGTTCTTGTATGACCAGATTTTTACTCGGTTTGGAGTCCCAAGGGAACTTGTTACTGATCAAGGAGCTTAGTTTACATCAAACTTAATAAGTGCCTTGATGAATGATTATAAGATCAGGCATAGGAAGTCGAGCCCCTATCACCCTCAGACCAATGGTCAGGCAGAGGTTACCAACAGAGAAATTGAGGAAATCCTTACAAAGACAATCCAATTACACAAGAAGGATTGGAGTAGTCGCCTTCCTGAAGCAGTCTAGGCCTATAGAACAACATGGAAAACAACTACAGGGTTTACTCCTTTTGAGTTACTCTATGGAAAAACTGCCATGTTTCCAATAGAGTTTGAGTATAAGACCTTGAGGACTGCTCTCCAGCTTAACATTGATATTTCTGAAGCTCAAAAGGAACGCCTACTACCACTGAATGCATTGGATGAGATAAGGAAAGCTTTCCTGCAACATACTGAAACTATCCAACAACAAAGAAAAAAATGGCATGACAATTATATTCAAACTAAGCAATTCTCTGCCGGTGATTGGGCGTTGCTCTATGACTCTAGAAAATTAAGGTAAACTCATCACAAGATGGCTTGGTCCTTATGAAATATAAAATGTGTTTGATAATGGTTCAATTCAGTTAGCTACAATAGATCCAGTCTGATTCAAGCTACTGGTTAATGGACACCGTCTTCGGCTGTATCATAAGCCAACGTCCAAAGATGAATTTATGAAGCAGTTTGTTTTGAATGCGGCCACCGATCTTCCTGCAGCGAAAGGCTTTGGCCTTTCTCCTGCAGCATCTCTTTAAAATTCCACGTTGCATGCCCATAATAAATGTTTCCTTTTAAGAAAGCCATTTTCTCTACTTTTCATCCGTCACCACCACCCATTACTTCTTTCATGTCATCCATCCATATCATCCATTCCGCTGTACCGCCCTCATTTATGGTTTCAATTCTAGTCGTCATTTCATGTTGAGTTGTGAATCTTTCCCAGCATGTACGAGCATTTATTACAAGGTACACGATATCTTTTGTTGTCACATTGTTTATTTATTTCATTTATTTATCAACTGCTATGTACATATCAGTCATTATTGCCTATTCTTTGCCTATCCTTTCACACATGTGTGGACACATGTCAAATTTTAAGTAGGGGGCGGGATAATCCATTTCAAACCTTTTCTTATGTCACTGTCACAACTAATAAGATATTTTTATTTTCTTGTACTTTCCAAATATGACTGTGTGTTTTATCCTAAACAAAAATTAATTGCTTGATTTGAGTAGTTCCTAACAATCATTTCATACAAAATTTTTCTTTGAGTCATTCTTGGAAAAGTAAAGGAAAGTGATGGCAGAGCAGAAAGAAACAGAGCAAAAAATTTTTTTTGAATTTTCAGAAAAGGTTTGAGTTGTAGGAATCTCAGCAGGGATAATTTGTGAATATGGGTGGTCAATTAGTAAGACATGAGCTTGTAGCTCATGAACTCTTGACACAAAATCCTCAAATGGTTCAGGCATTTAGCAATTGTGGATGGATGAATTATTTTTTGAGGTTAGATTCCTTTAATGAGGAAGTTGTAGGTGAATTTCAGAGAACTCTTTCAGAAGGAGAAGCTAAAGTGTGGGGTTTGACAGTGGTTGTAACAGAAGAACAGATTGCAAAAGTAACTGGGTTTCTGGTGGTGGGAGAAATTTTTTCTTCAGATGTTGTCTCTGCCAGGGCAGAATTTACAGTACCAACTGATGGACCCTTGGAGGTTTCAAAACAAGGATGCAAACAAGTGTCATTGCCTTTTCCATACTCAGAATATGTTTCCTTTATAATCAGATATTTGACTTGTGAGGGACGCTTTTCCTATTTGCATTCCTACCATTTCAAATTATTGAGTCATATGAGGCATGGTTTAGCTGTTAATGTTCCAAATTTTTTGTTAAACCTTTTGAAGCAATGTGCCCATGAAACCTAGAGGGGAAGGGATAACTCTATTTCCCATCATGCCCTCTTCACATCCATCTGTTCTACCTCTAAGTCATATGCTGCACAAGTGACAAAAGAAATATGATAGATGTCAACTTTGCTACAAGAGAAAATATTTCTCCATAATCGATTCCCTCTACCTGGGAATAACCCTTTGCAACCAGTCTTGCTTTATACTTTTCTACACTGCCATCCAGACCAATATTTTTCTTAAATACCCATTTGCAGCCCACAGGTTTTTTGCCTTCAAGCAAGGGCACCAAACTCCAAGTTTCATTTTTATCCAATGATGACATCTCTTCTTCCATGGCTTCTAACCAAGAGTCTGAATTAGACATTCTAAATGCCTCTTTTACAGTCCTAGGCTCATCAGCGCTAGAAATTAAAGCATAGGCACAAGTAGAATCAATCAATGAGAACCCATATCTATCTAGTTGTTTTCTTTCATGGGTTGACCTCCTCACTGGCTGAGGCTGAGGTTCTTCTTCTTCAGAACTTTCAGAACTGCTTGAGCTCTCCTCAGTTTCAGGTACATTTTGAATTCTCAATTCCTCTTTCTCTGGTGTAGGAGGAATTAATGCTACATTCTTATTGTTTTCTGACTTTGTCTCTGACTGCAAATCCAAAGTGGAAGGTTTCAACTCACGAAAGATTACGCTTTTGCTGTACAGAACCTTCTCCGTATCAGGATTCCAAAGCTTGTATCCCTTTATGACAACACTATAGCCAATAAAAATATATTTGACAACCTTGTTCTTCAATTTAGATCTTTTCACATCCAACACATGAACATATGCCTCAGCCAAAAACACGAACATGTCTAAGAGAGGGCTTCTTACCAGACCACACTTCCAAAGGTGTTTTCTCAACAAGAGCAGAATTTGGAGAATGATTTATTAGATAACATGCAGTAGATACAGCTTCAACCCATAATTTTTCCTCCAAGCCAGCACTACTAAGCATACTTCGTGCTCTCTCCATCACTATCCTATTGAACCTTTCTGCAACTCCATTCTGCTGTGGAGTATAAGGTGCAGTCTTGTGTCTTTTAATTCTATGGTCTTTACAGTATCTTTCAAATTCATCAAAACAGAATTCACTGCCATTATCAGTCCTTAAACATTTTATTTTTCTACCAGTCTGATTTTCAACAAGATTTTTAAATTCTTTAAATCGACTGAATACTTCTGATTTACTTTTCAAAAAATAAACAAATGCTCTTCTTGAATAATCATTAATGAATGACACATAGTATCTTGATTTAGACAAAGAAGGAACATCCACTGGACCAAATACATCCGAATGAATATAATTTAGCAAACCAGAAGATTTATGAGGACTGGAATAAAATGAAACACGGTGCTGCTTTCCATATATACAGTGTTCACAGAATTCAAATTCAAGATTACAATCTTTAAGCCCCTCAACCAGGTTTTTATTCTTTAAGGTTTTTAAACCTTTTTTCTCCTATGTAGCCTAACCTATGATGCCAAAGCATAGTCTTCTCTGCAGGAAGTTTTACTTCCATAGAGTTTACATAATTAGGGATATTTCCCTCTTTACCTCCATGAGCAGTTTTCAGTGACTTTCCAAAGACACTGTTACATTGAATAGCCTGTGCATCCAGCTTGTACAGGGTACCGATTCAAGCACCTCTAGCCAACACCATTGAACCTCTAGTCATCTTGCAGCCATTTCCAGAGAATGTAACTTGTACTCCAATATCATTCAACATACTTACAGATAATAGATTTTGAGTCAGACCTGGTATATGCATTACATTATTGATTCCCTTCACTCTTCCATCAAGGAATTGTATTCTGACTCTTCCACGGCCAAGAATCTCTAAAGTTGAATCACTCGCCAAGTACACCTTTCCACCATTGTATTCTTCATACTTCGTGAACCATTCTCTATGAGATGTCATGTGGAAAGATGCTCCAGAATCAATCAGCTAGACATCATCTATGCCTGGGTAGCCAAGGTTGCAATGAAGGTGTCACCATCACTATGAGAAGAACCATTATCGGAAGAGCCCTTCTTCTTCTTTTTTTCTCCTCTTTACAATCCTTTCGACATGACCAGGTTTCCCACAGTTCTAGCATTTCACCTTGGACTTCTTGCCAGGAGACTTTGATCTCCCCTCTGATTTTGATTTGGACTTCTTGTCCTTCTTCTTGCCTTTCTCTTTCGGTCTTCCTTTCACAACAAGAGCTTCCTTCACCATCTCAGAAGATTTTCTTCTCATCTCTTCTAACAACAAAGATGCAACAACATCTTCCATCTTGAAACTGGATGTTGTACTCCCAATCGCCATCACCAGATGATCCCACGAGTTTGGAAAAGAACACAATAGAAGCATACAACGATCCTCTTCTTCAGTCTTCACACCAACAGATGTCAATTGAGCAATTAGCATATTAAATGCATTCAAATGATCAGCCATAGACCCTCCTTCCTGCATTCTCAAAGAATACAGCTTCTTCCTCAAGAATAGTTTATTCACCAAGGACTTCCCTTGATAAATAGACGCCAGTCTCTTCCACAAAGAAGAGGCAGTCTTCTCCTCATGCACATTCAGAAGCACTGAGTCTGCCAAACAAAGCCTTATCAGCCCCTTAGACTTCCTATCTACGAGGTCCCAATCTTCTTGCTTCATGCCTGTAGGTTTAGTTCTAGACACTGCAAGCCACAGATCACAATCAACTAGAAGATCCTCCATCTTGAGTTTCCACAACTCAAAGTTACTGCCATTGAACTTTTCTATTTCAAACTTTCCAGATGTACTAGCCATCTCAACCTGTAATCAAAAATAACAAACTCTACAAGACTCCCACTGAATAGAATTGACTCAAAAAACCCAACGTACCCACAAGGATAACACAACTGGCCAGGCTCTAATACCACTTGTAAGGAAAATCAGATGCGGAAACAATTCTCCTAACGTCAATACCTCAGGAAAGAATGCAGATATAATTTTAAATTTTTCAATTACAGTTCAACTAAGATGCACTATGAAACAAATAACAGAAATAGAGTATTTGACAATCACACAGGAACACCAGATATACGTGGGAAAACCCTTACGGGAGAAAAACCCACCACACCAAGAAAAGTCACTTTTTATTACAGTAACAAATAATTACATACAAGTTTCAGACTTATTTTTCTAATGTTTGTTTATAGCAGTATTCACCATGTACAATTTGTTTCAGGAACCTTCACGTTATAGTCCATAGAATAGAATTCATCCACTAATACAATCACTCAACAACTTATTGAATCAACCTTCGAATCAACCAACCGATCACAATCTGCAATCACAGAGTATATCCCTGTTGTTCCATGTCCGTCGAGCTTTCTCACAGAACAGTCACAACGAACTACCTTCTAACTGTTCAGATTCGGCTCCTCCTATTGGTCCACGAGACTCCACATAGGACGGTCAAACTGTCAACAGAATTCACACTGTGTTGGCATCTCGGTGAGACACTAACAGTGTCTCGCCGATGCCACATAACCTTCATATCATTATCGCCAAGAGTTACTGTAGTCTCCAAGATGTTCTATCAAGCTTTCAGTGTTACACCGAAACACCAAGCAGTCGCCCAGACCTATCGCTTTCACCAGGAGATCATAGCGAGTCACCAAAGGTTATACCAAAGTCACAAGTCATATCGAGCTCCAAAGAATAGTTGGCAAGACTTACATCTTTCGCCGAGAGGTTTCTCTGAGATCTCTATTGTCACCCCGAAGCTTTCAATAGTCACCAAGACATTTCCCTTCTCTAAGACTTTTCACCGAGATCTCTTAGCTATTCCAAAGACTCTTCATCATCGGCAAGACTCACCAAAGTCGTTGGGACTTCTTACCGAAACCACCATGTTACATGGATAACTCCCGAGTGTGTCCCTGTCGGCAAGACTTTCAACTATCGCTAAGACCTCACACCGGGATCTTTAAGTTACCGCGAAGACATCAGCAGTATTCCTATCGGCGAGACATTAACACTTTGCTGAGACTTCTTAGCGAGAACCCTCAGTTATCCCAAAGACTTCAATACATACGCTATTGGTGAGAGATTAACACTTCGCTGAGACTTCTTAGCGAGAACCCTCAGTTATCCTGAAGCTCGTAGTCGCCATGAGTCTCCCCAATACACGATTGAATGGCCTGTCGGCCAGAGGTCTCCCGAGTGCTAAGAGGTCATACCAAACACTCCTTGTCACAGTGATAGCTCCACAGTGAAAGCATTCGGCAAGATAGAAACTTGGTCACAATGACCTGTACAAAACATGATGCTACCAATCTGCTAGTCGGCCAGACATGATAGATGTCATACCGAATTCGCTCTAATGGAGGTTTCAGCTTATATTGTTTGAGGCACATATTTCCAACACTTTCTTTTGCTTCTGTTGCCATGTGCATCGCAAGTTGTTGAAGGGAGCATGATCGAGTCAAGCGCAACAAACTTCGGCCTTGTAATAAAGTCCATTTGCAACACAGTGTCGAGGAAGTTATTCCAGCGAAGACTCTCTGACCGGGTCATTGGGAAGAAACCTAAATGATCATTAATCTGGAAAGAGTGGAATGTTAAATTCTCTCTAGATCATGTTGAACAGATATGCTTTCATTTATGAAGTCTATTCCTCGGTTTCAAGATACATTTATGTCCATGTCTTTCTCTGTTAGAGTTAGTTAGTTAGTTGCTTTTCTAGTTTAAATAAGTGTTCCTCCTGCGCGAGTGAGCAAGCAGAATATGTAAGAGTTAGTATTATGATAAGAAATAGATTTTTGTGTTAGTTTTCATATGAGCAGAATAATGTATATCATTCCGAGTTTATGAATAAAAGCTGATGAAGTTTTGAGTTCAATTCTTGCATAATTGGTTGATGCTTGCTAAGGGGGCCCACTTAGTAAGTATCTGTAGTTAGTTAGTTAGTTGTTTATTTCCTGTTGATCATAAGTTAGATTTCATTCTGGAAAGTTTCAATGCAAACTCAGTCTTATATTATTCCTGCAACATCAGGAATCCATCCTTGTGTTTGTTCCTGCAGCATAAGGTCAGTTCATAGTTTGTCTCTTAGTAATAGTCATCATGATTTCTGCTTTGATTAAGTTTAGAAGGCTTTGCATTACATTCCTATAGCATAAGTAGAATTTCTTTCACCCATTTATTTCTAGTAAATCGTGACTAAAACTGGTTCTTAGTGCACATACAGTGCCGCTCCATTTCAAGTATACATTCCCTGGTTTGACAATGTAAATGAATGACCATAAGAAGATGTTAGTCACCTGTTGGAATGTCCAATTCCCAGGTTATGATTTTCCATGACTTTTATATCCTTTTGTGGACGCTACCAGTCATATTTGAAGTCTTCAGTTGTCGCCACTCTAGTGTCTCTAGATTGTTCAGCTCCAAGCTCCTTAGGTTTCCTGCAAGATTGTTGAAAGGTAGTGTTAGAGAAATGAAAATCATATCCTATCTCATGCCTACATTACGAACAGAAATATAACACACACTCAATTAGGTGCATCACCATTAATTTACAGTTTTACGTGCATTTATTACATACTTCTATCCCTTTTCCAGCAAGTTACCAAGTTATTAATTTAGGAATCATATAGGAACCAACCTAGAATTTGGAGGTCTATCTTCGCCATTGGAATACCCAAAACCTAAAGATAGTTCCCATGTTTCAACAAATTGCTAAATTTAGTCATTCAAGCATTTGGGTGCAATCTGTTTGATAACACATAGTTAAAAGAGGGTATTTAATGGATAAAATCTATGATCTATTTCTGACGAGTTTTCTTCTGTTTTGCTTCTCAAGTATCATAAATGTATAATTCAGAGGAGCAACCTAGTGCCAAAGAGGTGGAGAGAGATCAAAAAGATAAGTTGACAAAGATCAAACTCATTACACCATGAAATATAAATACCAAGGGGCTCTTGTAATGTCTAAGTTCACTTCTAGGGTGATGAAGATCACTAATACAATGTTGGGGCATATTGATCTAGAAGCATTCAAAAAAGACACCTTTGATGATGATACTAGTCCCAAATCTAGGAAGATAGCAACTTTAGGGCTTACTCATGTGGCTTCTTTCCCCATTGCTATTCAATGCCCTAAATTTATTCTCGTAGCAATAGAGGTCTACAATCCCATGCAATGTAACTGTATTGACTAATGGGGGAATGAGATAATTAACTTTTCCCTTGCCATTATCAGGATGGTTTTTGATTTGCTACCTTATCCTCAACTAAAGATTATAACAAAATTTGAGGCATTGCATCAGTATGAGAATGATGTGAGCACACACCAAAGACATATGAATAAGAATTGGCTAAAGGCTGGTAAGAAATCTATTACCAAGTTTCCTACAAAGTTTAGGAGATCAGATTTATTTTTAGAAATAGGGATATTATTACATTGTTGAGAAGAGTAATGGGTAAGGAAAACTCCCATATGCATGAAAACTAGATGGTCTATTTCATTGAGGTGATTTTAAAGGGAGCAGTGTATTTGGATTGGGGGTAGATTGTTTCTAATAATATACAAAACCATCTCACCAAGGTAAAAGATTCAAAGGAGTTTTATATGTCAGCATATGTAATATACTATGCAGCTAGGATGGGAAACTTCCTAGGTTTTAATATCGTGGGAGTAAGATTTAAAGGCCCAAGACAAAACAAAATCTAGGAATACTATGACTAGTTGAAACTCAAAGCATCAGAGAAACATTTCAAGAGAGTCAACAATGCCTTTCACTATGTAGTAATCAATCAGTTGTCAGGTGATGTTGGGTTCATGTTGATCACAAAAGCAATGGAATTGTTAAAGAAATGGAGGAACTGGTTTATCCAGTATCCTAAGTCAACATACATCTATTAGTGGGGGTATGATGGAGCTCCATTTCTGCTACCTAGGTATTGTAGCAATAAATTTATTTTAGTTGAGTTCTCCCAACAAATGAGAGAGATTAACCTTAAGTTCTATAGAAAGCATAAAGCTAAAGAGGTTAAGTATCCCATTGATCTTGGATTTTATCAATTTCCATCAGTTGGAGCTGTCAAGTCTGCTACTGGGGAGCTACAAGAAATTAACCTCAAGTTATACCGAGGGAGAAAGGATTTTGATCCAAAAGGAAAAATGAACAATCTGTATGCATCACTTTTCTGCATCATGAGCCAAACATAGAAGACTTCTAGGTAGATTTGATGTAGTACCCCTCCAGTTGCTACTATGTGTATCAGATTGCTTGTGTTTGTTTGCTAGTCATTTATCTATTTTGGATACTATATTGTATTGCTTCTAGTTACAACAAAGATGTTGTGTTAGTTGTTAAACTCTGTGGATGATTCATTGAATATCAAGATTATCTAGTTAAGTTCGTATGAAGACATTATGAATGACACGTGTGTGTTATGGTTATGTTATTTTTGAGTTTTAATGTGGTTATCATGATGTGATTGATGTTTATGATATAATGATGCTTATCAGTCCTGGTGAAGAAGACAATGTAGCACTACTCACTTGTGAGTACCTTGTTACGCTATGATTCTTCTTCACGATGTGTTTTCTGATTCTGAGCGTACCCTAATCCAATGAAATTATGTTGATTCAGAGATAGTGTCAGGTCCTCGTTTAACCATCATTCTTCATTGAACGAGTATCCAGTTGTCACCCATTGTTGTTTGTTGTTTTGTCTTGTCATGTCGATTTTGTTTGTGTTATTTTATTTGGAAATTAATTATTGTTTAATTTAGTTAAATGGTGCATTTGTTAATTTATTTGATTAAATGTGATTTTATTGAGATGTCAAATTAAATAATTGACTATGGTTTGATTTTTTAAGTTAAATTAAACAAGTTATCTATTTTAAAGGAGAATGATAATTTTGTGGAAAGAAAATTATTTAAATATAAATTGTTGAATTAATTATACAAATAGGATTTATGTGAAAAACAAACAATTTAAAAGAGTTTATGTTCAATAAGTTTAAATATCTGAAAACATGAGTTGAAGGATAATATCCTAGATATTTAATGATTATAATTGATTGAGCAATTTTTGGAATGCATGACTACAATCAGTTGAGTTTTGTAACTTGAGGTAATTAAATACATTAAAAATCTTTTGGGGGTTGCAATTTCATTCACGACATTTTTCTGGAAGAATTTTCACGGCAGTTATTCTGGAAAGGCTTTCATCTCAGTTTTTGATTGAAAACGTATTATTGGGCTGGTTTAGTTTGGATCTCATCATCAAATAGCCAGTGTTTAAAGCAGGATTGACATAAGCTTTAGATTTCATTTTCAGCTCAGCTTTCAAGTCATTAAAACAGGTTCCATTCTTGTTTTGCAATATTTTTATCTTCATTTTTTGGAAAGATTGACTTCGTTATACCTGCACATGCAATAGAGAAATAATTAGAACAAGATTTCAAATTTAAATAAAAAGGAAGCAAAAAAAAGATACAAAATATCTTAGAAAAGATTCTTCAAGAAATTAGAAATTGGAAATTGTAGTTTTGTACTTCTAGCTTTTGAGCCATAGTAATTGTCGAATCCATAGATATTAGGTAATATTTTGTATCTGTAATGATTCTCCTGAAAAACCAAAAGATAGTGAGGCAAGAACGTTGCTCCCTATTATGCTTTTGAACGTTTTATAGATTGTTGGTCTTCTTTTGTTCTTGTCTCCTCTGATAGAAATATTTTCTCCTAAGCTATCCTCTTATTATTGTATTTTGAAAGCCTGCTGTTAGAAACGTAGTTGTTTTCCCATTTAGTGGCTTCTGACTTTGAACGGTCTATATGCTATCTACTTTAGCTGCGCCGCGTATTCCCCATTCATTGCAGTTTGTTCTATGAATTATTTGCACTTTCTATTATTGACCTCGCAGTGCACGAGATTCTCTATTGCTATCCTCTAAATAAGATAAATTGGCTTTGTCATAGGTCTGTAGCACCTCTGAATTGATGGTTGTGAATATTTGGTTAAGGGACTCTCTAATACAACACCTAGAGAGTACTATTTTTTTTTAATCTTTTGAGACTTTTACATGGCTGATTACCCTATATAATATCTGTTCATTTTTGGAGATTTGTTTCCTTAATTACTATACTGCCATTTGAATCAAGCATACTCAATGATTTTATTTCTATAATTTTAGAAATCTCATCTTTTGATTGGAATGATGACTCATGCGATTACAACTCATGCACTAATATGCAACCACTGAAATTGAAGTTTCTATGTTTCTAAGTTTTCTTTATTTTGTGGCGCCTTGTAATTTGAGCCTATGTCTGTAGCTTTGGCCGTGAAACCATATACGTTGAATGGTAGGGTGTCTAGATTTATAAGACCTCCTAGATTCCATTCGCAACCTCTCACTAGTGCAACGTTTAAACTTAGAAGGTTGTAATAGTTTCTTACATGTTTCTAATACCTTTGGCAACTTGTCACGTTTGCAGCACTAGAAGAAGAATGTTGTAGAGGATTAAATAATCTTCTTGTTTCCCTTGTCAATCTGTAATAACTGAAGCACTTGAACACAATAGAAAATAGAGTGTTGTAGATATTTAAATAATCTTTCTCATACTGATGTCAATCAGTCTTAGTTGCCGCACATGAGCATAATAGGAAGTTTAAAGATTTAAACTAACCTCCTTGATTCTATCGCCACTGCAACATTTGAAGCTAAAGTATTGTCATGGTTTAAATAATCTCCTTGATTCCTTTGTCAATGTGTCATAGCAGCCGCAATAGATCTTGGTATGTTTTATATTCGTTGCATGCAAAGAAATTTGCTTGTTCAAGTTTATTTTATCATTAATGAGTTCTTAATATTTGCATGGCGTATAGCTTTTTTTTTTTTGAGTCATTTAATATTGGTAATTGCATATAATAAGAAGGATTCGGCCTTGTCTTAAGTTAGAAGTCTCTCTAATTCGATGGCATCTCTCAATTTGTAACTTTATCCATTTCTGATTCGCTTACTCACTTTGTTGCTATCGCTGCTTTACCTTTATCATTACCTAATTAGCAGATAGTAGAGTTGCCTTGGAGATGCTTGATTCTCCTCCATTTAATTTGGCCTTGAGTCTTGTTTCACTTCTTCGTCTTTATTATTGGCGTTATTTAAGTTTGCAACATCAGTGTGTACTTTGGAGCTATCTCCAGATGCTTTATGACCCCTTTATCTTTATCATCCTCTACGTTAGTAGGGAGCAATGAATAATTCTAGTTGACATTAGAAAACAAATATATTTGAAAATAAAAGAAACTCTTCTATCGGCGCCTCTTCCTATCCTGAGAGGACACCATTAGATTCTTTTTGCAACATACCATTATCTAGGGAAAATAGGCGATGGACTTAATCTTTAGTTGTGAATCTTTATGACATTATCACCGCCTTCTCTCCAATTATGGATTATAATTCATAGTTAACTGATTCCTTTGCATGGCACATATTCTTCAAGTGCATGTTCAATAGTAAATGACTAGTTCTATATATTTCATTGAAATATAATTAGATTTAATTCTGATTTTATAATGTGAGTTACTATATTGATACTTAAGGGGTTAATTATAAAGATAAGTGTAAGATAATAGAAATAAGAATATGTATTAAAAGAATTTAAGTAATTGTTTATTTCTTTTTAAGAGTTAAGTAATTGATTGACTCTTATTTGTTTGATTAGTAAATATAAGAATTTTTTTATTACCAAAAAAGATAGATGTAAGAACTTTAAGTTAAAGGTGTGAAATTAATAGATTGATACTATGAATTTATTCTTTAAATATTAATTAGAGTTAAAGAAGGCTTTTATGAGATTTATTGTTAAGGAGGAAAGATCATGGGGTATTTTGTTATCAATATGACTTTTATTTATATTTATGTATAAATTATTATAATTTATAGCTCATATAGATCTAATGGTATTATATGATGAATAATATGTATAAATGTAAATAATTTAATAGCGACCATGTTATCTTTTGATTGAAGAGATATTTCTTAAATTTTTGATTTAGATGAATATGGCTTTTAAATTGTGGATTAATGGGTTATTATTATTTAACTATTCTTTTATTTGATTCGATGTCAAGAAAGCTTTTGTAGAAGAATATTTGGAACACTTGAATAAATCGATTAATTTATTTAAAATTCATAAAGATTTGATCATTGTGCTTAATGGGTGATAAATATTTGTTTACATTTTATGAATGTTCCTTGGTGTTATTGAGTTCTTTAATCTTCCAGGGGATAGGAGAAGTAAATTTGATTTGTAAGCATATTATGCTTGTACTTGGTTGTACAATGGCTATGATCTATTTCAGGAGTTAGCCATGCATGATTTATCTATCACTTTTGAGGTATTATGAGATTATATGGTCTATGTCATGTGGATGATGTGATCATTCGAGAGTTTTCTTTTCGTGCTTAATGGTTTTTCTTTTGTATCTGATTTTGAGATATCTGTACTTTTTCTTCCAAAGGCTTGAGTGTTGATTTTAATGAAAAGAGTTTTTAATAATTGTTTACTGATGTTTTACATACCTTGATCTATTTTTGGACTCTTCCATGCAAGAGTTAATTGTCACCTTAAAGGTGTTGAGTTGTTCAATGATTGGGCCATGAATGAGATATGTTCTACTATGGTTTAGTTTCATATGCATGTTGGCAGTCCTTGGTATTTTTATATTGTGTCATGTTTATAGGAAGAGTGGCTTGTGATAGGGGCCGACCCTAAGCCAAGGTAACCTATCGTGGGTTTTTGTAATTCAGTGAAAACTTTAATAATTAAACTTGGGGTTCATTAAGTAATTAAGATAAAAAAAATGCCTCACCTAGTGCCTTAATGCTTGTCTAGATTAAGGGTAGGTTAAGAAGGCATGGAATGGCTTGGTCGTTTACCTTGTCTTCTTGAAAGGTAATTCGACTCCACATGAGTATGTCTAGGGGCCGGGAATTGGTAGAGATTGCCAGGGTAACTTTGGAGGAGGGCCGGTAGTCTAGGAAGATTCACCAGGGTAACCTAGATCAACTATGTGATGACACTATGTCCTGAAGCATGTTTGTGGTCTCTTATGTAGAGTCACATGTGTTATTGTTGTTGCCTCTGGGAGTTTATTTGTGACTATGTAATTAAAATACTGTCTTGTTGGTATGTGTTGTCAGCCATGTAATGTAACATCTATTCCTTGTTGTCTGTTTTACTATATTGTGGACCTGTCATTATCTCCTAGCACAGAGGGAGTGGGAATTTGGGTACCACGTGGTTGGGAGGAAACCGTGCTATTATTCACCATTGGGTCCTCTTACAGATATTGCTATATTGGATAATATTGTTCATGGAGCAGGTTCCTATCACTTTCTTGTTCGTGATGATGGACATTGAACGTGTTCAGAGATAGGGATATTAGTCTTAAGGATATCATTATCTTCTCTGTATGTTTACCTCATGTGTATGAGATTAATCATTGTATTGAAATTATGATGTATCGATATTTATTAAAATCTCACTTATTGTAATCTGGATAAGTGTATATCTTGACTGTATAAAGTTTATGAAATTGGTTCATTCATGAATTTGATATATACTTATGTTTTATGACTTTAATATTGATGTGATGTTCTTATTTGTATGGTTTTAGTAATGTCATCTTGGAATCCTTAAGACAAATGTGTAATTGAATGATTAAAAATAAATAAAATTATTCAGTTAATTTGTACTTTATGCCTTGTTTTATTGGATTCCTTGGCAAGGCGTTACATTTGTAGGATGAATTTGAAGCAAGGAAGAGAAACTATGAAAGATTAACCTTTCCTTAGATGAGAGAATTCAAGGTTAAAGAAGATATTCCCAAAGGGATGTTTGATAGCAACTTAATCCTTGATCCTCAATATGATAGGGAAGAAGTAGTTGCTCAGATATTGGCACCCATCAATTGGATGGAGAGAGAAGAATGCAAAATTGATAACATATCTACACCTATTGTGGAAAGAAGTTTGAGGTGGATTGCTGAATGTTTGGAGGATAGACAGAGCAAGGCTAGTGGTTAGAGGAAAGGAGCACAAGGGAAAACATCCTCCTTCCCTCCACAAAAGAAATATAGGAGGCCCAAGAAGAAGACTATACAAACAGGAGAAGGAGAGCTTACAATGGAGAAATTTACAGAAGCATTCTAAAAGGCCACAGTCACTTATCAAGCTAATTTTGCAGGGGAAGTCTCAAGGTTGGGTGTTCAACCCATTACCACAGTGTATCTAGGAACAAAGATCACTCAAGAAATCCCTTTTGTTGTTCCTCCTCAAGTTGAAGAAACTCCCTCTACTGCCCCTTCAACAACAAAGACAACAACTAAAGAAGGAGAAGAGACTCCTATAATAGAAGTCACAGAGTCTCCCCTCCCCATAGATTATGAAGACTCCACCACAAGAGGAAGAGAAGGAATTAGATGAACAAGAATCAGAGGAAGAAGAGATTGAATTAGGTGAAGGGAGCCTTTGGAGAGAAGAAGTTGAGCATGTGTTAATAGAAGATGAGTAGTGGAAAATTATAGAAAGTACTGAGAGAAAAGTTGCTATGGAAAAGGCTATAGAAGAAGAAGCTCAGAGAAAAGAATTAGAGAAAAAGAAGATAGAATAAGAGAAATCTGAAAAAGAAAAGCTCGAGTGAGAGAAAGTTGAGAAAGAGAAGCTTGAGCAAGAGAAGGCTGAAAATGAGAGACTTGAGAAAGAAAAATGGGAGAAGGAAAAACTTGAACGAGAGAAGGCTCAATAGTTTTAGGCAGAGCTAAATAAAGGAGAAGAAGAGCCTCCTCATTAGGAACAACAAATAGCAACAACCACTATAGCTCCTACATGGCTGAAATTGAATTTAGAGAAAAGACAACAAGTGGTGGCTCACCCTTTAAGCTAGGATGAAATGATAATGGAGATTAAGGTAGTTAAATCGAAGAAGAAATCAAGGGTCATACACTCCACTAGATTAACTAATTATGGGGATTTGGTTACGGAGATTACTACTCCCATGGTTGAAAAAGATGATTGAGATTTGTAGGCTTTAGATTATCAATTGAATACAATCAATCTAGGCAAGCAAACTTGGAACCAACAAATGACACTACTTTATATTACAGTAATCTCAACAAAGTCTAGAATGGTAAAGGATAAGCAGGCCAAAGATGAGCTAAAATATCAAGTGGAACAAATGAAAAAGTTTTTTAAAGAGCTTACCTTACCAGTCTCAAAAAAACCATCATCATTAGAGGTGCCCATGTTGATAAGCCACAAGGAGGTAGATGAATTAAATGATATGAAAAGAAAGGGTCATTTGTTTGATAAATGGATTAGTGTTCTTAAAGTAGAAGTAGATGAACTTCTCATTGAGGGTTACAAATACTATGATGAAGCATGCACACTTGCTAAACAAATAGAAGAATATCTCAAGAAAATGTGGGAAGATAAAGAGAAATATAGGAAATACTTGGAAAAATTGAGGATCATAGACAAATTTCCTAGGGAAGCAATGATTGAATCTAGGATATTGGGGGACAAAGATCCAGATTATATTAATAATTCTATTGATTGGAAGTTCTTATGGAGCATAGAATAATTTTTTTCAAGGTTCAACATGATGTGTTGGATCAAATATTGGAGTTCAAGCATATTGTAACCAATGTCACTATCGAGGACATATCAGAAGATCATAAACTGAATTCTTTAGAAGAGCTAAAATGTTTTTGGGATAATCGGTTAGAGAAGTTGATGAAGGAAGGAGATATTCTTGATGAGACCCTCTTGGATAAGCTGGTGGATGTTAGATTTGATACCTAATGTGCTTTAAAGGATATAAACCAACTCCAAGATACTACCATATTAACAACAACAAATTTTGAGAAATCGAAGTTCCAGGTGGAATGGATAGATGGGCCTAATGAAGAATTTTTGTAGCACATTTTCAGTAACTCTAAGGAGTATCTTAAGCGGAGTAAGGCTGAAAAATAAAAGGGGAATATCCTATTTTTTGAAATAGGATAAAGTCAACAAAAGTCATTTTTGATAGGATCATATTTTTAGGGCAGCTGCAACAGATAACTTGAGTACCTTTGCAACATATTTTTGAAGGATTTGCTTTCCTCGGTGATTGGTTTTGAACAACAGTTTACTCCAGTTCCACCCAGACTTTCCTATAATTGAGGATCTAAAGTCTAGGTGCCCTACCTTTTAGGATCTAGGATTTTTGAAGGGGATTTTTATGTTACACTTTTCTATAAATTGTATAATTCACATCATAAAAATGGTTGAAAAATTGAAGTTAGATTTGTAGCCTTAAAAATAGACAATTTCAAGATTTTTATGTAGTTAGTTTTTAGAAATTTCTTAGTTTTAGCGATGACATTAAAAGACAATGGTTTTCTATGTGCCAATTAATTTTGCTAGATGTAAATGCTACTTATTTGAATGAAATAAATAGGATTTGAATTTAAAACCATATATAGAGTCATTTGTGAATGGTATTTTCCTTTTGTTTGTTGATCTACAAAAAATTGTGATGAGTTAATTGAATATGTATTTTATGAAATTGATTCTGGTGAAACGAATTGCAAATATGCTTATTAAATCTGCACTGTGAATGAATATAATTGTATAAATGTTTATGAGTTGTTTCATTCATTAGTTTTGACTTTTAAAAAGCTTATTATAGAATTGCATTTCCAAATATAAGAATAATATGTATTCATGTTTTCTATTTTAAAAACTTTTTGTTTTATATATATATATATTGAGTATATATTTATGTATATATGCAATGATGCATACATATGATCATATGTATATATGAGCATGCATAAATAAAAATGTATATGTATACCCATATGCTATTGTTACCCCAAGTTTTCGGGACGGGGACAACAAGTGACAACGGGACGAGTCCCCAAGTTTTCGATTTTTCAGGCCAAATTTTGGGACGACTATATAAAATATAGAAAAATTTAAAATATATAGGGAAACTTTAAATATTCATATGAAAACATGGATAAAGCATGCATATAAACATTATATAAACTTAGCATATAACATTTATTTGAAGAATCCATTGTCAATACTCAATATGCATTCAGAATTCAGAATTCATTATGTGATATTAAACATAGTACGTTGTTGTGGTCCCCTGGTTGTCTCTTGTCCCTGAGACATTTCTGGGATGGGAACGAAGGGGTTTAGACCTGGGGATGCATCCCTAGGTAACATTTCCATATGCAAATACATGATATATATACGACCATTCGTATATATAGATATATATGTATTATATATACATATACACACCCATATATATAGAGATATGTTGTTATGATGATAATGTTTATATATCTATTAATACATATATAAAAATTAAATGAAAATGAATATATATATATATAGAAGTAAGTAAAATGCATACTAATGTTTGTATGAATAATATGTTGGAAGTATGTAAAACATAACATATTAAATGCATGTTATGAGACTTCGGTGGTAACCAAACTTGGCAAAAGAACCACGTATGGTCGATTTTTAATAGTGTGACATATGGAAATGATAATAATATCATTTTACAGCTATGATAAAGTCTGTTACGTTGCCCAAAAAAGTGCATGAACATTTGCAAAGTAATGTGGACTTGTATGCCATGTGAAAAAAGGAAAAGTTTAAATAGGAAACTCTTGCATCGTAGCGCAACATTTTTTGAGGTGTATGAATTGGTAAATACGCATATGATAATTTATTTCTCATGACTCAATTAGGAGTTAGAATCTAACTTCATTCTAGACTATATATGTGTCTATTAGATGACTTTTTCTACTACCAACAATAGGGAAATGAGGCACCCAACTTGTCATTCGACCTACATGGTTATAGATTTGGATTTGAGTTCTTGTTTTTAGTTTGAGAGGCGGAAAAAAAAGGAGAAAGGTTGTGTAACTAGTATCTTATCTATAGAATCTACTTTCTCATTATTTCTTATAAATAGAGAGGTGCATTTTCCCATTTGGGCATTCATTCTCTTTGAGTTCATTTTGCTGAGTTATTTTGTTGTGTTCATTGAGGGAATTTTAGTGTTCATTTTGTGAGTTTGAGAAAGGATTGTTGAGTGAGTGAGAAGAAGTTCATTGTGGATTTGAGTACATAGGGTCAACAAGGAGTGTCGTTGCATTTGAATATAGAGTTGCAAGTTTTCATTGGAAGCTATATTTTCCAGACATGCATGATATTCTTACTTCTATTCTCTCTTTCTTATTTTGAAACTGAGTTGAGTGTTGATTGGAAATGGCTAAGTTATAATTATATGCATTCTCTTGTTATTATATAGACATGATTGTTTGAGTGTTCATTAGCTTGTATGAAGTTGAATTAGGGAATCTATATAGAGTGTGGTATGAGTTTATCATGATTATATGCATTGAAAAGTGAAGTTATCATAAAATTATTGATAATATAATATTATAATAATGTGTATATATTGCTTGGATGTGTAAGGAAGCTAATGTAGCAGAACAAATTCCTACACTAATCTTGAGAGGAGAAAAATGCAAAACTTTATAGATCTTTAACAGTTACATAAACTTAAACACAAATAAACACAAATATCATGCATACCACAACACAATGATTTATGTGGGGAAAATCCTTTTGAGAGAAAATCACCACATTCGAAAAGCCACTGAATATATTATTTAGAAATAAAAAGATTACAATATAGTTTCATAGCAAGCTTCTCATGGGAGTATCACCACTAGAGATCAAGAGACAACATGACCGCTATTAGACTCTTAGAATACACCACCGTCTACATACATCCCAACTACTTATAACAAGCTTTTTGGAACCATCTAGAATTAGGGTTTTACAAGGTCATATTTCATTTGACATGTTAATGGAAAAGCCTTGATGTGTCAGCGGGAAAAAACCTTGATGTGTTAGTAGGAAAAAACCTTGTCATGTCAGTAGAAAACAACCTTGACGTGTCAACGATTTTTTTTCAGGTCGATGCCCTAAACCCCACGTCTTGTTACAAGTATACAATATTTGCATGATCAGTCACCACATTCCAACATACATCCTATCAACAATAAACCATATATAATTGCAAGGTTGAGACACATTTTCCCAACATGAAGACTATATTGTTTGCAATAAAATGGATTAGAAGCATAGTGGGAATATGCTGGATGATAATATGATATGAATACTTATATATTGGTTTGATCATTTTGGGTAGAAAAATTATGTTCTTGAATTTTCATATTCCTTATTGAAAAAGGGTAAGTCATTCCTTGGGGTTAAGAAATGTATTTGATATTGAGGCAATTGTTGAAGCCCAAACATTACAAGTTCGAAAAGGGTAATCTAGTGAATGTGTCAAGCCTTTAAGGTCTATGATGTCGTTATTGTTGTTATCACTTTTGTTAATATTTTTTTTTAAGTGTAACCTTTGAGGTTCAATGGTCATTATAGTTTCCAAGATGAGTAAGGGTGGGTGAACATATGACTATGCTCATAGAAATACAAATTATTATATATGGAATCTCTCGCCATAGTATGTGTAAAATCCACTACTTACACCTTATCGGTTTACTATGATCCAGAATTGCATACTAGTAAATAGTGTTATGCTAGTTGAAGGGTATTAATTTTATGGTCGTACTAGATATGTAGGACACAAAACCAAATACTCAGTTGTGCATTATTATGGTTTTCATACCAAACACTTTGTTGAAGGGTAGGGCCATCTATCAGAGAAGGAAGATGTATAGGGGACCACTTAAGTTTGTGGTTGGAGGAAAATAACTTGGATGATGCTCTCCCTCTTGCAGTTGACTACCGAATCTTGTGAAATAGAAGAAGTGAGATCCATAGGTGGACACTTCAACCACTGAACCACTGAACTCTTGTGAGTTATGATATGTTTGTAATTATGATATTGAAACATGTGTAAAACGTATTTGAAAGATGAGTTTCATTTATTGGAAATTATTTAATGATTACTTCATTCATGT
Source organism: Sequoia sempervirens (assembly GCA_007258455.2). Lineage (NCBI taxonomy): Eukaryota > Viridiplantae > Streptophyta > Pinopsida > Cupressales > Cupressaceae > Sequoia > Sequoia sempervirens. The sequence continues at coordinate 6,098,253 of VDFB02049217.1, read as the reverse complement.
AATAATATATGAAATGTGCATTTTATGATAATGAAAGGAAAAAAATTTATGTCCATGTGCTATGAGGACTTGTGTTATTTACTTTCCAAGTTAAAAATTTAGTTAAATGTGTTGGGTAAATTTGGGGCATGTCACAATTTGTATTTTCAAATATCTTTCCCAGTATTTTGTTGTAGCACTTGTATTCTTTACTCTAAATTGAATATCCAAGAAAAATACTTTCATTAGCTCTTGAATCAAACTTCCCCAAAGCATCTTCATCTCTTTTGATGTAACATTTTCTTCCAAATATTCTAAAATACCTGACAATTGCTAGTTTTCCATGCCACAACTCATAAGGGGTTTTAGTACTATTCACCCTTAATAATCCTTTATTGAGGATATAGACCACAGTATGAACTACCTCTTTCTAATAAACATGAAGCATATTTGATTATTTCAACATGGTCCTTTCCATCTCTTGAACAATCCTATTCTTTCTTTCAAATACTCCATTCTATTGAGGAGTTCTAGAAGAAGATGGATGCCTCTTTATTCCATGTTCTTCATAAAAATCATTAAACTTATTTATTGTGAACTCACCTCCTCTATTAAACCTAAAAGACTTGATTTTAGCACTCACTTCATTCTCAACCATTAATTTGAAAATTTGGAATCTACTAAAAGCTTTAGATTTATCTTTTAAGAGTGCAACCCATGTCATCCTAAAGAAGTCATCAATAAAAAACATGAAATACCTTTCTCCTAGAAGAATCTTTGTTTTGGTAGGTCTACAAAAATCAATATAAATCATCTCCAATGGTTTAGAAGAAGAATACTCTTTAAAATTGAAATTTATCCTTGTTTGTTTTCCAAGCTGACATTCCTTGCACAAAGTACTCATAGGCTTGACTGTCTTGGGCATATATCTTACTACATTTGATGAACTAATCTTCACAAGGTTAAAATCAATGTGTCCCATTGTCCTATCCAAATCCAACATTCACTTTTTTTTCCTAGAAGAAAACTTCTCCCATTGACATCCTTTAGACTTTATATGTCATCGATAGTCCTAGATCCTTCTACCACCAATTTTCTATACTTCCCTTTTTTGATATCACATCCTCTTTCATTCAATATGAGATTGCAACCATTATTGCACATCTTAAACGCACTAATAATATTGCACCTGAGACCTTTAACATAAATAGCATCTTCTATCTTATGATTTCCATCAATACTTATTGTACCTTTTCCATAGATTTTTATTGAAGTATCATCTCCAAGATTGAATATGCCTCCATTCCACTTCATAGCCTGATAAACTTTCTCCTATCCCCTATCATGTGGTTGAAACAACCACTTCCAATAATCCAAGAGTTTTCCTTGACTTTTTCATGAAAAGTAGTCCACACAAACCTCAAATCTTTAGTTTCATCTTCAATATTCTTAGCAGCTATGAACGAGATTCCATCCTCATTATTCGAACCATTAGATACCCCATCCTTTGAAGAGAACATATATTCCTTTGAGTAGAGGCTGCTTTTAAAATTATTTTTTCTAGAATCTTTGTCTCTCTTTTTAGAATCTTTTAAAGGAAATTTAGAAGAAAAATGACCAATCTCACCACACTTAAAACATTTTAAAGGTAGCTTACCTTTGTACTTTTTGATACCCCTCTTCAACTTTCTTACAAAGTTTGATTCTTCTTCATTAGCATCATTACTCTAATTATAAGCTTTAGGAAGTGATCTTAATACCTTTTTAACCACCAACAGTTCTTCTAGTTCTTCACCAATTCCTCTGATTGCATTGACAACTTCATATTTCCAGAGAAAATATCCTATAATATCTTCATCCTCTGACATCTTCAAGTTCTCGAACTTGCCTCTATAGATCTACAACTTGGCTTGTTTTACTTTAATGTCTCCTTGCACCAACCTTTTCCCAGACCTCCTTTATTGTCTTGTTGTGCATTATTTTTACAAGTTTAGAGTCTTCTAGCCTATTCAAGATAACATTCTTAGCCTTTACATTGTTCTCATAGGCCTTATTTTTTGTGAAATCAGGTGGAGGAGTAGAAAGAATAGTATAACCATCCTTGACTGATTTCCAAAAACCAAACCCTAATGAGGTGAAGTAGGTTTCCATCTTGAATTGAAAAAAATTAAAATTTATTACATCAAACTTAAGCACCTTGTGAGACCTTTCTTGTGATATCCCATATTTTCCTCAAGCTATTATACTTCTTCTAATGAACTTGGCTCTGATACCAATTGTTGAATATTCTAGAATATTGAGAGGGGGATGAATCAATATTGTATCAAATCTCAAACCTTCTAGAACAAACATATAATTTGAACAAGAACGTGAAAGATAAAGACAATGCACAACACAACACTAGATATACATGAGAAATCCCACAAGGGAAAAACCATAGTGAGAAAAGCTACTAGGAGCTACTCTCCTAATCTAGCGTCTGAAATAAATAGTAGTTACAACTTTGATTTAGGGCTACAACCTTAGGAAGCTACAACTCCCCGATTATAGTTTTAGGATTACACCCACTAAAGCTTACAATTCCCTAATCTGAGCACACATTCAGGAATGATAATCCTTCCACTATCTGAAATTAAAATTTAAGCTCCATGTCTTTTGATGATTGTAATTCTACTTTGCAGAATCTCCAAATGTCTTCTCAGTTGCCTAGAAGCTCACTGCTTTCAACAATCAAGAAGTTATTGACTTTGGCTCACTACCTCCAATAAAAAATTAATCACACTTCTTCACATGCCTTCTACCATAGGGATATGATCAAAATAAAATTGGATAGGATCTACCACAACTGCTCGTTCTCTTTCAGTCGCTTACATAATCATTATCATTATTCATTATACTACACCCTAGATCAACTAGGTTTACAATTTATACATGATATTACATTGATTACATTTGTAAGTCGGCCAGAGATAAAACAAACAACATGAAACGTGTAGAGGGTAAGACCCAAAAGACTACACACAACACCAGAAAGAGGAAAATGCCTTGTGGATCCAACATGCATTTAGCTTGGTCCAATAACAGTCTTCACATATTTTATCTTCTATAAGAATCATTTGCATGCTTTGAAAATACAAATTAGGTCATCCATAAACAAAAAAACATGTAACATGTAGCATGTCAGCCTTTACATCGATTGGTAGTGCACAAGAAAGATAAAACATTATTTGCATTTCTCCCAGAGAGTCTGCCTAACCCATACAACACCTTCAATTACTCCTTAATCTCCACTCAAACTTGAACGTGTGGCACACACCATCAACATACCTTAGTCGACCCCAATAAAAGCATAAGCCAACAAGAAATTCATTCCAGATAACAACCTATACTGGAGAAGACATAAATCACTTTACAGAACATCAACAAGAATCACATGATATTCAAAAACAATCACACACATCCCTTTCAAAACATCATGTAGCAACAAGGTGGCGGAAGCCAACAAGCATTGAAACCTATAAGGAAGCTAATGTAGTGGAACAACTTCCTACACTAATCTTGATAGGAGAATAATGCAAAAAATTTATAGATTTTTAAATAGTTATAGAAACTTAAACTGAAATAAACATAAATATCATGCATACCACAACATAATGCTTTATGTGGGGAAAATCCTTTTGGGAGAAAAACCCCACATTCCAAAATCTGCCCAATATATTCTTCAGAAATCACAAAGATTACAACACACTTTTAGAGAAAGCTTATCATATGAGTATCAACACTAGAGATCCAGAGACAACACAACCACTATCATACTCTTAGAATGCATCACAATACCATGAATTTAGTACAACATCCTCATAAAATAGGGTTAGCTTCTAGGGAAAGATAAGCCAAAAAAATATCTACCATTAGATATTTGTTAACACACATCCCACTCCACCTTGTTCTCCCATTGTATATTACACCTATTGATGTAACTAGGAAATATATATATATATATATATATATATATATATATATATCCTATCAACGGTAAAACTTATATAATTGCAAGGTTGAGACACATCTTCCCAATAGATATCCCACTTTTCAAACACCTTGCAAGAGCAATGGGAGGGAGTAAACATTGTCTCTTAACTACTAGGGGTTGAGAGGCCCATAATCTCTGAAATTATTTGTGCTTATAGGCTTAGTTAAAGAATAATCAACATTCATCAAAGTCTCTACTTTAACTAGCTTTACCCTATCATCTTTGACCATATCTCTAGCAAAATGATACTGTACATCAATGTGCTTGGTCCTGGCATGAAATGTCGGGTTCTTAGCTAGACAGATCATACTTTGATTATCACATTAAACTGTCACTACACCTTGTTTTATTCCAATATCTAAACATAGTCTCTTAATCCAAATGGCTTCTTTGCAAGCATGAGTAGCTACCATATACTCAACTTCAGTAGTGGAAAAAGCAACCACAACCTACCGCTTACTCATCCAACTAATTGTAACACCAAATAAAGTAAAAACATAAGCACTAGAGGATCATCTTCTATCAACATCACCTACCTAGTCTTGTTATGCCTTGTATAACCACCCCAATTTTCTTTTGGTCAAAATGGGTCCCCCTTTGTGTGTTTTTTATGTTTGTTTCTTTTCCTTTCCCTCTTTTGGGTTTGCTTTCCTTTGTTTTTTCCCTGAAGGTTGTTTCCCTTTTTGGGCTTTGTTTCCTTGTTTTCTTCCTTCTATTCAAAATTAAAATTTTGAATCGAACTTGCACCTTTTGTTGAAAAGTTCAAGTTCAATTTTTTTCTCTAATTCTATGTCTTTCTTTGGTTAGAATCGAAATTCCAAAATGAACTTGCACTTTTTGTCAAGAAGTTCAAATTCATTTTCGTTCTCCAATTTCACGTGTTTTTGTGTTTAGAATCAAAAATTTAAATTGAACTTGCACTTTTTCTCAAAAGAGTCAAGTTCGATTTCTTTTTCTAATTCCGCATGTTGTCTGTCTTGCCTTTTGGTCCATTCGAAAATGTGATTTTTGATCGGACTTTTCCGATGATGGTCAAGTTCCAAATGGTATTTCGATACCATTTTTCTTTGCTCACCTATCACATTTATCGTGGATTTTTCCACATGTGCGAGGCCAATATTTAATTGCATTTCTCATGCAATTGAGCTCATAACTACATTTGATTTTCATAGAGAGCAGAGTGAAAGAGTAAAGGAGCATTTGGACTTGGGTGTTTGGGGAGTTGCTATTTTGAGTCAACGTTCATTTTTTGAGGTAGGTTTTCTTCTGTTGTTTGTTTTCCTTATGTTTTGTTTGCTTTCTTGCTTCTTTAAAAAAAAATTGGCCTTTTTTTTGGGTTCTCGTGTTTTTTCCATTTTGTTTAGTCTTTTTTGGGTTTTTCCTTTCATTGGTTTACGTGCCTCATTTTTCATGAGTTTTTGTTTTCTCGTTGTGCCCTAGCTAGAGTTTTCATATGGTTTCTCAGCCTGACTATTAGAATTTAAATTTTGAGTCTTGCAAAATTTTGATTTTTGCCTTGACCTTTTACAAAGTGCTTTGAATCCCAAGTGTAATTCCAATTTCAAAATCTGCATTCAAACTTAGTGTGTTTTATCTTAGGGACCAATCGGAAACCCAAGTTTTGAATGAATTTTTACCCAAGGTTTAGGTTCAATGTGCTTCTCCAATTCTAAACTCTAACCTTGTAACTTAACGCATTTTCCTGGATAGTCCATTTGGAGTTTCAAATTCTGAATGGAAAATTTGACTAATGGGAGGATCAATGTCCTTTTCCGCTTCTGATTTTCAAAGCATTTACAATAGACATGGGTTCATTAGGTTTTCACAACTCCATAAATCACTTTAACACATTGGTCTAATTGAACTTTTGAATGGAGCTATGAACCAAAGGACAATGTTCCAAATACTTTTCCGAACTTGACTTTTGATAAGTGTCAAACCAAAACACTTTATTTTAGTTAAGTTCGATTAGAATTTTGAATTTCAATTGGACTCGAGAGCTAAGAGTCAAGTTCTAAGTGCAATTTTGATTCCAATTTTCGCTTACAATAGATATGTTTCATCATAATTCTAAAGTCTAATTGAACCTTTTTTCCCAAGGTTTAGGTTCAATGTTCTTTTCCAATTCCAATTTCAAACATTAACAGAGAAGTTTTACTAATTTTTGAAGGGGTTTTGTTGGGGTTTGTAATTTTGATAGAACATAGTTAAAAGAGGGTATTTAAAGGATAAAATCTATGATCTATTTTTGATGATTTTTCTTTTTTTTTTGCTTCTCAAGTATCATAAATATTTGATTCATAGGAGTAACCTGGTGTCGAAGAGGTGGAGAGAGATCAAAAAGATAAGTTGACAAAGTTAGATCAAACTCGTTACACCATGAAATATAAATAGGGCTCTTGTAATGTCTAAGTTCACTTCTAGGGTGATGAAGATTACTGATACAATGTTGGGGCATATTAATCTAGAAGCATTCAAGAAAGACACCTTTGATGATGATGCTAGTCCAAGATATAAGAAGATAGAAACTTCAGGGCTTGCTCATTTGGCTTCTTTCCCCATTGCTATTCAATGCCCTAAATTTATTATTGTAGTAGTAGAGGTCTACAATCCTGTGCAACATAAGTGTATTGACTAATTGGGGAATGAGATAATTGACTTTTCCCTTGCCATTATCAGGATTGTTTTTTATTTGCTACCTTATCCTCAACTAAATATTGTAACAAAAGTTGAGGCATTGCAGCAGTATGAGAATGATGTGAGCACACACTAGAGACATATGAATAAGAATTGGCTGAAGGCTAGTAAGAAATCTATTACCAAGTTTCCTACAAAGTTTAGGAGATCGGATTTATTTTCAGAAATAGGGGATATTATTACATTGTTGAGAAAAGTAATGGGTAAGGAAATATCCCATATGTATGAAAACTGTATGTTTCATTTCATTGAGGTGATTTTAAAGGGAGCAGTGTACTTGGATTGGGTGCAGATTGTTTCTAATAATATACAAAACTAGCTCACCAAGGTAAAAGATTCAAAGGAGTTTAATATGTCATCATATGTAATATATTGTGTAGCTAGGAGGGGAAACTTCCCAAGTTTTAATATTGTGGGGGTAAGAGGTGAAGGCCTAAGACAAAACAAAATCTAGGAATACTATGACCATTTGAAACTCAAAGCATCAGAGAAACATTTCAAGAGAGTCAACGATTCCTTTCTCTATGTATTAATCACACAGTTGTCAAGTGATGTTGGGTTTAGGTTGATCACAAAAGCAATGAAATCGGTAAAGAAATGGAGGAACTAGTTTATCCAATATCCTAAGTCAACATACATCTGTATGTGGGGGTATGATGGAGCTCCATTTCTGCTACCTAGGTATTGTAGCAATAAATTTATTTTAGTTGAGTTCTCCCAACAAATGAGGGAGATTAACCTTAAGTTCTATAGAAATCATAAATCTAAAGAGGTTAAGTATCATATTGATCTTGGATTTTATCAATGTCGGTCAGTCAGAGCTTCCAAGTTTTCTACTGAGGAGATACAGGCAATTAGCCACAATTTATACTGAGGAAGAAAGGATTTTGATCCAAAAAGAAAAATGAATAATTTTTATGCATCACTTTTTTGCATCATGAGCCCAACATAGAGGAATTTTGGGCAGATCTGCAGGATGAATTTGAAGCAAGGAAGAGAAAATATGAAAGATTAACCATTCATTAGATGAGAGAATTCAAGGTTAAATAAGATATTCCCAAAGGGATGCCAGATAACATCTTAACCCTTGACCCTCAATATGATAGGGAACATGTAGCTACTGAGACATTGGCACCCATCAATTGGATGGAGAGAGAAGAATGCAACATTGATAACATATATGCACCTATTGTGGAAAGAAGTTTGAGGTGGATTGTTGAAAATTTGGAGGATAGATAAAGCAAGGTTAGTGGTAAGAGGAAATGAACACAAGGGAAAACATCCTCCTCTCCTCCACCAAAGAAATATAGGAGGCTCAAGAAGTAGACTATAAAAACAAGAGAAGGAGAGATTACAATGGAGAAAGTTATAGAAGCATTCCAAAAGGCTACAACCACTTATCAAGATGCTTCTGTAGGGGTAGTCTCAAGGTTGGGTGTTCAACCCATTACCATAGTGTATCCAGGAGTAGAGATCGCTCAAGAAATCCCTTTTGTTGTTCCTCCTCAAGCCGAAGAAAAAATGACTGAAGAAGCTCCCTCTACTTCCCCTTCAACAACAGAGAGAACAACTAAAGAAGGAGAAAAGACTCCTGGAATAGAAGTCACAGAAGGTCTCCTCCCCTTAGATTCTGAAGAATCCTCCACAGGAGGAAGAGAAGGAATTAGATGAAGAAGAATCAGAGGAAGAAGACATTGAATCGAGTGAAGGGAGCCTTTGGAGAGAATAAGTTGAGCATGTGTTAACAGAAGATGAGTAGTGAGAAATTATAGAAAGTACTAAGAGACAAGATACTAAGGAAAATTTTGCAGAAGAAGAAACCCAGAGAAAACAATTAGAGCAAAAGAAGATAGAATAAGAGAAATCTGAAAAAGAAAAGCTCGAGCGAGAGAAAGCTGAGAAGGAGATGATCAAGCAAGAGAAGGATGAAAACGAGAGACTTGAGCAAGAAAAAGTGGAGAAGGAAAAACTTGAATGAGAGAAGGCTCAACAGTTGCAAGCCTAGCTAAATAAAGGAGAAGAAGATCCTCCTCATTAGGAACAACAAATAGCAACAACCATTGTAGCTCCTACATGGCTGAAATTGAATTTAGAGAAAAGACAACAAGTGGTGGCTTACCCTTTAAGCTAGGATGAAATGATAAAGGAGATTAAGGTAGTTAAATACAAGAATAAATCAAGGGTCATACACTCCACCAGATGAACTAATGATGGTGATTTGGTTGTGGAGATTGCTACTCCCATGTTGACAAAGATTATTGAGAGTTGCAGGCTTCAAATTATCAATTGAATACAATTAGTTTGGGCAAGAAAACTTGGAACCAATAGATGACACTCCTTGATATTACAATAAGCTCAACAATGTCTAGAATGGTAAAGGATAAGTAGGCCAAATATGAGCTAAAATCTCAAGTGGAACAGATGAATAAGTTTTTGAAAGAGCTTACCTTACCAGTCTCAGAAAAACCATCATCATTAGAGGTCCCCGTGTTGATAATCTGTAAGGAGGTAGATGAATTAAATGATATGAAAAGAAAGGGTCATTTGTTTGATAAATGGATTAGTGTTCTTAAAGTAGAAGCAGATGAAATTCTCACTAAGGGTTACAAATACTATGATGAAGCATGCACACTTGCTGAACAAATAGAAGATTATCTCAAGAAAATGTGGGAAGATGAAGAGAAGTATAGGAAATACTTGGGAAAATTGAGGATCATAGAAAAATTTCCTAGGAAACAACGATTGAATCTGGGATATTGGGGGACAAAGATCCAGATTATATTAATAAGTCTATTAATATAATTATTTTTCGATCAAAAATTCTTATGGAGCATAGAATAATTTTTCTCAAGGTTCATCATGATGTGTTGGATCATATAGTGGAGTTCGATCATACTGTAACCAATGTCACCGTTGAGGACATATCAGAAGATCATAAAATAAATTCTTTAGAAGAGGTAAAAGGTTTTTGGGATAATGAGTTGGAGAAGCTAATGAAGGAAGGAGATAGTCTTGATGAGACCCTCTTGGATAAGTTGATGGATGTTAGATTTGATACCCGATGTGCTTTAAAGGATATCAACCAACTCTGACATACTATCATAATAACAACAAAATTTTTTGAGAAATCAAAGTTCCAAGTAACTTTGAGGAGTATCTTAAGCAGAATAAGGCTAAAAAATAAAAGGGGAATATCCTATTTTTTGAAATAGGATAAAGTCAACAAAAGTCATTTTTGACAAGATCCTTTTTTTAGGGCGGCTGCAACAACTAACTTGAGTACCTTTGCAATATATTTTTTAAGGAGTTGCTTTCCTCAGTGATCGGTTTTGAACAACAGTTTACTCCAATTCTACCCAAACTTTCCTATAATTGAGGATCTAAAGTCTAGGTGCCCTACTTTTTAGGATCTAGGATTTTTGAAGGGGATTTTTATGTTACATTTTTCTATAAATTGTATAATTCACCTCATAAAAATGGTTGAAAATTTGAAGTTAGATTTGCAGCCTTAAAAATGGGCAATTTCAAGCTTTTTATGCAGATATTTAGTTTTCAGAAATTTCTTAGTTTTAGCGATGACATTAAAAGACAATGGTTTTTTGTGTGCCAGTTAATTTTGTTGGAAGTAAATGCTAATTATTTGAATGAAATAAATAGGATTTTAATTTAAAACCATATATATTGTCATTTGTGAATGGTATTTTCCTTTTGTTTGTTGATCTGTAAAAAATTGTGATGAGTTAATTGAATATGTCTTTTATGAAATTGATTCTGGTGAAACAAATTGAAAATATGCTTATTAAATCTGCACTGTGAATGGATATAATTGTATAAATGTTTATGAGTTGTTTCATTCATTAGTTTTGACTTTTAAAAATATTATTATAGAATTGCATGTCTAAATATAAGAATAATATTTATTCACGTTTTCTATTTTAGAAACTCTTGGTGTATCCTTTTATGTTTATTAAAAAGAATCTACTATTAAATGTTTAAAATACCAGTTTTTTACTTTCAACCAGCAAAGGCCCCTTGAACATTATAGTCATGTTGACCACTAAGAAATACAGTATAGTTGTGAGCCAAATATTGAGACCTTGGAAGATAGGTAATTTTATAATTAGTTATCTTTTTAAGGAGAAATAAGGTAGAAATATTTTGATTAACGTTTTTTATGTCAATTTGGCCATCAACAAGTTAGAAATCCACATAACCATGATCATCAAGGGAAATCTCATCTTCATTCAAATTACTATGATAACACAAGGAATAATCTATGGTACTACAAAAATATCTGAAGACCCTTTTAACTACATCCCAATGAATTCTACCAGGATTAGACATATATCTAGAAAGAACTCCCATTGCTTGGGCAATGTTTGGTTTAGTAAAAACCATAGTATATATCAAACTTCCAACTACACTTTGGTAAGGAATTCTAGTCATGTATTCCATCTTTGATGGAGATGTTAGATAATCTGAAATAGATAACTTTGTTCCAAATAAAAAAGGAACAAACAATGGTCTACAATCTTACACGTTAACCTTTGTAAAATTGAATTGACATAATTACTTTGGCCAAGCATAGATTTATGTTCTCTCTATCTCTTATAATTTTCATCCCAAGAATGTGCCTAACTACACCAAGATCTTTCATTTCAAATTTAGCAACAAGTTGAGATTTTAGTTCTAAAACCATACCTTTCCCTTTGCCAATAAATAACATATCATCAACATATAATGCAATAAATAGGAAATGATCACCATCAGTTTTATAATTAACATAATAATCTAATTTAGAATGCTCAAATCTAAAACTCAACACATATGTATCAAATTTTTGGTACCACATCCTAAGACTCTATTTTATGCCATACAAAGATTTCTTCAAATTGTAAACCAATTTACTTTTACCTTTCACCATGTAGTGGTCTGGCTATGTCATATAAATACCCCCCTCCAAGTCATTATGAAGGAAAGTAGTTTTCACATCCATTTTCTCAACCTCTAAATCATAAGCAACAACAATAGAAAGAAAAAATATAATGGATTTCATCTTAGCAATAGGAGAAAATATCTCACCATAATCAACAACCTCAACTTGAGAGTATCCTTTCACAACCAACCTTGCTTTGTACTTCTCAATACCTCCATGTGAACCAATATTTTTCTTGAACACCCATTTGCAACCAATAGGTTCTCGTCCTTTAGGAAATGGTACAAGATCCCATGTATCATTCTTTTTCAAAGCTTCCATTTCTTCATCCATAACAATCTTCCAGGATTTTGCATCATTCATACCTAATGCCTCTTCTACCAATCTAAGTTCATCTATGTTAGTATTCAAAGTAAAAATGCATCTCCAATCATCAAGTGAATACCTTTTAGGTGGTTGTCTATTCCTTGTAGGTCCCTATAGACAAGTTTATTTGGAGGTTCTTCCTCCTCTTCTAAAGATTCAAAGCTAGATAAGATCTCCTTAACTTATTGTCTATGAATGGGTCTTGATTCAACTTTCTCAAGTGTAGAAGGAAATTAAATCACATCTTTTTGTTTGCTTCATTCGGGCTACAATGTAACAAAAGAAGTCTTAGTTTCTCTAAAAATAACACTTCTACTATATATTAACTTTTGTGAAACAGGATCCCAAAGCTTGTATCCTTTCACACCATAACTGTATCTGATGAAGATACATTTGACATCCTTGTTCTCCAACTTTGTTCACTTCTCCTTTGGAACATGTGCATATGCTTCACAACAAAAAACTATAAGTTGTATTAATGAAGGCTTGCAACCTGACCATGGTTCTATAGGTGACTTATCAACAATAGTTGATGTAGGAGACTTGTTAATTAGGTAACAGGAAGCGGCAACAACTTCATCCCAAAACCTTTGTTCTAGACCAACACCACTTAACATACTCCTAGCCTTCTCCATCATTGTCTTGTCCATTCTTTCTACAACCTCATTCTATTGTGGAGAATACAAAGGTTTTTTTGTTTATGAATACCACAATCTTTACAAAATCTATCAAAATCATTAGAGAAAAATTCATCGCCATTATCAGTCCTCAAACATTTTATTTTCTTTCCATTCTACAACTCAACCATTGCTTTAAATTTTTTAAATCAACTAAAAACTTCATATTTACTCTTTAGAAAGTATACCCATGTCCTTCTACTATAATAATCAATAAATGAAACATAATATGTGTATTTTCTAATTGAAAAAACATCTATACGACCAAACACATCAGAATGAATAAGATCCAATACACCATAAGATTTATGAGAACTCGCATAAAATTGAACATGATTTTGTTTTCCACAAATGCAATTCTCACATAAATCAAATTCAAGATTATAATTAGACAAAAAATCAATAAGGTTTTTATTTTTCAAGGTCCTTAGACCCTTTTCTCCAATATGGCCAAGTCTCTGGTGCCATAACATAGTTTTCTCTGTAGGTAGCTTTGATTCAAAAGAAAGAGCACCCTTGGGTACCCAAAAGCCATGATCATCTGCTGAAGAAGAAACCCTCACCTCTTCCACAAAATTTCTTTTCACAGAAGTACTATTGCACTCAACAGTGCATGCATCAAGCCTATACAATGTGCCATATCTAAAAACTCTAGAAATCACCATAATACACTAGTAGAATTTGACAAATAAATGACTACGTGACTAAAAATTTTAGTCACGTGACTAAAAATTTTAGTCACGTGACTAAAAATGACTAAATTCTACTATTTTTTTGCAATTCACAAGTATAAATGACTAAATAAATGACTAATTTGGTCATTGGGTAAAATCACAACTAAATAATTGGTCAGACAAATAAAAATGACTAAATAAATGACTAGTACTCTTCTATTCTTTTTTCTTTTGAATTTCATCATAATCCATAGAGCTTAAGCCCCCCCCTCATGGGACCCCTACCTAAGCAGGCCATTTGGCCACCTAGGTTGCTTGGTGCACCAAAAATACCTATTGCATGGAAGGCATTCCCTCTCGGTGCAGTCTTAAGGCCTTCACATATTTTATAAAAAAATTAACATTTACATTCTTTAACTTTTATTACTCATTATGTTAATGAATCATTAACGTTTTTAACTATGATTTGAAGCTAGTTTGATTTTCCTATTGTGTTAGCATGTAAAATGTATCAAATAGAAATTGTAGTCAATTTCACTAATAAAATATGATTTAAACAATCCAATTGCATTTTGAGGGCTATCTTGCAGACACTTTCATTTCAAAAGGTCAAGTAGTTATTTCTAGAAGCAATTAGATTCAATTTACATAGATTGTAGAAACATAATGTCTGTAAAAGTAATTATTTCTAGAAGTAGTGCCTTAAAAATGTAAGGTCAAGTAGTTATTTCTAGAAGCAATTAGATTCAATTTACATGGATTGTAGAAACGCAATGGTCGAGTCTACTAAAAACAAATATTTTTCCCTTAAAAAAAGAACATTTTTCCCTAAAAATGAAGATTGATTCACTTCTATCTTCGCTTGTTGATATACTCGACCATCTTAATAATACAAAATAGAAATAACAATTATCGCTTTTGATATGAAAAAAAATTCTCTTTCAGACTTTTATAGTGTTTTTTTTTTTTAAATAGAATTATTTTATAATCTATGTAATCAATTGTGTGTTGATCATTTTTATAGATGTTATCTTTTTATACAAGTTTTAACACTAGTAATTTTAGGAGAACATCATGCTTATCTTAATTTTCAAAACCTATATTAAAATGACCATGTAGATAAATGATTTTTTTCCCCTAAAAAATGAAGATTAATTTTCGCATGCCTTCCACGCAATAGTTTTTTTTGGTGCATTTTAGCAATAGGTATTTTTGGTGCCTTGGTTGGGTCATCTATGCATTTGGAGGGAATTTTAGGCAGTTGATTTTTGGCGTAAAACATTGTGATTGCATGTTGGAGGGAAGTTTGGAAGTTTAATCAACAATTTGGTGTTTCAGCTCCCGCGTTTTAAGGTTTTCCCTTGGTTTGTAGAGTAGAAAATCGGCTTCAAAAAGACTCCATCAATTTTAAAGGATCATTGCACTACTACATACAAAGGAGTTTTAAGACATTAATTTAAGACAAAATATTACTTTTGTCTTTAATTTTTTAATTGTCTTAAATTAAGACAATAAAAAATACTTTTTTCTAAAGCACATTTTTATTTCCCTCCGCATTTTCCTTATGCATTTTATTTTTTTTAAGGCTTTTCCCTCTTATCTAAATTCTCCCGCTTCTTGAACGACAACAGAACAAATAGAAGAGTCAAAGAATAGGGAACAAAGGAACTGAAGAATAGGCATGACATCCAACATGGAGAAAAGTGATCAACAAACAACGGTCACGAAGCACAACAAACAAGGGGTTTTCCAATAATGACAAGGGATTTTTTAGACTAAAGAATCAATGTGGGTCTAGGATCTAGGGTAAGATACAGTAATAAAGCTTCTACGAAGGACCTAATTTTAGCAAGAGGTGTGCCCCACATTTTTTCTTTTTTGTTATGTTTTTTTCTTTTTTGTTGGTAAATTTTGTGGAATTCGGCTTTACACCTGCATATTGCATTTGATTGATAGTTTCTAAAGTATTTTCAACAAATCCATATTGTTCATACCTTGCAGCCATTCAAGCCCTGAGATCACATTCATTGAAGGAATTTTTTCAAGATTAAGTCACACGTCTTGTCCATGCTTCCACTTTTTACTGAAACAATTCATACACCTTGTCTATGCGCCTTTCACTTTTTGTTGCCAAACAACTCATGTGCCATGTCTATGCTTCTTCAATTTTGCATACATGTCTACCAACGCAATTGCAACTACAACACCTGAAAACTATAACTCCATCTGTTTTATTTCTTGATAGACGCCCTTACCTTGTCTGGAGTCTCCCATTTTAGCACAGGCAAAATGGAAGTTGGAAAAGGTTGAGGAATCTGGCCTTACGTCGCCAATCTCATTTCCTTGAGATTTTCAAAATCATGTTCGATAAATCCATCTTGTGCATATCTTGCGATTATTGCATTCCATGAAACCATGTTTCTCTGATGATTGGTCGATCTTATTAATGCATTCCTGCCAGCTAGGAAGAGCTAGGGTTGGGAGAGCAAGTTCTTTCTCTAGATCGATGGATCTTGTAGAAGGAGTAGTTCCCATTCCATCGATTCCCAACCATTTTGTGGAACCCAAGATAGGGGTGGGAAGGTAGATGAATCCAAAGCTAGTGAGGGACCAAGGAATCCTGTATTTTGTTGAGTGTTCAAGGGCTTATGACTTTGCATAGTGATAGGACTTTATCTATGGCTTATTTCTCCCATTGATGGGATCGTTGGTCATTGATATTCATGTACCCAGAAGGGATAGCTTTTGTGTGGCAAGTGATGCGATGCAATGCAAGTAAGATCTCGTGTGGGGAGTTGGATGGAGAATGATCCATTCTCTTCCTTATCCTAACGTCCACATTACTTACTATATAAACCAACCACCAATATTTACTAGCACTACCTTACATCTACATATCCTCTTACTAAGCTTTCTTTTCCCTACATAGGTGTTATCCTCTTTCTAGGATTTCTTCGCCCTACACTGGTGTTCAATATATAAGCCTTGAGATTAGAACATTTTCTTTGCTATTCCATAACCTGTCGTATCCTTACAATGTGTAGTGTTGATTCAATAACATAATCAAAATCTGACCATTGATCACAATCTACATCAAAAAAACCAACCATCAACCACCCAAGAGCAATAAACAAAGAAAATTTCAAGTTTAATACTACAAAAATCCTTTGTCTCTATGTACAAATCCATTACAATACAATACACATGCAGGAATCCCATTGTGCTAACATGTGTTGATGTTCAAATTGTACCTGGCCTATTATAGCTCCAACTCAATTCAAGCATATGGATGAACTATATTTCAACCAAAGCAAATTTAGACATGACCAATTCTTCTTAAAAGCATATGTTGAGTCTTTGAAATCATATGTTGAGTCTTGAAAATCTCAATTGAGTATACATATAACATAGTGTCTTGTAATTACTATATGGCATTTTAGACTCTCAATGTAGAATAACCTGCCTCAAATATGCTTTTAAAGATAAATCACAGGCCCATCTAAAATTGGCACTACACTGGTCTATGACATTTTTGAAAATCTTGGCCTAATAGGTATTCAAAATCATGACAGATCTTATCAATCATTGCAAGTTCACCTATCTTTGACAATCTAAAACACTAAACCTGAATTTGTTGGGTCTTTTAACTAGTTCAAAAATAATCCTAGCAGTTGACCAAAAAAACTAGCTTGCAATTTTCAATTGAAAACAAATAAAAAAATCCAAACATGTGCTTGTTGTGTTTGGTAGAACCAACATTGGTTTTATGTACAAGAATAAATTGTTTATATGATGTGAGTTTTCTGGTTACAACTATTTCCATTGGTTCCCAAGGGATCATGATTGTGGATGCATTCATGGTGAGCAATCTATAATGGTTGTTCTAATGTTGGAGGCTGTAACAATTGACATTTCCTTGGGCGACAATTTCTCTCACTTCAACCACAATGGAAAACTACTTATGCTATGCTCACAAATTTATTGGGTACAATAAGCTGAGTGGATATCCAATACTTGTGAGCTATGTCGATCTTGGAGACTTGATCAATGACAGTTACATGGACAAACATTGTCTTTCCAAGCAAATATTTGTATTCCAAAGTGAGAAAATTGAAATGGTGGTTGTTTCTATCCCAAAACTATCAACCCCTTTTTTGTGCAAATGTAAGGGAGGTATAAAAGGGGATTGAAAATCATATTAAGAGGTTTGATTGGAAAATGTGGAGTAGTTTTTTGATGTGACAATAGACAGAGAACAAATTGCAAAGTTCAAGATGTGTAGAAACTTTCCAAAAAGACAATTAATATGGTTGGGCCTCTATTTTAAATTGCATGATATAGTGAATGAGATGCCATTAGCATACTCTTTTTTGGAGTTTTTCTACCCTTATGATTTTCTCCAATGAAAACTATAGTGTCATGTGAATTCTTCTTGTCATATGTTCTATTTATTTATTTTTGTTTATTTGTATTGTTATGTTTACTTCTTGAGAATTGAATATTATTATAGGTACAAGACATGTCATCATAACAAAATATGAAAGAGGAGAGTAGAATAAAGTTGATAGAAAAATTCATAATTAAGGGATTAGTAGAGTTATCAATCTAATGCATTATGAATCAACATATCCAAGAAATAATCCTCAATCCCATTTTTAGAGAATGGAAGGTGTTGCAACATAACTCTTGAAAACACGAGAAGCAATACAACCATTATCTACATTGTGACTCTATGGGAGCTCATGACCTCCACATCATCATCAACTTTCAAGTGGAATATGATTGTGTTACTAAATAAACCCTAAACCACTACAATAAGAAGTACACACTAATGGTAAAGAAGTTAAAATTATGGAATGTTATCATATTTGGTGGTAATGTTGGAGTTAAGAAAATATTGTTTCCTTCAAATTTAATGTATTCTCTTTACCACAATATTATTTTTTCTCTTATATTGGTTGAGAAACTTAGGTTGGAATGGTGGAAAATAATCTCCATCCATAATCCTTATTAGAGTGATGGATCTACTATAGAAGGTAACTGAATCAAAACTAATGTCCATGATGAAAAAATTCTTAGACTAAAACCAAGCCATTCTCAAGGAATCAAAACAACACAAGACTACATTCAAAACTCCTTGGGGCACCTTTTTCTATGTAAGAATGACATTTAGGTTTAAATACTTTTAAGAGAGCCATGAATGTTGCATTTGTAGGCCTCATAGATGGGATCATGGCAGTTTACCAAGATTGTCTAACAACATATTCCAAGGTCATAAAAGATCATTGAAAACACTTAGAGCTAATCTTCAAAAGGTGCCTTAAGTATGTGATTTCCCTAAATCCTAAAAAGTGCATATTTGGTGTGGAAGAAGCAAAGTAATGAGGCATATTGTATCAAAGGATTGAGTGAGAATTGATCTAGAAAGAGTAAAAGCAGTTGAAATCACTCCTCAACATAAAATAGTCAAGGGCATGCAAACTTTATTTGGGATTTTTTTTTAAATTCATTGTAAACTTTGCTAAGAAAACCAAAATTTTCAATATCTAAAATATTGAGAAAAGAGCAATCAATTGCAAACAATCATTTAATCAACTAAATAATTTGTGAGGATCAAGGGAGCACCTAAACAAGTGTCAGTCTTGGTAAGCCTAGGCTATTTTGAACCATTCTATACCACCTTATTTTTATTATTTCATACTATTATTGGTGTACTACTTTAGATGAAAAGGATGGATATGATCAACCTATTATATTTTTAGTAAGTATTTACAAGGTATTGAATTAGAGTATGCAATAATATAAAATAATTCTTACACCCTTGTAAAAGATATCAAGAATTATAGATAATATATTATCGGTGCAAAGACCATTACATATATGCCATATATAGTACTAAAATAAATATTCACTCAATAGAAAGCCTTAAGTAAGAGTTGAAAATAGATCAATAAGATGCAAGAATATGATACTAAGGTACAAAGAAAAAAAATAGTTAGAGGTCAAGCTTTCACCAAACTAATGGTAGATGTAAATAGATATAAGTATTTGAATTCAATCAAATAAATTCTAATTGTACATCATTTTTTTTATTGAAGGATGATCCATATTATAAGGATATTATATTTTACTTGGGAAACATGAAGTGTCCCTCTAGAATGAGTGATAACTAACAAAGAACCTCAAACTGCAACCATAGAGGTATGTGTTGGTACATGATGATTTGATGTGGAGAATTCCAAATGGAATTCTCCTCAAGTGCTGAAATAACTTAGAGAAATCGAATAAGATTATGGATGAATACCATAAAGATTTTGTAGAGGATATTTCAAGACCAAGACCACTACACACAAAATTGTTTGATCAAGATATTGGTGGCCTACCTTTTTAAAGAATATCCTTGTAAGAGTACAGAAATGTGACTCTCACCAAAGATTCTCAAGCAAGGTGAAGTATGTAGGTACACTCCCTCTTACTTCTATAGTATTTCAAGCTCCTTTTTTGTATTGAGGAATCATTTTTATAGGTGAAATCTACGAGAGATCGAGTAATAGATATAAGTGGATTCTTGTAGCTATCAACTACTTCACCAAATGGGTCAAGAAAATTCCAACCCATAATGCTACATCAATGGTGGTAGTTGATTTCCTTTTAAATAACATCATAACCAAATTTAGTGTGCCTAGAAGAACCATTGTTGATAATGTTATGTGTTTTAGATCTCATGATATTTCAATTTTATGTAATAACTATGGGATTGATTTAATACACTCATCCCCTTATCATCCTCAAGGGAATGGAAAATGTAAGTCTAATAAAATCCTCATGAAGATCATTAGAATAACACTATATATGAATAATAAAATGCATGTCATAAGTTGAAGTATGTAATATGGGCTAACACAGTAAACTACATAGTAGCTATTGGTAAAAATCTATTTGAACTTATGAATGGATTTTATGCCAATATGATAAATAGTTTGAATATATTAGTGTATCAACTAATACAAGATATTTAAGAGAGATAAATTGATGTAAAATTCTCATATAATTTTCAAAATAATAGTGTTTAATGATAATAGGAGGATTGCACGAAAATATCTTGTCACATAAATAGGAAAAAATGTCTCTTTAACAAGGCAACATTGCAAAAAAAATTCAAGGTTGGAGACATGGTCCTCATGTGGAATGGTAGAATAGAGGATAAAGGAAAACATGAAAATTTCTATGTTTTATGGATTAAGCCATAGAAAATTATGAAGGAGTATGGTCACAATTATGTACTATCTTAAGGATTTAGTGGGAGATTTAATGGAGCTACTAGTTCATGGTGTTCATATTAAACATTAATTCAGGTAAGTGATTATTTCTTACCTTATACATACTATGTTTTGTTGTTTTGTCTTATTTATTTGTGACCCCTATTGGTCATGACGAAGTATGTTTATCCTATTCCCCTCTTTGTGTTCCCTTTTGTGGCATGCTCAGATCTAAATTTGTATTATGCTTACAAGAATCACATGTCCCCAACCAGATCCAATGTCAAGACATAATCTGATAATGCTAAAAAAAATTGGAATCCCATCTTCTTTGTAATCTAATCCTTTTTTTTTCTCTTTTTGATGATAGATCATTGAATTTTGAATAAAAAATATACATAGTTAATTCAAAAACAATATTGCATGGACTGTGAAAAATTCATGCTAATTCAAAAACAATCTTGCATGTGGAAAATTCATGCCAACTAATTATCTATCATATTTTTGTATATAGCTTGTTTTGCTTTGATAAGATCAACTATAAAGTCATACAAAATGAAATGGTCTATGCAATATATTCTCTTGTGATGTTTCTTTGATCTTTGTATTCTATCTTTATTTCACTATCTTCTTGCTCTTGTGCTTATCTATTGTGGATTATATTGGAGATTGGCTACATGGATCTAGGTCAGGCAACATATACACATCTACTGAAATTTTCTTTGTTTTTCTTTATAATAGGTGTCTATTGCATAAGCGGATCCTCAATAAACCAAGAAAATTTCAATAGACATAAGCATGAAATAGACGCCCATGATTTTTATTTTTTTAAAGAAGAATTAGATCTTACTAAATTATTAACTTGTAGTGTTTTCCAACTGATTAAACTAAACAAATGATTGGATATATTATATATATTTTTTTACTTTTGAAGCATAAGAATTATTATCTATAGACTTGAGTAGACATAGATTTGATGTAAATGGCATACTTTCTCTATCTAGTATATTGTAATGTATTCGATTTACAAAGCTTGATACTCTCCAAAAACCAAGAACATAAAACAAAAATAATGTCATAATTTGATATATGTTGTACACTATTCCATTTGGCCTTAAGGATCAATTGGAGGTAGGAAGCAATAGGTACAATACTATCTACATGAAATAAAATCTTTTGTACTTTTTCTCTTGGGTTTCTCACACCTTAGCAATGGTAATATGATTGTAGGCCTACAATGAAATAATACTACAATGGAGCTCTACAAGTGTGCATAACTTTGTTGTTTGTATTCTCTTAAAATTTGGGTCTTCCTCCCAAATATTTGGAAGATGTTTTTGGAGGTGAAGAGGATATTGGCATATGTGTGAGAGTGAACTACTATCTAGTATGCCCACAACCAGACCTCACCTTTGGTCTCTCTCCTCACTTGAACCCTAGAGGCATTACCATTCTTCTTTAGAATGATGTTTCAAGTCTTTAGGTTAGGAAGGGAGATTATTGGATTCATGTACGTCCTGGTCCTAATGCACTCATAATAAACCTTGGAGATTAGATTGGGGTGGTTACTTCACCATTCTTTTCACAAATCATGTAACTGTTGCAGATTCTTGGTGCTTGTAGAATTCAATTCTTTTCTGCAGATATTAACAAACGACATCTACAAAAGTGTAAAACACAAAAGTATTGTGAATATTTTTCGCTGGCTTTAACTCATCCTAATGATGGATCATGGAGTATAATCTGAAACATTGATGATAAAAAATGTTACACAGTCAATCCAAAAATATTACTATATTGATATCATGGATTGTAGAAATTTAATGTTTTTAAGCTAATAATTTGTTGAAATATAGGGGAAAAAATGTTCTCCTCACAGACTTCCTATCATAGCTAGAGGAAAATGTTTTAAATTCACTAGAAGATGAAAATCTTGCTTTTTTTTATATCTGGTGATTTGTATGTACAAGTCTGAGTTTCTAAATTTGTTCTGCTGACAATGTGTAGGCTAATTGATGCCCATCTATTCTCATTTTTTGTTGGGAAAGCCTTGGTGGTTGATATTAGGAAATTGAAGAATACAGATCAAAGAGGAGCTCTTGATACAGTAGGTGTACTAAAATATTTTACAGAAGTGTTGGAGGTAAGTCCCAGCAGGAATTGATAACTTTATTTTGTCATTAATTTTAATGATAATAGAATATTGATATTTGTAATGGAAAATAACATTTGCAGGATGACAACAGTATTGGCTCAAGTTTCTTGTATGCTTTAGAAAACCTTGTTTCTCCTGTAAGTATTCATATAATCATACGAAAGTTTTAAAGGGAATTGCACTGCATGAAGTCTGCTCGTCCATTTATTTGACTATCTGGCAAAAAAGAAATAATTACAAAAGATTAATATAGGGATTGAAAGGGGTCAAAATATAACATGAGATGCACAATTTAACTAACATAACATGAACCAAAAAATAAAAAACTAAGCATTCAATAACCACTGGCATTCTCAGTGAGCATATAATGCAAGAGATAATATTAGCATGCAATCAAGAGTTGGACCAATAAATTTTCCAATGTCGACGCCTCCACGGCCTCCACAACAACATTTGCTACATTAATAATAGTATTTATATGGCATCTGAAATGTTGTCAATATAGAACTATGTTTTCTTTGCTATGATTGTTGAAAAATAAGTTGTTAGGAGACATTTAATTTGTGGTATGCATTTTTGATTGCCACAGTTAGAAGCAAAATAAGAGGTGGTGGAGACAATTGTAGAAAGAAGAAAATCTACTTTTCAAACAGTATTATCATGCATTTTACTTCCTTGGCAATTTTTTTTTATTTAATCTGTGATAGATACCAATATTAGCATTTTGTTCTTTAGCAATCAGCCTTCATGTTTAAATATCTTTGGCGCCCTCCACTCACACCTTCATCCTTTGGCTTAATGGTAGTTGGCTTGGGTTGGCATTCAAAAGCTGAGGATTGGAATCCCATTAGTGTTTTGTTTCAACCCTATAGCTTCAAGGTTTAAATTCGAATAACACTTCTACACATTATACAGACACATTGTATAAGTATGTGCACTTAAAGCTAGTGGTATTGGTAATTGAAGATTTGCTAATCACTTTCAAGTTGGTAAAGGTTAATTTTCAAGTCACATAAAGTTGGTGTATTATGCCTAAACCTTAAGCTTCATGTGTGAAAACAAATTGATTACTATTTTAGGTGGTTAATTTTGAACTTATGTTAATGATCCATTTATAGGAGCCATTTTAATGTTTTGTGCTTAATTATAATTTTGTTTTTTTTTTGGAACTTGTTTTACTATAGTTTTGAATTCTAATTTTTATTGTTTTGTTACAGTGTTGCGAATTTATGTAGAGACTTTTATTTTCGCTCACATATGGATGCACAAGGATGGGTTCCCATCTCAATTATTACAAATTTCAATCAGGTAAGGGCTTTGGAGATAATATTTTAACTTTGTTGTATCAATTGTTTTACTTGATCATTAAAGTTGTACTGTTGGATATTATAGTTTTGTCAATCAACTAGCTACAAAAGAAAATTGCTTAATGAGGGGTTGGATTGAACCTCTTTCTCTTTTGTTTCTTTTCATCTTGGACTCGGGACTATATGAACTATCAACAGTCAAGGCAAAAAATATACTTTTCTTAAACTGGATATCTTCTAGGAGTAGGTGCATCAAAATATAGATCCACAAAATTAAATTTGAATGTAGTAAAAATGCTTGTGAATGAAAGGTTTAAAGGCAACTATTTATCATTTGATAAGATCCCATCTTGAAATGGATTAGTTTTTGTACATGACTCATGCGAAGGTAGATTTAGACATGTCAACTTCCCATATAGATCCATTGTTCTATTATTTATTAATTGTTAATAAGGATTTGAAGCTATCAATAATAGGGATTAGGAATCCTAGTTGATGAGTTGCACCTAGAAAATATTATAGTGCTCATAGAGTATGAGCTACTTATAAGTGCATAAACAAAGGATGTATATAATTTCTTATCAAGGTAGAAAATTTTATACTAACATGGTCACATGGTTGGTATGCTTGTTCTTTAAGTTTAAACTGATTGAGATAATGTAATAATAGTATTCTAGAAGGCAGTTGTGCAAGCTAAAGTTATACTTTCATAAAATTCTAATTTAATAAAGTATAATTATTTGCTTGGAGCTACTCGAATATGAGTTGAACTTCTACAAGAAAGGTGTATAGATCATACAGTCATCTAGTAATTCAATAGCATAAGCAAGAGCACAAAATATCAACGTACTGTCAATTTTATTGTTGTAGAAAATGAGCTATACTTGATACTAAGGTCTTTACCATATGTACTACTTGAATCCATTAAAATCTAAAAAGTACCTTTAATTCTAAAATGCTTAGCCTACATATGTTATAATAAAACTGAGGAATTGTCTTTATTGAACCTCATGGAGTTTGTGGGACATCAATGAACCCTTTTTGAGAATGCTATAATATATTCAGTGGTCTGAGGGGATAGTGAATGATTTATTCATTTATTTGATTATGTAAGGAAAGATAGGAAATTTTGATCTATTTCTTCTAGGCTCAATCTATCCCACAATGCAACATTGCACCTTTAGTGTAAGTTTGTTTAGCAATCCAATTTTACACCTAAGCAAGCATTTGAACCATCATGCATAATTGTTCGTTTAGGCTTAAAGCTTGTCTCATACAACAGTTGTCTCATAAGTATCTGTCATTACCCCTTTTACAATACTTTTTCATATGCTCCTTTGTTGTTTACATTGACTTCCTGAACACATCAAATAAAATGAACTGGTCTGAAATATCCATGAGATATTATTTTTTAGTTCAATGATCAAAAGTTGTACTACATGTTGAATCTCCCTATTGTATAGTGTATCACCCCATCGGTGGGACGTTGTGTTATCTTTCGTCGATATGTTCTAGTGTTGTTGATATGCTTTATTTGGGTCATTGGGGAAACAATAGCATTTTTTCCACCAATACACTTATGTTACTCTGATGTGTTCACCTTTGTTGACCCCGTCGATACATCAGGGAGAGTCCTTTGGAAGTATGCTCGACGGAGTGTTGTTACACCGATATTTGTGTTGTGAGCTGCTTTCATCGGTCTATCAATGGAGCTATGAGGGGAGTTTCCCCGATGTAGTAATGTTAGGTCAATAGTGTTAAATTTCTTAGGAATGGGAGTGGTGACCATGGAGTTTTTGGATTATTGATGAATGTGATCATATGGTAATATGGGTCATGAAATGGATCTTGTCACACAAATCTCTGAAATTTGTGTTAATCAAAAAAATCAAATGTAGTACATTTAGCAGCAGGTAGGATGTGGATGAGATGAAGGTTAGTGAATGTTGAGCAGGATTTTTCAATGACAGCATGGGAAATAGTATTTGACAGCTTTAAATGAAATCCAAGGCACACAAACGCTTATATGATATTGATTAGATATTACTATTAGTCTATGAAACCTTAAGAGGTATTTTACATTTTTGGATATGGTCTTCTTGTTCGTATGAAAATTTTTATGGTTATGGGAATGGCGAGATGTATTCATAGTAGTAGCATCGATGCATTTCGCTTGTTGAAGGATCCTTTGTCAATTGTAAAATTATGGGCATGTTCTTTATTAGAAATTTGATAAGGACAAAGGCAAAGACATTGGCTCAATAGATCACACTTCTTTGGAACAACATATATCATTGTACGATATGCACAATAGTCCATCCTCACATTGTTCCTTTGTCTCCCTAAGAGAGTCATTAGCTAATATGAGTTTCTAATTTTGAAGTTCTTGTTTTTCTTACTACTAGATTATTGGTGTTATTGTTCTTGTTTGACTTAATAATCATCATATGGTGTAGGCTAATAAGTGGACCTGGGAGGAGCTAGACGTCCTCCCAAAAGTTTGCTTCCTATCTACTTCTGATTATTGGTGAAGATTAATAACAGTACTTAGAGTAGAAAGCATAAATTTTAACGATTTAAGCATCTAAATGTGCTCATTATTAGATCTTGGTTGTATTTTCATTTTAATAAACATATTCTAAAACCCTCGTTGAAATCTTATTTTTCAGGTTGCAGCTCGTCAAATTGGAGAGGTGAACATGCACTCTTTACTTTCATCTGAAAATAACCAATGAGATTTCTAGATAGGAAGTTTCCATCCTTCTCATTCGAATCCTTCCAATCTTCTCTCAAGGGTTGTCTGGCTGGAATGGGAGGGAAAGACTGCTCTGAATTGGGCAATATATGCACCACAAATAATATTACATTAACTATATATTTTCATGTCTTTTCTCCCTTCAATGTTTGTAGCATTTTTATTTGATGCAGAGGCTATGGGACTTTTGGAAACACACAATGATTTCAAGTATTTCAATGAAGCAATCTCAAACCCTCTTCTAGGCACCCTGCAGGAGATAAGCCTCAAAGTTACACTTATGACTTTAAACCTTCACTTATGGATCCAAACCCTTGGGAAGATTTTAAAAGACTCAAACAAACTTTTCTTGAATGGTTTCAAGCCCCAAACCTCTGACTTAAACACAAACTCACTTTTTGCACCTTGACTAGGCTTCTAGCCCAACTAGGCCTCCTGCGGTGGTTTTTTTAACTTTACTCACAACTTCCCCAAAGGACTTACCAAACTAATGATTGTTTTAGATGTTTTTTATGACCCTACACAACATAGCTAGGCCTTAATGGCACTTGTTTTGGATTAGACTTCCCAAATCCTGTTGTTTCCACAAAAACTAGGCCAAATTAGCTCTCTTTTTCAAAGCAACCCTACTCAAATCTTAACTCCAGATTATAATACTTTCAACAGTACCTTAAAATGTTCCCAAACCAAGTATTTTCAGGTTTTTAGGCACCTATGACACCCTTGACACCCTCAAACACAAAACACTCACTAAATTGCCTCAAAACTAGGGCTTCTTGGATCTTGGCCTTCCAAACACTTCCAGATCCTAATCCTTGACTTTTCACCATTATTTCAACATAATAAATCAATCCAAACTCAAAAAAATTCCCCTTATTAAGGCAGATCTCCTGCTGCTATACCTTAGCCCCCATCCTCATGCACTTTGCATTGTCCAATCTTGGAGTACACCTTAATATTCCTCCTTCCTGCACTTTAGTTTGTTAGGTTTGTATTATACATGTTAGAATAGATCCATTTCACAATTTACAGCATCATTTTCTCATGAAATGGATCAAACATCCATGAAAAACCTCAAAATTAGTGAAAAATCTACACTTTCTTGAGGACAGTCGGCAATAATATACAAAGAATTGATTGTTGTTGCTTTTAGGACATTCAAATGACTTTAAAACAAGTTGATACAAGTCCCTAAACCATCCTACTAAACAAATCTTCAATAGAAATCAATAAATCATCAAAAGAGCATAAGAAAAATGCAAGAAATTGTTGTTTTTTTGCTTTTTCCTGTAACAGTCCGTACAAAATCCGTACCAGCAACCCAAACTCCATAAAAATGATTCCTTTAGGGTTATATACCCATCCCACAACTGATCAAACCGTTTGGAATTGGTTTGATTACATTAAAGTTGCTAAAACTCCTAAAAATCACTTTCCCGCCCAAAGTTGGAAGTTTAAAATTTGAATTTTTCAACTTTTATTTTATTAACTCCTACTAACTAAAAATCCTTAAAACCTATTAAATGGAATTATTCAACCTTAATTAACATGATTAAAACACTAAAAACCTATGTAGACTCTTAGGACATTATTTGTCCAATTACAATGCATTTTGGTCCTATGGTCCTTATCAAGACCCTTAGGACATTTGACTCCCTTAATGTTTTTAACCATTTCAAAAGCCATTATAGGCTTCAAAATGTCATAATTAATTTTTTGAGTTCCTTGATAGGTCTTCATGACCCCTGCATCCTCATGTCTCTTGAAGTGTTCCTTGAAGAGCTTGGGTGCTCCTGCACCAGTATTGTATCTTGGATTTGTCTTCCATGCATGACAACCAAGAGTGTAGTGAAGGATGTATTTCTTGGATCTTTGTTTATGCAAATGTATGATATTTGTAATTCCATTGGTTATGCAGTTGTTTATTGTTTGTATATTATTTTTTTTTCATGCAATACAAAAAACACATTTGAATATCTATGATATTTGAGCTTTATATGCATAAAGTTGTTTTTTTATTGTATTTTTTTTCATGTTAATCCAATACAAAAAAAACATTTGAATATCTATGATATTTGAAGTTTATATGCATAAATTTTTGAGAATTAATTAAGTTAGATTTAATTTATAACTTGAATCATTGATTCACTCAAATAAATGACTAAACCATGACTAAATAAATGACTACTATGACTAAAATAAATGAATACAATGACCAAATATATGACTACAATGACTAAATATATGACTACAATGACTAAATATATGACTACCATGAATAAAATAATGACTAAATATATGACTAAATATATGACTAAATTAATGACTAAATATATGACTAAAGTAATGACTAAATATATGACTAAATAAATTACTACCATGAATAAATAAATGACCAGTTAACAACAATCAATGACTAAATTAATGACTAAATATATGAATAAATAAATCACTACCATGGCTAAATAAATGGCCAGTTAACAACAATCAATGACTAAATTAACGACTAAATCAATGACCAAACCAATGACTAGATAAATGACTAAAATAGTTTAGTCATAAATTTGGTTACATTATAAATGACTGGCAATAAACTTCTAATGGTCACGTGACCAAAATTAGTCATTTATATGCATTTTTTAGTAGTTTATTTAGTCATATATTGTTGTTTTTGTACTAGTGATTATTTAGAAATAGAGAACAAAATGACATGATCAATTTATCAAAACAAAAGAAATAGTGTGGGTGATTGGGCTTTATTATATGACTCAAGGTATAAAGATTATAAAAGAAAGCTACAATCAAGATGGTTAAGACCATATGAAATAGAGAAAGTTTTCCCAAATGGAGAAGTCAAGTTGCATACAATATATGCAGTTAGATATTCATTATTGGTTAATGATTGAAAATATACAAGAATCCAACACAGAAAGATGATTTGATACTTTTTTTAATGCATCAATATGGACCAAGTAGTGACTCTAATAAAGATATACTACCACCTGAAAAAGATTCAACGACACAAACTATAGATTCTACAAGTGAATCAATAGATGAGCTACACAACTCACCTACTGAGGTAACTCGTGTATAATTTTCTATCACCTTCACATGCACACACTGCACAAGTGACACAATCAATAATCCTTTTCAAGTACACTCCATGATGCAGTAGGGACATGCAGCTTCATGAATAAAATCTGACACAGTTCAAATAGGGACATGTTATTGAAGGTACCTGCAACACGCGCTAGTCAGAAAATTCAAATTTTCAACCAACTTAATTGTGTGCTATCCACATACATTTTAATTTTTCATATATGCAGCCAAATTCCTATCATGTCATTGCATGAAGCTTCACAATCACATACTACATTTCATTCCTTGATTTCCATGCATTTAGGAGATCGCTTAATATCCCATAAGTCATACACCTTTTCATTACCTCACACTAACCTATCATTTCATCCATAACCTATTGCAATTAAGTAAATTTCAAATCATAATCAAGCTATGGACACTCCTAATTAGCTTCACATGAGTTGAAGTGAGTTCACTTCATGTTGATAGGTAGACATACTATTTTTCCATAATTAACATAGGTTGTAATTATTTTTTGATGTATTTGCATTTAATTTTGCATGCTTCATACTCATTATCTTATTTCCACTACATGTAATAAAACACTCAGCCTAGTAAAGTAAAATTAAGTGAGGTCACTTAAAGGCTTCAATTGGGGGGGAGAGTACATTTTCTAAGGTTTTCAAAACTTTCGCCACCAAAAACACCAAACACCTTTCTACCTTTCTGCATTATTTTGTCATATGTTTCCCAATTCTAAGCTATAACCCAAGCTAATTTACGCTATAACAGACAAGTATAGCAATTGAATTTCAAGAATTCAAGTATAACAAACATGAAGGATTGGTGAGGTTGAATTTGTGAAAGAAAATTTACAGAATTGAACAAGGCAGAGTAGTTTACCATCATGGGAGGAGATATTATTCACAAAGAACTGTCTGTAAATCAATAGATATTAGAAGATAGGTTATTTTTTCCTATTTTCAAACGAGCAAGAAGGTTGGGCTATTTCTTAAAGTTGACAGAGTATAATGAAGATATGAAAAAATAGTTTGTAGAGACACTTCAAAATGATGAAGCCATTGTTTGAGGGTTAAAGGTAGATGCTTCAAAAGCTACAATTGCAGAAGTATATGGTCTGCCAAGAGAAGGAGTTGAATTCTTTGTCAGGGAAAATGTAATAGCTGCCAAGGATGAATTTAGAGAGAATGGAGAGAACCTTGACTCAAAATCCAAAGGTACAGAAAGGTTATCACTACCATGGGTATGGGATTATGTTTCCTCTTATATTGTCAAATATCTTACATGTGATGGTAGACAATCTCTTTTATACATAGTGCATTTCGAGATTTTGAGTCAACTTCATCATGATAGAAGGGTTACTATGCCCAATTTCCTTTATAACTTATTGAGGAGAATGGGGTCTAAATATAAATAGAAAAGAAACAATACAACACTGTCTCACTATTGTTTGGTTATCCTATTGGTGAAAAGAAGTCTAAGGGTTTAATACCCACATGTTTCTTGGGAAATCTTTTAATTTGTGATCATATTGGTAATATTCTTTAAGAACTAGTTATCCCAAAGAATTTGGAATCGCCTACTGCATCATTGAGGGAATATCCTCTGGTTCACCTGATGCTTCTCCTACCTACAGTAGGGGAGAACTAGAGGAGAAAAGTCTATGAAGGTCACCACCTACATCCTCTAAGCAACCTATAGCAGAGGATGTCCATGAAACCCCACCTTCTTTCAAGACACCAAAAAATAGAAAGAGGAGAGGTGATTCTTCCTCTACACCTAAAAAGGTGCAAAATAAGAAATCCACCTAGCCAAGACATTCACATTGCCTAAAAAGGAAGGGTTTTATGAGGGGTAGCGTCAAGAGGCAAGAGAAAGAATACATTATGACAGTAGAAATTGATTCAAAATTAAAGGAAAATATTTTTGGGAGTGTGCATACACCTGTTAAAAGAAAATGGTATATTTCAACCACCTCTAAATCTAATTCAGAGGATATTTTTGTTGCTAATAAAACAAGGAAGAGAATCCCACAAATCCTTGATAGTGAGGGTTGTAAATATACTGGGGGTGGTGATGACTAATTTTTGGAAAAAAGATGAGAATTTGTTTATAGAAGAAAAGAATGTAAAGAAAGAGCTACATGAGGCATTAGAAATAATTAAACATTTGGAGGGATTGGTAGGGACATATGAACAAAGAGACAAGGAGAGAGACTTGAAGATTAAAGAGTTGGAGGAGAAACTTCACACCTATGGGCATGGGTCTAAATTGGACTTACTTGCACAACTTGCCATAGTGAACGCAAGAAACACAAAAATTGTAGTTGAAAGCAAAGGACCCCCTGTTGTAAGAAATCCAACTTGTCATACTATTATGTCTATAGGCTACTAGTTATGGAAGGTAACTCAAGAATTCTCCCAAGAAAAAGAATAATGGGAGAAGGAAAAAGAAACAATGGTTTCAAAACATATCAGAGTACTAGAAAATAAAGAAACTGAGTTGAAAAAGATGACAGTTAAGATCAAGGAAGTAGCATATAAGGTTGCTCAAGTCATCAAGTGCAGACCTCCTTCTAGAGTATATGCTTTATTTTTATAGTAAAAATTCTCGAGCTTTCAATTCGGTGAACTGATTAGCAACCTACCAATTTCCATGAGTAGAAAGTTTGAATTTTTACATATTTTTGCTAATGATACACCTAAAGTACAAGACCAATTATGTGAATTTTATTTACATAATTATGTTGTACCAAATAATACATAATGGAACCCATTTCTATTTGTGGGTGATTTACAAATTAGGGCACTAGCTTCTTACTTCATAAATGAAAGGCACAGGGGCGAGATTATGCAGGATTATGTAGAGAGAGAGATCAATTGCTCTCCAAATCAAAAAGGAATCCAAGAACCCCAATATGATAATACAAGAATAGACAGAGCTTCTGAAGTATAAAGGTGTAGGTAGAAAGATTATGAATTTGAGAATAAATGATTATGAAAGGATGCATAGACTAATTATAGGTCTCATTCATTATTCTTATCAGTTTGTACAAGGAAGATGGGATAGTTTGAACCCTGAGTTGTAGAAAAACATGCCCCACTCTGTATACAACTTCATAGCCATGCTTGAAAATACCTGTAGGTACATGGACATTGCACATGACAAAGCACTTGTATGGGTACCTGTTACCTTCTCTATGCCTATACTTCTCTACCCAATACCACATTAAACGAGAGAAAATAATGAAGAATGGGATGAATTCAAGGATGCTAGGTGGGAAAGACTTTCATGCTATGGGGTTTTTTACTTGAAGCATCTAAAAGGATTGGATGTGATCACGAACATCGGGTAGATGACCTTGCAGTACAACCTCCAATCTTCAAATCGCTTTGCTTAAGGACAAGCAAATGTTTAGTTGGGGGGAATGATGAGGCAACATATTAGTTAGTTTTCTATTATTTTAGTACATGCTTTTAGACATATCCAGATACTTATTTCCCACATATTCCTGAAACTTTTCTATCTTTTATGATCATCATGCAAACTTGAACCTGGTTTTAAGTCTATGGAAATACAATCGTGATATGATAGTTATTGCATGGTTAATATGTGCATATGTATGAAATACGATGAATATCTATGTTTAAGCTATAGCTATTAGTATTGTGTAGATGTTGTGTGAACTAACTCTTTGCAGCCAAAAAGCTAGAGCAAGTAGACTATAGCCTGCAACAACTAGGAGGTGCAACCTGCAACCAAAGGGAGTTTCAGATAACGATGTAGAGGAAGTTAGAAGAACGCAATAGTTACAGAATTGGAAGTGTCTATTTGTTAGGATGATTGTGAATCATCACATCATTTAATAAGACTGTTAGAGGAGAAGAATTCTACCATGATTGGGAATCCAACGTGACTATTTCCACGGTCCACATTTTAGTTTTACTGTTGTAGTAGAGTTACAGTCCTATTCAAATTCTTCTACCTTTTCAATTATGTTTTTAGTTACTCAAACTTTATCACACTCTATTATGTAGGGAGTGATTATTTATGATTAGATTTCTATTTTGAGTCTTTTTTCTAATAAGACTCCCTCACACCTATATGTATGGTTCGATAGTTGAGTTAGTTAGTTGAGTTGAAGTAACAGATATAGAAGATAGATATGTTTAGCTATTTTCTATTTTGCACAAGAGTTTTTTTTTTTTTGTTCTGATCACGTTCTTATGAATAATATATTCCAAAAGAATCTTATTGGATTGTGATATCTTGAGTTATGCAATGAAGATTTTTTTAGTTACTATTATGTTGAATTAGTTTGAGGAGATAGATTTTAGTTTATCCTGTGGAGACTGTCACTTGAGCAAGGGCCACTCAAGGTAACTATTCCCCACTTTACTCTATGCACATGTATTTCTATTATAGTAGTTATTTTCATGATTTCATTTGTCTTAATTAAATTCTTCATGTTGTGAATGTGAATGAATTTATGAATAAGATCTTGTCTTATGTTCATACTTTATTAATTTCCATGCATTGTCCTCTGGAGTGAGTCAAATTAATCAAGTTAGCAGTATGGGTTAGCTACATAATTCATTCCTTGATAGTGAACTAGTCACAGTCTTTAGTTGTCGGTACCTGTAGCAATAGCTTCAACATTACTTCTTTTCACTGTTATGCAATTTATGTTTTCCAACGTGTATAAACACCTATGCTAGGATGATATAGGTAGTGAAGAGTCTCTAAATGCAGATATAGTGCTAGCTTCATCACAAGCTTACGTTAGACCTGGTTGATAATTAAATGAAGATCTTTCAAGGGTTTAGTGGATAGTTCAGGTAGGAACCCCTCTAAATTGTTTGTTTGACACCAAGTTTACTAAACATTGGTGGCCTCTACAGGTGGGAGCTTGATAAATTGCTTGTTTGATAGCCTCAAATTTGTCCTTCCCTTCCTTGGTCCATTTGAACATCATATTTTTCTTAAGAATGGAGGTAAAAGGCTTCATTAGAGTAGCAATATTTGGAATGAATCTTCTTACAAAATTGATTGTAGCCAAGAATATTTGTAATTGTTTCTTGTAACTAGGAAGTGGGATGGTTAGAATAGACTCCACTCTTGTTAGATAAATAGCTAAAAAATATTTTCAAACAATTTTTCCAAGTATTTTTCCTTGGTCAGTGGAAAAGACACACTTGTTTGGATTAAGGGAAATACCATATTCTCTACATTTCTAGAAGACTTGCTCAAGGTGGTTAAAATGGTCAGTTGCATGTTTTGAAAAACTATTATGTCATCCAAGTAGAACAATATAAATTGTTTGAAAACATCTTATGAAATGACATATCCATAGCCCTATGAAAGGTAGCATGCATCTTGAAATAAGCATAGGTACCCCACTTAGTGGTAAAGGTTGTCTTATGTTGATCATATTCTTGAACTAAAATTTGATTGTAGCCTGAGTATCCATCCAAGAAAGAGAATCTTTCTAAACCACCGACCTT
Source organism: Sequoia sempervirens (assembly GCA_007258455.2). Taxonomy (NCBI): domain Eukaryota; kingdom Viridiplantae; phylum Streptophyta; class Pinopsida; order Cupressales; family Cupressaceae; genus Sequoia; species Sequoia sempervirens. The sequence goes on along the minus strand of VDFB02049217.1, from coordinate 6,062,809 downwards.
CTACAGAATTTTCTCCATGGAGGGGATGGGATAGTGATCCTTTAGGGAGGCCCTATTGAGATCTTTGAAGTCAACGCAAAGCCTTATTTCCCCATTCTTCTTTCTAGCAAGGACAATATTTTCTACCCATGAGGAATATTTAATAAGAAAGATAGTATTGGATTCAATGAGCTTAGTTAGCTCCTTCCTCATTAAGGTCTCAATTTTGGGATTCATGGGCCTTTTTATTTGGGTCTAACTCAATAGTGTGTGGGGATTTGGATCAAACCCCTTTAAATATTTATAATTCCATGCAACTACATCACTGTATCTATTACAAAGATCAATAAAGGCTTCATGTTCAGATGTAGAGCATACCTTTCCCAAGATTAGATATCTTCCCTCTGCTATAGAAATTGACTTGTAGTCACCCTTCTTTGTAGCTAAGTTCATCTTCTTCTACTTCAACTGGTCATCTAAATGAAATACACCCTCAAGAGTGATGAGACCCTTTGGTAACTTGTTTCTACTTAGTTGCATGATTTGATCACCATGTTGATTTTCTAGCCTAGATTGATTCTTACTAGAAAAAATTTCCTCTTGCAGAAAGTTGACAATTTACTGGTCACTATCAAAAACCTACCAATTGGATTGGTTATCTCGAATAGCAAGCCTTACAACAAGTCTGATAATTTTTTCCCTTTTGTTTGCAATATGTATTGGGATATCAAATTAGGTGCCAATTATTGCAAGTCTATCAATATGCTTGTTCTAGTTTCTAAAGGATATTTTGGATGTCAAGACCCTCAATAAAATCCCAAACTCTATTTTTGTAGGATTTGAGCAGGTTATTCTTGGTTGTGCTCTGAGTTCTAATTTGGTGGACAACCAACTCACTATCTCTAAAGACCTACAATAAATTGATATTTCTTTGTTGTGTGAATTGGAGATCTTGGATGAGGAATTCATACTTGGCTACATTATTATTACATCTAAACAAAAGTTTGAAAGAGAAATAATACTTTTCCTTACTTGTGGATACCAATATTACACCAGCACTTACAACATTCTTATTTTTAGAACCATCAAAAAGTAGCTTCCATAATCCCTCTAGGTCTACTTGATTTTTTATGAGATTAGGGATAGGGGCTATAGACATCCAAATTTGACCACTTCCATATGGTCAAACTCATCTCCATACTCATCCCTTTACTCATCTATTTCATCCTCTTCGCCAATATTAATTAAATCATTAATTTAATTAATATTTCATCACTTGTATAAGGCTCTTAAAGTGTTTAATTCAATAATTAAATACTTTTACCTATTACTTCTTTCCTCTCTAAATTAAATAAATACATCACTTTATTTAATTTAGTCATGTGGCCTCTTTGAATTTAAGCCAATTTTTAATTCCTCTTTTTCTCTCTCATTGTCACATCCTCCATAACTCTCTTCTAATCATAATTAATTTAATTTATTCATGATTAGGATGTGCACACCTTAATCAAGATTAATGTCACATCCTCCTAAATTTTCCACTTGCTTCTAATCTTTCATTAATCCTCCTAATCATGTGTTTGCGCAACCTTAATCAAAGTCATTAGCCACATTTAGCATGCCTTTTCGGTCAACCTTTCCATTTGTCTTTCTTAGCATTAACCCTCTTTCCCATGTGAATTTTAAATTCACATTTATTCCTCCTAGAATTTCCTTTTCCCCTGCATCTTCTAGAATCTTTTGACTTGTCACATCAAGTCACATGTGGACAAGTGCTTCCATTTTTGGAACCTTGTCTTGTCCATGAGATTCTTGAAAGTATGTGAATTTTTAATTCACATTTATTTCTCCAACTACTTTCACAATCCCCATGGAGATTTTTGAGGAATTCTAAAATTCCTCAAAAGTCATTTTCATTCCCACTTGGAAACAAGTTCTTTTTTGAGGAAAACTTCTCATCCCCCAAGGTACTTGCAAAGTACTTGTCCTTCTTCCACATCATATACTCTCCTTCCACCTCATTTACACATCACCATTTCTAAGCCACTTCACATTCCACATGTCAAGATGTGAGGGCTTGTGAGTCATCAACTCACCATAGCCCTACCTTGGTGGCTCAATCTCAATCGTTGAATTCTCTAGAGAATTCAACTTCCTCTATAAATACCCCCTCTTTTCTCTCATTTAGGAACTTTTGTATTCCATAGCCAAGCCTTGCAATTTTATCATTTGAAGCCACACTTAGCTAATTTTTACACTTTGCATTCACCATAGAATTCTCATCCACTTCTCATCCATCTTGCATCATATTTGTGCATCTTTTTCCATCAAGAGGAGCATACACAACTTCAAAAATCAAGGGCCAACCAAAGGACAGCTTAATAAGGTATAATCTTTCCATCTATTTTGTTAAGTTCAACATTTTTGCCCTATCTTGAGGTGTTAGGTGTTTTTTTTTTTTATTGCATGTCTTTTGTTGTTGCTGATTTCTAGAACAATATTTTCACTTGATCACATTTTTGGCACGCCCGGTGGGACCCACAGATGGGTCTTGTTCTTTCACGTTTGTTATTTTTTCACTGTTTGCAGGTGTAGGTTGCAGAGGGGAGGACCCGACCTAGTAGAGAGGCGGACTTTCCCATCTAAGGGTGGACCTGACCTAGCAGAGAGGTAGACCTACCCATCCAGGGGCATACCTGACCTCCAAGGGCGGACTTGACCTCTTCCAAGGGTGGACCTGACCTCTAGGGACGAACCTGACCTAGCAGAGGGGCGGACTTGACGTCCATAGAGTCCAGAAACAGAAGATTTCCAGTTTTTTTACAAAGGGGTGGACCTGACCTTTTCCAGAGGCGGACCTGACCTCCAAGGGTGGACCTGACCTTTTCCAAGGGCGGACCTAAACTTTTTCAGGGGCGGAACCGACCAAAAACAACTTTTTCTATAAGGTAAAAACTGAAGTTTAAGCATTGTTTTCACCTGTTTTGAGTATTTATGACCCCCTAACATTTGTTGTTTGTGTCTGTACAAGAATTTGATTAGCTATTGGTGGAAAACATAAAATAAATCACTAACAAGTTTCTTGCAAGCTATCCATTTTAAAACTTTTATCAGTTGTTTGTTTATCGTTTTTCAATAATTTAGGAACATAGATTAACTAGGAGGGGTCAAATTTACCTTGTGTGTCATGCTTTTGGTATTGACGTATCCAATCCCCTTGTGCCATTTGGTGATCCTGGTTGACGAGAAATCGTAGCTTACCAAGTCCTTTTGAGTCTCCCATTTTTATTTTTCTTAGGGGACCTGCTTGGGGATTTCATCACCCCAAGGGATGATTCCAACCATGTGTACCAGCAAGGTATATAAAGGGGGGAGAGCGAAAGCTCCTCAATCCAGTCACATCGTTATGAGCGAAGCATTGGGATGACGTGAAGAGTTGGTCCAAGCCTTTATTATCTCGCTAAGGTTCTTGAATCACGCTTGTGGTAGGCTAGTGTTCACGATTTGGGCCTCATGTACCAAGTGTATATCAAGGAATCTCTAACAACCATGTTTATCCTAGAATAGAGGACTTTTTTGGCCATACCCATTATACTAATCTTAGGATCGTGCTACTTGAACTGTTTTCCTTGTGCAAAACCAGTAATTCTTTGTTCGGTCGAGTCAACCTTATCCTCTGATTATTGTTTGTTGTGTTTTGGGTCCTTTACCTTAGTTTTTTTATTTTTAAACCAAGTTTAGACTTGTCCAAGGGCGGACCTGACCTTTTTCAGGGGCAGACCCGCCCTCTGAACCAGCCCCTTTTCAGCCTATTTCAAACAATTTTGTCCAACCTTTAGTCAGACAGGCGTACCTGACCTCCAGGGGTGGACCTGACCTCTTCTAGGGGTGGACCTGTCCCTTAAGCAATCAGTTTTATCACCTGTTTCATCATTCCGAACACCCATTTCATCATTTTGAGTACACATTTTTTTGTTATGATCACTGGTTTCCTCGTTCTAAACGTTCGTACACCCATTCTGAGAATCCATTCCTTGTCCCAAACATTCATCCCCTCGATCTGAGTGTTCATTTCCTTGTTTCGTGCGCTCGTTCACCTATTTCAAACAGTTGTTTTTTATCCATTTTCCAATTTCAAACAGTTGTTTTTGTCCGTTTTCACTACCAACCTTACCTAGTAGGGGTGGACCTTGCCTTTTCCAGGGGTGGACCTTCCCTTCAGAAATTTTTTTCCCTTTCTCCGTTCAGTCGTTCCGGGTGTCGCTCCTTCATTCTGATTAACTGTTTTCCCATTCTGAGTGACCATTCACCCATTCTGAGCATTCGTCTCCCCATCCTCAAGGTCAATTTACCCAATCGAACATCCATTTACTCATTCTTAGTCATCGTCTATCCATTTTGATCCCCCATTCATCTAATTGTTCTCCTCGTTCACTCAACTGTTTTCCACATTCTAGGTGTCATTCTTTCGTTCTAGATTGCCATTTACCTACATCATTTTCCCATTTTGCTAAACTTCGTTTGAAGTAGTTATCTGAGTTGACTTAGGTGTCTAAGCTTGATCGTCATCCTTCAAAGCCGGCTTAGGATTGTCATCTGTCCCAAGTCGATCATCCTCATCGGCCCTATCAATCCACTTCCATCTCAAGTTGGATTCGGCATCATCATCATCCATCCATCCTTTAATCGATCAATCAACACCTTATGTTACCAAAGATAACTCTTGAACTTGGTTTTGAACCCCCGTCATCATCCTAATTCATCCTATCAATTAATCGTCTCATCAATCAATTCAATCTAATCTGATTTTGTCGATCATTTCATTAATCAATCCAATCTAATCCCATTGATCATTTATCAAATCAAATCATTTATCAATCATCCACTCCAATCCTATCAAATCAAATAATCCACTCTGGTCTAATCATATCAAATCCATTATCAATCATCCAATCGAATCCTATCAAGTCACATCCTTGTAGGTTAATCCATCATCTAATAAGTTCAATCCTCCAATCATCATCTTGATCATCCTCGCATCCTAGTCCACTCCGCCATCTTGCATGCCTATTCAGACCCAGTCACAAGCAAGGAAAATGGACGAACAACAAGCCCAAATTTCCCAACCAAATATGCCTCAAGATCCCAACAACACGGAAAATGTCTCACAAGCTCCCAATAACCATACGAATATCCCTCGAGATCCCCATAATGGTACATCATCATAATCCAACACTGACGTCCAAAACACATCGCCACTCGAAGACGAGAACATGGTCAACTAGCCTGAACTCACACTTGAGGAACATTTTAGTAACCCCACCAATGTGAAAATGATGGATCACCTGTTCGAAAAACATGGGGAAGAAATCTTGGCCCACCTAATTGAAAAAGGTGCCAAACCTCCATCAGGCATCGACCTATCCAAGTATGGAAATTCCACACCTAACATACCCCAATGTTCACAAAACGCACCAGGTGATTCATGCATCCCAATGTTCCTCTAGTGGAGGGTTGGCATCAACCTGAATTCAACAACGCCATCCTTTACCATGTTAACAATCCCCCACACGCCCTGATCTCAGTCATGGGGGCTTCCCAAGTATTTGATCCTAATAACTCTTTCGCCTATGGCATGCCACAAACTCTTCCACAATGTCTGCCATTAATGCTGACTGCACCACCCCTTTCGAATCAACTTCCAGTAAACACTAGGGGCAACCCTTTCAACGCCTTGCCTCCACCTCCTAGAGCCACAAATCTACCACCACCTCCATTCACATCCCAACAACCCTTGCAATCTAGCATACCACCTCAATTACCTCCACAAGGTGCATCCCAACCAAATGTTCCCACTAGCACCCAACAACCTCCTTTGCAAAACGCCTCTACATCATCTCAGCCACCTCATCAACAGCAACCCCCTCATAATCCTTTGATTTCATCACAACAACCACCACACCAATCGCAAGGAAATCCATCTCGGCCTCTCATCTAGACCATATCCATGTTTCTCACATCTATTTTACGTTTGCAAGTTCAACCAAAATACAATATCCCCTCTTGGCCCATGCAACCTCCGATATCACATCAACAACTTCCCCAACATTATTTCTATCATAACTACCAGTAGTTACAGCAAAAACCACCCTATGTGACCTCCCAACAGTCACAACAATATCCTCAATACCAGTAGACCAACCCGCAACACTCCATTCATGCTCCTCAGCATTATGTTGCACATCTTATCAGACAAACCAGTACTACACCTCACAACACCAGCCCTCGTACCAACAAAAACCCTCAACACACCAGCAAGGGGCATCATCCTCTTACTATCAAAATCCATACATCAACCTTCAGATAGTATCTCAACAGGATCCTTCGTCATCCTACCACCCATATCCATCCAATCCATCTGCTTCGACTCCTACACCACCAGTCAACACGGACTTGTTAGAAATCAAAGCTACTTTGAAAGATCCCCAAGCCGAGACTGGTAAGCAATCCTTCAAATTTGAAGATATATGTCCCTATCTGTTCGACCCCTCCATCTCATTAATTCCCTTCCTGAAACACTTCGAGATACCAAAATTTGATAGATACAAGGGAAACAAAGATCCTAAAGCCCACCTGCAAGAGTTTTACTCCTAGTGTCAGGAGGTTATGCACAATGACAACTATCTCATGCGTCTCTTCTTGTGGAGCCTGACAGGGTATGCCTTAGATTGGTTCATGGGTCTAGAGCAGGGATCCATCAAATCCTTTGCAGATCTTTCAAAGAAATTTTTTTCCTATTGCTCCTTCAATCTAGAGAAGGATAATGATACCTTGGATCTCCTCAAGGAGAAGCAACATGAAGGAAAAACCTTTATCATCTACCTCCAAAGGTGGCATGCGTTGGCAAGCCAAATGAAAACCACTCTCAAAGAGGACATTGTCACTCTCTTTGTTGAGAACTCACATCTTGATATGGCCCATAACTTTAAGCTACATTATGTCACCACCTTCATCAAGATAGTGGAGAAAGGGCCTATCCTTGAACGGGCCCTTGTTGCTAAAGGACATGTCAAGATATACAATCATGACAAAGAATGATCATCCAGAGATAATTCACGCTACTGGAACAAGAACAAGAATGTTGTGAATGATGGTGTCACCGACACTAAACATGTGCAAGTAGCTAATACCTCTCAAAGGAAACAACCTGCCTCTAACCAACCATCTGCCCAAAACATCATATCAGTACCATACGGGGCACCTCATCCCCCTCAACAATCAAACTAGAATAGTCAAGGGAACAACAAACATGATTTCACTCAATTAGGTGATGTTGTGCATGTTTTTCACACACACCCCGCTGTGGGTAGGGACCCCCTCTTTTTGCTCCCGATAGGCTACTTTTCTCCCGTCTCACTTTGCATGCCACTTTTTTCTGAGCCTAAATTGGTCATGTGCCTTCAAACGATCAAATTCCCTTTGACCAAATTCACCTACCTAAATTTCACTAAAACTTTTGCCTCTGCGGAAGTTTTGTTGTGGGTTTCTATCTCTAGGTCTGCCCCTCTGGAAGGCCATCTGCCTTCCATCCACTGTCCTTCTGTGCTTCTGGGTCTACTCCTCCATAAATTTTTCTGTCGTTCATCATCTGCCTTCTGTCTGCCATCCTTTCACGCTTCTGGGACCACCCCTCTTGAAGGTTTTTCGTCGTCCATCGTCCACCTTCCGTTTGTCATCCTTCCACACTTTTGGGTCTGCCCCTCTAGAAGGTTGTCCACCATCCACCGTCTACGTTTCATCTGTCGTCCTTCCCCGCTTCCAAGTCCGCCCCTCTGGAAGGTTGTATGTCATCTGTTGTCCGCCTTCTGTCAGTCGGTCATCCGTCGTCCGCCTTTCGTCCATCATTCATCATATTTCTGGGTGCACCCCTGCAAAAGGTTGTATGTCGTCTACCATCTGCATTTCGTTTGCCTTCCATCGGTCATCCACCATTCGCCTTCCACCTTCCATCTGCCTTCCTTCCTCCCTGTGGCACCTACATCCTTGAACCCGCATTTATTTTGGCGGTCCAAATGAGCTTCAAACATGAATATTATGATCTTTTAATGATGTAGGGATGAACCTAACAATGCATTTGCCTTGATTTGTGTATGAAAGCACTTATGACACTCCTTGTATGTAGGATTTATGGAGCCTATTGTGGTTCCATCAGAGAGGCCCATTAGGGGAGTTCTTTTGTCTTTCCCAAATGATCACAATCCGTCAGGAGCTATCTCATCATCTGATCCATTTAACAACAATGCAAGGTTGTAGGTGAGGTTCATCTAATCCAATGGACAATGTTGTGAACACATCAAGCAAAGAGCAGCCTTCTAGTAGTTTCAGCTATAGTAAAGGGAAATCAGCAAGAGAACAAAATTGATACAGTGACTGGCCACTACAAGACAAAATAGGGAAAAGACAAAAGATGTATTTTAAATTGTTGAATATTGAGGGGTAGGTGAAACCCTAATGTAATCAAATCTGAGCCACGCAATTTAATTCAATCCTAGCCATTCATTTGGGGTTTGGAAAACTATAAATAGGGGCTTTCCCCTCATTTGTAAGGGGTTGGAGAGCTGGTGTAAAAGGCATTTGCAACAATAGAAGACAACATTGCATGATTTTATGGATTTTCTCTTTGATTTTGCTCATCTTGCATGCATGGTTCTACTTCCCTTTTTAGTTTAGTTGTTAGTTTCTTGAATGGAAGTGGTTATGGTGATTGTTGTTTCAGTATTTGATGAATTTCCAGCTCATGCTTTTTGTGGTTCATTGATGATGAGTCACTTTGCAAAGCTAGTCTGAGCTCTTTACTTCATTGTTGCAACTTACTTCAATTACATGTGCATGATGTGTGTGTGTAATATGAAAATCTGCAGTCCTTAGAAGATTGCACTGGTTTTGTGCAACTGTAGGTTCGTCTTGGCCAAGAAAAACCCATTTTAAGGAGTTTGTCTAATGTAGCAGCCTTCATGATCATTGTTCATTTGTAGTTTCAGATCCAGGAACTTCATCTCTTCCCTGCCCTTTTTTCTTTTTTTTAATAAATGACCTATGCTAAGGTTCATTGCACATTGTAAAGCCAAATCCAATGGTAAAATGGAGTTCAAGACTATTGTTTGAACCTGCAGCAAATGCACAACAACTCTCCCATCCTAAGAACTCCATCTGCAAACCCAACTTCCCACGCTTTGTAACTCTTATGTAAGTCCCCCTTGTGACTCCATCAAATCACATGAAACAACTAAGATATTCCAAGCACTGTCAAGACTTGACATTAGAGACCTAGGGATAGTATTCTGCAATATGATTGTGGAATATTGTCTTACAAAAGAGGTGATGCACCTACGCATTACCTGTGTTGAGAAGTGCATAAAAACACATCAACAGAACTGGCGCTAGAAGGAGGGCATGACATGTTGTGGCTACAAGGCTGGAAGTTGAAAGTTGAAAAGAGAACTCTCGAGTTAAAATATGAGTTAGGAGATCTCCTTCAATGCTGGATCATAAAATAAAATAAAAAATTGAAGGCAAAAGGAGCTGAGTTGAAATGGAGCAGCATGTACAAATTGACATCACTCAGCCACATGCAGATTTAAACAAGAGATTGAAGAAACCACTGCAGCAATTTGCATTAACAGACAAATGTAGAATCCATTGCACTCGCAGACATAATGAATTGGGGTGTATAAAATTCTTGGACAAAATTGAAAGAGTCTTGCAAGGAGAAATTCCCTTTTGGGAAATATACCAGCCCTTGGCCCCTGAAGACCCAGAGGAAGAGCTGAAAACCATGGCAGCCAAAGCGTTCAAGGAGCTGATCCAAGAACATTTGAGCAGCAAAGACGAACCAAGATTGGAGGAAATATTGATGTCTAGTTGGTGCAGATTCAACAATGCACCCCACTCTAAATTCACTTGATCGTCATGCACAAACATCATTGCTCAAGCCAATGGTTGCTTGAACAAGTTGGAGCAGCCAAATTTCAACAAGGATGAGACATCCCATGAGGTAGGAGAGTTGTCAACATCTGGAGGACAAAAAATTGAAGAGGAACCAAGGGATTTGACACAAACTAGTGTTGGGACAATGAACATTGAAGCTAAAAATGAAAAGGAAGGAGTTGATTTATGTAGGACAGCAGAAAGTTGTGACGAAAGTTTAGTCGAAAGGGATTTGGAAAGCCTTTCCTCTATCAACAAAGAGCAGTCCTTTAATCTAGAAGAGGATTCATTGGAAGTTGAAGATAAATCAACAAAGTCTACAACAATGTATGCTGGGGCAGCCAATGAAGATGCTTAAAATCAAGAAGAAGACAAGGTTGACAGCCTTGGGATAGCAGAGAATGATGATGAAGAAATAAGTGAGATTAGATTAGAGGACCTCTCCTTCATGAATGACAACTATCAAGCATCCAAAAATGCAGGTTTGGAGGAGTGGGAACAACCACTCGTCGTGGTTGTCTACTATTCACCTTCCTTCCCAAATGATGATGAGGACCCAATAGTGGAAAGATATGACCAACTAGTGTCAAGATTAGCAAGGGATTGGTCTGAGCTAAAATTTCAAATGGATTTGGAGGTGTTGTTGCTACAAAATTGGTGTAGACTCCATGATTCATCACTCTCTGAGTTTGCATGCGAGCTATGCCAAGAAGTTGTCCAACGAGTTAGAGGACAAGTGGAGCAGCCAAGTGCCTGGCCTCCTCCACTTGTTGTCAGGTCAAATTAGAAGATCAAGAGCTAGAGCCAAGTGACAAATCAACTGAAGGTGGGCCCCAAGAGGATGTTGGGATAGCAATAGAAGAGAGACATCAATACATTCTCAAGCTTTTGAATGATGAAGTGGATCAAGCCAGAATGTTGTCCATCAATCATCAAGAATTTATTCCTCTTGAAGAGCATTTGCACACCATGAGTGATAGGATTTATGACAAGTCCTTAGAGGGATATTGCGTAATGTATTTTGGTCCCCTTGATGAGGTGCCATCAATTGATGACTTCTTTCCATTGGGAGTTGTATTGCGGAGGTATGCTCACGCTGCAGAGGAGTACATCCCAGATGTTAGCAGTGATGAAGACACACTCCTTGAGCCTCTAAACAGTGATGCACTAGAGTTTCTGGATTGGGAGAGGGGTTCCTTCTTCATCTATAGTGATAGTGAACAATGGGAAATGAGTGAACATCATGATGAGATGCATGAACAACAAAGAGAAGAAGACAAAGGAGGGGGTGCTAAGATAGTTGCCAACAGAGATGAAGCACCTAGTCGACTACAAGATGCAACTTGGAGTCCTTCCGTCATGATCGTTGTTGATCCTACTTCATATTTAGATGGATGCAATAGGACAGATTCGTCCATGTCATCATCCTATGACTTTGGATATTATAAAATTGAGTTCAACACCTAGGGAAGGAGACCAAACAACGTGTTGCCTTTTGAAGACAACAATCAAGAAGAGGTTTGGGCAATGGAAACTCAAGAAGATGAGGTGTACTTCCTCAAAGAACATTCAATGGAGGTTGTGGATCTCACACAAGATGTGCAAGGGGCGTTTGCTTCCCTGTTCTCCCAACCCTATCCATGCCCAAGATCGGAAGTGCTACGCAATCCAGTCCCTCCATCTGAAGTTGTCAATGCAATTATTGACGATGCAGTTCTCGCTCATGATTATCAAATGATGCCACCTCCATGTGATGACATCCAGGTTCTATCCTTCCTTAATCCTATGAATACTTATAGTTGCATGTTTCATTTTGACTATGGCAATGAGGGAAGGAAAACATGTTTATGGATTAAACATGGGTTCAAGGAATCACCTCAATTGCTTATTTTTCATGATGACGTGATTGAACTTGAATGTTGTAATGTTGAACTTCTTTTTGCTGAATATAAAGATAAATTTGCATGGTTAAGAATGATAATGATCACTCGTTTGCTTGTGCATTCCCTATGAAATCTAATGAATTTAATGACGGCTCGCCCTGCTTGAACATAATGCTTTGTAAATATCTTTTTACATAGCCCATTTTGAGTAGTGTAGGTTTCCTGTAAATACTCTGTTTTCCTGCTTTCCTTAGGTTAGTTGGTTTCCTGTAGGTAAGCTACTTTAGATTAGTTTTCTTGTTGTTTTCTTTTGCTGTTGTGCTTTGGTTAGTTTTGGTGTTCGCTTTTCGTTCAATTTTCTTTCATTTTGTTGTTGCTTTCCTTGGGATCCCTCTACTTTTGGCTGGGCACATTTGTGCACACAACAACCATACTTATCACCTGGAGTTGTTCTATGTATTTCTTCGTTAAACTCTAAGAAATTTTTCAGAGTGGATGGTAAAGGTCTTATGTTAGTGTCAATTGATTTGGAAATTTGATTCAAAGAGGATAAGTCGTTGGTTGGTCTGGTTCTGATGTATTCTGGAATCTTATATCTCTCACATATTTTAAGAATTCAGAGGTCACTGTAGGTCCTTTGTAAAGTCTAGTTAAGTGAACGATCTAAAATTATGCTCCAGAGCCACTGTGATTCTCAACCCTAAGTGCGAGCTGCATTGCTTGCGGGTTGAAATAAAAGAACTGAAAAGAGGAAAAATCAAAACCAAAAAACATTGAAAATTAAAAGAAAGAGAAAATTCAACTTGTTTAGGGGTATCTGAGCAACTCTACTAGGGCTATGGACGCTCGGCCAGCAGTAGAGCAATGCTTGGGAGAATCATAGTGACAACCTCATCGGGGCTATGGATGCCTGACAGGCAGCGAGGCAATGTCCTAGATGCTTTTGGAGTTAGAATAAACTACGTAGCTTAACTTAACGGAGCTTGGGTTCCTGTAGCAATTGAGGGATGGGAATTAATGCAATTGCACACACATGGATTTTTAGCATACTGAAGGTTGGGTTGGCTAGTGGTTTTGATCCTTTGGTTGAGCATCTCATTTGTTTTCCCTAGCGTGAAGATCGGAACCAGATATTTTGGGTTCGTGATTCCAGTTTTTCATCAAAAAAAATTGGAGCATTTCCCCAGTGAGTTGCCATTTGTTGTGCATGTTTTGCACACACACCCCACTGTGGGCAGGGACCCCCCTCTTTTCGCTCCCGATGGACTACTTTGCTCCTGTCTCGCTTTGCATGCCAACTTTTTCTGAGCCTAAATTGGTCATGTTCCTTTAAATGATCAAATTCCCTTTGACCAAATTCACCTACCTGAATTTCACTAAGACTTTTACCTATGTGGAAGTATTGTTGTGGGTTTCTATCTCTGGGTCCGCCCCTCCGGAAGGTTGTCTGCCTTCCTTCTGCACTTTCGGGTCTTCCCCTTCAGAAGGTTGTCTGTCATTCACCATCCACCTTCCATTCGCCGTCCTTCCGCACTTCTGGGTCCGCCCCTCTAGAAGGTTGTCTATTGTCTGCCTACCGTCCTCCTTTTGTTTTCCTTTCGTCCGCCATCCTTCCGCACTTCTGGGTCTGCCCCTCTGGAAAGTTGTCCATCGTTCGTCGTCTTCCTTTCATTTGTCATCCTTCTGCGTTTCCAGTTCTGCCCCTCCGAAAGGCTGTCTGTTGTCTGTCATCCACCTTTTGTTTGCCAGTTGTCTGTCGTCCACCTTTCGTTTGTCGTCCATCATCTGCCATCCTTCTGTACTTCTGGGTGTGCCCCTGCAGAAGGTTTTCTGACGTCCATCGTCTACCTTCCATTCACCTTCCGTCTGCCTTCTGCCGGTCGTCCGCCTTCCTTCCGCCCTGTGGCACCCGTGCCCTTGAACCCGCATTTATGTTGGTGGTCCAAATGAGCTCCAAACATGAATATTATGATCTTTTAATGATGCAGGGATGAACCTAACAATGCGTTTTCCGGATTTGACTAAATTTTGTCTTGATTTGTGTATGAAATCACTTACGACACTTCTTGTATGTAGGATTTATGGAGCTTGTTGCGGGTCCATCGGGGAGGCCCATTAGGGGAGTTGTTTTGTCTTTCCAAAATGATCATGATCCGTTAGGAGATGTCTCATCATTTGATCCATTTAACAACAATGCAAGGTTGTAGGTGAGGTTCATCTGATCCAATGGACAATGTTGTGAATGCATCAAGCAAAGAATAGCTTTCCAGCAGTTTCAGCTACAGTAAAAGGGAAATCAACAAGAGGTAAAAATTGCTACAGTGACTGGCCACTGCAAGACAAAACAGGGAAAAGACAAAAGATGTATTTTAAATTGCTGAATATATAGGGGTAGGTGAAACCCTAATGTAATCAAATCTGAGCCACACAATTTAATTCAATCTTATCCATTCAATTTGGCTTTGGAAAACTATAAATAGGGGCTTGCCCCTCATTTGTAAGGGGTTGGAGAGCTGGTGTAAAAGGCATTTGCAGCAATAGAAGACAACATTGCATGATTTTATGGATGTTCTCTTTGATTTTTCTCATCTTGCATGCATGGTTCTACTTCCCTTTTTAGTTTAGTTGTTAGTTTCTTGAATGGAAGTGGTGATGGTGATTGTTGTTTCAGTATTTGATGAATTTCCAGCTCATGCTTTTTGTGGTTCATTGATGATGAGTCACTTTGCAAAGCTAGTCTGAGCTCTTTACTTCATTGCTGAAACTTACTTCAATTACATGTGCATGATGTGTGTGTAATATGAAAATCTACAGTCCTTAGAAGATTGCATTGGTTTTGTGCAACTATAGGTTCCTCTTGGTCAAGCAAAACCTAGTTTAGGGAGTTTGTCTACTGTAGCAACCTTCATGATCACTGTTCATTCATAGTTTTAGATCCAGGAACTTCCTCTCTTCCCTGCCCTTTTTTCTTTTTTTTTAATAAATGACCTATGCTAAGGTTCATTTCACATTGTAAAGCCAAATCCAATGATAAAATGGAGTTCAAGACTGTTGTTTGAACCTGCAACAAACGTACAACAACTCTCCCATCCTAAGAACTCCATTTGCAAACCCAACTTCCCACGCTTTGTAACTCATCTGTAAGTCCCCCTTGTGATTCTAGGAAATCACATGAAACAACTGAGATATTCCAAGCACTATCAAGACCTGACATTAGAGACCTTGCGATAGTGTTCTGCAATATGATTGTGGAATATTTTCTTTCAAGAGAGGTGATGCACCTACGCATTACCTGTGTTGAGAAGTGCATAAAAATGCATCAACAGGTGAGTCTTTAAGTATCATCTTCAACAGACTCCTACAGGAAAATTATCCAATCATGTATCCTATAACCAAGCCACACGATGAATCTAAGCCTAAACCAGTTTGGTTTAAAGAAAACGAATAATGTGAGTTTCACAAGATCAAAGGGCATACCCTAAATAAGTGTCAAAGTCTGAAAACATATATCCAAGATCTTATAGATCGAGGAGATATTCATGTGGATGCCAATTAGGCTTCATCATCTAATGCTTAGTTATAGATTTACCAAAATGCCTTCCCTAATCATAATCAAGGCACAAGCACGTCCAATAACAATCGCCAAAATAACAATAAAAATAACGTAAGTTATAAGAATGTGCCCCTCAATTATGATGGCATTTTCCAATACATTGAGCAAGTAGAACCTCGCGTATCCATGATACATTTTAAAGCTAAAGATCCCCAATGTGTTGTTGCTACCTGAAGAACCCGCATTACTATTCCTGTAGCCCCTACATCCGCCCACCAAAATCCTATGAATTCTCAGTATAACATTCTTGATCACTTGGGAAAGACTTCTGCTCACATCTCAATTTTGGATTTTCTTAAATCTTATCCCATGCATCAAGAGATCCTGAACTGAGCTTTACAGGAAACCCAAGTGCCTAACAATATTGATCCTATGCAATTCCAAGCTTTAGTGGGACATCTGGCCCTATCCTACCAATAAAACTTCGACCAAAATGACATGCCTAACATTGATGCCAACCATAACCATCCCCTACATATCAAAGTCCTAGTTGCCCGTCATAAAGTAAAAAGGGTCCTAGTAGATAATGGCTCTGCCCTTAATCTATGCACTCTAAATTTCATAAAGCAGTTAGGGTACACTCAAGCAGATCTAAGTAATCAAATCATTACTATCAAGGCTTATGACAATGCGGAAAGAGATTATGAAGGAATTATCAATCTTCCCATCCAGGTTGGACCTGTGACTCAGTACACTACATGTCATGTCCTTGATCTGGACTTACCATATAACCTCCTCGTCAGTTGCCCATGGCTCCACGCCATGCAGGTCATCCCCTCCACATATCATCAATGCCTAAAGTTCCCAGTTAATGGACAGGAGGTCACCATTTACACTGACCTGCAACCATTTGAGTATTGTCATGCCTTAGAAACTTCATTTCCCCATTTGCATTATTGTCTTGGAGTTGAAATGGGGGCACCTCAGTTGGCATCCTCTAATCCATCGTCCACCACATCAGCCACTCCATCTTCCACCATCACTAAAGTCCAGATCATCAACAAGGGTTGTGGTGAATATGAAATGTATACAGCTCTGAATGTGGCAACCATGCCACCATCACCACACACATACAATCAACCTTCACAGTCTGTACCAAAGGAAGAAGACAAGATCATTACCTTTAATGCCAAAACATCCCTACTAGCACTTTTTGGTCCCCTTGTTTAAAGATAGATGCACCAGAAGATGATATTAGCCAATGGATCTATCGTGAAGAGCCCCAACCGAATCCTCCCCTTAAGGAATATTTTTAGGAAGCATACCCTTGGTCTGCTAAGTTCGCAAAGAAGCATAATTATCAAGGTGGGTTCTAGGTAAAGAAGAACAAGAGTGGCTACAACCTATTGATGTACCGAAGTTTGCATGGAATTCAGGCCTAGGATATGACAAAAAGTAGAAAGGCCCTACAACATCATCCAATACTTCCAACAGTGTTAGTGTGGACAGTAGTCCCTTAGAAGACATACCTGAGGAAGAGTCCACCATACATGCGTGCAATGATGTGGATCACACGGACCTTTCATCCATGTTTGATTGCCTATCTGTCTTTACCATTAGCCTTTCCCTACGCCATCCCAAACTTATTGACTGGGACCTACGTGATAGAACACATGTCAATGTCTCCCTGGATGCATATGTCAACCTTATGGGATTGGGGGAAGATGAATGCTCTAGTCACAAAAGTAAAAACAAGAAAAATCAGAAACAGACATCTAGTGAAAACCTCCCCGAGGCACTTCTTGACCTGGAAAAAATAAAAAATAAAGGAAACATCCGACAGTGAAAACCTCAAAGAGGCGTTGGAGGATGGAGACGTTCATCTTACCCTTGTGGGAACTCAATTATCTACACGATCATCCATCCTGATCGAAGAAACTCAAGAAGTCAATCTGGGTACTACAGAAGCCCCAAAGATCACCTATGTAGCCAAATCATTATCAGAACAAGAATATTTTGTCATTGTCCAACTGCTCAAAGATAGAATTATCAACTTTTCTTGGTCGTACTCAGACATGCCAGGTCTGGACCCCGCTTTAGTAGTTCACCATCTAGATGTTTTCCCAGACACCAAGCCTATCAAGCAGAAACTCAAAAAAATGCATCTGCAGGTAGCATTGTTAGTCAAGAAAGAATTGGAAAAATTATTGGATGTTGGCTTTATCAGACCCATCAATTATTCTGACTGGATCTCCAACATAGTGTATGTCGCTAAACCTAACAGAGACATTAAGATCTGCACAGACTTCTGTGATCTCAACAAAGCCTGTCTGAAAGATGACTTCCCATTGCCCAATATCAACATGTTAGTCGACCTTACTGCAGGACACAAGATGTTGTCCCTAATGGATGGCTTCTCTAGTTACAATCAGATTCGAATTGCACCTGAAGATTAGCACAAGACCACTTTTACAACACCTTGGGGTACCTTTTGCTACAATGTTATGCCCTTTGGTATTAAGAACGTGGGGGCAACATATCAGCAAGCAATGACTGTTATCTTCCATGACCTCATCCACATTATCATGGAGGATTATGTTGATGACTTGTTGGGAAAGTCTAGAACTAGAGTAGAGCTCCCTGCCATTATGAAAAATATCTTTGAGTGGTTAGAATAGTACAAGCTAAGACTGAATCCAAAAAAGTGTGTGTTTGGTGTCATGTCAGGGAAATTGTTGGGCTTCATAGTCTCCCGAAGAGGCATTGAAGTTGATCCCACCAAATTAAAAGCTATCATGGATATGCCTCCACCTCAAAACCTAAAAAAATTATGAAGCCTTTAGGGAAAGCTACAATCTATCCATTGGTTTATAGCCCAACTTGTAGATAAGTGTCAGTCATTTACCCACCTTCTGAAGAAAAACACCACCTTCAAATGGAATCAACAGTGTCAATTGGGTTTTGATAAGATTAAAGAGTACTTGGCCCACCCACCAATCCTAATGCCACCTATTCCAGGAAAACCTCTCATGCTATACATCTCTGCTCGTTCAGTCACACTAGGGGCATTATTAGCATAGCATGACAAGTCCGAAAAAGAACAAGCAATCTATTACATTAGTCGTACACTAGTCGGTTATGAATTGAATTATTCACCAATGGAGAAAGCTTGCCTCGCAGTGGTCTTTAGTACGCAGAAATTCAGACATTATATGCTTAGCCATCCTATCAAACTAATAGCAAAAATTGATCCACTGAAATATTCGTTGTCCAGAACCACCTTAACTGGTCGCATGGCTAAGTGGGTCATGCTCTTGAGTGAATTTGACATAGAATATGTCGATCAAAAAGTCATAAAGGAACAAGTTATAGTCAATCAGTTGGTTGATGCACCCCTAGTAGATGCTTACCCTTTGGTCACCAAATTTCCAGATGAAGAACTCTTTACAGTAGCAGAAGCACCCACCTGGATATTGTACTTCGACGGATCATACACTCATAATGGATCGGGGGCAGGAATTTTTTTTGTTACCCCCCAAGGTGATTACATCTTGAAGTCATTCAGATTGGCATTCTCGTGCACCAACAGTATAGCTAAGTATGAAGCCCTCCTCACAGGCCTCAGAATTGCCAAAAAGTGGCATATAACTCACCTAAAAGTCTTCGGTGATTCCTTGTTACTCATTAAGCAGGTTAATGATGAGTTCCTGACAAAATATGACAAGTTGCTACCCTACAAATGCATGGTGGACGACTTCAAGAAGTATTTCACCTCCATACAATTTGATCAGATTCCTAGGGTACAAAACAAAGTAGCAGATGCCATGGCTACTATTGGCTTCTTGATCGACATGCCCAAGGATTGAACAGAATGTGAGTTCCTCGTTGAACAACTCCTAATCCCAGCATATGACATCCCTGAGACCAAAATGGTGTGTGAAATTGTAGGTCTCACTTCACCTTGGTACCAAGACATCTATTCTTACCTTCATGATAACATTCTACCCCCAGACCTTACACAAAACCAACAAAAATCCTTTATCCAACGTTCATCCTGATACATCATCATTGGTAATACACTTTATCATCGTGGGTATGACAGAACTCTCCTCAGGTGTCTGGACGAGACCAAAGCCCATACTGCACTAACAAAAGTACACATTGGTGTTTGTGGGGCCCATTCAAATGGTATGGCCTTGGCTAAAAGGATTCTTTGAGCTGGATATTATTGGCCTACGCTAGAACATGATGCCTGTGAGTTTGTGAGGAAATGCCTCCCATGTCAGCAACATGCAGATCTGATTCACTCCCCAACACTGGACCTTCAGCCCCTTCTCGCACCGTGGCCCTTCTCTCAGTGGGGTTTTGACTTGATCGTCAAGATATACCCACCATCCTCTGATGACCACACCTTCATTATTACCACCACTAAGTACTTCACCAAGTGGGTGGAAGCAATGCCACTCTCACAAATCACTGGTACTCAGATTTCAAAATTCATCCTCTACCATATTCTCTGTAGATATGGTATCCCATCCACCATCCTCTCAGATAATGGAAAGTATTTCAAAAACCAAGCCATGAAACACCTTTGTGACACCTTTCATATTCAACATCATTGGTCAATGCCTTATTACCCCAAAGGTAATGGTTAGGCAGAAGCTACCAACAAAACTCTAATCCAAATCCTCAAAAAGGTCGTCAATAACACTGGTCGAGATTGACACCTCCACATTCATCCTACCCTTTGGTCGTATCGCACTTCCATTCATACTCCTACCGATGCCACCCCATATTCTCTTGTTTATGGTGCCGAAGCAATCTTTTCGATCAAAGTTGAGATCCCATCACTGAGAATTTCTCTAAAGAACCTTATCAGTGAGGAAGAAACTCGTGTCGCAAGGCTTGCCCAACTGGAATTACTTCATGAAAGATGGATCAAAGCCTATGATCCCCTTCAAGCTTATCAAAACCATCTCAAGCACAGCTACAACAAGAAGGTTCACCCTCGTCAATTAAATGTTGGTGAACTTGCCCTTAAAGAGAACTAGCGCACCCAATAGGACCAAGATAAGAAAGGAAAGTTCGAAGCAAACTAGTTGGGTCCCTATATCATCACCGCAAAGTATGGATTTGGGACATACAGACTCACTACCATTGAAGGAGAGCACCTAGATGAGCCTATTAACATCATGCATCTGAAAATATTTTATACCTAAGGCTGCTCAGTGAACCTATCTACATAAGATCAAAAAAATCAAAAAATCAAAAAAATCAAAAAAATCAAAAAAATCAAAAAAATCAAAAAATCAGAAAAAATCCAAAAATAGTAAAGAGAAATAAAATTGTCCTATGGTGAAAACCACCCTTGGTGGCACCTTGGATAGGTACCAGTGGTGAAAACCTGGTAATAGGCGTCATCCATAGCGGGCTTAATAATTATCTACCTTGCGTCCGAGTTACTCTATGACTTCATCCATCCTATCCTGACATCCTCTCCCATCCCATCCTTGGCTGCTTGGTATATACTTTGGTTGAGCATTAGACGATCCACATGGGCTATCCGTCATCCTAAAATTTTTATCCTAATCTGAGCTTGTGTCATTTTTCCATTCATTAGTCGGTTTGTGTCATCATCTAGGATCCTCCATCGTGTCAGTTTCCATCTAGGCCTCGTCCTGTCACGTTGGTCTTTTTGTCCTTTTTTGAACTACATTGCCCCTGCGCTTTCACATAGGAAAGCCTAATCTCTAGATCTGCCCCTAGGGTATTTTTGTCCATTGGTCCCCTTTTCCCCCTTATCATTTGTCCTTTGGTCGAACTACATTTCCCCTATGCTTTCACGTAGAAAAAGTTGATCATTTGATCTGCCCTCGAGGAATTTTTGACCATATCATGATGTTCATCCATCATCTGTCTTCATCATCCCCTTTTCGCTTTTATCCACGGTCAATTTTCGTTTGTCCTTTCTGAACTATGTTTCCCTTGCGCTTCCACGTAGGAAAGTTCGATCTTTTGATTGACCCCCGGGGCTTTTGCTTTCCTTTGTTTTTACTTTGCTTTTTCATTGTCTCATTGGTCTCCATTAGTCCTCTTTCCGCTTTTATCCATGGTCTTTTCTTGAACTACGAGGGCTTTGCACTTTCACGTAGGCAAGGCTAATCTTCGATCAACCCCCGAGCCCCTAGGTCATTAGGGTGTGTTAGTCTTGTGTCAATCTTGTGTCAGTATTTTGTCTTGTCTCTTGTGGTGTGTTGTCAAGAGTGCCCTTTTCTAGCTAGTTCTTAACAAATGGGATCCTCTAGTGTCTGAAGATCTGATTAATGAAAAAAATCCTACGTCACCTAGGTCATCGTAGTTTACTATCCATCATCAGTCTCAATAGGATGCATCCTTCCTAACAAACCTCATCAACCTCATCCACCCTTGTGATCCTATGGCAAAGGATGTTTGAATTTGATCGTGATCTTTTAATACTTTTGGATTTTGATTATTCTTTGAGCTCCCTATTACAACCAGTCAAGGTCACCATAATCCATTATATTATGGTGTGTTTTGATGGGTTGACATAGGGGCATCTCTTGATCATTTATTATTGTTGTTTGTTGGGTCATTCCCACGTAGTACCCACCAGGGTCCCTAAGATCCTGTGTTACAATTGGGGACATCTCTTTGTGCTTGTGGTTATCCCAATACCTGGCCCGACCAAAGTCTTTGTCACTTTGGGGTGTTGGGATAACCTTGTTTGTTGTGTTTGTTTTGTACATTAGATGCTAACTTTCCTTGGTCTCATATACCCCGATAGCTGGTGTCTTATGCTATAGCAAAAATCAATGCTCTGAAGATGGAAAATTGCATTCATGATTGCATTTCATTTCATTGCATGTATCCTTCATCCATTTTGTTCCTAACCCATGACTTGGGATTTCAGTTGTGCAAACTTTGATTATTTTCCCTTTTCTCTCCTCAGGATACTAATGGTTCTTGACAGGTGCAATATCACACCCATACTATGCCTATCATCTACCCACATTCCCATACCAATCCTTATTGACACTTATGTTTGCATTGTGTTTCATAAAGAGTTCATTTTCCATTCACATTGCATGTGACATCCTAGACCCATTATATTTCATCCCATATGCATAGTACACTGATTATATTTAACATCTTAGGTTCATTTTAATCCATACATTTCCATATTAACATTTTCACATCTCATACCTCACCACCTGCAAAAAAAATTGTTAGTTCCATAATAATTACATATAATACCCAACATTCATGTCATCCTGCATCATAATCGTTCATACATCATCATGCATAATTAAATCATCCACATAAGCATAAATCATCATCAACATCATGCATAATATAATCATCTACATAAGAATAAATCATACACATATGCATACATTGCATAATCCATAATAAGGGCATAAAAACATAATCATATGCATAACATAAATCATCCATTACATAAACATAATGTATAGTGTCAATAAGGACTATCACATATCATAATCAAAATAATACAATATCCATCTCATCATAATGTCTCAAACATAATCACCTACATATCCATCGTGTATATCATCAAATAAGGTACAAAATCCAAGGATGTAGATCACATCTGATCTCTGCTGATATGTACTAAATCTCCATCTTGCACCTGTCAAAAAACCCTGTATCCTATCACCTGCTCTCTGCCCACTCTACTATGAGCTGCCCACGTCTGATCTTTGAGGAGAATCGGGCACTGACCCTCTGCATGTGGGAGTCCCCTGATAATCATGATTGGGAGTCCACTGATAACCACCATAGTGAGGAGGAGTCAGCTGAAAGTTGCTATACCCTCTGGTACATGTCCCTAATGACTGGGATGGTGCTGGCATCTGAGATACCTGCCTGACATAGTGCGGTGTGCGCTGCGCCGAATAACTGCCTGCTCATAAGCAAACCTCCAGTAGGTCACCTCCTGCAAATAATCATCTCTCTGCCTAGCCTGGTATCTAGCGGCATTCCGCTCATGCCTGTATCTATCTCGGTCCTCGCTAATGGCTCTTTGCTCCTACTCCCATGCCTCTTGTATTGTCCTTAGTTGTTGTACCTGCTATGTGACCTCGTCCCTCTCAGCTTGGGCAGCCTGCAGTTGTGCCTGTAATCCCTATATGTCTACTCCTGTCTCACCACCCCCAACCTGTACTACCTGTACCTATGCCACTACTATGTCCCTCTCTCCCTACATCATCTACATCTGCACCTCTGCGGAATCTCTCTCCCTCTGTGCAACCTATGCTCGAGCCACCATTGCATCCCTATCCCTCTGTAGTGCCTATAATCTCAACTCTACTGCATCTCACTCTCTCTGAAGAGTCGATACCTATGACACTGCCTCATCTCTCTCTCTAAAGAGACTGTATCTGTGTCTCTGACACCACCCTCTCACTCTACAACACCTAAACTCGTGCCAAAGCTACATCCCTCTCTGTCTCCAAAACCTGCACCTGTGCTTGCGCTACGTCTCTCTCTGCCTACATCACACTTACCTGAGCCCTCATCTCATCCTATCTCCTCTACATAAACCCCATATCTTTGACTGTCTACTCTAAACAATACACTCTATCCTAGAGCTCATCTCACTCCCACCGTAGATCTGCCCTCTCTCTCCATAGCCGCTCTACCTGCCTCCGCAAATCCTCCACATCTCCCACTACCTTTGTCCCAATCTTTGCAGGTCTCTACCCTATCCCTGCTCCAGCACCTACCTATCCTCTAGCATGTCGTACCGCCTCCTCTGCCACTAGACAGTCCCTCTCCCATCTCATTGCCTCTCCATCCTCATGCTCCCTGGAAACCTCTGCCTGCAACCTATCTATCTCTGCACACAGATCAATCACCTCATCTCATGCCCCATCTCTCTTTCTCAGTAGGCTCCTCTCCATCTTTATCACTATCATGGCAAGCTCTGAGTAATCCCTCTCACTCCTGACAAGTCTGCATGTAGCTCAATCACTTGTGCCTCTAATCTACCCCGCTCTGCCTTTGACTACCATAATCGCTGCTCGTTGAGCCATAACCTCTCCAAGGCTCCTCCCAATAACACTGTTGGATCCTCTCCTATAGGTGGTACCATTGATATTGGAGGGACATCATGAACCTCCATGTCCACCTCCATCGCCTCTAGCTCCTCCTGCTCATCCTCTCTCTCCCCCCCACCTCATCCACATCAATCACCACCTAGGCTCTCCTCCTCCTCCCTGGCATCCTCTCCTACTCTCCAGCAACCTCAACCTCCTCCTCTCTCGGTCTTTGCTGGCCTCATGTGGCTACGCTAGCCTCCTATCTCTGTCTTTGCTAACTCCCTGTGGCTACACTAGCCTCCGGTCTCCTATCCCTCTGTGCCTCTTGTCTCTGTCTCTGCTGGCCTCCTGCAGCTATGCTAGCCTCCTATCCCCTCTCCTACTGGTCCATGGCCCTGGCCTCATCTCCTCAGACTCTCCGCCATTGTCTCCTCCTCCTGGCCACCCTTGCTCACTGACCTACTTCTCTAGCCGCCCCTATCTCCTCCTCCTACCCATCCTCATCGGCTGACCTGTTGCTCCAGCTGCCCTTTGTCCTCGCGGACGTTGTATACCCCTCTTAGTTGCAAGTCATCTCTCATCCTCTGATCCAAACCCTAATGCCTCCTCAATCAGCACCACTAGAGTAATCCATTGAGGCGGATGTCGACGAAACCACTAACCATACCGATTTTTCATCCCTGCATCTCTCAGCCCATCTCTCCTGCCTAGGTATGGCACTAATCACAGTGTCTCCCACTTCGTCCTCGTAGCCTCAGGCTCAATCTCATCCCCCCATGGCCGCTCTCGCATAACCAATCGGAACATCTCTTGACCCTACGGAATATCCTACCTCACCCCAAACTACCTCATCACCCAATCTAGTCTATGTACCTGAACTATGCGGGGATCCTTCCCGATAATATAGTATCGAGTGAAAAAATAATCCATGTGCCTAACCTCCTCATCCCTCCACTCCCTAAACCATCTCAACATGTATGGTCGCCACACTATCATCTTCGTCGACAGCTCATCAAATAATCTCCTCCATGCATCCAAGTTTTTGAATCCCTCATAGCATAGTATCGCCCCATCCTCCGTCCCCCACCACCAGGCTACTAGCACTTTGTCATCCTCCTCGACTCCTCTCACCACGACCGGCCTGGAAATCCTGATATGCTCTTAGGCCCATACATGTAGCAGTGTGATGTGCGTCACACTCAGTACCTCCCAATAACATACCACATGCATATCCCTGTACAGTTGTGCTAACACACAGGTCCCGCAGGAAAACTGCCCCTCTCGGCCCTCGATAATGTGTCAAATCACTTCCACAAACCTGAGATGTAGGAAGCGACCACTCATGTCTGGAAGCAGGATCCCATTGATCAATCCTGCTAGGTATAGTGACAATGCTGGTACCCTATAGGCGAGACACCTATCCACATCCAGTTGTTGCTGCTAAATCGGTAGCTCATCTCTATTGAACACAACCTGCACAGACTCATCTAGTGCCTCCCCCTCTACCTAACACTCGCTGACCAGGAGCCCCGCTATGGGGAGCCTCAGAATCCTCCAAACATCCTGTAAAATCACTGTCATCTCCTCTGTCGGCATATGAAATGTCGATGTAGCTGAATCCCAGCGCTCTATCAACGCTGTCAACATGGCCCTATGGGCCTTAATCATTAGGTATCATAGCATATGAAATATTCCTACCTCTACCAGTGCATGGTGATCTGCACCACTCATGGTCGCTATACAAATCCTCAGTACCTCAATACAAATCACCTCAAACCACCTCACACATTCGTAGACTATCAAAATCCTACATTCCTATCACATAAACCATGTCAGTTCCTCTCTCTCTTTTTATCTTTTTTTCCCTACTTCTTTCTCCGGCCTCGGGTTACCTTTCTTGTCCCCTCTCCGCTTTCTTTTCCTCCTGCCTCCCCTTCTCGGCCCTGCCCGAATGTGGGCGAACCCGCCCCATCCGCGGGCAGACCTGCCCCCAACCGCCCCCATGCTTGCTCCATGGGCGGACCCAGCCTCCCATGCGCACCCACCCCCATGCGCAAGCGGACCTGCCCAAGCACAGGCAGACCTACCCCCGTGCGCGGGCGGACCCGCCTGAGCACAAGCGAACCCGCCCCCATGCACGGGCGAGCAAACCCACCATTCGAAGAGTGGGTACGCCCCTCTACGGGGAGCCTAACCATTTCCCCCCCTCCCTTTTTTCTTCTTTTCCCTTGGGCGAAATTGCCCTCTTACCTAATAGGAAATTCTACCCACCCCTTCGGTGACATCTAACTTTTGCCAACTACCCATTTTTCTCACCTACCCCCCACCCAAATCCATCTTTTCAAATTTTACTAAACTCAAACAAAATGCTAAAAATCAAAAAGTTGGGTTTGGGGCTAACCTAGCATGGAATGGCGCACTCGCTATGGAACCACCGCACCTCGTCCGCCTGGTAGATAATGTCGGTGTCGTAGTTGCCTGGCATCGTGCCCTCTGGTCCTCTCCCTCTCTTATCCTCCCTCTTTTCCTCAACTGACAACTGTTCAAATGATGAGAGGTAATTCCTAAACTTACCTTATATAACTTTCCCTCCTTTTTACCTTTTTAAATGAAGGGTATTTTTTACCCTTTATTTAAAAAATTCTTCCTCCAACTAATTCCTTCCATTCTCTATCTTCCCAGGGCCACCATTTGCAAACTGTGTATATGTTTTCCTCCGTTCACAATCGAATCTTCTTGGTTTTTCGTGCTCTTTCCAACGACATATACCACTTGGTACTTTCGCGAAGTCTCCTGGGACCCTTTTTCCTTCCCCATCTGCCTCCTCAAGGGGGCATACCCTACCATTCTTCCCCATTCCTATGTTATAGGCCTTCCCTTGTGAGACTGGGGCATCCTCTTTCATTTCCCTCTATTTGGGCAGCTCACACAACCTCTCCCATTCTGGGGCATCTCTTTTCTAGTTACTTCCTATATAGAATCATCTACATTTTATTTTCTTTGAAATGCTATTATCCTAACAACATTCTGAAGAGGGGAAAAATGTAGACATCCAAATTTTACCACTTTCATATGGTCAAACTCGTCTCCTTACTCATCCCTTTACTCATCTATTTCATCCTCTTTGCCAATATTAATTAAATCATTAATTTAATTAATATTTCATCATTTGTATAAGGTTCCTAAAGTGTTTAATTCAATAATTAAATACTTTTACCTATTACTTCTTTCCTCTCTAAATTAAATAAATACATCACTTTATTTAATTTAGTCATGTGACGTCTTTGAATTTAAGCCAATTTTTAATTCCTCTTTTTTTCTCTCATTGTCACATCCCCCATAACTCTCTTCTAATCATAATTAATTTAATTAATTCATGATTAGGATGTGCAGACCTTAATCAAGATTAGTGTTACATCCTCCTACATTTTCCACTTGCTTCTAATCTTTCATTAATCATCATAATCATGTGTTTGCACAACCTTAATCAAAGTCATTAGCCACATTTAGCATGCATTTTTAGTCAACCTTTCCATTTGTCTTTCTTAGCACTGACCCTCTTTCCCATGTGAATTTTAAATTCACATTTATTCCCCCTAGAATCTTCTTTTCCCATGCATTTTCTAGAATCTTTTGACTTGTCACATCAAATCACATGTGGACAAGTGCTTCCATTTTTGGAACCTTGTCTTGTCCATGAGATTCTTGCAAGTATGTGAATTTTTAATTCACATTTATTTCTCCATCTACTTTCACAATCCCCATGGAGATTTTTGAGGTATTCTGAAATTCCTCAAAAGTCATTTTCATTCCCACTTGGAAAAAAAAAGTTCCTTTTTGAGGAAATCTTCTCATCCCCCAAGGTACTTGCAAAGTACTTGTCATTCTTCCACATCATGTACCCTCCTTCCACCTCATTTACAAATCACCATTTCTAGGCCACTTCACATTCCACATATCAAGATGTGAGGGCTTGTGAGTCCTCAACTCACCATAGCCCTTCATCTTGACCTTGGTGGCTCAATCTCAACCGTTGAATTCTCTAGAGAATTCAACTTCCTCTATAAATACTCCCTCTTTTCTCTCATTTAGGAATTTTTGCATTCCATAGCCAAACTCTTGCAATTTTATCATTTGAAGCCACACTTAGCTAATTTTTACACTTTGCATTCACCATAGCATTCTCATCCACTTCTCATCCATCTTGCATCACATTTTTGCATCTTTTTCCATCAAGAGGATCATACACAACTTCAAAAATCAAGGGCCAACCAAAGGACAACTTAACAAGGTATAATATTTTCATCTATTTTGTTAAGTTCAGCATTTTTGTCCTATCTTGAGGTGTTAGGTGTTTATTTTGTTTCTTGCATGTCTTTTGTTGCTGCTCGTTTCTAGAACAATATTTTCACCTAATCACGAGGGCATTTTTCTCATGAATGTAATAATTTCCAAGAACAATCTCCTTAGCTTCAATGAGTGGGTCAAATTGAAATGTATTACCCCATTCATCTAGCAGACAATCAAGAATCTCCTCCAAAAGAGTAGTAGTTTCACAAAAAAAACACTCTTCTTGATCATGCAATGTGCAATTCATATTTATGGGGCTAGGAGTGTAAAGTTCAATATGGTCATTTTGAATATACTTAGCCTTGATGGTAACTTTAGTACCATATCTAGTCATGAATAGTGTATGAGACCAATCAGAAGATAGGTATCCACCTATTTTAGCAGTAAAATCTTTGGATAAACATATGGAAAAGAATGAAGGGAGGTCTATAACTGAAATATCTTGCAACATAGTGCAACCAAGGCATGCATGCAACTTTAATTTTAGGTCCTTAATTACCCCCACTATCTTGACAATAGTACCATCTAATTGTACAACCCCCTTTATCATAGGTTTGTACTTAATACCAAGCATATCAACCACCTTTTTAGGCATAACAAAACTGCTAGCCCTTAATTCTATCATACAATTATGTACTATATGATTTTCAATGATCAAATATAAATAGAAGAGATGTGGCTTAGTGATGTTACTTGAATTCCCTTTCGAGTTGCACTAGGCTAATTGGTGGAGTAGCTCCTTCCTTTTCTAGAACATCTTTTGTTTGCTTATGCTCCTTTGAAGCTTCTTGTAGTAGATCTCTTTGAGATGGGATAAACAGAGCATGCCATATGGTGACATTTAGGTTAGTTCTATTCATTTGATCAACTATATTGAATGGGGGTTGACTAACCTTAGGTGAAACCTTTAGAACAATAAGATCCAATCTTGATGTTGGGTGACTTGAAGTTGTTCCATTATCATGTTGCTCTTACTAGTAGGTTGATCTGATTGTAGAATGAGTTATTCTAATTATTGGTTCAGCAACTATATTCTCTTGGGGTGTTTAAGAAGTTTATATTTTCCCAACTGTAGAAGATGTACCACCCTCCATTGCTCTTTTCTTTAATCTTGTGTTTTGGGCTATTGCATCAGCATTTAACTAATTTACACCATAAAATTATTCTTGATGTCAGTTGACCAATGAGGATCCCCCTTGCATTTGATCTTGTATATTGGAATTTTTTGGTTTCACATCAAATTGATGCCCTGAGATTGAGGTTTCATTTTGAACCACCAGGGTTTGCACAAACTCTCCATTTTAGCAAGTGTTATAATTGTGAGATTGGATGTATGGATAACACCAATCATTCTCTTGATCTATATTAGTTTGTACTAGAACAAGAGCCTTTGAAGTGTTGATAGTAGTTGGATTTATACTATTCAAGGGCTTGGCATGATTCCATTGTTCTTTCCCTTGATATGGCTATCTATTTTGTTGATAATTTTGGTATTGAGGCTGATAAGGCCTATTGTTTTGAGGTTTTTTCCTCTCC
This sequence comes from Sequoia sempervirens, assembly GCA_007258455.2. Taxonomy (NCBI): domain Eukaryota; kingdom Viridiplantae; phylum Streptophyta; class Pinopsida; order Cupressales; family Cupressaceae; genus Sequoia; species Sequoia sempervirens. The sequence goes on along the minus strand of VDFB02049217.1, from coordinate 6,032,438 downwards.
ATTGCTACAAAATTATTACCAATACATTTCAATAAGGTTTTAACCTCATGTAATTCATTTGAATGTGTAGAAAAAGTAGATATTTGACTAGTAGAAGCCCCTAGAATAAGATCCAATGAGGTTTGTTGAGGAAGATGATCTGAAAATAGAAGCATTAGTGGCCTTGAAGTTATTTTCCCAACTTGTATTAATCAATTTTCTACCCTTATGGCAATATTATTATATGCATCTGATAGAGTAACCCTAGCCATAGATCATATCATAATTGTTATATCACTGTTAAGATCTATTAGATAGTATAAGAAGGCATAGTTGGAAGAAGGTTTCACCAAGGCAAGGACTCTATCCCAAGTCTTTTGAAATCTATAGTTGAAATCTCCCATGAATTCATGGAGTTCCTACTTGATTGTGGTTAGTTTCTCTACCAAAATAAATGATCACTCTTATCTTCAAAGTATTTACATAGTTTTTCACCTATCTCATCCTAGTTGTGAATGTAGTTAGGTTGAATGCCTTTGTACCATTGAAGTTCTTTTCCTTTTAAAGAGGTGGCTAATATTCTAGCAACCACATTCTCTTATGTAACCTTATGCACAAAACAAATATTTTCCACATCAAATATGTGTTATGTTACAGTAGTGGATGTGTCACCAATAAAATGGTGAATACTCTTTAAGGAATTAATGGGTATATCATCTCTTTGGGCTAACACCAAGGGACTACTACATTAAAGGAAACAAAACCTTAATTTTTAGGGGCATCCATAAGGAATAATGATTTATTCATCTAGGTAGTAGGTGTCCTATTTTGAGATGTCCTACTGAAAGGAGGTGTAGAGTGAGCTCTAGGAGATGGAGTTACAACACCTCTATTTTTCCTTACTAGTGATAAGGAATGTTTATTTCTTCTCCTAGATGTAGAAAGTGATATTTTAGAATATTGGAAAATACCTATAGAAGATGCTCTTGTTTGAATCCTTGGCATGAATGTGTAGGTCTGATATAAAACTAATACCTTTGAGTTGTAGTAGAGTCGTCAATTTGATTGAAGAGAGAAGGAATCACTAGGTACTTTGTTGAATGCCTCTTCAATGCTAAAAATGTTGAGAGAAATGCAACTCTCAACATAATGAGATAAATTTCATTAAATTAGCCCCATTAAGTGTACCAAAAACTAATGTCACATAAAATTGCACCTTACTAAATAGAGGTTCAACATTCCAATGACACAATGGAAATGACCTCAAGCTGTGGGACCTTGAAAGTTGAGATCAAATCTCTGAAAAATGTTGATTTCCTCTTCTAATCTAAGTGTAGATGTGTTGGTCCAACCTAGCACATAAAATCCTACCACTACCCTACTCTAACCAACTCACGGAGAAAAAGAGATAGAAGGAATACATAAAAGGAAGGGGAGGTGATACACTAGGACATAGTTTGTTTCTCCATGCATCAAAAAACATTATACACCAACTAAAGAGACAAAAAAATTTACACAGATCTTTGTTTTATGAAATCCCAAGGAAAATATGAATGTTAGAGTTTGTTAGATGTTATAGAGGAAGCATATTCACAAAAAATGACTAAAAACACAGTAAACACACTCATATATAAATGGAAAACAAAAGGTGAGCATCTGAAAAAGAAGGTAAGAAGGGTTTACAAAACATATTCTAGAGAGAAGAGATAAAGTAGTCTATTTCATTAATACAAAGGCATAGAAGCCAATCTTACAATGGCAGAATACAAGAAATGTAGATTCCACTATAGAAAATCATAAGAGGAGTGTAAGGCCTTTCTAATGTTCAATCAACTTGGTGTTTATGAGTAGACACACAATTTAGAGGATGGGTTCCTAACTAAATAGTTCATTAAACCCTGACAAAGGCTTCATTTAATTATCATTTAGGACTTCATAAGATTTTGATGATTCTAGAACTATGTGTGCATTCATGGACTCTACATGGCCTATATCAGTGAGTATAGGTAGTTTACACTTGTATAGAAAACAATCAAGATTGAAAAAGGAAAGTAAAGTGTTAACTTGCAAAATAGGGGAAATAACCTAATTTGTTACTTATGCTACGGGTACCTTTAGCTTAATACTATAACTACTAACTACTAATAATAAACTTTACAATTAACTAGTACTAATGACTTTGACTCTTAACTACTTAACTTCTTTGGAGATTGATTCAACGTACTATTATAGAATGTAATTCATGCTACGAAATATCATTTATGGAATTCACATACATACAAGTGAGATAGATACAATAATGAGCATCTAATCTAGTGTAGAAAGTAAGATGGTATGGCAATACCTTGAGTGGTCCTTGCTCGAGTTGTTGCGCCCACAAGAGATATCAACTACACGCTATTGATCAACAATTCATGACATTAAATTGAAACTCATATATTACATAAAAACTAAACTTCTCACAATCTGATAAGAATCTGTAATCAAGGGATTTCTTCAGATTTGGAGAGTTAGCAATAAACAATAAATAATAATCGAAATCCAAAGATCTTATGAAACACAAAGGAAGTAAACAAAAGAACAATTATACCTGATTGTTGATACCTCCATGATTCCCTTTCGTAATACCTTCTTGCTTGCTGGAAAATGTTGCCCTCAGATTCGTCTTTCGAGCAATCTAAAATGCCTAAGCCCTACAACAAGATTTGAAGGATTTGATATGCCTAAATGACTATGTTTACAAACCAATGCCTATGTCTAGAATAGTGCCAAAATTGAAATGCTAAGATTGCCTATGACCATGAACATGAGAGTAAATAAATGCCTATAGTAATTACGCCAAATGTGTGTCCTCAAAAATGAGAAGATGGCATTTTATAGAAAAGGCCATTTCGAACGGACAGACGAGATAAATCAATGACAAGAACCTAAAATGAACGATCCAGATTAAACCTAAGAATCCCTAATTAGGGTTAGGGCAAAATCTTTAATCGAATGGTCAAAATAAAATCGGTTCGATGGTGGAGAATAAATGAGGAAATTAATTAGAAAATAAAGATTTTCAAAAAATCAAGAAGATAAGACTGCCTGATTTGCAAGATTCAAAAAATCAAAGAGATAAGATGTGAACTGAAGATAAGATTTGAAAAATCAAGAATCTGCCCGATTGCTTGATTTTTGGAAGATTAATTACTAATTCGAATTAAAGTAATTCAAATTATGGATTTTGAGAGATAATAAATAATCTTTTTTCAGATTATTTACCAAAAAGGACTGACAGTTAAGATTGACATGACATTTTAAATAATTTAATTTATTTAAAATGAGAAGAATATTAATTAGCAATTAAATAATTAAATTTAATTATTTAATTTAGCAGATAAGACTAACTAATTAAATAAATTAATCAATTTATTTAATTAAGACAGTTAGTGACGTATTAGATAAATAAATGTAATTTATTTATTTAATAATCAAGAAGAAATAATTGACAAAGGGGAATTAAATAAATTAAGAAATTTATTTAATTAAAGAAAGACTTATACATTAATGATGTATTTAATAAATAAATAGAATTTATTTATTTAATAATCATGAAGAATAAATGACATGAATTAATTAGATAATTTTGAATTATTTAATCAATAGTCGAATGTGGACCAAGGACATAATTAAATGTCACAACTATGCTAGGACGAAAGTGGTAAAAATGAAGCTTGTAGGCCTAGGTCATTTTTAGGTGTCTACATTTTGCCCCTCTTTGTCATAATGTCGCTTGTCGCATTGTGACAAAGAAAATAAGTCAAAAATGCCCCAGTGCAAAATAAGATGAGGAAGAATGAACGAGGAGGGTTATGGTATGCCCCCTCGAGAGGAAAGACAGGTTCCAAGAACATGGGTGTGCTCTCGAAATGGATGAGAAGACTAGAATATGAAGAGACAAAGAAATGTTAATGAAAAAGATATGGATTATGATATGGATGCAATGCCTATATGAGATGAGTGAGAGAAGATGACATGACTAAAGAAGATGCATGTTAGTGCCTAGACCAAATCCTTCAAAACATTGCCATAGGACTTTAATATTTATTGCTCTTAATCATCATTGGGCTAGTTGTTGTGATGGCCAATAAACACCATGATATGACATAGATCAAGGTGTGCAAGTTCGTACCATCACATAAGACAAGTAGTCACAGACAAGGATGATCATGCCTCATACTAGGAGCGTGCTTGCCCCAATTTTTTTGCCATAATCAACCACATGCAGAAAAAAGACAAGGACAAATCATGAAACGTCGCTGCTTCTCTAAATCTTGTTTCCAGGACATCCTTGAGAAACTAGTAGCATGATTGTCAAAATACAAAAAGAAAGAGTCCTTACCATGATATGTCATTGTTTTTCTAAATCCCAAAATCAGGACCTCGCTGAGAAACTAGTAGTCATGCGTGTCAATTGACATGATACGTCGCTGCTTCTCTAAATCCTGCTTAGTGGGATCTCGCTGAAAAACTAATATCATGATAAAAACTAAAAACAAATGCCAAGTGTTTGCCAAGTGCGTCTGGATGCCGAGTTTTGCAATCTTTAGAAGGACACATCCTGAAAGAACACATCTGTTGTTGTCGAGAGGAATGATCCTTAAGTGTCAGAAAGGATCCCTCGAAAATGTCAAATGATAGGGACGATGCCTAGGAAGGACACATCCTAAGGCACCAATGTCAGAGTTTTGTTCTTCAGAAGGACACATCTAAAAGAACGTTGTTGTCGAGAGGAATGATCCTTAAGTGTCAGAAAGGATCCCTCAAAAATGTCAGATGACAATGCCGATTCCTAGGAAGGACACATCCTAAGGCATAAATGACAGAGGTTATTCTTCAGAAGGACCCATCTGAAAGGTAACCAAGAGTTGATAGTTTGACTAGTTGCAATAATTTGACTTGTTTTGACTAAGTTTGACTTGTTTTGACTGAGTTTGACTTGTGTTGGCCATATGTCGATATTGTCATGATGATATGTGCCGATGAGATTGTCTTGCTGTGATAATGATTGTCATGATGAGTTTTGTTTGTTTGGGAAAGATTCGTGTTGTCTTGAAGACTTTTTGACATGTGTGCCAGTGTGAGTTCCATGAACCCTAATGGACTGACCTAGTGCGGCCTCGGGGGCTCATCGACAGATGGCCTTGCCTACGTCATGCACTCAGAGACCTCGTAGTTCGACACGACTAATGATTTTGTCTTGATGACCAAAGATTGCGTCATGATTTTATTTTGACAACCCTATAAGGACTGACCTAATGTCTCGGGGACTCAAATATGAGTCTTGCCTACGTAGCAAATGCGCAGAGACAACGTAGTTCGACAGATGATAAAGACTGATTGACTTGATTGACTTTGACCAGAGATGACAGTGTGTTCGTGTGCTTCGAGTAATCTAATGATTTTGTTTGAGGTTTTCTTCAGGACGTTTTATGATTTTTAGGTCTTTTTTCAGGAATTTTTGCCATGTTTTTTTTTTCTCTTTTTTCAGGACATTTTATGATTTTTTTGTCTTTTTTCAGGACATTTTATGATGTTTTTGTCATTTTGTCGTTTTATGATTTTTTTTGGATTTTGACGTTTAAGAGGATCGTGACAAATGCATATGACTGATGCCTACACATGAGAATCCAAGGACAAACATGATTGTGCCCCTAGTCAAGCTGAATACCAATTGACATGTGATGACAACGTTGTTTGACGTGGGAAGGACGCATCCTGAAACAACATGAGGACGATGATGATAATGTGATGAAAGTATCGTGGTCTACAGCCAGGCCAGGAACGCAGTCAAGTAATGTTTTAGATAATGTGCTTTGGATGGATTAGACTTGTTGCATTTGGAATGACTTGGTTAGGACTAGATGGGATGATGATTATCCTTAGACCATTTGACGAGGGAAAGCCAAGATAGGTGGCAGGTATAAAAGGATAAGAGGTGGCCTTGGTAAAAGACATGAGACATGAGACTAATGGAATTGTCATATGATTTTCAAGGACTATGTCGTATAAGGACAATAAGACTGACGGTCAATGACTTGATGTTTCATGAATAATGTATGACCAAAGGATAGGCATGTCAAAATTTTTCCCAAAGCATGATTTATGTGTGTCAGTTTTATGTCAAGACTGAGGTAAGTGGGAAAAATGTGTGGAAATGATAGGGTTTAGATGGACGTCAATGTCATGAGGAAGGCATGGGAAATGAGACGACTTGCCCCCAAGTGTAAGATTCCACATAGACGATTTATTTTACACATGACACCTGTTTGCCAGGTTTTCATCATGGTACTTATCTAGGGCGCCTGTTTGCCAGGTTTTCACCATTGGATGAAATTTTTCTCTTTACTGTTTTCTTGACTTTTTGAATTTTTTTGGTGTCACCAAGACGCATGTTTGCCAGGTTTTCATCAGGGTGACAATTTTTTAATTTTTTAATTTTTTTTTTGTATTTCTGATTTTGTGGATAGCCTGGATGCTTTAGATAACCACTGACTGTTATGAATCCATTGACGGTGCTGATGTAGAGACTGGTGCCATGATATGCCAATAATGTCTTGTCTAAAGTAGTTGTCTTGTCAGGATCGTAGCACTTGTATACAACTGATCAATGTCATTGTGATCCTTTCTGATACTAGAGTTGGCCTTATCAAAATACGCACATCGCAATAGAGTGCCATGAGAGTCCTTGTGGTAAAGAGTTGCTGCCATGATGTGACAGATTTGTGACAGGATTTTTGGACTTTAGGCGAGATGTAGGATTATGACAAATGATGGTGGACATGGAAAGGTTGTTTGGACGTTTGGACGAATCACTTTTTATTTTCCAAACTTGGGATGGTGGATGACGGATTTTGGAGGGATGGTGTTTGGAACCAACACTTTTATATGTCTTGATTGATGACCATTTTGAAGGAGGTGGACATGTCTTATATGTGGGAGTCCTCTTGTCTTGTGGCTCCACATTGTGATTGACTTTTGTATTTGACTTGATGTCTTTGTTTGATCCATCTTTCTTTGGGATCCATTTTAATTTCATTTGTCCACTTGTCCTTTTGTTTGATTCAATGGCCTTTGACATTTGATTTTGATCTTTTAACTTGTAAGACTTTTGTTTTTGTTGGTCCCAAAGGGGAGGTTGATTTATGATGGAATGATGGTTTATGGTGTGGGTGGAGGGGGTGTTGGCAACAATCTTATGACAAGGATTTCTCATGGACTCCATTTTGACGTTTGTATCCGACAAAGTTTCCCCCAATATCGAGGAGGTACCACTGACATCGTTTGATTTGCTATCTGAGGAATAACCAAGACCTTGATGTCTATAATTTGCCTAGAGCTGTATTGGTTCAAGAATGCCTTGCTCGTGTATGCCTAGTCCTTTGCCTTGATATTGCATGCTTTGACAGATTCTATTTGCGATAGGGTATTTGTTGTTTTGAAAGCAAGATGCTAACCCATCATTAGGTATGTGGATACTGTCACTTGTAATATTTTCATCTGCAAGAAAGCATGCTCTGATAAAGATAGATGACCCTAGTTGATAAAGTTTCTAACTTCATTTTCATGTTGGACATATTCCTGACTGATATCTTTGGCCTGATCTTGTGACATGTTAGGTTCAGACGATTCTGTTGGTACTTCCAAGTCAATGTCGAAGCCATCATGATGGTCAGTGTTATAGATTCCAGTAAATTTAGCTATAGCTTGATCATTTTCAAATATGTCCATATTGGAATACTCTTGTGCTTGAGGAATATTGTCTATGTGTGTAATGGAGGCAAGTGTCTCATTTTGGAAACTATCAATAGTCGAAGCCTGTATAGGATTGGAAAGTGTTTGATCATGAATGGCGTAAAGGTCAAGGAGTGGATCGTTTTGGACTTCTTGGTCAACATAGGGTCTTGGTCAAAGATGGGGTTGTCATGGATTTGGACTTCTTGGTCAATGGTAGGGTCTTGTTCAAAGATGGGGTTGTCATGGATAGGTGTGTTTTGGATGTCATGATTGTCTTGAAGGACCCCCTGAATGGAGTTTAAGATAGGGTCATGGGATGGACTACCTTGTTCTTGACATGAGGGTGACATTATAAGGTTATGCTTTGGGCTTTCATTTTGACATGTATCCTCAAGTTTAGACAATGGGATTTGACTTTGAGCAATGACAAAATTTTCATGACTAGATGTGGCTTGTGAGGGGATGACTTGAAAATGATTAATGGATGGACTAGGATAGAACATGGGGACTTGGACTTGACTAGTATGTGAAGGACTAGGATATGACATGGGTACTTGCATTGGACTAGTATGTGAAGGATAAGGGTATGACATGGGGACTTGGACTGGATATGTCATGGAGTCTTGGACTAGATTAACTATTGAAGGACAAGGATATGATGTGGAGACTTCGACTGGATTGGTGTAAGGTTGATTGAAATAGGACATGGAGACTTGGATTGGATCGATATGGTATGATGTGGGGACTTGACATGAGTTGGTAGATGGTTGATAAGGGATGCAGACTTGGACGGGATTAATAGGTGAAGAGTCAAAATATGACATGGAGGTTTGGAATGGACTATTGGATAGTTGGCTTCCCTTTTCAAGGTTAGGATAAGGGTGATAAGTGGACGTTTGTTGTGAATTAATGGTAGGATTTATGTCGACTGAATTTTGGTAGTGAGGGTAGATGGACGGAGGACTAGGACTGATGGGTTGTTGGTATGAAGGACCTTGATTTTCAGCTTGGATAAATTGTCTCCTAAAGTCTGAGGCTTCTTGGTATTGACCTCTACAAAGTAATTCGTATTCAATTTTACTGGCAAGCCTATCCATATCTTGGCAAAGGGAAGACAAGGTGGTGGATGTCATGATGTTGTTAAATGCAGAGTGATAATGATGTTTTTCTAAGGGAAATGACTAATGCAAGGTGATAAAATTGGTCAAGAAAGGATGCCAAATGCTAAGGTGACCATGAAGATGTTGACTAAGGAAAATGACCAATGCCAAGTCTAGATACCAAATGAGGACTATGATGGACAATACCAAGTCTAAGTTCAAAATGAGGACTAAGATTGTGTTTTGATGTCTTGTTGAAAAGTCTGAGTTGTCCAAGGTCGATTGTTTGTGTCCAGATTTGTGAATATTGTGTATAATGTTTTGAAAAAATCCAACAAGCACTTGACAAGCACAATGTTTTGGGTGTAAAAAAACACACATAAGACAAGTACAATCCTAAAAGGCCAATAGGCCAAGGGTTTGTATACTTGGTATAGCCCACCGATATACCTCGGATTGGTGATAAACACATTTCCTTCTCGAGAGCGGATAGCTTAGAATTTTGGTGGCATTGGCTCCCCTCCACGGCTCATTAACGTCATTCAAGCACACCAAATTCAATTCTTGGGTAATGACTTCCCAAGAACTGCTATCTCTACTCAAGGGGATCAGTAGTGAGTGTCTTCGGGCATGATACTGTACCCTGCACTATACCAAGCAACGGCCAATAGAACGGTTGGACACTAAGACAAGAGGTTTTTAATTCGGGCATTCCGTTCGTGGGGCGTGATCCATGCGGCGAGAGTCCCCTTTCAGATCCATCTCATCGGAACCACGCTCATGATTCTTGGGCTTTCCCCAAGAACCCACTTTTATATACCGACTGGAAGTCCCTTGGTGTCAAGGTGCTACCGGTCTGAGTCGTCCTGGGGTGAGTAATTTTTCCCACCAGAACAGGCCCAAGTTCTAGAGTCGTAACCGTTTCTCTTACACCCAGGATCGCACGAATGCGCAAGGGGAGAGGATACTCCGATATACCAAATCGTGAAGGGTAATTAACAAATAAAGATGGGTCTGGTTTTCTGATCATGAGGTTTTCACCAAGTGAGAGCATACTCACCTACCATCTTGCAAGCACAATCAATCAAAGAAGACATGTGTTCTTTTTATATGCACCAAAATCAAATGTTTGATAATCTATGAAAGAAAAACAAGCACAATGTTTGTTTATCTTGTCTTCGACATTCGAATCTGCAAATAGAATCTTCAAAATATTTCCCATTTATAAGTCCATATCCATTGCAACTTAATAACAAAAAAATTAATGGTAATGAATTATTATATGATTAAAACAAAAACTAGAACTAGCAACTAACAACTAGATTTTCTCCTCAACCACCCATCCCAATATATAGGCATAGGATGAGTTTTATTCACAAAAGGACTAAAAATAGAATTTAAATGCATATGTCCACTCTCCTTTAGAATAGGTAGATGGCTAGTCATTTTAATTGAAAACCATAATTGAAAAAGACAGAAGAAAAGAAGTAAAACTAAAACTATTTCCTAATGGTTTGACAGAGAAGTGCTCCCTAAAAATTGTCACGTAATGGATTTTCTTATCAATATAGACTCCTTCCTCCTCTTGTCATCTTATTCGGTGATCCAGTGACACACAGTTGAACATTTAAATGGTCATCTTCATTACTTCCTGGAACTATCACATTTTCAGCATTCTAGACTCTCCTCTACAACTACTTGCGATCCCTTTGTTGTGGGTTGGCAATTTGGTTGTTGTGGGTTGGAAATTTGGTTGTTGTGGGCTACAGTTTTGGCTACAAGAGGTTAACTTCATCTAAAGTATACATATCATTAACAACCATGAATTAAGCATAGAATCATACTGAATTTCATGAACATTCACACCTCCAAGCATACAAATACCATTATATCATAATTATATTTCCACATATTAAAGTATGGTCTAAGATGCATGAAAGACATAAAATATGTATAAGATTCAAGATTGTATGTGAACTTAGCAGATTAAAATGTTAAAAAACATAAAATAAATGGAAGATAACTAGATATTAACTAGACCCATCATTTCCCCCAACTAAATTATATGATTGTCCTCAAGAAACTTTTAAGGCTAGAGGTTATACTGTGGAGCTATTTCTCTAAAATTTGCTACAATATCAACTCCCTTTGTTTGTCTCAAATAATAGCCTTGAGCAGTAACAAAATATTTTCCAATCTTATATTATTTGCTTCTTTACCTTCCCCACATTTCTTCCATGTCTAATATTGTACTAGAAAGAGGAGAATAGGTGGATGACAAGTGAGTGAAGACCATCTAGGTCTATTATCCTTGGAAATGTCTATATACTTATGAGATCTTCAGAAAATGGCTACAAAATTATATAGGGAGTGTGGCTCCTTTTTCTTCAACTCAAGGGTTAACTCTTCCTATATCTTCTACAAAAAATTGAACGCCTAATCAATAGGACCTATAGATAGTTGCTTCATTCTCATATAATCATGTTCTATGATACTCATTATCTTTCTTCCCACACCTTCATAATCCAAAAGCTTTGATCATTGATCTATGATTGCATTGGGATCCATTGATTCTTTTCAAAGCTGAAAAGCAATATATTTTTCCTTTTCATTGTATTCTTGTAAAAATTTCCCCTTTGTGTTTCATTTATAATGTAGGCGGCCAAAGCTTTGATTTGTAGGCCCCCCACAAACATTAGTGGATTTAATTCAGTCTCATCTGAGAGAACAAAGTTATACAAGTAGAACTCACAAAACTAGTCATGCATGTTTGGTGTATAATCAAAGAAAATATCTAAAAACACAAATTTTCTATTTATGGAAATTGGTAAATCACTAGTCAATACAAATACTTTTCCTACAAAAATAATGTATAAACCCTTGCAAGTGGTCTATATTTTAGCAAATGTGCAATTTTATCTACTATCTCTCTAATTCTCACTTTTAGCTTTTTCACTTCTACCTCCTTTTGTTCAAGTGATGTGGTGTGTTTGGATATTAATTCACTTGTTTCTTTCTCACAATCATTCTTATTTTGAGAGAACTCTTGGGTTCTTTTCCATAATTCCACACCTAAGGATACCATAGTTGGCCCAATGGGAATTCTGACATGAGGAATTGGGCCTTGAGATAATAGTTCTTTGTTTCCTGATTCAACAATAGCAAGTTGTGCAAGTATCTCCAATTTAGATCCATGCTCAAATTTATAGATCTTATCCTCTAATTTTTTAGTTTTTGCATCCCTCTGACCGCCCCTTTGTTGAGGTATTTCTAACAATTCTTTCAAAAAATAATCATTTCCATTGCTTCCTTCAATTCTTTACCCAATATTCCTTTCTTCTATAAAAATTTCTTCATCCTTTTCCAAAAACTATTCATCCCCCCTTGTATTAGTGTATTTACAACCCTTTGAATCAGGGCTCTTTGGGGATCTCCTTCTCATTTTTCTTGCTACAAAAACATCCTTTGAATTAGATTTAGAGGTACTTGTATAGTACCAAGACTGTGCAGCCAGTGTATTTACATTTTCAGGGGAATTTCCCTCCAATTCTGAGTTTGTTTTAACCATTATAGCATCATCTTCCTACTTTTTAGTTGACCCTCTCATGGCCCCATTTCTCTTTAGAAAGTGTGATTGCCTCTTTGGTTTGTGGGTTTCTTTTTCCCTTTTTTAGGTGTAGAAGAAGAGGCTCCACTTTTTTTTCTTGCATTTTTTTTTTTTTGGAAACAAGGATTTCTTCTTTGTCCCCTACTATGGGTTGCTCAGTAGAGGATGCAAGTTGAGTTTCCTGCAAGCCCTTCTCCTCTATCTCTCTTGTGCTATAGGTAGGTGACATAGCAAGGGAGCTAGAGGGAATTTCCCTTTTTGAAACAACAACTTCTTCCATTACTTTCTCTTAGCCCATGTTATCCTCATTGGGCCTTTCAATGATATTATTGGCACTATTACAATTAAGAAAAATTTCCCAAGAATTATTTGGAAATCAAGTCCTAAGAATCCTCTTTATCAATAATATAACCAAACAGAATTGAGACAATGTTGTATTATTTCTCTTTCTCTGGTAGTCAAATGACATTCTTTTTAACAAATTATACAAGAAAATTGAAACATTCACATGCCTACCATGGTGAAGATGACTCAACAGTTTAAAATGAACTATATATAAAAAATATTGTGTTCCATCACATGTCATGCTTAACTATGTTGGAAGCAACTAAAGCCCAAATCCAAGGTAAAGATAATCATTTAGTACCTTGAGAAGAGGAATGCAAGTTTTCTCTTGGCTGTCTAAATTCATTCCTTGCTTCAATAGCATCTTCCCTAACTAGAAACTCTTCTCAAGTTCCTATGGAAATCCAGATACTTCAGCTATGGAAGCTTCTAAGGCATCTAACCTTAAGCCCCTCACAAGTGCTTCATCATTCTGTAATGTGGCTACAAATTGTTAGGTCATAACCTCATTAAAATTTGTGAGCTTCATAAATTACTCTAATCATCCAACTCGTTGAAAAATGGGAAAAACCAATCTATCATCTAACAACTAGTTGTGTTCTGCTAGCTCTTTGTAGATTATATCACCTCCCATGGTAATGCTCTATTGTTCTATAGTCTCTTCAATCCCTTGATTCTACTTTTTTCTTGTTCAATTTTTTATCTACCACCTAAACTACACCACTTCCATTATGTTTGTATGTTGTAACCTCTCAATTCAACTACCTCAAACCCTTTTTTCTCCTCTAAGCTTATATCTTTTGAAAATGGAGGAAAATAAAATGGCAAAAATCTTTGGTAGAGAGTTTGAGAGTTTTTGAGAATCAAGAAAATAAAGAATACCCCTCCCCCCAACTAAAATACTAACTGTCCTCACTTAGTACGATTTTAGCTAAGGGTTAAATAAATAGTAGTGGAAATTCAATTAAGATATGTAGTATGCATGAATGAATGTATAAACATGCAAAAAATCAATAATCAACCATGTTAATTATGATAATTTAATGCTTAGTGTACCTATAGGAATTAGTTGAAGTGAATATCAACTCATGTGAAGTAACTAATGACTTCTTGCAACATGATTTGAAATGACTTGCCTTGATTACAATGAATTTCACGTTGTGATAATTTGAAATGAATGACAACATATGAATGATGCATGGAAAAATGATGGATTAAAAAGGTTGCAAAGTGTATGGAATAGGTGAGGTGAGATTAATTGCATGGTACATGTGGTATTTGATAAAGATGGTAAGTTTGCTACGTGTGAATGGATGTAAGAAGCTACATGTAGTGAAATGGAATATGTATGGCTACATGTATAAAGGGATAGGTTATGAAATGATAGATATGCAATTAATGTGAATGGTAATATGAAATTTCTGACACACAAGTGCTACGGGAACTTGCAGTATCAAGTCCCTTTTGTAAGTTTTTCACCTTTAGGTGTGATGTTGTAGGTCCCTGTTGCTTCTATGATTGTCTTAAAAATGAATGTTGTTGTATGTCACTTGTTTAGTGTGTGCACATGAAATATGTGAGAAAATTATACTTGGGAAACATTAGTGGGTGAGATGTGTAGCTCATCTACTAATTCATTTGTAGAACTTGTTGTCTTTGTTGTTGAATTTTCAATTATAAGTTCAAAATATTGAATTAATGTAAGAAGGAAGTCATCCTTCTACAATGGTTTCTTATAAAGCTTTAATTTGTGTCCATTAGTTACCAACAATGAGAACTTGACTTCATCAATTGTCTATAGTTGCACTGATCCATTTGGAAATACTTATTTTATCTCATATGGCCCAAGCCATATGGTTTTTAATTTCCCTTTGTAATATTTGTATCTAGATTCATAAAGCAGATCCCAATCACCTACATTGAATTCCTTTGTCTTAATAAACTAATCATGCTAATGGATTCTTTAATTTTGGACAACTTTAGTGTGGTGTATGGCTTCTATTTTTATTTCATACAGTGCATTCAAGTTGTGCAATCTCTCCTGATGTGTTGTTGACAAATGCATGCCCAATGTAACTATTATCCTCAATGTTTTATACTCAAATTCAATAGGAAGTATTATTTTCTTTTATACACCAATTCATATGGTGTAAATCTTGTTGTGGTCTTCCAAGTTGTTCTATAATCCCAAACTACCTCAAGCAATCTGGATGCTCAGTCTTTCCTATGAATTTGCACTGTTGTTATGAGAATATTTTTACTTTCCCTATTGGTGTCTTCCACTTTCCCATTGGCTTTAGGGTGATAAGTTGAGGACTTTTCATGTCTAATCTCATACTCTTCAACTAACTTGGTGATCAGATCTAATGTAAACTAAGGTCCTTGGTATGTGACAATTTCTCTTGTAACTTCATAACTTGTGAATATGTCTTCATAGAGAAACTTTGTTGCATTCCTATATCTTGCAAACTGTAAAGCCTTAACCTCCACCCACTTTGTAGGTTAATCTCTGCAAACCAGTATGTACTCTTTTTTGTTTGATGTTGGTGAAATTGGGCCAATAAAGTCTAATCCCCATTTGTCAAATGGTGTTATTGTCAACTGTGGGTGCAATGGAATTTCATCTATTTTTGTTGGCCTTCCCATTCTTTGACATCTATCACAACCCCTAGTGTACTTCATTGCATCTTTATGAAGAGTTGGCCAATAATATCCAATATTCAAAATTTTAAGAGTTGTCCTCTTTGTTGAAAAGTGTCTCAGGCCATAGGGTTCATCATGTCATGCTCTAAGGATATCTTACACTTCATCTTCTCTGATGCATCTTCTCATTATGTTGTTTGGGCTTGTTTAGAATAAGTATCCAGCTATCCATGAGTAAGTAAAACTCTTATGAACTAACTACCTCTTTTCTCTTGGTGAGAAATGGGGTGGAATCTTTCCTACTACAAGATAGTTGGTAATAACTACATACCAAGGTGTATGCAAAGATAGAGAAAATAAATGCTCATCTGGGAACAAATCATTAACACTTATTTTGTTGGTAGTCTGGATAGAAAATTTTCCACTACATTTACTTTACCTGGCTTTTTCCATAATAGTTATGTCAAATTCTTGAAGCAATAGTAACCACCTAAAAATCCCTCCACCAACCACTAATTTGTTAATGAGATACTTTATTGTTGTGTGATTAGTGTTTATGAACACTAAATGCCCAGTAATATAATGTCTAAATTTGGTTATTGCATAAACTACTGGCAACATATCCTTCTCTATCATTGTATAATTGAGTTCTACCCCTTGCAGATTTTTGTTGATGTAATATATGGTATACTCTTTGTTTCCTTCCTTCTATCCAAGCACAAATCCTATAGAAAAATCAGAAGCATATGTCTAGATATGGAAAGGTAAGCTCCAATTTGGTCCTCTCAATATATGGTTTTTGATTAATGCTACATTGAGTGCTTCAAAGGAGTATTTTTTATTATAGGTAAAATAGGTTTTGAAGCGACCCTAAACCCTTTACCAAATAAAATTTTTCTTCAACAAATAATCAAAAATAGAGCAAGTAACCAAAAAGAATCCAAAAACCAGCAAAATAAAAGCTAGAAAGAGGCACAAAAATAGCACACGACTAGAGATTATTCAGTATGTTTGCCGCTTCCGGGTCACTGTCAATAATATTTTGATGAAAATGAATAACTTCCACTACCTCTTCAGTAGGAATTCCAACATTAGCATTCAATTTGGTTTTTTTATGGGTTCCAACTGAAGGACCCGTTTCACTCACCACCTTTTGTTGGGCTCCAACACCAACCATAACATCTTTCATACCAAAATCATCCCCCAACCACTTCCTAGATTTCTTGTTCAACAAACACAAACCTTCATCTTCATTACACATAGCATGCTTTCTCACCTCAAGAACCTTCTCCAACTTTTGATTGACACGCTCCAAATTTTCTTTGAGAACATCAATTATATGCTCATAGGAATTTTTCATTTTAAGAGTATCAAAAAGTTGATTAACCTCAAGCTAGACCTTACTAACTTGAGCCAAAACATTAGTTCCCCTAGAGGAAGAAGGCTCATCAGCATTTTTATTCATAGCTCTAACCCTGACATTGGTAAAATTCTTTTCATGGAAGACCAATTTAAAAAGCTTGAACATGGTTAAGGAACCCTCTTTCACCATGCCAAGAAAATCAAGCATATCTTCCCTCCTGATGTTGAAACCATCCCTATCAACTGCACTATCCTCCTGGAAGTCACTGGTGGTAGTGTCATTATACATGGTCGCCTTCCCTTTCTGACCAGAAACACCATCGCCTTTAGCCAAATCCTACTCCATCATTTGATCCTTAGCACCCTGTGAATTACCATCATGCTCTTACACCTTTTTCCTCTTAGGATTCTTAGGAAGATTCCTCAGCTTTGGCCCCTCTTTTTTCATCAATTTAGAACTATGGGAAACCCCCATATGGACCCTGAAACCAGTATCCTCCTTGCTTGTATTACCTAGAACAACACCCTTCAACTTCTTACCTCTTGTCACCTTCACAGACTTAGACTTCTGTTTGTAGGAGGAACGTTCCACCTCCTCCTCACCACCCATTTCATACTCATCATCCCTAGAGGTATTAGGAGGGTTTCTCTTTTTTCTCCTCTTTCCCTCAGAAATGGTCAAAGATTTTGAATCAACATCCATGGATACCTCTGACACTAGGGCATAATCGTCACCATCAAACTCATTCTTCAAACCCATAACATACTCAGAATATTTCTTCTTCTTCCCAACATTAGAAATTTTGGGTTAATCAAGGATAATAAAAGACTTAACATACTTATAAATCAACAGAATTAAACCTTCATGAAGGACTGGGTTCTTGGGGTTGCGTTTGTGATCTCTTATTCCATGTTCCAAAGAAACCAATAAATAAAAATGAAAATACATCTTTTTGTGCCTAAAATGATTAAGCAAAACAAAGTGATACCCTGAGAGAATAGAGAAGTGACCATCAAGGGTGAAATGACTCATAATTTCATGTGCAACATTTCCCCATATAGCCTTGATTGAGGAACAATAATAACCTCCACATTTAGCCTACTCCAACTTCCGCCTCTCATCATCTTTGAAGAAGATATCTAGGGCCGCATTGGACTCATTTTTGTCTTTGTAGACTTCTCTACCATCAGTTGACAAGCTAGTGATTTCAACAAATAGATCCTCCATAATTTTGAACTCCTTTCCCCCAATTTGCAAAACACAATTCTGCCATCCTTCAAGAAACTCTTGTGATGTCTTCAAATCATGGCCATGCAACTTCTCCATGTAGGGATTCACTCCCCCTGCCTCCAACAATCTCCAAACCTTCTCATTGCATATTACAGTGTCATAAGAGATAGGCTATGTTTGATTTCAATCACCCCCCATTGTTGCAACAAGTAAGCACCCCAATAGAAATAAAAAACTTGCATAGGAGATGAAGAATTCTCTAGAACTTGTAGATAATACAAGGAAACCTCAAGAAAAAACTAGCTTTCCAATTACCCACAATCTATGTGGAAAAGACTAGATGGTAGAGAGAAATATGAACATAGAATGCCTAGTGATTTGACACTAAAACCCATCAATAAACCACATAGCCTTACCTCTAAAGGATTTACACCTCGGAAGGAAATTCCATGTCAAGAACATGTGAAAAAACCCATCACAATAGGAACCCCCCTCTCAACTCCTTTGTGAAACATGATGAATTATTGAGTGTGCTTCAAGGGGAAAGGGATCGCGTTCTTCCCATTCCATATAATCATTCACCCCATAGTTAGCAAAAAAATTAGCCAAATTATTTCCCTCTCTATATACATGGGAAATGAAACATCAGTCGAAAGAACCCAATATATCTAAGGCATCAATGATTAGGGATTCCATCATCTAAGAGGGAGAAGAAATATTCTTAAGGTTATTGATAATATTGAGGGAATCACCCTCAACCCAAACCTTGTCATAACCTCTAGACTGGGCCAACTTCAAACCATGATAGGCTGTTGAAGCTTCTACAAAGTGGTTTATATGGGTTCCCAAAGGGAGTGCCACCACAAAAACAAACCTACCATTAGAATCTCTCAACATTTCCCCACAACCAGCAGGACTCGGATTACCTTTAGTTGCTCCATCAAAATTAACTTTCACCCACCCAACAGGAGGAACCTTCCACACAACATCATTCCTAGAAGCCTTGCCTTTGGTCAAAGGCAAGGAAATATCATAGGACAACTTCCAATTCCGAACAACCTCACCATCCCCCTAAGAAACCACCAACTTAGGACCATCTTGAAAAGAAATCTCTATCAATAAATTCTCTTTAATCACAACACAAATCTTATGAGCCAATCTGAGAGAAGGGGGAGTAGAATCCCTAAAAATCTTGTTGTTTCTTTCTAGCTAGATTCCGCATGCAATGCTTCAAAGGAGTGTTGACAAGAAATTTTCCACTCAAATTCTACATCTTTTGACAGTAAAACAAATAGTGGGGGTGCAAATTTGTTAAATTTTTGGATGAATCTTTTGTAATACCCATCATGTTCTAGGAAAATTCTGACATCTTTTTTTCTTTGAGACACAAGGAGTGTTCATATCACCTCAATTTTTTTGGGGTCCACTTGAATTCCTTCATTTCACACAAAAATTCCCAATACAATCCTCTCATTCATCATCATGAAGCATTTTCATGACTCAGGGATAGGTTATGTTCTTGAGACCTTTTTAGTACCGTTTCTAGATTTTCAAGTGCTTCATCATATGTATTCACATAAATTATGAAATCATCCATGTAAACCTCCATGGAATAATGTACAAAGTCTGAGAATATACTCAGTATCACTCTTTAGAAGGTGGTTGGTGCATTACATAGCCCAAATGGAAAGACAAAATAAGAATATGTGCCCCAAGGGTATGTTAAATTTGTTTGTCATGGTCATGTGGGGCTATATTAATTTGATTGTAGCCACTAAATCCATTGAAAAAGGAAAAGTACTTATTGCTTGCTATTGAATCAAGTACTTGGTCAATGAAGGGGAGTGGAAAGTGGTCCTTCCTAGTTGCAACATTCAATTTTTGGTAGTCTATACACACTCTCCACTTTCCTCCTTTTTTAGGGACAATTACTAGGGGTGACACCCATTGACTATCAGAGATGGGATAGATAAAGCTTGCATCAAGAAATTTTTTATATTCCAATTTAACTATATCACGAACTGTACGGTTCATCCTCCTTTGGGGTTGTCTAACTGGTTTGAAACCATCATTGATGTAAATCCTATGCATATAAAAGTTTGGGTCTATCCCCTCATGTTATGATAATCCCATGCAAAGGATGTTGCATGTGCTTGCAGCACATTCATCATTGAGGTATGTTGTACATCATTCAATTAACTATTAACATTTAATATTTTACTCAAAATTATCTATGAAGTCAAGGATGTTGTTTGAATAGATGACATGTCAAGTCCTACTATGTTTGGAACACATTGGTTTAGTAACAAAGTGTGGAAATTTTGGGAAACTAACTAAGTTGAATTGATAGGTATCATATTATGCAGAGTATCCTATAGACATGTTAGATAGTCGTGGTGTTGTAGGTCCCTACCATAGTTATTTTGCATGATATTTTCTATCAAGTCATCTTCATATTGGATTTCTAACAAAGGTTTACATTCAATAATCATCAGGGTAAATGTAAGGAGTATTGATCTTCCTCATCTAAGGTAGGCCAAATGGTTTGTTCTAGGTCTACATGTGGCTAGTATGGTGGATAAAGGATCAATTTCTTAATCACATTTCTATTGAAAATGATCTTATTCCCAAATCTACAACCTATGAATGCAATTGATGTTGCCAACCAAGGTCTTCCTAAAATGAGGCCCGGATAGGTTGCAAGATTATCTTTAGGTTGCAATACCATAAATTTTGCAGGGTACTCCCATTAATCCAATTTTATTACCAAGTCCTCAATGATACCCTCAAGTTTAACTATGGACTTGTCCACTAATTGTAGAATAGTAGGTGTAGGTTTGAGTTCTATTAACTGTAATAACTTCATGGTCTCTTTGGTCATTAAGTTAATAGTTGCCCCCAATTCAATTAAGGTGTTCTTAATGATAGTTCCATATCTTAACATCCACTACAGGGCTCTCAAGGTCTCCATACTTGGGGACATTTATGTTTCCCAACATAATATCTGCAAGTTGTCCTAAGATATGTATAGTTTGAGGGTTTTTGCACTTCCTTCCTAGATTTTAAGGCATAATTCTCTCACTATTTTAGTATAGAGAGGAACTTCCTAATATCCTAGATAAGCCTTGGTATTTTTGATGCAAACATCCTTAATTTTTCCCAACAAGTCAATTTGAGCTTGTGTTTGATGCCTTTGGACTACTAATCATTCACGGAAAGGAGGCTCTAGACTTAGATTCATTGGGTTAACCTAATTTGACTTAGGTTCCTTAGGTTGGTTTTCCAAGGTCTTTGTTGGGGGTTCCTCATCAACCAAATCATTGATGTGAGGAGATGAAGGTCCAACAAATATTTTCCCTGATCTGAGGTGGACATCACTCACCTCTACCCCATAAGTAGGGTATTAAACAACTTTGTTAGTATAATCTTGTTGAACAAGCTTGTTATTGGGATTATGTGCAAGTTGAGCTAGTAACTGAGGTAATCTAGGTGGTTGTGGTGTTGGATTTGTTGGGTTTGGCATAATGGCTTGTTGTTGTGTCTACAAGGATTATTGTGGCTACTGATAATTCATGTTTTGGTTTTTCCAATGTTGACCTCTTTTCCACTGAGGTTACCATTGGTTTTTTTGGGGTGGCCATTGAGAATTATAGTTAGATCCTTGGTAATTATGTGATGGCCACATGTTATTTTGTTGTTGATTCCAATTGGATTGAGGCATTGGCCATTTTTGGTTATGCATATTGGCCTAATATTGAGGGTTCCAACTAGGAAAATTTGCATTGTTACTAGAAAATGACAAGTTATAATTCAAAGGATCTTGGGGTATACCTGTTGTCAATTAGATTTGCACCCTACTAAATGCAATATTCAGCAATCTACTGAAACATGGAAACCTTCTTCAAATGTGGGTGATCTGAACGAAGAAGGAATCTCCAAAGTGAGCTGGTTCTCCGAATGATTAATTTTATTCTAAGACTTCTGAGGAAAGGGATAGAAGGATAGCTGAAATGCAAAACCTATGATTAGAAGATGACTTTCAAGACCTGATAATAACTTAATGGTGATTTTGATCTCTTCCTCACAAACAGCTTTCAGAAAGACAACAAAACTCACAGCCTCTCACGAACAATCAATACACAAATAATTTGCATGAAGACCTGACTTGAAATACAACATGCAACCTGTATTTTGAACTTTCTGCATTAAGAATTATAGTCTTAGGACATAACAAGGACTCTATGAACAGAAATCACAAGATAACATCAAACTGAAACTAGAAGTAAACACAAAACTGGGAAGTAGGAATGTTGTCTTTATTCAACTGAAGGAGAATGCCATAATCTGAAACTGAGTACAAAAGGGTTCACAAGCTCAAAAATGTGTATGAGCGGGAACTGAAATCTGAACTGAGAGAGAGCAAAAGACTAAGTCTTTTCAGAATATATCTCTCAAGAAACCCTAATCCGAGCTCACAAAGAAGCTCAAGGAAAAAAGCTTCAAACTGTCTCAAAAACATGCATAAAAGCAGAAAAAGCATACTGCTTTTATGATCAAACTGTCAAGCCTCTAAAAATAGGTTGAATCTACTTTAAAAGCCAGAAAAACACCTTATCTCTCCAAGATGAGACTCAAATCTGACCAAGAAAAGAAGTCAATATGAATCTACTAAAAATACCAAGAAATCATAAAACAATTTATAAAAGATTGCTTTACGATTCTGCTTTATAGGATTGCAAATTTTATAATTTATCTATTTTTTGCAATAAAAGATTGCAAAATCTTTTGCAAAAAGAAATACATCTTATTTCTCCATTACAATGCTTTGATTTTTCTTTAAAAAAATCATAAAAATATCAATGTATAATCATTCTCTCATCAATATCTCCAATTGATTTCTCTAAAATCAATTAAAACAAAAACCCTAAGTAGATAATTGACTTTTTGAGAATACAAAAACCTAAGTGATCAAAAATCACCCCTAGGTCATAAGATATTCAACATTTATATTCTCATTTTTTTCTCAAAACAATAACATTAAGGATATCTAAGTTTCCAATTTTTCTCTAAGGCATAAAGGTGAGTGCTAGCTCAAACCCTAAAGACTTTAAACACATCTCTAAGCACATGAAATTTCGGCCACCAACATTAGCTTCAGATTTTAATAAATCACAATGCAGAATAACCTAATTCGTATTAACCCACATGCTCATTGAAAAATGTGAATATCTAGGACAATTATAATGTTGGGTCGAAATAGGGCATGAGAAAAAGATGATCAAACCCTAAAATGATTTCATTTTTGCTATCATCATTTGAAAAAACTTGCTCTGGCTGAAGGAATAGTGCCGCCACCATAATTGAGTCTTGGTCTAAGCTTGTGCACTTTGAGAATCTTCATCTTCTTCCTCAGATAAGTAAGTCTTTGACTGGTAAGCTTAGTTTGTTTGCTTATTGTGGCTCTTACTCCATTCTTGAAGCCATAAGGGTTACTAAGGCCACGACCTGCTCATAGTTGTTTTTCTGACTTTCCTTTTACACTTGCTTATGACTACTTCTTGACTGGTATGCACGAGCTCGAATCTTTATCTGAGAGCTCTATGAGAGAGCTTCGTTGGCGGGTTTTTTCTTCCTCTACACAACACATAAGGTGAGTTTCTTGGTCTGTAGCCTTTGCGACCTCGCTTGTGAACTTTCTGCTCTTGTGGCCGCGACCAACACAGCCTCTAATGTGTTTCCTTATACTCTCTATGCTCATTTGAAAGAGCTTGAACCTCGAGCTTGGGCTCCTGGTGTCTTTCTCCAGCCGCCATGATGAAATCCTTTTAAAAGTTGGAGCCTTCTATGAACATTTTGGCCGCGGCCATCTTATCTCCCATGAGTGACAATGGTGAGTTTTCACTTCCACGTATTTCTTATTAATATTTCTCCTCAATAGAAAGCTTGTAAAAGCTTCATTTCTCTGTAGATGATCAAATTTTATTTGTAACGTTCTAGCCATTACACAGACCGTGCCATATGTATCTCAGGAAAAGCATTTTAAAAGCTTTTGGGCTTGACCCATCAAACCATTTGTCTATTTCACACTTTTGAAACAAAAGAACCATATGGGTATTTGTAATTTTTGAAGAAAATGTATCCATTCTGCGATTTCTCTTAAGGAGCTCGACCACCATTATTTTTCATTAATTCCTACTATTTACTTAACAAACCCTCTCATGGGTGTCGCTGCAAGTTGCATTGAATCTGTGTGTTTTGGCATTCTGAAGCTCGACCCAAGAAAAGAATTCCTTTTCCCCTTTAAATTTGAACAAGACCTTCATGGGTACTACTGTCAGTTGTATTTTTTCTTTTAGAAACAAGATCCCCACATGGGTGTATGGAAAATAAATTTTGTATATTATTTTGGTATTCAATGTATGGCTCAACCCATTATGGCGCTTTTTCTTGATATTTTTGTGACTTCCAGATTAAACCCTATCATGGTATCACTGCAAGCTATGCTTTTCTGTTTTTAAAACTAAACCCCAAACATGGGTATTTTGTATATTTGTTTTCCATTCAAGTTATGGGCTCGACCCCTAATGGCCGGTGATATTCTTTGATATCCTATTGGAAAACCCTTGCATGGGTAGGCTGGAAACTGCATTAAATCTATTTGCTTTGATGTTCATGTGAAAACTAATTCGACCCATGAAGATTTACTTATTTGTATTTCTATATCTATCTTTCTTTGCACACAGAATTTTGGATTGAATCAGTAGACTAGCCGGCATCTCAACTCTGTTTTGACTTTATGCAAATATTTAAATTAAAGTATTGTAGTTCTGAAAACTGTATTTCCTCTTTCAGCTAAATTAGAACCTTTAGAAACACTTTTGCCACCTCTATATGCTCTGTCACCTATTTGATTATTCTGGAATGACCTTTACCCATTGTATCTCTGCTTAAAAAGACATGACAAATACAGAAAAAAGACTCTGAAGTAATGAAAACTTGGATTACTTTACTCCACCATCAATCAAAAATATTGTGTCTACCACACCTATACACTATATTCGATGAAGATCTACATATTTGACCTTCAGAAGGCCCTTGCTTCTGTCTTTGCACTTCACATTTACTAATGAGAAAAGTGGCATCTATATTTTCCAGGCCACTTTAATTATGCCTCCTTATTAACTTTCCTCGAAGAAACACAGGATGATCGACTTCTTGATTTTATTTGGACTTATGTAGAAATTTAAATCAAAACAATGTAGCTCTATGGACTGCACCTTACCTGATTATTTCAGTGCATTTCAAATGCATGATTAACATTTCAGAAACACCTTTCGTTAAGAACTGCTATCATTTCTTGTCATTCTGGAACAATATTTCCGCATTATAATTCTCAATGCTGCATTTACTTATCAGCCAACCTGGAACTGACTATTCATTATCCTTTGAATGCAATATATGTTCCCTCACACTCTTGGGCTTCGACCTGGCACTCTTCATGCATTTTTATGCTCTACTGAATAAACTGTTCTATAAATCTATTTTCTCTTAAGATGAAAATCGAAACAAATCCCTTCATTAAGGCATAATATATGCTTGTTCACTGTCCTTGGTTGTGAAAGAACACTGATGAACCGAACTTGAAAAATGGTCATGATGAACAAATAACACAGAACGTGAACCATACAACATATGTTTGATATAATTGTACTCAATTGAATTAATTGAGCAAGTTAAACTCATTGTTCACCTGTAGCCTTTAGAAAGTGTTAACCTGATTGTTATGAATGCACAGTTGGTTTAATAGCTTGATAGATAACTATGCTTTACTCTTTCAGTTGTATATCACTTCTTTTGATGACTATATGATGATGTAATCTTTAAATCAGCCCATTTATAATGAATAGGGCAGCATGCCGAGCTCTACCCTTGTGGGAGCCCATTTTTCTCCACATGCTTGGTCTTTGAATAATAATCAGCATCACGATTTTAGCTATACCTGCACAAGGAAACAAACAATGTCAGCATAAAAACAAGACATAATGATCATATTGATGTTTCTCCTTCAGCTCATTTCTAATGAATTTTTTTGATTGTTTCGGTGCATGATTAACAGTAGGCTGCACTATTGTTGGTGACTCATATAGGTATCTTCATAATCGAAGCCTTTGACATCTCCCTCTTTCTCTTATAGGTCAATCGGAGTTCAAGCAGACAAAGGTACACCATTCAGCGTCGACCACCGATAATCAGGCAATGATGATTATGTCGTTTACCTATGTGATTTATTCTTTCGCATCTTCCATAGTGTAGTGTACTATTAATGGTGCATTGTGACAATCACATCCATGGCTTGTGTGGATATTTTGATTTCATCTTATGCTTTTCATTTCGAGAAGAAAATGCATTCCAATGCAATGTTGTAATATCATTCTGATTCTTGCAATCAAATGAAGCTATGTAAACATGAATTATTCCATGAAATAAATGAAAGCATTCTAAAATGCTATGTTATTTATATGCTCAATTTTGTACTTCATTTAATTCTGGAACATTTGAATAGCACTCTGAAATTCTAATTCTTCTTTTAAACACACCACTATCACTTAATGAAATAATGAACATGATGCAAACAACACTCAAACATAATCAGCAATTTCACCTTAAGATATAACAATGTTCAGCCAGCTCCACCAATCGAGCTGTGGCAAAAAATTGGTAACAATACCTTGTCTTCAATGCTATGGTTTCCTTTTCCAGTATTGGCATGGTGTGATGGTTTATAGGTGGCATTGTTGTTCTTGCCACCAAGGTTCAAACCCCATTGGGGTGGTATTGTTGAATGGTTGTATCTGGTTCATAGCTCCGGTCAAAAGCATTTACCCCTTGAATAAAAAAAAAAAATGCTATGGTTTCCTTTGAGCTATGTAGAATACTTATCCATCTTCACCTTCCAATGCATGAAAGGCCAATTTCCCTTGCTTATCTTTAGAGATACTTGCTACCCTTTTGCATTTGCAGTTAATCCTTCTCTATCCACAATGTGGACAATATTTTGTAAGGGTTGCTTCTACCTCTTCTTCCTTATTTTTCACATGGAGGGTGGCCAATTGTGTAGCCAGATGGCTAATGATATCTAGTTAAAATAAAAACTGGAACTAGCAACTAACAACTAGATTTTCTCCTCAACCACTCACCCCAATATATAGGTGTGAGAGGAGTTTTATTCACACAAGGACTAAAAACATAATTTAAATGAAATGTCCACTCTCCTTTAGAATAGGGAGAGGACTAGTCTTTGTAATTGAAAACCATAACTGAAAAAGTTAGAAGAAGAGAAGTAAAACTAAAATTCTTCCCTAACAGTTTGATAGAAACGTGCTCCCCAAAAATTGTCATATCATGGATTTCCTTATCAATATAGACTCCTTCTTCCTCATGTCATCTTATTCAATGATCCGGTGACTCACAATTGACCATATCAATGGTCGCCTTCATTACTGCCTAGAACTGTCACATTTTTAGCATTCTAGACTCTCCTCTACAACTGTTTGTGATTCCTTTGTTGTGGGCTGACAATCTAGTTGTTGTGAGCTACAGTTTTGGCTGCAAGAGGTTAACTTCATCTAAAGTATACATAGCATTAACAACCATGAGTTAAACATAGAATCATACTAAATTTCATGAACATTCAAACATCCATGCATACAAATACCATCATATCATAATTATTTTTCCACATATTAAAGTTTGGTTTAAGATGCATGAAAGACATAAAAGATGTATAAAGTTCAGGATTGTATGTGAACTTAGCAGATTAAAATGTTAAAAGACATAAACTAAATGGAAGAAAACTAGTTGTTAACTAGAGCCATCAAGGAGTCCAAGTAAGAACCTTTAAAATGAGCATGAAAATGCTCTTTATACATATAGAAACCCAAAAGAACATTCCCAGGAAGAGTAACTGACACTCAAAACCCATATCATCGCATTGAAGTTGCATGTGCTCATGTGTGTAAGGATGGAGATCTCTCATGAAATCAACAATATCGGCATGGAGAAGCAATAGAAAGGACACTTGCAAGAAATAAATGAGTATGGGTGTCGCTAAATATACTAGTAGTAGTTAGGAGATGCATTAAATGTTGTCCTCGTAACCTCAAAGATTGGATCAAGTAGTTGGGAAATTCGTTCAAGCATTAATGGTGCTCATGGCTTGAAAAATATGTTTTGGAGTATTATCAAAATTTTGGGCCCAAATGAATCTCTCTGCTAAGAATTAAATGGTCCAGAGCCCTGAAAAAAGGTGCCTTCATCAAACATCAGGCGTTAGGCCTAATAAGGAACCCTTGTTGAAGGTTTGAATGGAAGAATGCCACAATCCTTAAAATTCATAGAGAAACCCTATCGGATGCCAGAGATCGGACATACTGCATACCACATGAGATGAATTCCAAAAATGTGATATTTGAAAGACCACTTGTCGGACGTCAAGTGTCAAAGAGAAGGCTTATCCCTTATCGCAAAATGTGATAAAGAATAGGGAGTCTTGATGCCCAACACCCAAAAATGAGGTCTCAAAGATCAGGGGTTGGAAGGAAATGTTATGTCTTAATGAAAGGTTAAACAAAATTTAGAGGAAAATCCCAATCACTAAAAAGTGAAAGTGAGATATCAGGGATTGAGAATTGAGAGGAAAACTTAATGCTTAAGATAAAAGATGATAAGAAGGAAGGAAGAAGGTCGATCCCCAAAGTCTAAAATTTTGAGAAAGTCAACTTTTCAAGGATTGCATCGAGACTTTGGTGATCAAGGGAAGAATTAGGGATCATGAAGGGGAAGCAATAAAAGTTAAGGGTTATGACCAATGGCCGAGACTCGCAATACTTAGGCAAGTGATGGAAAGAAGAGTGAGAGAGATGAAATATTGGGAGTGATAGAGAAGGAATGCGAGTATGCAGGTAAGAAAAAGTTTGAAAGTCTGAAACTTCAACACTTAGCCAATTTTGGGATTTTTCAAGGTATAAATTACACAAGATGGCCCATATAGGATCTCTTATATTTTTTTTATTGATGGGTCATATAAGGTGTCATGAAATGTCAACAAGAACATCAAAGCTCCTTTCAATATTAAAACCAAGGTTTGAAGTGCTAAGAGAATTGCTCATACATAATCCTGATGATTTCTATTGAGATACTCTACTACAACATTGTACTAACCTAAAAAATTCTAGGAGCTATATAATTGAATTGATTAAGATAAGTTTTCCCTCTTACATATTTCCCTCATCCATATTTTCCTCCATGATCTTTATCTTTAAATTTCATGAACCTACTGCAATCTATTATAATAATAATAAAATATAGGAGATGCATGATTTTAAAACAATTTTATTAAGACATTTAATTATTCCATAGATTTCTTTATTATAATAAATCCATGTTTTCACTTCTTTACATAAAAAATTGCTTGCATATTCAATAACATATTCCTTCCCATTTTTTATAAAACTAAGGAATCCTCCCTAGGAATAATCAAAAGCATATGATTATAATGCCTATTCTTTCATTGCAAGTACATAAAGGCAAGGGAGATCATTCATCTTATTTTAAATTCTAGTAACAATAGTATTATTTTTCAGTCCATTCATTTTTATTTTCCTTTAGCAATTGTTATAAAGGTTATCCATCAAGACCTACATCTAGGTAAAAACCATTTACATAATTTAAGATTCCTTAAAAATCTCAAAGCTTCTTTTTTTTTTAAAGAGGATCCTGAAATTTTAAGACTTTTTTCTTTAATGTGAGGTTAAAATTCTAAAAACTGATTATTTACAACCATACCCAAGAAATTACATGAAATCTTACACCACTAAATTTTATTCAGTGATAATATAATTCCTCATGAAACACAAGGTTATAAAATATTTCTAAGTGTTTTTTGTGATTATCATTTTTTTTATAAAAATAAGAATAACATCAATATATAGACACAAGAATTCTTTAGTTTCTTTGAAGATTGAATCCATCATTTATTAGAAATATGGCAGTATGTTCATTAGTCCAAAGGCATGAATGTCCATTCATAATATTTGAAAGGACAACTATATGGATTTTTCCATTGATCTTTTTCATTTATTCTTATCTAGTAAAATCCTAACTTACAATGAAAAAGAGAAAATATCTTTGAGTTATCAACCTTTTGTTAAAAGTAATTTTCATTAGGATAAGGAAGAGGTTTAGTAATTGCATTCAATCGTGTGTAATTTACAACCATCCTTTTCTTCCCCTTTTAATTCTAAATTCTTATTTACTATGAAAACATAGTGATAATAAGAATTTGAAGATTTCATAAAGCTCTTTTTTTTCAATTCGTCAATGGCATTAGGTATATTTATATAATCATGTATTTATATTGGTATTTTTTACCTAGTTTCACTTACTTATTTGGTTATAATTTGATTTCCATTATGGGCATATCTTTTTACTACAACTTTTGTGGATCTTATGAGCATTTTTTATTTTTTTCTTTTAGTTATTTCAATGATTCTTTTATTTATGTGATCATAGTAGCCAAATACTTTTTTGATGCATAGACAAGTCTAGGTGTGTGTATATTCTTTGTCCTTTTATAGTAAACAATAGTTTTGTTTGTACATCCATAAGTAGTATAAGTATTAATAAAATTTCCACCCAACAAGATATCAATTGGCATATGTTTCATAGAAAATAAATCACATATGAATTTTATTTCTTCTATAAAAATCTCTTGTTGATGTTTATACTTATGACAAGAGATTGTGTTTTCTTGGACATCCATTACTTATTAAAAACTCTTTTATGTGATTTGTTCCCATTCTTAGAGTATAAGGGCTTTACAAAAATATAGTGATGCTCCAGTATTGATTTGTGCATCATAGTATCTCCCATTGAGTAATACTAAAATAATTTGAGAAAAAATCCCACTCAAGAGAGAAACTAAATATTTTGGCTCAAGTTTAGGTTCTAGTGTAGGAATTATTGATAGTACTAATCTGACTTTTGTGGGATCTTCTATCTCATATAATTTGTTTCCTTTGTTCTATTTTTGAGGTTTTTATTCTTCTTTTATCTATACTATTGTATATGAAATTTTAGGTACAAGTATAATGGGATCATAACCATGATCATTAAGTTTTTTATTAGGATCAAATATTACCTTATCAAATTTAGGACTTGAGGAAAATTGGTCTAAATCTTTAATAATTTCATCTCTAGATTCATCAAATTTAATAATTAAACTAGGCTTCAAGACTTTCTAATATAGAGCAACCATAGTAATCTATTTATTCCTTTTACAAGAAGAAGAGAAAAATACATCTTTAATATAACTAAGATAGAAATTACCTCCAAGATTTGTGGAATATCTTCTACCTTGTTGCTTCCATATGTTTTCTTAGCTCTTATTTTTCTATTAATCATTCTTATTGGATAATCTTCATCTTTAGTATTTATCAAATTGTATGCCTCTTCTAGAGTGTTGACTAATTCAACTAATTGGTCATTGCGCTCATCACATTTTTCTAGAACATGTCCATAGATTTCATCTTGCATGTATATAAATCTTCATTTTCTTCTATGGGATCACTCCACACTATTGTTTCAATGTGGTTGATAGCTTTAATTTATTGATTTTTGCAAGAATATTGGGTAGATTTGTGACCTAGTTTGTTGCAAATATAACAAATAATTTTATTTTGGTTTTGGGTGAGGTGCATGGTGGCAAAGATATAGGTTTTTGGGAGCACAAGAATGGTGGCGAGGGAAATATTTTTTATTTTAATTTTTTTTTGGTATGTAAAAATATTTCTATTGATTTCAAAAAGAAATTGTTACATTGCTCTTCCATTGTGATGATATGACCAAAGTCAACCTGCTTGCTAACCCACCTCCCTGTACATCCAACCAAGCAAAAACACATAGTGCAAGACTGACCAAGACCATCCAATTATCCCAACCCCCTAACCCCCCAACCCCAAACCAACCCCATACATAGCCACGACCATAGTTGAACAATACAAACTAGAAAAAAGAGCGCCAACCTCATACCAAGCCAACCGAACGACATAGACAACAAAAACTGAGCATCATCATTATACCATGCCAACTAAACCTCAAACATCACTAGTCAAAGAGTATGCCTTCCTCCAACAAGTATTCATGGAAGCATCCCTTCCAGTCCACCTACATCGCCTCCTCCAGGTACATGAAAATCTTCAGAAACTCCACACCACATCACGCCCGCTCCCTATGCTCCCTAAGCTCACAACCCTTGATATCCAGCAAAAAGGGGTACCTTTTCACCTAGATATCTGGAAGAAACACCTGTGCCATGTCTCATGGGTGCAAGATGCACACCCCCAGCTCTGAAATTATGATGACATCCTCCACACCTCCAAGCAAGTCTGCCATGACCATATTACGAGCCATAAGCAGTGCCATGGCCTTCAGAAGCTCCAAGTCTAGTAAGGTCACCACAAACCTTGAGGCAATGTCCACATTTTTCTTGTAATGTTCAGTCGAAACCAAAAATCCTTACCCAAAACAAGCTTGATCGCCCCCAAAACCAATTGGTCCCATTCTTTGAACACAGAGTGCAACCTATTCTCTGTGATCTTTCCAAGAAATGTGTGAAAATTCTATTGCAGTTACTGATTATTAATCTCCTATCTAATATAGATTATTTGACCCCAGAAAAGTAATTCACAACAAATATTGATATCCTGTAGCTGAACAATCCCACGTTGTACACAATCCTCGATGAAATGATATCTGATGTCTATATCCTTAGACCTATCATGACACACCAGATTCTTAGACAACTTGATGAAACTTTGATTATCACGGTGTATCAACGTAGTCTCAGCCCTCTGACCAAACAAGGCCACCAGCAACTTCTGAAGCCATATCGCCTCACACGTCGCCATGCTAGCTGCTATGTATTTGCCTCTGCAGAACTTAAAGCCACAGACTTTTGCTTCCTACTATACCAAGAGACAATTCTTAATCCCAAACTGAAGCAACACCCTGAAGTGTTTTTTCTGTCCGCTGTACTGCCTGCCCAATCTACGTCAGTATAGCCTATCAACCTAATACCATCACCTCGAGCATATTTGATCCCATAATCAATTGTACCATGCAAATACTGCAACACATTCTTTTTCAATGTCTAATGCACTCTCTTTGACTCAACCATGAACTGACTAAGAGAGTTTACTATAAAGGATATATCTAGTCTGGTGTTGACCAAATACATGAGAGATCCAATCAACTACTTGTATAAGGTGGGGTCTACATCCTTCTCCCTAGATGTGTCTACCTTCTTCCAATTCATGATCATAGGAGTAGGCATGGCTCTGCAATCCTCCATCTTGAACCTCCTCAATATTTCAATGCAGTATTTCCCTTGTCCAAGGAAAATCTCTCCATCTGTGTGCCATACCTCCATGCCTAGAAAATAGTGCATAAGCCCCAAATCCTTCATCTTGAACTCTACTACAAGAACCCTCTTGGACTCCTCTATGATCCCTAGTGAACGTGTTAAAAACAAGTCGTCCACATATAGAAAAAGAATGAGAAACTCACCTCCAACCACCAAGTAGTAGAGGTTATCATCTGCTTCACTCTTCACAAAGCCCATTCCCTGCAACTATTTATCAATGTGCTCATACCACACCCTAGGAGCCTGCTTGAGTCCGCACAAAGCTCTCTTCAATCTACACAGGTGGGTTTCATTTTTGTGTGCTACAAATCCCTCTAGTTGTTCTATGTATACCTCCTCTTTCAATTCACCATTAAGAAATGTCGTCTTGACATCCATCTGATGGATCTACCATCCCATATGTGTTGCAAGTGAGATCACAGCTCGTATAGAAGTATACCTGGCCACTGGAGTAAATGTCTCCTCATAGTCAATTCCCTCCCTCTGAGAGAACCCCTTGGCCACAAACCTTGCCTTGTATTTCTCAATGCTTC
This sequence comes from Sequoia sempervirens, assembly GCA_007258455.2. Lineage (NCBI taxonomy): Eukaryota > Viridiplantae > Streptophyta > Pinopsida > Cupressales > Cupressaceae > Sequoia > Sequoia sempervirens. The sequence goes on along the minus strand of VDFB02049217.1, from coordinate 5,998,378 downwards.
CATCTGCAATGTGCTTGATCTTATAGATCCAAGGTGATCCAACCACTTCCCTATATATCGGTCTAGGCATGACCTCCCACACATTTTTCTGCACTATTGAGGTATACTCCTCAACCATCGCATCTTGCCACACCTACTACTATGTGGCCTCTTGATAGCTAGAAGGCTCACAATCTACCAACTGACTAACTAATGCCATATAGTCATTATACCTGGCTGGTTGTCTCCGTTGTCTATTACTCATCCTAGGAGCTCCCACAAACTCCTAAGTATCCCTATGTATTTGTTGGTTCCTGCTACCAATTGTAGAGGATGAATTATCAACCTCCATATCTCCCTGATGCATCTCTTAGATTTGTTGCATCTGTTGCTCCATACTCTGTGAACTCTCAACACCTGAGCCTGTGCTTGTACTAGTGACTATACTTGAGCTTTGTTGCCCCTAATCTGGTTGCAAAATCCTTGGAGCTTATGTCGGCTGCTCACTCTAATCATTTGCAGGAAAATCTCTGGACCTTCTAAATTCCTTGTCCTCCAAGAACTTGACATCACACCTGACTATAATGGTCCTGGCCCCTGGAATAAATATCTGATATGCCTTTGAGGTTTCATTGTACCCAACAAAGTACCCACTTTATGTAGTCTGATCTAACTTGGAACGTGTAGGCCCTGGAATGTGACAATATGCCAAACTCCCAAATATCCTAAAGTGGCTGACATCTGGCTTCTTCACTGAGAATGCATCCTTTGGTGTCATCTTGCCCAATACCTTATGTGGAACCCTATTTTGTATGTATAATGTTGTACTGCATGCCTCTACCCATAAGTAGCATGGAATATCCTGGTCATACAACATAGCCCTTTCTTCCTCTGATATAGACTGATTCTTCCTCTCAGCAACCCAATTTTGTTGCAGGTTGTAAGGAACAATCCACTCTCTCTTGATTCCTTCACTGGTACAGAACTCTTGGAACTCTTTCCCTTTGTACTCGCCTCCATTGTCTGACCGAAGAACCTTTATCTTCCTCCCTATCGAATTCTCCACAAGAGCTTTGAACTCTTGGAAGCGACTAAAGACCTCATCCTTGGTCTTCAAGAAGTATATCCAGGTCTTCCTGGAGAAATCGTTAATAAAAGTAACAAAGTACTCATATCCTTTGAGAAACTTTGTCGACATTGTTCCACATATATCTGAATGTACTAGATCAAGAACACCCTTGGATCTAGTGTCACTCCTTGGAAAAGTTGCTTTCGCAAACTTCCCCAACACACATCCCTTACATACATCATCATGCTCTATGCTCACCTCTGGAACACCTGTCACTGTCTCACGAAGCAATTTAAGTGCTCCATGATGTATATGGCCCATCCTCCTATGCCATAACTCTCCTTGATCTCTAGAATTACTGCTTCCCATCAGTGCCTTATGAGTATCAAACTGCAACTTGTAAAGTTGGTCGCTCCTAACTCCAATAGCTACGGGTGATTCCCAATCCTTTTCCTTGATTAACACATTCACCCCTCTAAATAGTACATTGTAACCTTTATCCTAAAGGACAGATATGGAAATAAAATTCATACCCAAGCTTGGCACATGCAACACATCATGAATGGGAATCGGCTTGCCATTCTCCCTCTAAAATAGAACAGTCCCTTTCCCAACTGGATTGAGCTTGGACATGTTCCCCATAGAAATATGGATTTTGATGTCCTCCTCCTTATAACTGGAGAAGTACTCTCTAACTCATGTCATATGAAATGACGCCCCACTATCTATATACTAGACACCCTGTGAGGTTGAGTCAACCATACAAGCTATGAGTGCAAACTCATCCTCCATTCTGCTAGAGAGCTCGTCTGCACTTGTTGAAGCTATCATCTACTTCTTGCCCTTCTTTTCGTTCTTCTTCCTTTGTGAGAAATCGCTGACATAATGGAAAAACTCATGACATCCATAGCACTTGATCTTCGACAAGTCCTTCTTCTTCTCACTTTGTGGATTTTATCCTTTGCTAGACCCCTTCTTTGCTTTCCCCTTTCTTGCTAAGGCAGCGTTTTCCTTTTCTGCCTCACTTTTCTGACTCTTACTGTTGGTACCACTGAGAAGACTTAGTCTAAGATCCTCCTGAGTGAATTCACTCCATAGTCGATCCCAACTCGGTAAGGTGTCTCATCCATTAATAACTTGAACAAAGACATCCCACTGCTTAGTAAACCCATTTAGGGCTATCCGCACTAGCTCAACATCATTTGGTTTATCTCCAATAGCTACCAACTCATCTTTGACAAGTCTGATCCTGGTGAGGTAACTTGTAACATCTTCTCTCTTGTTCATCTGGGTATTCCTCAGCTTTTCTCTAAGAATCAGCTTCCCGTTAGTGGTAGCATTCTGATACAGATTCAAAATGGCGTCCCACATCTTCTTCATTGTATCTAACTCTGCAACATGTGGAACAATATGGTCCTTGACACCATCAAGGATCAACCTCCTCGCCTTGGAATCTTCCTTCTTATATGCTAAGATTTGTGTTGGGTCTGTAGGTGCAGGTACAACACTGGTCACATATTCCTTGATACCATTCTCTTCCAACAATAAAGAAATTTTGGCTTTCCAGACACCAAAATCTGAGGCTCCATCCAATTTGTCCTGATCTCTTAAACCTGTTGAGGCCATCTCAAAAGAAAATAATAATAATTCTGAAGAGGTAGCACTGGGTTTTATAAACTCTCAATTTTTCCTTCTTGTGTTGAGCCTTGTCTGCCCTCAGATCAACTATGATACCATGTGAAAATTCTATTGCAGTTACTGATTATTAATCTCCTATCTAATATAGATTATTTGACTAAGGAAAAATAATTCACAACAAATATTGAAAAATAACACAACTGCAACTTCACAAATAAACTCACAGGAATATAGAAGAAAACATGAAAAATAATGAACACAATATTTTTGGACAAATTGTCCCTGGAAAAACCCTGAAGGGAAAACAAGTACTGCAGATGAGGAATTTTATTAAACTTCAAAAAATTAAGAGATACATAAACTGTTTGCCTCTTACTGGCAAAGCTCCGGCAATATTCTTCTCCAGAAATTCTTCCCTCAATTTCTCATGTTGAAATTCCACTGTTGTTGTCCCCAACGCTATCACTATGCCCTTGCTATCACTGCAAAACTATTTTCTCTCACTACAAATCTACTTGTTATCACTGCAATTCTACTTGAGTGTATGTTCTCCAAATTCCCATTGATTCCCTTTTACACTTTTCTCATTGGAAAACGAATGGCCATGATTTAATCTCAATCAATGGATAAGATTAATTAGACTCTAACAACCCTAACTAACTGGATTCTAGAAGTATCTAGAGGAATCAATTAATTAATTACATAATTATCTGGACAACTAACTCCTATCTAGAAGTCTCCAAAAAAAAAAAAAAATTAATTAAATAATCTTGGGAATGGAGATAACAACTGTCCGAGCTACCAAAAATTAACAAAAGGCCCACAGTTTACACGTCATCATCAGCCTAATGGGGGTCTCCATTTCTACAACTCTCTGTCTCCTCCACTACACTGGTCGAATGATCAATAAACCACGGCGATAACCCCCATTCAACACCCAAAATACGTGTGTTAATTAAAACCTAGTGCTGCTAGCTTCTAAAAATTGTCCTCGCCTCGCCCTTGGGAATGCCATGACCACCCTTGTTTCTAGTGTGATAAGACGGGCATTAAATACTCCCTTCCATTGGCTCCCTTATGTATCATGCCAACTTGGAAAATGTGATGTGAACGCCACCCTCACACAGTCGCAGATGCTAAAAACCTTACCACCCTGCCAAGTTGTCGCAGGGAAATATTTATTTTTATTAGAAAAATATATTTCTTAGCTTTCTTGGTTTGTTTTCAACTTTCTTTAGTAAAAGGATTGCATCCATATTGTTGAGTGGAATACATTAGTAAAATGATTACTAAGCTTTGACCGTTGAGTGGAATATATGGGCCCCACTTAACCTTCTTGTTTCCCATTTTGTTTGTCGTTGCATTCTTCTAACTCTTCACGGTGGCAATCACAAAGACGGTTAAGTTTGAATTTCAAATTTAAATCTAATCTCCCGCAACAAAGGCCTTGTACTTATGCCCACGTGTTTCCACTTCTATCAAAGCATTTGGGTGATATATGGGCTAGCAGAGCTGGTGGCGGGTCATTCAGCATGGCAAACATTGAATTCATTTATGTGCAAACACAGTGCGAGTGCAACGCAAAACTATCTAACCTCAAGAGACAAAAGCAAGTGAAGAAAGTGACTAAGGGAACCAAACATGCGAGCTCTATAGGCGTGCCCTTTTCAGGTAGAGGTTTTGCAAGCTACCAAATTGTTACAGGAGTACCTGTAGGGCAACATTTTCTTTAGTTCTGGTTGTTGGTGGTGGAACTCGTTAGAGGAGATGATGAATTATTAATGCCTGGAACGACTTGCATATAGAGACAAGGGGAGGAAGAAACTGCAATTGTTGGCAAGGGCAAGGTTTTCATATTAGGGAAATCAACTATCCTTCTGATTGAGGATCTTAAAGACTATTTGACAATGCTTCTATGTAGGATCCCACACAAGTTCTATGTGTTTGCCTTGATTTAAATCTCTCTATCTCTGCATATAATCACTTAGGCTACTGAAGCATACAGAAGAGTAAATAGTTAATGCCTATACAATCAATGATCCCAAACTTACAAAAGCAAAAGATGGACTAAATCAATGAGGTGAACTTCAGGTTCTGATAGAAGCCAACTGTATTGGCACTCACCACTAGCTTTAGTGGCCTGCTGGCAGTCTACAATGAATTTTTTTTAACAAACTATTACATTAGTAAAAATAAATTTTAACCATAATAATTCCTTATAAATAATTTTTAATTCTATAATTCTAATTTTAATTTTTTTTTAAATATTATAAATTCATAGTTAAATATAGTTATTGATAATTTGGTTCATGAAAATATTATAATCAATTTGCCATCCTTTTAAAATAAAAAGATTATAATTATTTTTTATAATAATATATAAATCAATTTAATCAAATTCATTTGTTAAAAAAAAATCATTAATTTAAATTAAATTAAATTAAATAAACATAAATAAATATCAAAATTTAATCTTAATTTATTGAGTAAATATTTTGATGAAAATTTAGGTTATCAATAAAATTGGCATACGGCAAATTCACCATCAGCAATTCACCGATGGAAAATTCACCGCCAGAAAATTCACCGTGCCAAAAATTAATTACATAAATTTTTGGCGGTTAATTTTCCATGGCGGTGAATTGCTGGTGGCTATGAATTTTCCTAGAGCCAATAAAATTTATAATTTTATTTGAGTTTCATCTATTTAAAATCTTGTGAGAAAGTTGTGACTAGAAGTGTTTTAGGTAATACATGTTTCTTTATAGTAAGGACAAAGTGTTACAAAAGTTAAAGAAAAATGTATTTTTGGTAAGTTCAATTTAATTTAATTTAATAGATGTATTAAAACAAAATATAAATTGATTTAGAGTAAGTTAATGATAATTAGATGTGATAAAATAAAATTATTATTATTATTTAGAGAAATAAATTATATATTAGGGATTTGTTTACATGCAATTATGGATCATTGATTCATTAGAATAAAATGTTAGTGTTCAAACACCTCACCAATACAAAAGATTGCATTTAGTTATAGGTGGTTTCCAACAAGAATTCTATCATCAAAATAGAATAAGGTTCATAGGCAAGACATGAGGACTTAACAATTTCAATCAAGTTATCATAAGGGTGGAATTGAACCTCAACCAAAGCATAAAGACTAAGTAATTAACACAAACGAAAGGAACAAGGTATAAGGGTGTCAATGATATAGCTAAATGAAGGAATAAGATAGGCTTAACTTATGGTGTATTGAATCAATTATAAATACAAAGGGCACTAAAGTAGTACACAAATCCACAAGAAAGGTTATTACAAGAATGATCACATTAATACACTCATTATCACCCTATGGACTCTAGAATCATGCACAACTAGTATTGTGCCTCTAGAAGTAGTTAGTGACCATTACTATAAATATCACAACAAACTTTAGATGCCATCATATTCTTCACTCCCTATGTTCTTGTGAGAGATTCATATCATTTTCCTTAATCAAGCCCTTTTGTTTCTCATACATATGGTGCAATTAGTAGCCAAAAAAAAATGAATGTCTAGAAATCCTACTATTAAAATAGACTAATGCATATTTTTGAGAAATGAGTAGTCATTCAAATGTAGATATCAATGTTCCAAGTGAATGAAGGGATTATGTTTAGAATTGAATGTTGATATAAGGGAATGTGAATGTCCACTTACAACACTTAATTCTACATGAGGACTCTAATAGGGATATCTTTTATCAATTTATGGGTGTTAATTTTTCAACATGATATTTGTAGGGAAATAAATTTAGTGACCTAAATGAAAATCTCATATAGAATCACTTTTGTGACTTTGAAAAATTTAGTGTTCTATTGGGATGGGGAAATTCATTATAGCCTAATTAAGTTCCACATAAAAACTTCACATGCAATTAAGTGTGAAAGTTTTGCAGTTTGACCAACTTCCAATAAGAGTTTTCAAAAATTTAATAATGTTGGGATGTAGAAAAATGATAGTCATTTAAATGTCAAGTGATGCTATGTATAGTTGGAGCCTAGTTTTCTACAAATTCATCTTCAACAGATCCTTAGTTATTTTTCTCTTTGAAAAAATAGAGTACATTGGGAATGTGAAGTTGAATTAATGTCAAGTTTACTTGGATGTGGAATCTATATACTTCTCATTATGAGGCATGTTGAAGTCCTTTTTATTGGTATGCCATGACATTGGGACATCATGTAAGTGGAACCACTAAGTAGATAGTTTGAAAATGAATTCCCACAATCCTCATTGTGCCTTTCTAATAAAGGTTATATAACTACTCAAAATTCTTGAAAGAAAAATTATCAAGCCAATAAAATCCTCTAACAAACACTCTTTAGTCCTTTTGAATTAGTTATAAAAAAAATGTTAGGTTTTGATGATGGGTTTAAAACTTCATGTTAAGAGCTAATTGGATTTTTTAATGGTTATTTAACAATTAGAAGTTCTTTTTAGTTCAAAACTTATTTTAGAAATAGAGAGCATTTGGGATTGGTTAGTAACATGACATCAATGTTAGTTTTCTCATCATAGTTTTAAACTCAATGTTATTATTAGAACCTCGGTCTAGATAGTAGATATGTTTCAAAATCTAGTGTTGGTTTTGAAACCACCCCTAGATTGAGACCAATGAATAAAACATGTGCTTGCATGCATTTAAAGACTTCGTAGGTTCATTAAATAACTAATGAACATGATTTTAAAATTAAAATGGGGATTTATTTATAAAATTAAATGCAAATGGACATTAAGAATCCTTATAAAATGCATTCCTTTTAACCAATCATCATACCACAAATTTAACAACTAATTTTATGATAAAGCATGGATGACCAAATTTAACAAATTACTTATGATAATATGTTACATTTTGGAATAAAGATATCACTAAAATTAAACCTTTGGTAATTGATATCAAGTAAAAGAATCTTTGGATAATTAGGAAAAAAATAATTGACTTTGTCAAAAAACCTAAAACAAGACAAAGCTAGATAGAAAAAAGGGGTTCTCATTTTGTTAGAAGAAAAAAAAGGGGTGTGTTATTGTTTAGTTTCCTTCATTGTAACTTCCTCGAATTTAGTATAAATTTGTTAAAAATTATAGCAGGTAAGTATGTTTGAATGTTCTAATCAAATAATTGAAACATTACAAATTGTAAAGTGATGTTGAAGGGCACACAATACACTAAGAGGGGGGTGAATCAGTATATGAAATCTACTTGAAAAAAAATTATTCAACATGAATTACCATTACTCACTTCTTGATCCGGTGGATATTTTCAGTGAAAATTGAAGTGTCTCATTTTTCTCCAAAATCTGTACCATCAGAAAGATCTCGGCGTCCTGATTCCAACGCAACTCGAATGGAGCAAAAAGGAGTTTGTTTGTGCAAGTTATGGCCAGTCAAACCTTGGGTCAAATTGGGATCAGGGGGCGTCCAGAAAGCGAAAAAATGATGTCGACAAAAGTTGTCGAAGTCAAACCTTGGGTCAAATTGGGATCAGGGGGCGTTCGTTTCGTCGAAATCCGACATCATATGTGAGAGTTATCAGTAGTCAAAGCTTGCAGTTGACTTTTGAGGTGGACCATACGGATGCTGACGTCATCATTTTGTACTGTACGGACAATGAAGTAGACGAACCAGAATTTGACACGCGTCATCCTCGTCAGCACTGTTTAGACGAATCAGATTCTGACACGTGGCAGTCTGTACGCCACGTCATCATCCAAGTCAGCGGACACGTCATTGCAGAGTCAGCAAGCCAGTCAGCGCCATGTCAGCATTCACTCAGCAGTGTCAGCGAATCATGTGTCGCCACATGGCACCACCTGGGCATGCCACGTGTCCCCTGTCTTCACTTCTCTTCGCCGGTGCATGGAAGTTAGTTTGTTTGGTAAAAAAGGGTGAGGAAGGGATTCGAACCCCAACCTCTCACTTGAGAGTTCGCCGCCCAACCGTTCCACCATGTCCGCTGGTCGTTACTGTTTATGGGAGCTGTTTGTATTTGTTGTTTGTCTGTTTGAGTTTGGTTAGAAAACACGGACGGCCGGAAGTGGAACCCAGAAGGTTCCCAAAAATGTTATTCACCGCTGAGCCATTGAATGCCTTAAATATATAGTTAGCATCGGTTAATTTTGTTAACTGTTGAAAACCGAATGCCCTAAAAATTAAAAACAAACAACCTTTTATTAAAATTATCTCCCAAATTTGTAAAGCCCGAGTCAAGAATATAAGGGGCTAAAATATTATTAAAGATTATTATGTAAAAAAAGGAGATTTTTTAAAGATTTTTATGTAATTTGGAGAGATAAGGTAGATTTGTAAAATCAATTGGTTAAAGACCAATTTGAGAAATTTTTATGTATTTAAAGGGGAGAGAGTGAGTGAGTTGGAGATAGAGAATAATCAGAATTTTCAAGTGAAGGGTGAAGCTATGAATCGGAGAGCAAGGAAGTTTTCTTAGAGATCTTTTGAAGACTATTCCACACATCGAGGGCATGTTTTTGCTAATGTGCTTCAAGGGAAAATTCTTGGTGCAATTGTAATTTTGATTTGGAGATTAATCGGATCGGTCACACTCCATTGGAGCGGACTCGGAGACGTAGTCACGTTTGTGATGAACTCCGTAATCAAACGATGTTTGCACTTTCTATCTTCTCCTCTCTCTTCTCTCTCGTATTCAGTTTCTCATTTGAAGTCTTAATGCATAAATTTGTAATTCTGCAAAGTTGATTTAATTCAAGCATTCAATACTGCATATAGTCTAGATCCGTTTACAGATCACTTCTCCAAACATGAATCAAACAACTTAATTTACACATATGTTCTCCCTCATTACTACATATGTACAATGGATACTTAGCTCTCTAGTTTACAAAAAATATTCTCTCTCTATCAATCACTAGAAACACTCTCTTCTTCAAAAGTAGACATGTAGTTTTATAAGAAAAAATTATTGCACAAGGTTGTGGGTATTCTTATTTTACAAGTAAAAATACAATTAAAATCCTACTATTGAACACTCCATCTCATCCATTTATACATGTAAATAAATATCTTACACAAGTAAATAAATAATATTCTAACACTTTCCATCCCATTATGATATTTATTTTATAGCTTTATGGATCAAATCTACCTAGATATACCTAGATTCTAAATTATAGATATATATGTGTAATGTTCAACACTAATGTACATGTATATTGATCTATGGAATAACTAGGTCTATATACATTTTTCTAGTGAAATGATAACATAAGGCATAAAACTAGTTTTAGATTAACTTAGTTCAAGCATATCAATGATTTCATGCAAGAATGGGTTTTCTTAGATTGAAAGAAACACTTTATATCCATAAAATATATCAATATATACCTTTAATATATGTATGATTTTTAAAAAAACATAAACATGTATCTCCCAAAAAATATTACTTAATAAGATTTATTGTTAAAAAAATTGCATACACAATATAAATACCTACAATGGTTTTAATATTCCCTTCCTTTTTGACATGTCTAGCTTAATCTAAATAAAAACTCATAGATGGAAAAGGAAATCACATGATATCATGACATTTGGAAAATGCAAAAATCCCTTAGAAATAAGGGAGGAAGAGCACAACTAAAGGTTTATTGTGAGATTCCAAATGTTAAAAATAAAAAATAATGATAAATTTCACTCCTTTGTATTTAAAAATTATTGTGTTTTGAGGTATTAATCATAGTATCAAGTGAGCAAACAAAGCATGAACATGAAAAATATATAGGCTACATAGGATATATTTAAATAAAAGATCAATATTTGAAGACAAAGAAGACATGAACACATTGAATAAGAGCATAGTTACAAAAAATAAAATAATATAGACAAGAAATTAGAACATATACTTCTAAAATTTGAGGGGGTCAATTAATGGAAACGCACTAAATTTGATATTATCAAAGAACAAGATACCACATTATGATTGAATATGGTTTATGGGGTTTATTGCATCATGATCTATATATTTTAGCATATTATTTATAGGTTGATGAAGTAAAAACCTAGAATATGAATAGAATCATGGAGATAACATGAATCCCTAGTTATGATTGTCTTAGATCAGGGATAAGGTCATGGAATGAGACACATAAAGACATAAAAGGTATATTTTGAAAGATGGAAAACATAAGATTTGATATATAAAGTCTATTTGAAAGTTAGTTAGTGTGTACTTAGGATGAAATTTAAAAATTGAATCAAATATACACTAGTAAACTAGCATAGATCAAATTTTCACACTTGTGAATTCAACCCAATAATGAAAGCTAATAAATTGAGAATAGGAAAATATCCTATTAATTACCACTAGATAAAATGGAACCACTAGATGTGTCATTTAAATTATTACCCCAATACCAATTTTCCTTTCAATATCATAATATATAAGAGAAGTATGATCCATAAAATTTTCTCTATGAATAAAGGTGAGATTAAAGGATGATTTTTTTATATAATCTTTGGAAAACTTGCATTTTATTTCTTGTGGTATTTATATTCTTTGTAAAACTTGTCTCCCTTTAGTTTTCCATGTACCTTTATAATTATATCATCACATATTATTCCATTCATAGGTAGTTTTATATATACCTTACCTTTCTCTTCACTATATGTATCACATGATGTGCTAGATGTATATTTTTTCTCATACAAATATGCTCTCTATTTCATGAAACTTGGTATAATAATCCCTGTTATCACCTAGACATGCACCCTATGCAAAGTTGTAGACTGAGCTTTCTAGTGAAACATTGGATCACTCCAAGGTTGTGGGTCACCTGAGATTGGAGTGAACCTCCGGAGAAGGTTGGCTTCCTTTGTGTTATCACCTAAACTATTGATTATTTGATGGTAAAGGGAGAAGGAAAATTCATAAAAATGGAACTAAACTTATGGTGATACACTGTATTAATAAGAAATCGTGAAACAGACACAGGAAGAACATACACTTGAAAGCCTAATTGCTATTCTCAAAGCATCTTCTTTCGAACTTAATGCTTTAGTCCTAATAGGTTCGGCCTACATACACATCTTGGGAAGGAAAGATTAATTTCACAACCTTAAGACATAAGTGCAGAATTATAAAACACAGTTAAAGACTTGCATGTTCAAAAGAAAGATACAGAAATGAGAATCCATACAAACATGAACACAAACTTCCAAGGTAAACTCTGTGTTGTATTCAGGATTCCAGTTGAGTTAAAGAAAAACATACATTAATTGAGAAAGGATTGATTAAAAAATCACTAACTCTTCAAAGTGTTTAATCAGAACTATTTACAAAAAGGCAAAAAATTCCTTATATACAGACTGTATCGGCCCCTTAGGGCTTACAAAAAATATCCTGCCAGAAAAATTGCCCCTTAGATTTTTTTATTGAATTTTGAGCTGCACCCTGCGTGTCCATGTCAGTTTCAAAAATTGCCTTCAAGGGACTCCCTTCTTGAACATCCTGCAACCACCACATTCACTTTTGTTGCTCGTGTCGATCTTCGAACCTCCCTGTCGAGCACCTCCAATGCTTCTGAGCTCAAAAAAGATACATGTTGCTTTTCATTTCATTGGTGTTCTTCAGACTGCCATGGCTCTCTCACAGATCCCTCTGGTCGGTCGAGTGAACTCCACACAGGTTGTTTGGGCGGTCAAAACTCCTTTGATCGAAATTGCATCTCGGCGAGACACTGGAAGTGTCTCACTGCTGCGATTATGTGTCTTTGCAGCTATCGGCATATCATAGAACAGTCGGTGAGAGCTCATGGTGAACTCATTTCATTTACACTGAGCTCACTCTTCTCCTCCGAGCTTGAGCTCCTTCGGCTTTCAATGAGACCTTACCGGGTCGAAAAAACATCCTATCGAGGCCTCTCTTCTATTCGTTGAGACTGCATCAAGTCGGGAAAACATCTTACCAAATGTAAGGCCTCTTTTCTGAGTCTCCCCGAATGCATTTTACTCTGTCGGGCCCCACATTTCCTTCGGTGTGAGTTTATTGATGTCACCCTGAGACATTTTATTCTGCTGAGCTCTTTACTTCCTTAGGCAAGACTGTGACAAGTTGAGAAGATTTCATAGCAAAGTCCAATAGTCATACCGATTCCTGCTCCCATCGCTGAGACACCCACACTTCGCCGAGACCTCTTGTAGAATTTCCTCTCCTTCGATGAACTTTTCATTTGGTAAGACACCCGGCGAGACCCTTCGTTATCGGCGAGATATTGGCCTGTCGGCCAGACTTCCCTCCGGGCTCCTTAGCTCTTGGCGATGAGCTACTTTCTTTTGGTCGGGGAGACATCGCTACTTCGGTATAACCTTAGGTCGATGCCAACTGTTCTCGACGAAACCTTTTCGCTGTCGGTGGGACTCCTGCCGAAGGCAACCACATCGAGACCACCTTTTCTTCTTTCGGCAAGACCATCTTCACTCGCCGAGACCACATGCCGAGCTCTGATGTCGGCGAGACATGACGAGTCAAGGAGACCCTATCTTTAGTGACGCCACTTTCCTGTCGGGGAGACATAACCTTTTCACTATGACCCTTCACCGAAGCCTTAAACTCCTTCCGCTATGTTCCATTCAACCTCCGATCGGTGAGACAAAGCAATTTCGTTGTGACCACATACCGACGGTATAATTTATGCCGATATAATATTTTTTATGTCGCCAAAACAAAAGAGAATGTCTGGTGCAGGAGAACCTTCACATCACCATGGTTTTCTTTTGTAGATGATTCTATTTTCCATTTGTAGAATTCATTTCAAGAGTCATTTGATAAGTATTTGGCAGAAAATGTAATAGTGTCAACAAAAATGTCAAATTTGCAAAAAAATGTAAAAAGTTGCATTAAGCAACAATTAATTGTTAAGAGGTCATTAGAGATTAATCTAGTAGAAAGTTGAAAACAGTTAGAAATTGATGTAAATTCCTTTAAAAAGGATTTTGAATTCCTTTTGTGGTCGTTGGTGATTGATACCTTGAAGAAAATAATGAAAAAACTTTGTTTTTATGCACATTTTCCAGAAAATTGACTGTTTCAGGCTTATATATGGATTTGTACGGACTTTAAAACGTGTAAGAATGATTTTGAAAGTTGATATTGTCAGTCACCTTCCAAATATTTCTTGTTTCATGCATTTTAGTTAAGAATTGTTCAAGATATAGTCATTTTTCTCAAAACTGTCTAAAACCCTTGCTAGGGTAACAATTTTCAGTAAAAATCGTTTTTCTCCAAATTTAACTGTTGGATGTTTCTAAAAATTGGATAAAATGTCCATAAGAAGGTTCTCTAAATTCTCACTAGAGATATTGGATTAATTAATTGAATTATGAAATTTATAGGTGACTGTTTGAATGCATATATGCCTATTTAGGCCTAATTAGTAGCAAAGAAGTCCGGACAGCAAGCCTGTGTTCCAAAATAAGTGTACCTACAAATGAGATATGTTTTTAATGGCTGAAATGGGTGCTCAAAAATGTATTTATTTTTTTGAGATTGAATCTGGTTTGAAAATTACACCCGATTTAGTGGTTTGATTCCCTTCAAGCAAAATTTGGGTTTTTGGTGCAAGCAATTTGTAAATCTGATAAAACAGAGGAATAATATTGTGTAATTGGTTTATTTTTGTCAAAATGATGATTTTGAAGATGTATGAGGGTCTATTTTTATTTTTATAAATGGTTAGATTCAAATTTGAAGAGTTGGGGGGTGTTGTCATAATAGTGGTTTACAATTCCTGAGAGGAACGAATTTTAGCTGAAATCACATATTTTTTGAAAATATAATGATTTAAGCCTTAAAAAGTTCCATTTTAAGGATTCCAATTGAAGAGGGTTTGATCAAATCACCTTAGATCAAACCCCCTTGGATAGAACATCGCTAGTTTTAAACCATACCTATAAATACGTCTCCTTTACACCTATCAAAATGCTGATAAAAAATCACTTTTGATTTAGCGTTTGGGGGATCAAATGAATTCATTTAAAATTTATTTCAAATGATTATGGTATTCCTCAGAACAAGCTATCCAATGAATATAATTTTAATATGTTTTGGTTTTGTTATGTATTTGTTTTAAGTTTTATTAAACATAGGTTTTCATGAAAATGAATTTCTTTGTTCTTCACATGTGGAAAAATATAATATTATCAAAAAATTAAAAAAAATATGAGTGCACCAGATATTGAAGTCCTTGATCCTAACAAAAAAAATTAAATTAAATTTTGACATATACAAAAAAAGTTACGCGTTATACGGTCGCGCTGTGTCTGAATTGTAATTCGTTTGACTTTGAAAGTTGATTAAGGAAAAAATATTCAATAAAAAACTATCTAACCAAGTGGAAGCACTAGATATCAGAGTTACAAATCTAAATTTGAAAGAATTAGAATTTTATCCTTCATGGAAAAAAAGTTATGCGTTATACGGTGTGTCACTTTTTAAAAATGTTGTTTTCTGAAAAAAATCATTTTCATGGGAGATGGAAAAAGAAGTGCAATTTGATTCCAAAAATTTTTGAAAAAATATTTTTGAATCTGACAAAATTTGATGAGACTCTAGTTTGCACCATCTTCAAATTCCTCACAGTTTAGCCGCTATAGGTGCCTGAATGTGATGATTTAGTTAAAAATAATAATTTCAGTGTCCAGTTTGGCCAAAAATTGTAAACCACTATTATGGGATCACCCTGGGCTTTGTAGCCATGAAGAAATTCAAAGAAATTGAAGTGATTTTTGTAAAGGGTTGAATGAGAATTGTTTTACGTATTTTTGTTTCTTCCTTTGCCTCTACATCAATGTCACACCGATAGATGCCCGGAGATGGATCCCGATCGCTGTGACATCAAATAAGTCTTGCCAATATGATATTTCCTTCTCCAGTCGGCAAGACACAAAGCGCTCAATGAAACAACATGCCAATAGGGATTACCTACGTCGATGAAGCACCTCATGAGTTAGTCGGTGAGACCCGAATCATTCGGTAAGACCTCTCAGCGGTGAACACAACTCATGTTGATAGATCCTTCCACTGTCGCCAAGACCACATGAACGTCATGCCGAAAGCCGCCTGTATGTAAAAACAAATCGTTATGACATCAGAAATGTCTTGCCGATAGGCAACACAGACATTTCAAAAATGGATCGGGGGGACCCTGCCATTCTCACACCGATATGTTCCCTGGTTTGAAGCATTCGGACCTAATGGAACCCCTGTCACATGATATTCTGCCTGATTGAGCCTGAGGGTAAAAATTAGGTAACATTTTTGGCGACCTTTGCTGGATGTTTCTTGCTAAACATGAAGACCAGTAGTCTAGGTTTATCCATTGGGATGGAATCATTAGAAGGATCAAAAAATAAAAATATCAGTTTTGCTGTTGGCCGCAACTTGCTTGAGATCCACATGACACAATAGGTTGCCAGAAGTAAAACAAAACAGAGGAAAACGAAAGAGAAAATACTATGCCAGCACAACACCTAGGAAATAGAAAATAATTAGCCTGAAGCGTAGAAGCACTTATTGAAAACATAAACCTAAACTAATATATACAAAAAGGAACCCCATCAGATTTGAAAAAAGGGTTTAAGGTGTATCCCATTGACTGGGATAGGAAGTACTTCCCCATCTGTTGTAGCCAGCTGATAAGCATTGTGCTCCTTACAGTCTCTAATAAGGAATGGACCTATCCACATGTTATCAAACTTGGCGTGATGGCCTGGCTTACTTTTTAAAACATCCCATTTCAGCACGGGATCTCCTACCTTGAAAATTTTCTCTGTAGCCCTCTTGTCAAATGTTCTTTTCGTTTGGAGCTGATGATACTCCAAGGCTTTCATTGCTCTGTCCCTTAATTCTTTGAGCTCCATAAGCTCTGCATACCTCATAGACATGGGGTCCTGTTCCTCAAACATTTCCAACTAGTGAACAATGTCTAGAGCTGGAAGCTCCACAGATAGGGGTAATCTTGCCTCTTTTCCATAGACCAACAAATATGGTGAATTACCAATAGACCTCTTAGGGTTCACTTTGTCTTCCGAAAGTGCATTCTTTAAACTGTTGTGCCAGATAATTTGATTATCCTCTATGGTTCTTTTAATGATCCTGACGAGGTTCTTATTTGTGCTTTCAGCTAAACCATTACCTTGAGGGTAATAATTTGAAAATGTGCTCAAATGGATGCCATGCTTAACCGCCCAGTCAGTTAATCTTAATCCTACAAATGCAAGAGCGTTATCAGAAACGATAGAGTTAGGCACCCCAAACCTAGTGACTATATCTTCATAGAAGCTCAAAATTGAAGACTCTTTCGCTTCTTTCAAAGCTACCGCTTCTATCCACCTTGTAAAATAGTCAGTGGCTGTAAGTACCCATTTGTGACCAGCACTAGAAGGTGGATTTATTGGCCCAATGAAATCAATGCCCCATCTCATGAAGAGCTGCTCCACTTGAATTGGATGCAAGGGCATAGCATGCAGTTTTTCCTTTCCTGAAAATAAAGCACATTTGACACACCTTCTTGACCAAGAATATGCATCTTTGAACAAGCTAGGCCAATAGTAACTAGCTCTCATAATTTTCCAGGCAGTAGTTCTTGGGGAAAAGTGACCTCCCGTAGCTCCATCATGAAATTCATGAAGCACTTTTTCAACCTGATCACTGTGAATGCATCTTAGTAGGACGCCATTCAGATCCCTTTTAAAAAGAACATTATTTATCAGCACATATGGTATGGACTGCAGTCTGAAGTATCTTCTTCTAGCTCTGTTCAAACCATATGGACACTCACCAGTCTATAAGAAATGGGTCATATCTTGAACCCAATTAGTTGTCCCCATAGGCACATCATCTTGAGGATTTTGAAACTCATTTGTATTAGTAAACACAGCATCCTTTTCTGATTCGGTTTTGCTGCTTGACCCTATAGCAAGTTGTTCACAGAGACCCTTACCTCTAACCAATTTGGTGATCTTGATATCTACATCATACTCCATGACCTTAGTAATCCACCCTGCTCTTTTTTCATTCAAATCTTTATTCAACAGAAATTCCTTCACACTTGCATGTGCAACCAGAATATGAACCTTATTGTTTGAAAGCAAAGGTTTAAACTTCTTCAGACTTCTGATCACAGCAAGAGCATGCTTCTCAACAAATGTATACTTCTCTTCATAATCAACAAGTATTTGACTGAAGAAAGCAATGGGTTGTTCTAGATTATCCCTATTCTTCTGAACCAGCATAGCAGAGATTGAACTACTACTACCAAAAGCATATAAAAAGAAATCTTTAGAGAAGTCTGGGTTTACCAACGTTGGGGTAGATGTTAATGCCTCCTTGATTTCTCCAAAACTATGCTTTGCCTCCTTTGTCCAACTAAAAACTACATTCTTCTTTAACATGGCTGTCAAAGGTTGTAACAGGTTTGCAACATCAGGGATAAATGTTCTCAGAAAGTTGATTCACCCCAAAAAGCTTTGCAGACCCTTCTTATGATTTGGTAATGGTAGCTCTAATATAGCTCTGACTCTTTCAGAATCAATGGCAACTCCATCTTTTGATACTATATGGCCTAAAAGCTTACCTTCATGAACTGCAAAGATACTTTTTGTAGGATTGAGGGATATCCCATATTCTCTACACTTTTCAAAAACTTGCTTGAGGTGTGACAAATGTTCATCAGCTCTCTTGGAATAAACTATAATGTCATCTAGATAAATCAGCATAATCTTATTGATCAAGCTTTGGAACGCCATGTCCATGGCCCTCTGAAATGTGGCACCAGCATTAGATAAACCAAAAGGAATCCTTTTGTATGCCATGGTGCCCCATTTAGTTGTAAAAGCAGTTTTAAACTGGTCTTCCTCTTTAACTAGCACTTGATTATATCCCAAAAAACCATCTAACAAGGAAAATCTCTCAGAACCAACAACTACTTGCAAGATTTGTTCCATGGAGGGCAGTGAGTAGTGGTCTTTTAAAGATGCTCGGTTAAGATCTCTGAAATCTACACAGAGTATTATCTCACCATTTTTCTTCCTAACTGGTACAAGGTTAGAAACCCATGAAGTATGCTTAATAGGAAAGACAATACCCCCCTCAACTAATTTGGTCAGCTCTTTAATCATTAAGGGCTCAAGCTTGGGATTCAAGGGCCTTTGTTTCTGCCTTACTGGCTTGGCATTAGGTTCTAACTCAATTATGTGCTGAGCAATATGGGGATCAAACCCTTTCAAATCGGAATATTCCCAAGCAAAGACATCATAGAATTCTTGACATAAAGCAACAAAAGCTTGTTTATCTTCATGTGAACAATTTTTTCCTATCTTAAGAAGTTTACCTTTGAAAATCTCTAGTTCTTCATAGTGTTCTTCTTTGATTTGCAAGCCAGCTCTACCCTTTTTAAGCTGATCATCAATATTGAAAATCGACTCTAAGGTAACAAGGCCTTTGGGTAATTTATTTGTCTTTAGCTATATGACTTGATCACCATACTGCTGCTTGAGTTTTGCTTGATTCACCATGGAGAACTGACCTTCCTCGAGCAAGAAAGAAAGGATCTGCTCATCACAGTCAAAAACTTGCCAGTGAATGTTGTTATCAGGAATTGATGGTCTGACCAAAACCTTCACATAATATTGCACTTTCTCTTTTCTAATGTCATTTAGAATGTCAAACTGTGCTCCAATGGCTGCAAGCCTGTCAACATGCTTGTTCTGATTTCTTGGAATAGATACTAAATTAAAGGCATCAAATTCCTCAAGCATGTTCCACACTTTGTTCCTATAAGACTTCAGTGTGTCATTTTTAGCCACATTCAGGCCCCTTACTTGATTAACAATTAATTCACTGTCCCCATAGACTTTCAAGCTAGTTATTCCTCTCTTCCTTGCCCACTCTAGACCTTGAACAAGGCCCTCATATTCAGTAGTGTTATTGCAACATGCAAAAACAAAACGGAATGCAGAGTAGTATATATCACCTTGTGGATAAATCAACATTGCACCTCCTCCTGCTCCATTCTTACTTCTGGAACCATCGAAGAACATCTCCCAAAGTTCACTTAGTGGCTGCAACAACTGATTTGCACCTTTCTCCAGGTTTGGAATCTCTGTGTCAGGCTCAAGAATGACATAGTTTCCCATACCAGCATCTTGAATGAGGTCCTCAGGACTGTCTCATACATTTTCAACTGCCCATTCATGCAGCAGCACATCATGAACAACTTCTGATTGGAGTTCTTGAGCAGCAGCCAGCTCATTGTCAATAAAAGCAACACAATTTGCATTTGCAGCAGAAGGAGTAGCATTGATGGGACTTGGGTTATATGGCTCAATGTGATCCTTGGCCAACCTTTCAGATTTAATGGTAACCTTGGTTCCATATCTTGTTCTAAATAGCATATGTGACCAATCAGCTGACACATAACCACCTATCTTGGCTGTAAAGTCTCTTGATAAGCACAAGGAAAAGAAAGGTGGAAGGTCTATGACACATATGTCTTAAGGAACTAAAAAGTTAGGACAAGCATGGAGGGTAAGACTCAGATCCTTAATGATGCCCAGTGTACTAACGGAGGTACCGTCCAATTGGATTACTCCTTTTTCTAAAGGTTGATACTTTAGCCCAAGCTTGTCAGCAATTTGTTTTGGCATCACAGAGGTACTAGCTCCACTATCTACCATACAGTTATGAACTAACTTATCACCAATAATCACTGACACGTA
Organism: Sequoia sempervirens; assembly: GCA_007258455.2. Classification (NCBI taxonomy): domain Eukaryota; kingdom Viridiplantae; phylum Streptophyta; class Pinopsida; order Cupressales; family Cupressaceae; genus Sequoia; species Sequoia sempervirens. Next base: position 5,977,899 of record VDFB02049217.1, on the reverse strand, counting down.
AAAGGGGGGTGGTTTGATTTCTTTTCCCATCTCTTTGTTGGGCCGCTTATCATTTTCTTGAGGATTATTGGTCAAAACAGTCCTAACTTGACCTATTGGAGACTCATATTGATCAGACATTTTCAAATTTGACAGGGCTGACTGTAACATATCCTTTTGACCTGGGATGGATAATGAGTCCCACATGGACATTGTGACATTCATTTTTTCATACTATCAAGGATGTTATAAGGTACAATTGGATTTACTTTAGGATGTACCTTCATACCAGTATGATCAGCTTGCGGGTATGACTGCTCCTTGTTTGTGAGTGGCTGATTTCTTTGCCAAACAGGAGCCACTTGAGGGGTAGATGGTTCTGTAGTCACTTCCTTTCCTTTGTCAGCCGCTTGACCAAGTTCAAAAGCTCTCTTCTTTTCCCTAGTGTTAGCTGCAACTGGAGGACTATCTTCGTTCAACCCATAGAATTCTTGACATTGCCAATTAAGTAGGGTAGTATCATTGCTAAATTGGTCCTGGTGTTGTGGGGATGCATCATTGCTTGCACCCTGCTGCGAATTTGAAGCATTTTGTACCATAAGTGCCTATTTGATCAGTTTGTTTGAGCAAGTGGCCTGATTATGAGGTTGGTTACAAGGGTAACACCACTCATAATCTGTTGCTAAGTTATTTTGGATAGGAACCAGCTCCTTGGTCGCACTAACAGGGGCTGGAGCATAGGCCTGAAAAGGCCTTGTGTTCACACTCTGTCGTGGGTCCTGATAATTGCCTTGATACTATTGTTTATTACCTTGATATGTTTGTTGCTGGCCTGAATTCTGTTGCTGATAAGGCCTACTATATGATTGCTGCTTCTCTAAGCTTACAAGCTTGTTACCAAAAGACTGCAATAAACTTTTGATTTCCTATAACTCATTTGGAGAATTGGAAGCAGCATTTTCTTGTGTTACAACAACTGGAACAGCAACTGGCAGCATTGGCACAGCTGGTAGAGGTGTGAAAGGAGGTATCTGCAAAGGAATGTTTGCATGAATCTTTGGAAATATAGGCATTGGAGGCCTAGGAGTGAGTTTACCAACTTGTATTAAGTTGTTCTCAGCTCTGATTGCTATTTTGAAAGCATCTGGCAAGGACACTCCTCCCATTGACTGTATCATGACAGCTATATCGCTGTTCAGAGCCCTCAGAAAGTATAAAAATGCATATTCTGGAGGTGGCCTCACCGTTGCAGGGATTCTATCCCAAGTTCTTTAAAATCTGAAGTTGAAGTCGTCCATCTACTCTTGTGGAGCCCTCTTAACTATAGTCAATTGTTCCAATAGAGATAAGTTGTCAGACCTATCTTGAAATTGTTTATGCAACTTATCTCCAAAATTGTCCCATGTTGCAATTGAATTAACTGGTAGGCTCCTATACCATTGCACAGCTCTTCCCTTTAGTGAAGCAGCTAGTAATCTCACTGCAACATCCTCTTGGGTTATGTGATGGACTCCACATAATGAAGCCACATCTCTCATGTGTTCAATCGAGGTAGTTTGATCTTCTCCCGTGAAAGTTGGCAGACTCTTCAAGGCTGCCATTGGAATGTCATTATGCTGTGCCAAATTCAATGGGCTCCCTCCATTAAAAGCAACAAAGGGTTGATTCCTTGGAGCGGCGATTGGAGGTGGCTGAGGAGGATTTGCTGGTACTGTAAATGAAACTAAAGACGGAACAACAATGTGTGATCCCACAGATGGAGGAGTGGATTGAGTTCTTCTAGAATAGATAATCATTGTCTCTCGCCTTCTTGTTGCTCTACCTTTCCTTCTTGGTGGTGACAGCTGCAAATATTCAAAAGGACCTGAGCTGCCTCTTGTCTAAACTTTTCTCGTAAACTGTAGAAGGCACTAATTTTTGGGGTTCTTCTTCTTTGTGGAGTCGCCAAGTATGCCAAATGACTTCTATAAAGTCTGAAATTCACTAGTTGCATACTAAACCAGTAGTTCAATCTAGTTCACTGTCCCACCGGGCGTGCAAGAATTGTTATCACCTAGAAATGCACCCTATGCAAAGTTGTAGACTGAGCTTTCTAGTGAAACATTGGATCACTCCGAGGTTGTGGGTCACTTGAGATTGGAGTGAACCTCCGGAGAAGGTCGGCTTCCTTTGTGTTATCACCTAAACTACTGATTCTTTGATGGTAAAGGGAGAAGGAAAATTCATAAAAATGGAACTAAACTTATGGTGATACACTGTATTAATAAGAAATCATGAAACAGACATAGGAAGAACATACACTTGAAAGCCTAATTGCTATTCTCAGAGCATCTTCTTTCGGACTTAATGCTTTAGTCCTAACAGGTTCGGCCTACATACACATCTTGGGAAGGAAAGATTAATTTCACAACCTTAAGACATAAGTACAGAATTATAAAACACAGTTAAAGACTTGCATGTTCAAAAGAAAGATACAGAAATGAGAATCCATACAAACATGAACACAAAATTCCAAGGTAAACTCTGTGTTGTATTTAGGATTCCAGTTGAGTTACAAAAAAAATACATTAATTGAGAAAGGATTGATTAAAAAATCACTAACTCTTCAAAGTGTGTAATCAAAACTATTTACAAAAGGGCAAAAAATGCCTTATATACAGATTGTATCGGCCCCTTAGGGCTTACAAAAAATATCCCGCCAGAAAAACTGCCCCTTATATTTTTTTATTGAATTTCGAGCTACACCCTACGTGTCCATGTTGGAGTCAAAAATTTCCTTCAAGGGACTCCCTTCTTGAACATCATGCAACCACCGCATTCACTTTTGTTGCTCATGTCAATCTTCAAACCTCCCTGTCGAGCGCCTCCAATGCTTTTGAGCTCAGAAAAGATACACGTTGCTTTTCATTCCGTTGGTGTTCTTTAGACTGCCACGGCTCTCTTTCAGATCCCTCTGGTTGGTCGAGTGAACTCCACACAGGTTGTTTGGGGGGTCAAAACTACTTTGATCGGAATCGCATCTCGGCAAGACACTGGAAGTGTCTCACCGATGTGATTAGGTGTCTTTGCAACTATCAGCATATCATAGAATAGTCGGTGAGAGCTCATGGTGAACTCATTTCATTTACCCCGAGCTCACTCTTCTCCTCCGGGCTCGAGCTCCTTCGGCTTTCGGTGAGACCTTACCGAGTCGAAAAAACATCCTGTCGAGGCCTCTCTTCTATTCGCTGAGACCGCATCAAGTCGGGAAAACATCTTACCGAATGTAAGGCCTCTTTTCTGAGTCTCCCCGAACGCATTTTACTCTGTCGGGCCCCACATTTCCTTGGGTGTGACTTTATTGATGTCACCCCGAGAAATTTTATTCCACTAAGCTCTTTACTTCCTTCAGCAAGACTGTGACAAGTCGAGAAGACTTCATAGCGAAGTCCAACAATCATACCGATTCCTGCTCCTGTCGCTGAGTCACCCACACTTCGCCGAGACCTCTTGTAGAATTTCCTCTCCTTCGGCGAACTTTTCATTCAACAAGACACCCAGCGAGACCCTTCGTTATCAGCGAGATATTGGCCTGTCAGCCAGACTTCCCTTTGGGCTCCTTAGCTCTTGGCGATGAGCTACTTTCTTTTGGTCGAGGAGGCATCGCTACTTCGGTATAACCTTAGGCCGATGCCAACCATTCTCGGCGAAACCTTTTCGCTGTCAGTGGGACTCCTGCCGAAGGAAACCACATCGAGACCACCCTTTCTTCTTTCGGCAAGAACATCTTCACTCACCGAGACCACATGCCGATCCCTTCGCCCTTTGCCGAGCTCTAATGTCAGCGAGACATGACGAGTCGGGGAGACCCTATCTTTAGTGATGCTTCTTTCCTGTCGGGGAGACATAACCTTTTCGCTATGACCCTTCACCGAAGCCTTAAACTCCTGTCGCTATGCTCCATTCAACCTCTGATCGGTGAGACAAAGTAATTTCGCTGTGACCACATACCGATAGTATAACTTATGCTGATATAATCTTTTTTCTGTCACTGAAACAAAAGAGAATGTCACGCCGATAGATGCCCGAAGATGGATCCCGATCGATGTGACATCAAATAAGTCTTGCCGATATAATCTTTCCTTCTCCAGTCGGCAAGACACAAAGCGCTCGATGAAACAACATGCCGATAGGGATTACCTATGCCGATGAAGCACCTCATGAGTTAGTCAGTGAGACCCGACTCATTCGGTAAGACCTCTCAGCATTGAACATAACTCATGCCGATAGATCCTTCCACTGTCGCCAAGACCACATGAACGTCATGCCAAAAGCTGCCTGTATGTAAAAACAAATCGTTATGACATTAGAAATGTCTTGCCGATAGGCAACACAGACATTTCAAAAATGGATCGGGGTACCCTGCCATTCTCACGCCGATATATTCCTTGGTTTGAAGCATTCGGACCTAATGGAACCCCTATCACATGATATTCCGCCTGATTGAGCCTGAGGGTAAAAATTAGGTAACAATCCCTATCATAATGAGGCCATAAAGATAATACACATTGATAACCATTAATATCCTCAACATTCATCACCTCATTATCAATAAGATCTCAAATTCTATCTTGAATTACCTAAATCTAGTTATCAATGTTAATAATTTTAATAATAGTCTTAAAGATAGCACGTATCATACAATCATTCGACACATGTATAGATATATGAATAAGATTAATAGGATGAAATTTGATAAGTTGCACTTGGAAATGTTTAAATATCATATATAGAGGATCTCCCAATCTTGTAAACTTCCATTGATGTCTTACTTATAGAGGGCTAATGTTCCTTGTGACCAATATTATTAAGATAATTCTTAACCTCATTCCCAGTATTTTTTTTCATATCAAGTACTAAAAGGAGGAATATTGTTTGGATTCTATGCTTAGGAGATAGAATAACAAAACTCAACACTCTCATTCAAGGATGACCATAGAGATCTCAATCTTAGATATGCAAAGGAGAAAGATATCTTGCAATAGGGTTGTCCTAGGGGTTGATTATAAATTAATGAGGGGTTCACCACCAAGCTAGGGCTTGGAAAGATAAATGAAATACAAGATTTAGTGCTTAACCCTAATATGATGCAATTTTTCACTAAATGACTTAGAAAAGTATGTAAAACATAATAGAAAGTTGCAAGATGAAATGTGTGCATGTGGAAATCTAAAGGAGATTGAATGAAGCTTTGAAATGCTAGTAACACTGATTTTAATGCTAATTGGGACTCATACACCAAATTGGGTAATTTTTTCCTAGATCTAGGTTTCTATGCAAAAACTAAAATCTAGCAAATGGGTGTTTGAAATTGCAAAAGCCTAAAAATTGACCTAAACTGGGACTCATACGCCAGAACTAGAATATCAGTCTAGTTAGGGTTTTCTAAAGCTTCAAAGTCTGAATTTGGTGTTCAAGGTTTGCTATGTGCTTCTCAATTGATTTCCGGATCTGAAACCCTAATTTGCAACCTGTAGAAGTCCTCCAAGTATCTCCAATGCAAGGTGACAACTTTGACAACTTTCTCCAAACTTGCTCTTCAATGTGTCTTCAATCTAAACCTGCAAATAACACACTAAAGAGAGGGAAAAATGTTGTTTTGTTAGTGGAAATGGGTTTTCCTTAGTCAAACCACATTTTGGTAATCAAAACTTGAAATTAAATGAAATAGGAATGCAGAATGATGAATGAACAAAATATGATGTTGCAACTCACTAAACCCTAGCAATGAAGTGCTACAAACATGTATGAGATGGCTCCAAGGGATGTATATCTTGACTCTTGCTTGAATATGATAGATCTTGAATGAAATGCTAGCTTGAATCATGAAACCTTACATCACAATTGTTGTCTGAAAAACAAAAATGATGCATGAAGACTTTGACATGAAGCTTGATGCTTGAATAGTGCTCTAAAATGCTTGATAATCTTCCCTTGAATGCTCTTGAATGCTCTTATAAACACTTGAATGCTCTTGTGAACTCAAACTTTCTATAAGGATGTTCATTCAACTTGCTAGGTGTAAAGTGAGTGAAAGAACCTTGTATTTATACTTGATTATGCAAAAATTCCTAAAATTACAACACTACAAGCCAACATCAGATCTAGGAGGATAAAATCCTACCAAGAATTTGAATTAATTTTAATTTTGGGCCACGCAAGACTCGTACGCCCAAGGTGGTGTATGAGTCCCATTGGGCATAAATAATGGGACCATTTTCAAAAATGCTTAGAAAGGTGTAAAATCATGATCGAGACCCAAAACCCTAGGTGGGACTCATACGCCAAAGGTTGCATAGAGTCCTAGATCACTAAATCTAGGCCACACAACCTAAAAACACATGAATTATGATTGGATGTTGATTTATCTCGGGATTATCCTCAAAAAGATGTATTAAATGAGGCTTGTGGATGTAAAATAAGGCCAATTAAAGCATAAAAAAACCCAATTATTTATAAAAACCCTAGAAAAGTGTGAAAGTGTGTTACAACACTTTACAACACTCTAGATAAGGTATTGTAATTAAGTTTATTTAATTCATAAGGGCCCAAGACCTAATGTGAGTGTGTTAAACACATTACAACACTAAGTCAAGGCATCATTAAGCTCAATTTTACAAGGAGGTCCCAAACAAGTGAGAAAATGTCACCGACGACATTTTTTCGACACTACAAGTACTAGAATAGATGTATGGTAGTGCAAGTGACATAGATGTGTGGTACTCATTATAATCATTTGTTGTTGAAAGATTAGAAAGATCCTATAAATACTCATGAAACCTAGAAATTTAAATTTTATATGGAATAATACATAAAATCCATCAATGAGGTATATTAGAAAATTATTTATAAATAAAATAATAATAAAGCTTCATAAACCAAGCTCTCTATAGATATGTGTGTTATAAATTTTCCTTAATTTATATGAAAATAAAAGATAATATGAAATATTTAAAATGTCTATATGCAAATCTATTCTAACCATTTCTATCACAACTAGATCCATAAATTGGTGGATCTATAATAATAGGAACATTATAAGATATAGTACCTAAATCATCATTAAATGTATAAAAAGATGAATGTGTATATTACTATAATTTTCTAGCTAAGAAGCGTGATCATCATTCACAACATCATGTGATAAATAATGTAAAACATTATCACCAATAAAATATGAATCATTGATATCATTATTAGATCAATCCTCTAGATACAAGGATGCACTACAACATAATTATTTATAACCATATCATTACATGAATGACATACCTTACATGAATCTACATAAGTTAGGACTAAAATAATAGATGTAAAGATCATAGGATTGAAAGTAATGTGTGCATAAGAAATATGAACTATATTATCATCATATGAAAAAAATCCATTAATATCTATAGATTTTTATAATTAAAAAATTAACCAACCCATGACAAAAAACTAGAGGGGTTCACATGTCAAATTCATTATTTTATTTGGAGAGATAAAATATCCACACAAACAATTTGGGACAAATAAGAGTAATACATTTATAATAAATAATTAACATTGGATACAGATATGTGATAAAAATATGTGCCTATTTAGATATGAAAGTAAAACGAAATAGAAAGAATAAATGTGTATCTTAATATTGATGATAATAAGACATTTTAAATTTACCTAGGTTATTTTTGCACTCTAAAAGTAATCTATACTTTGACCTTATTTAAATGCAAAAATTGAGTTTACCGAAAATATATTTTCCTTTGACTTTTGTAACACTTTGACCTTACTTTAAAGAAACATATATTACCTAAAAACACTTCTAGTCACAACATTCTCATAAAATTTTAAATAAATGAAACTAAAATATAAATATAAATTTCATTTGAATCTAAATTTTCATCAAATTAAGATTAAATTGATATTTCTTTATGTTTATTTTATTTTTTAATTTAATGAATTTAGATTTTGTAATAATTATGAATTTGATGAAATAGACATATTATTTTAAAAATTAATTATAATTAATTTTAAAGAAAGATGAATTGTTTGAATATCTTCATGAATCAAATTATCAATAACTATTTTTAACTATGAATTTATAATATTTTAAAAAAAATAAAAAATTAAAAAAAAAATTATTTAATTTTCTATTATAATTATTTAAATTAGTTTACTATTCAATTTTATTACCTGTAATATAATATAAATTGTTAAGATTAAAATTTCTTTTTAAATAATGTAATAGTTTGTTTAAAAATTCTTAATATCTTCACACCAAATATAGATGCTTTCCTTAGCTTTCCATAATTATGAGTTTTAATACTAGTGAAAGGAAATGACTGTTAAAAATTGAAATATATACTCTTCAATCGAATACATTATTGAAAAATATAAAAATTTGTTAAACCTCTCAGCATTAAACTTCACAATCATTTTGAAAGCAGGAGATTGCATTTGTTTATTTTACCATTTTATTGGTTATGTAATGAAGAAGGTTAAAAGATTTAGAATGATTTTTGTGTACTACCTTTAACTTTTTATGTCATGAAGAACGCTCATAGATTAATATGTGAAACAACATCCACTTTCTAATTTATAATTCTATAACCAAAAGGAAAAAATTTGTTAGAATTAGAATTATAACAACATAAAACTTCTTAAATTGTCTGGCAATTGTGAAACATTGAATCTCCTTCCAACCTTGTTGAACATAAGAAATCCTTTTGGAAATATATTACAACGTTCTCTACTAAAGATTATTTAAACATTGTTTTCTTATTACGACCCTCAAATCCATGGCTTGCTAGAACTAAAATAAAGCGAACTGGAATAGGGTTTGGTTTATCTGTTCAGTATATTGAGATCGTTTTAGTATATGATAGAGTTCAGGGGATAATTATGATGCGAGATGGAAAGGTTGTAGACTGCCAGCGGGCCACTAAAGCTAGTGGTGAGTGCCAATACAGTTGGCTTCTATCATAACCTAAAGTTTGTCTCATTGATTTAGTCCATCTTTTGCTTTTGTAAGTTTGGGATCATTGATTGTATAGGCATTAACTGTTTACTCTTTTGTATGCTTCAGTAGCCCAAGCGATTATATGCAGAGATAGAGAGATTTAAATCAAGGCAAACACAGAGAACTTGTGTGGGATCCTGCATAGAAGCACTGTCAAATAATCTTTAAGGTCCTCAATCAGAAGGATAGTTGATTTCCCCAATATGACAGCCTTTCCCTTGCCAGCAATTGTAGTTTCTTCCTCCCCTTGTTTGTATATGGAAGTCGTTCCAAGCATTAATAATTCATCATCTCCTCTAAAGAGTTCCACCAACAACCGGAACAAAACAAAAATCTACCCTGTAGGCACTCCTGCAACAATTTGGTAGCTTGCAAAACCTCTACCCGAAAAGGGCACACCAGTATAGCTTACATGTTTGGTTTCCTTAGTCGCTTTCTTCTCTTGCTTTTGTCTCTTGAGGTTGGAGAGTTTTGCGTCGCACTCGCGCTGTGTTCGCACATAAATGAATTTAATGATTGCCATCTTGAATGCCCCGCCACCTGCTCCGCTAGCCCAGATATCACCCAAATGCTTTGATAGAAGTGGAAATGCGTAGGAATAAGTACAAGGCCTTTGTTTTGAGCGGGAGATTAGATTCAAATTTGAAATTCAAACTTAACCGTCTTTGTGACTGCCACCATGAAGAGTTAGAAGAATGCAACAACAAATAGAATGGGAAACAGGAAGGTTAAGTGGGGCCCATATATTCCACTAAACGGTCAAAGCTTAGTGTGTGATAGATAAGCCTAGCCTACTAGAAACCTTACCACCCCGCTAGGTTGTCGCGGGGAAATATTTATTTTTATTAGAAAAATATATTTCTTAGCTTTCTTGTCTTGTTTTCAACTTTCTTTAGTAAAAGGATTACATCCATATTGTTGAGTCGGATTAAAATGGGGAACTGAAGCTTGGCTTGATGTTTGGTAATTTTTTGGGTAGTTTTGAAATAATTGATAAATTTCAAGATCTCATCTCTAGGAAACTGGATAATGTCATTGATAAGGCATGTGGCAAGGAAAATACTCCCAACATGGAGATAATATTACCTTATCAAATATTTATAAGGTAATCCTTCAAGGAATTTAACCTTAGCAATGTTCAATTGTTTTGAATTCATAGCATAAGTTAGTTCCTTGAAATCATCAACATATGCTTCAAAATCTCTTAGATTATTACATTTCATAGACATTAATGTTTTAAGTTGTCTTTCTTTTCTTTTTTTAATAAAAAATTCATCAATCAAGAGATTTTGTAGGCTCTAAATTGGATTTGGAGCATTGTAGATAAGAGTATCTTTTGTTTCATCAAATTTGACATGTAACAAATTTTCTATTATTCCCTAAAGGTACTACATAGTAATTTTTGCATTGTTTACTCCAATTAGATTCCCCAAATTTTTAGCTATTAAAAATGTGTTTATCCATGCTCTAACATACTCAATTGGATGCTTGATTCTATAAATATTCATATACCATGCTTGTATAGGAAAAGTTCCTTCCATCATGAAGAAAAAACTTATATTTGTAGAAGTTGATATATTTTTATCATAAGAATGAGATTTATTTCACTTAGAGAGGTTGTGCTACATGAGATGCCTTTTTCCTTACTTCTATTTCAAGCCAATCAAAGATTGTTTGCAAGTTCTTATATTTTTTATTCCATCTTATCAAATCTAGAAGAAACTTCATCAAAATTATCTCCTATATGATGTAGATTATTGAGGTTTGATATGCTTTTACTAAGATATATGAGCTTAAATATTTCTTCAAAGCTTGGATATTAGCACTTTTTTCTATAACATTATTCCTATTTTTTAGATTTTTTATCAACATTGTCAATATTTTTTTATGCACATGATGTCTTTGCACATGTCATCCATATTTTCGTGTAGGTGATCACAAAATCTAGAAATATGTTTTATATTCTTAAAATAAAAATTTGGTTCCTTTTCTTCTACTTTAGCAAGCTGGAAAGCATATTGAAATAAAATAATAGACTCATCGTGTCCCTTATAGGTTCCTTAGAGAGGAGGAAATCTTCCCCCTTTATATAATATTACTTACCCATCTTTATACCACTCAATATTGTTTTCTTTGGGAAGTGTTTAGGCCATGCCACAAAACAAAAATATATGTGTCTATTATCTTTCCCTTCTATCTTTTGGATGGATCTAGACCCTCATTAATGGGTTTTTCTTATACTTCATAAAAATGAGATTTCTTTTTACTTGAATAAGTAGAGTCAATTATTTATGTGAAAGAGGATCGAGTAAAATGGAATGATTATTCAATTGGATTAGTGGAAGAATTGTGTCTTAAGGACATGCTTATGGGAAGAATGTCAACTTGGTTTTGATAAATAAAGTGGATTGTTTTAGTATTTTGTAACAATTTTGGAACCACATTTTCATCTAATCTATTTTCCATCCTGCAAGAATGTCTATATAATTGATGTGTCCCTTTTGCAATTGGAATTCTTGATGTAGGGCTTTGGCATAAGGAAGGCCTTTCAAGATCTTCAGATTATTTGTATTTTTCATAATATATAAGACTTGGATTTTCACATAGGTGTATTTGAATTTACCAAAAATATTGAGTCCATATAGGAAGAGTATATTCCCCAACCATCTAAAGAACCATATTTTACTTCAAGACAATCTTGATCTCTAGCAACAACAGTAGGTTTGGTTAAAAAGAAAAATATGCTGATTTTTTGTAAGCCTTGAAAGACTAGATAATTAGCATGCATGTTCATATTTTACTTGTCTTCAATTACAAAGGGATAAATAACACGTATATTTTTAGGAACACAAGACTCGATGTAAACAATAATTACTTTGAAATGAACAAAATTGACTTCTTCACGACTTCTACTATATTCTATTTATTCTTTAGGGAAGATAGATAATAACTTGGTTTAGAATTCTTTTTAAGGGTCATATTCTAAATTCAATTCAACTACTCTCATTCTGGGAAATACAAACTACTTAAAATTAGACTAAAACTTAAATTCTTCAATATACTAGGTTTTGGAGCACTCTTTCTATATATAGATTTAAGATTTTAAAAAGAGGTTTATAAGTAGAACCAACTCCTTAAATTACCTACTCAATAGAATCTATATCAACCAAGTCTTTTTTCTATAAGTCTCATTTCATAGGTTGAACTTTAGGAAATTCAAGTTCAAACTTTCCTAAGATGCTTGGACACTCCATCTTGAGCAATAGTATATCTTTTGAATCCTACTATGGTTTTAATTGTAAACTTGTTAATAAAAATGGAATACCTTATAGGTTGATATTAAAGTAGAGAAAAGAGGATACTAGGATCACCCATATATCAATAAACAACAACAACACTAACAATGAATTGGATAAATGATACTAAAATATCAATCCTAACTCATACGATTCATCCTGACAGCATAAAATTGCTTCATTGTTACCCAAAAATAGCATATGTTTATTGTAACCTTACTAATGGTAATATTTTACAAATATTTGGGTATGATACCATTTCTTATCTAGAGGTCATGCAACTAGGAAAAAGTGGGAAAAAATGATGGAGGTTGGCTTCAGTGTGTTAATCAATAGTTACAAGTATCTCACACTAAACACAAGCATACAATTTATAGACACACCAAGGCTCGAGACATCAAATGACTTCTAAAAATGTTTACAAAGGGATTATACCTATATTTATACAAGATACAATATACCATTTCATGTAATGGAAACTAAGAAAATATTTAAAAAATTACAACAGAGAGAGAAAGAGATATCAAAGTTCTTGGAAAAAGACATAGTGTGATTTAATAAATGTCAAATATGCAATTAATATGGTGCATGCATAGGTAGTTCAAGTTTCTACTCCATTTCAAACCATGATGGCTTTTGCTTGTCACTTCTTCCATCATTGATGTCACATGAGGAGCCTATGAAATCTAGTAGGGAATGAATCTCAAATGTCCATGGAGGCACAAGAGGGAACCATTGCAATGAAAGGTTGTTGGGGTTGTTAAGGTGCATTCCATACATGAGTTAAGAGGGACCACTTATGAGTCAACTTTGATAACTAGACCACCAAAGGAACTTAATATAGGTGGAACAAGTAATTTTAAGAGAGTCTCACATAATTATGTAGAAGGATGCTTGAGGTGGGTGCAAATGGATACACATAAATATTTTTAAGGGCTTTGAACCATTTTATGTATTGAGATCAACACTTAGAGAAAATGAAAAAATGTAACATGGTAGGAACTTGCAAAATCTTCTTCCAATGGAAATAATCGATAAGACAAAGTGGGGTGCAACCAATGTGAACTTTATTGATAGAGAGAAAAAACCTTATACACTATTAGATCTAATGATGAATGACTGAAGATAAAACAAGATGTTGAGCTAGTAGGATTCTTCAAATGTTTTGCCAAAGGAAATAAAATGTCTAACAAAATTTCAAAGGAAGAACTTTACTCACTTCTTCACTTTATAAACTACAAATAGGGAATTATGTGATCATCAAGAGGGCATGCCAAATCTTGGAAATATTAATTACTAAAAGGAAGTGAAAGTGGATATCCATCAAAGGAAACAATGAACCATCCAAAAAAATTGGAAGGAAAATATCAACTTGAAGGAAACCATAAGGGAATGCAATTGAAAACATACTACAATATACTTAGAATCCAACCCTTGAAGAGCTTTGTGTGTTTAGGATTAAAATGTCAAATTGTAATGGCTATACTTGTCCAACACACATTCCCCTTCCAAATTGCAAGGTGAGCTATGAGAGTTCTTGAAAGAACCCTCACATGAAGAATTGGTTTGAATAGGAGGTTGTGAGATGATATTAAAATTTTGTAAAGTGAGATTACTAGCCATAAATTACACTCTTGACTATCATATTTCACCAACCTTGTTAAATAATCTCTAGTTGTATTAACACTAAATTCTTAGATTTCTCAATGGTTTGTGCACTAAAACCAATTTAAAAGGTTAGGTATTTACCTAACAAGTTTTTAATGGTTATGGGGATAGTGCCTTTGTTAGGGCCACTATAGCTAGCCTTCAACCAAGGAAAACTTTAGTGGTGAATCTTCGCCAATTGGCGAATTCTAGGAATCGGCCAAGTTGAAATTGGCGAATTTCTTGCAACCAACAGGGTGTCCAAATCGCCCGGATTTTACGAACTATAGGTCCAATTCATGTCCATTCACCAATGAGTCTTTTTATGAGGCATATTTAAGCAAAAAATTTGCAATTGTCAAACTACACGTTTCAATTGGACCAACTAATATTTTTTCCTAGAATCCTGAAAGCATTTAATAAAACACCTACATATTCACCAATACTATTAAAACAACATTGTATTAGGACCCATTTTGCCAATTAAAATTTACAAATAGTTGCTTGTGAAGACCCACTTCACCAGATAAAATTTATAAATAGTTGCTTATGAGGACCTATTTCGCCAATAACAGTAAAAAATAATTACATTTGAGGACACATTTCACCTTGAAAATTACAATGTATCGTTGTATAAGCACACAGGATTCGCCAAATTTTTAATATACCATTTAAAAATCCTACGGAATTCCCCAAATATAGAATCATGGATTGATATAAATACAATTGAAAGTGTCATTTATTCTTACACATTTTGTTCGGTTCTGAGGTTTTACTTCTCGATTCAGAAGTCAGCGAAAACCGAAAATGTAGACTTAAAGGTGAGTGATCATTTTTTCATAGTGTTATTAGTTATAATAATAAGTTTTCTTTATCTCTTTTCCATTCTTGCTTCAGTCTTAAAGATGATATTGAGTAGGGAATGGGATCTATATTATTATTTTTTGTCCTTAAACAAGAAGATGTTTTTTTTTTCCATTTTTTATTCGAAGTGAGAGATGAATAGGTTGAGCGAATCAGAGATCAATATGTCGAGTGACTTGAGCAGCAAGGGTAAGGCTCCTTCCGCTCCTTAGGGTGGTGAAGAGACTTATGCCACTCCTCAGACTCCTGTCGCTCCTCAGGGTAGTGAAGAGACTCCTGCCACTCCTTAGGCTCCTTAGGGTGGTGAAGAGACTCCTGCCGCTCCTCAAGGTGGTGAAGAGACTGGGAGGCCATCAAAATGCCAAAAACTTAGACGTACCATATAGTCTTACTTTGGAATTTCTAAAGCTTCTAATCCATCAGGTCAAGATGGAGCTACATCATCAACTCTTCCACCAAATATTGGTAGCATTCACAATACCTCACTGCCACCGGAAGGTCAAGTTGAGATTGTCATTGATTTAAATAAAAATGTATCAAATCAGGATGGAAATACCATAGAAGATGTTCCAAGGGATACCCTAGGCCTAGTTAGCCAGAATGAGATAATTGACTTGGATGAGGATGATGATGTTGGTAGTAAGAAAAGGAAAAATAAACCAAAAAGGGGGCATGAGTGGGAAATGACAAGGAGTTTTCAACTTGGTTGGTTGTCAAAGTACCCATTCATGGTACCAGTGGGGATTGGCAATGCAAATGATATATAAAAGGAAACATTGGCCAAATGTAAGATTTTTAGCTTTCAGCTGAAATTAGGTTTAGTGTTTATTCTTTTTGTGTTGTTTGTTTAAACATTTAAAAGATAAACCATAGTCTGCTAAGTCAAGTCATCAATATGCATGAAAAAGATTGTCAAATGAAATAGATTACATTTTCATTTCAATGTTGCAATTACAACAAATGAGAAAAGAGAACCATATGTGTTACAAATATAATATTTATTGATAATCATGAATTGTACATGTCCCTCACAAGCCAAGGGACTAACATACTTATTCAATGAAAATAAAGAATAGTTTATACATGAATAAGTAAAAAAATCAAATGTGCATATAAGGATGGAGACCAGCCATTGCCTGAGAATGACTAGTTTTGAAGGTGTCATCTTGTCTTGTTGCTGCCCTGAGTTGCTTGTGTCCTTCCTAACTCTGTAGTGCTCCTAGCTTCTACATATGGAAATCACAATGATATTAGAGCAACACTCTAAGCAATGAAATATCTCAAACCTTACATAAACACTTACCTAAGCATGTATAAATTGATCTCTAAATGCATTAAATAAGCATGCAAACCTTGGATGTCCTGGAAAACAATGAAGTCATCAAACACATCCAAAATATGCATCTATTTTTCTAACTTGTTTGCTTCATGTGAAAATTTAGGATAAGTCTTGTTACTGTTCTGATTTAGTTAAATGTAGCATGTGGGGTAAATGTGGCTCCCATGAGGGTAGAGCTCAGCATGCACTACAATAAATCCCTATGATTTGCTCCATTTTTTGCTCCATTTTTTGTTTCATCCCACTGTTTTAATATATTTTTTTCCATTTTTTTGAAAATGTCGGCACCATTTATCAAGATGGCGCTATTTTTGGTGTTTATTTGCGTCGATCAGGACAAGTCGGCGCTAATTAAGGTGCTCATTAGCACTGAAATTAGCGTCGTATTTAGCACCGATATTAGCTTTGAGTGTGGCACCACAGTTAGCACCGCCTTTGGCTCTGAGTTTAGCTTCGAGTTTAATGCCGCTTTTAGTTCCCGCTTTAGCTTCAAGTTTAGCTTCAGGTTTATCACCGATTTAGACACCCCTATGTCGAAGAGACTTATTTATATGTCTCATCAACGATGTAAAACAATGAAATGTCAACAAGATACGAGCATATCGAGGAGAGAATCACTTACGTCACATCGACAAGGTATATCTACAAGTGCTCAGTGAAACACAACTCTTGGATATAACAAAGTAGTGTCGATGAGACATTGAGATATTGGTAAGACAAATAAGATTGTCTCATCGACACTCTTCAAGTAATGATCAAAAGCATACACCGTTATACCGTCGGGAAGGTGAGCAACATATGCGGTAGGGAGGTATACACTGCAACCCCGCAGCAAGAAGCCTTGAGCAAGGCGGTAGTGTGGTAAATAGCAGAAGGGAAGGGAAAAACCCCACCATACCACAACAGGTATAATAAGAGACGGCGGTAGTACTGTAATCGTGGCATCATTACAATTTACAGCACTAAATGCAGCAAATCACGTCAGTCACAATCCATTCGAATAAATCATTTAAGGAATCAAGAATATAGCCTGCCAAAATACACTAAAACTCTAATAAACATACTCTAAAAATTTCATCAAAATCTTATTTTCAGGAATAGCCCGCCAGAATGGAGTTTTCATTTTAATAAACATACAATAAAACCTTTGTTGAAACCTTATTTTCAAGTGTAGCCTGCCAAAATGGAGAAGTATTTCAGTAAAGAATGACAGAGAATGGTAAGGAGGCATAGGATTCATTGTTGTTTATCTCATTCCTGCTCTGATCAACAAGGGTTACAATGTTCGCGCTACTGTTTGTAATCCAGGTATTTAATTGACATATGTTTGCATAATCTCAAATTCCTTCATATGCTTTTGAAGTATCAATGTATCCTATATAGAGTTTAGAATGACTTCTTTTAATCTAAAAAATTTAATCTGATGCTTTTGAAGTATCAATGTGTCCTATATAAGTTTTAGAATAATTTCTTTTGATTTAAAAAAATAAATAAATGATGTATTATCTTGTGATTAGATAATGTGATGCATATAAAGCAAGTCCTTCATACCTGCCATTGTGCCAAACCACCACTCACCGCCTTGCTTAAAATGTTGCCTCCATAAGCACAATAGCATGTTTTAAAATCATGGTTTCCAGTGATTGACCATTAAGGTCACTACTTTCATCAAGATACAATGAGACTTTTGTCTTCAAAATTAAGGCATTATGCAAGATAACATTGTGAATTGTTTGTTGTGTACAATTTGATTTTCTTGCACATTTACTACTTTTCTAACTGCCTTTAAGACTGGATATTGCACCATCAGCTACAACCTCAAATAACTCACTCACTATCACTTGAAGATTCATTTCATGAGCATCCTTGTATAAAATCAAACTATGCCCTATAGACTACCTACTTACTTACTAATATAGGGGACTCATTGTTTCATGGTATTTTGAGTTTTATTTAGAAGGGGTTAATATGTGGCATTTTTATGTGTAGGAAGAATAGATTGTGATGCAACTTTTGGGTATGGACGGTTCAGGCAAAATTGGATTGCTATCGATGTCATAACCAGGTTGGATTGTACCTTGAGCCGGAGTGAGACACTTTCAGGTTTTTTCGCTCAGAGGAAGAACTTGTGTGTAGGAATTTCCAAATATCCGACAAAGGAAGTTCCTACATTCTAAAGATAAAATCATAAATCTTCTTATCCAGTTTTTGATCCAACCTTACATCTTTAATATCCGATAGAGAAAGTGTGTACATTCTAAAGATAAAATCATAAATCTGCTTATCCAGCTTCTAATCTAATTTGAGGTCTTGCATATTGAACAGACAAATTTCCTACATTCTAAAGATAAAATAATAAATTTTATTGGTCCAATTGGAGATCCAATTTCAGGTCATGAAGGTCCGATAGAGAAAGTTCCTACATTCTAAACATAAAATCATAAATCTATTTGGTCCAATTCGAGGTCCAATTGTAAGGATTTGTCTTTTTAATTATACTTTTTGACATTTGTCTTGATACAAATTGTTACTTTAGAATTATGGTATTTCTTTTCTTCTAATGTTTTCAACCCTCATTTCAGGGAAGAGCTCCAAAGATGGTTCCTTCAGATGGAGACTACACTTTTCCACTACAAGTCCCATTTAGAAACACCAGAAGCTCAAGTACTATCATACTCAGGTACAACAGAGTTTGAGGTTACCTTGTTCTCCTTGATACCAAATGTTGTCCTTCAATCCCTCTTAAGCAACATTCACTATTATGGACTTCATCATTGTACCTTTCAAGCATTCAATTTAATATGTTATGTGGAAACATGTTGTCTAGTCTATCTTTGCAAGTGATGACTATTGTGTAAGCTTTTAATCTACATGACTGCCCCTCATGTTCAATTCTTGTGATTTTTATGATGCTTGGGGCTGCTTACTTTTAACCAGACTGTTAATGAAAACTATCTTGGAATCCTTGATGATCAGTTTTGTCAGAATCATGGCTATGTTGATAGTGGAATGTTCTTATTAATAAAGATAAATCTTTATCAATAAGGAGATTACCCCTTACCAACATACTCCACTATCCTTGCAAAGATTGATCTTTAATGCTTCATGGATGGTTTACTTGTGATTATCCTTCTCAAATGAAACAATAGGGCAGCAGGCTGGGCTCAGCCCTTGTGGGAGCCACATTTCACCCCACATGTTGTAACCAGATAAACAAAACAATCTAATTTTATCTATACCTACACAATGAGAAAACATGTTAGATAAAACTGAGCATATGATAGATATGTTTGATAACTTTCTTGTTTTCCTGGACATCTATGGTATGCAAGTTATTTGAATGCACATGATGATCAAATTATATGTTTATAGATGTATGCACATATTTTGATTGGTGATCCTTCATTGCTCTAACAACACTCTTCTCACTCAAATGCAGGGAACCTAGGAGCAACAAGGAAGACATCAACTTGGAGGCTTAGACAAGCGGGAAGACTGAAGATGATGCAAAACAAAGCAACCGGGATTCATCATTGTCCCCTTTCTCTTTATGTGCATTTTTCTATTTTGTATCTATAAATGTATAGTTTTTCGATTATATGCATTCAAATAGTCAGTTCCACGACTTGTGTGGAACAACATACATTTACATTATCAATAAAGACTACATTTTTGAAAGGATTGTGCATTCTTTCCTATATTATATGCATCTGCATAAGTGCAATCTAGTAATGTAATTGTAGACACGTAAAATATACTGATTGACATTGTGCATTCGATCCTAACTTACTAACATCGTTTCTTCCTGAATCATCCATCGGTCTAACCATTTAATCAAATTCCCCTATCTGATTAAATTCATCAATAATCCTCTCTTGATTAAATAAATCACTTTATCTGAATTAAGTCATTTCTCTTGTTAATTAAATCAATCTATCTGATCTAATTATCCCTATTTAATTAAATAATCAATTTATTTGATTAAATCTCTAAAGTCTATCCATTAAATTAAATAAATTAAAACCTTATTTGATTTAATCTAACACCATCCCTTTTAATTAGATAAATCAAAATCATTATTTAATTAGCCTCTTATCATATTCCTCTCTTATTTGATTTAAATAAATCCATAAATTTAAGTCAAATAAGTCACATCATCTAATCTCCTGTTAAATTAATTAACCCTTGATTAATTTAACCTCATCTCATGTCACATCCTCTAAATAATGCAAGTTGCACATGAAAATAGATTTAATTCATTTATTAAATCTCTATTTTCCTCACAAGGCATCTTTTGGAATATTCCCTCAATTTGAATTCAAAAATTCCAAGTCAGCATGTACATCCAACAAGGCATTTAAAACCTCTTACATGTCCTTTGCCTTGAGCCATGTGGCATTTATTGCATTTTCCCTTCCGTCTTGCATGTCATTTCAACAAATTTGAATTTTGAATATTGGCATTTATTGGCACAAACCCCAAATCTTGCACAAACATCATCCATTCATAGCTTGACAAGTGGCATCATATCATTGGATGAATGTTAGTCCCACATTGCTCAAATTTGGGCATTCATCCATCTTGAAAACCTATAAATGAAGAGATCCTCTCCTCATTTGATCATCCACAAATATTGCAAAGTTACCATGCTAAAATACTTAGCCATTCTCATCCATCATTTGAATTCTTAGCTAGGATTTTTGTAGATTTGGCTTTGAGTTCTCATCTTTCATCAAAAGTGGATCAATATCATCTTCAACATATCAAGATTTAATCATAGGAATTGGGAAAGGGCCAATTTTCACATCAAATTGGCACCAATTCCCCCATGGGATCAAGTGTTTGCTTCTCTAATTAGGATTAAATCTAGTTTTATCTTTTGTATTGTGTTCTTCATCAATTTCTTTCCTATTTTGAGTTTGCAAATGGATTTCATGGGGAATCCTTGTTTTAGCTTGTAATTCCTTGTCTAACTCGTTTATTCATGTTGTTTTGTAGGTACTAGGAAAAGGGTTCGCACATTTGGCGCTAGAAGGAGGGCTTGACATCATTATTTCTAACAATTTCTTGAAATTTCCACATTTTCTTGACACACAGGAAATTCCGACGCAGGCTTGTCAGCGTCGCTATTTTGGGCAGCGCAAGCTCGTCAGCGTCGCTATTTTGGCACCGCGGGCTCGTCAGTGTCGTTATATAG
Organism: Sequoia sempervirens; assembly: GCA_007258455.2. Classification (NCBI taxonomy): domain Eukaryota; kingdom Viridiplantae; phylum Streptophyta; class Pinopsida; order Cupressales; family Cupressaceae; genus Sequoia; species Sequoia sempervirens. The sequence continues at coordinate 5,956,534 of VDFB02049217.1, read as the reverse complement.
CACCGCGTGAACATAAACTGAGCCACTAGACTCATCCCGCCAAAAAAAATCAAAATTTTAACTCTGCCACTAGACTCGCCGACCTGCAGACAATTTCAAAAAATATTAAATAGCGACGCTTTCGAAAACTCTGACGCTGGGTGAAATTGCGACGTAATCGAGCTCTCTGTCCCGACACAGAGCGTCGCTTACTAGTCAACGACGCTATGAGAGCGATGCTGGGAGAAAAAATAGCGACGCCTTCACGAGTTGCGACGCTGGGAGACAGTGAAAGGGAAATTTTTTTTTTTTAGCACGTGCTTTTAATTTATGATTTATTTACCTTCTATTTTCTGGTTTTTAATTTCTGTGTTTTTTCTAGAAACTGACTGTTTTTCTTCTTTGTAGGTTGGAAATCGAAAACAAAGGAAGGAGGAGCATGGTGATGATACTTTGTCCTATCAAAGTGTTTTTTAACACTTAAGTGTTTTTTTTAACACTTCTCTAGGAATTTGTCATCTTTTTCATCCTTAGAACACTAGCTTTCATTTGGGTTTAAAAAGAGTTCTTTTTGTTTGTTTCTTGCAAAAGGATTAAAAAGAATCTTAGGATCAACAACTTACTAGATTTTTTTTCTTGGGTTAAACAATTGAACAAATGTCTCACTTGTGATTTGGTGCTCTAAAATGAACTCACATATTACTTTGAGGAGTTAAAAAGAACAAGTGTAGCTTTGTTTGTTTGTGAGGGCTTACTTAGACTAAAGCCATTGAAAAAGGACGTATGCGCTTCTCTCGCGCTTTATAGCGATCTTGAGAATCAAAAGGCCTTTTTCATGATTTTAGGATAAGACAAAGCAATCACCTCCACACTTCATTTTTGGGGTTTAAAATTGAACAAAATCTTGTGCGAGTGTGAATGAATTTATTGCATGTGTTCTCCCTTTGTTTCTAAACAATAGTTGATCGAACTATGAATAAGTTTATTCGCTTTTGTCTATCTTAGAGGGTCTGCCTTGGGGAAAAAGTACTCACCCAAGGGAACGACTCAACCGGTAACATTCTAAAGCCAAGAATATTTCCAGCCGGGATATAAATGTGGATATTGGACGAAACGCCAATATTACGCGGTTGATTCTGACAAGATGGATCCAAAAGGGGACTCTTGTCGTATGGGTCAATCTCCATGAACGGAAAGTCCTTATTAAAACCCATGTGCTAGAATTTTCCAAAATCCTTTTATCTATTTGTTGGTACAAGAACGGTCGTTCTGAAGCCACCCCACTTTTACGGTCTTCTAGTAGAAATGGAAAGCATGCCATGGGAGTTTCATGGGTGTTGATGCTTGGCTGCCCCATATAAGTCAGTGTCGTGGAGGGGAGCCAGTGGGGTCAACCATCTAACCATTCACTAGAGATAAGCGTAGCTGGACTTATCCAAGTGGGAATCCAACAAATATTTTCTTACACATCCATAGGATTGTACTTATTCTTGGGTTACAAAATGCATTGCTTGATCGAAAACATCTCAAAAACAAACACTTAACATCATCCAAATTTTAAACCCTTTTGAGGACAAATATAATTGACTCAATCCATATGTTATTGCTTTCCCTTGGGATTCACGTCCTTAGAGGTTCCTAAACATTGGATTATATCTCAATTTGTCTTCTTAAGTAAACAATAGGAAACCCTTGCCTTTAGTTCATTGAATTTCCACATAACATATCTTGTGGGGTTTAAGGAAATTAAGACATTGGACATCTTAGTTTGAAAACCTAATTGAAGAAAGTGTTTTTGGTAAAAATAAGACATTAAGCAAAGCTAAGCCAAATGAACTTTCATATGTGTTGAAGACTCACAATCCCAAAGCAAAAAATCATTGGTTGGAAATCTGAAAATGAATGTTCGAAAGAAATCATTTCTTGGTTACAAAGGTCATTAGGAAGCATTTGCATGTTCTTCAATACCTAGGTCTAAGAAAACAAAGTGTACCCTTTTAGGTGAACATCTTAGGATCAAAACATATCAAAATCTCTTTTTCATCCATCCTCCAAAACATCAAAACAAATCCATCTCATCATCACCTTTTGGAAAAATCTTGAAATCATCCTTGATACTAGGCTTTGTGGCAAAATCAAAATCATCAATATCATTGAGACCAAAATCCTTGAAAAACATTTATCAAAACACCTTTGGTTAGGTATGTGTAGATGCATCCTTTTGCATATACTTAGTCAAAGTTATCAAAATCATCTTGTTTAGCTTAGTGTATGTAGATGAATCCTTCTTCATATGCTTAGTGAAAACAATCATCTTGTTTGAATAGGTGTGGGTAGATGAGTCCTTCTCCTCACACATATTCAAATTATCATCCTTTGAACAAAGTTGTTAGAGTAATTGGTTTTACTTGATTAATTAAACAATATCTGGTTAATTAATTAAGTTACCTTTTATCTCTTTTTCACTTAAGCTAACTTTAGGTGCATAATAATTAATTATTTTATTAATTATTATGTGCAAGCCTAGGGTTTTCCTTTTTTAGGTTTTTTACCTATTTAAGGTTGTAATCTTTTCTTTTGTAATTTAACTCTTTTTACAATTGGCAATATTGAGCTCCATGTTGTTGAGCATTTTTTTGTTGTGCATCTCCCTTGTAACAGGTGTTTTAGCTTTCAGTATATTCTTTGTGCTCCCTTCATGGTATCGTGAGCAAAGGTTTGAAGTTCTTTGTTCTTGTGGGTTTCAGTTTCTTTTGCATTTGAACTCCGGGTTTAAAAAGAAACCAAAGGACTTCAAAGAGTTCTTAAAAATTTTGCAAAAAATAAAATTTCGTGAGCCAGGGACTCACTCTGGTGACGTTAGACCGGGCAATTCCTCGCGCAAGCACTGTAGGTACCGCGGTGGTAGTACAACCGACGCCGTCCATGGTGGCTCTCTGGCGCATCGGTCCATTTTCGGCGCCACCGCCAGCCTCTGGTTTCTCAAGCACCGCCGGAAGCTCCCCACCATCGCCAATCGACTCCTAGTTTTTCCGGATCGCCACCTCCGCCGCCAGCCACGGTTCCCTAGTGGTGCCTTTTAAGAGAGCCTGAGAGCTATGATGCCGAGAGTTATGACGACGACGGAGCTTTTGTTATGCCGATTATGACGATTGAGCGAAATTTTCCGACCAGACTGATGCCATTTTCTGTTCGACGGTTTTTCCGTCTAGCTCGCCATTATTCTCGAACCATTACTGCTTCGCTGGCTTCGCTGAAGTTTCCACTGGAAGTTCTACTATGACTCCGCCTGAGCATCTGTCGCCGCCAGCTGTACTGGCTTATTTTTTTAGCCCCCAGGGTTTCAAGGAGGCCGATTTGTGCTTTTTCAGGAGGCTTCACGAAATTGGGTATAAAATGGGCATACGGTCTCCGCTTTTTCCAAACAAGATACCGTTGGAAAGATAATTCCATGCCGGACGTCATGGTGCTGGTATTTTTTTCCAGATTTTTTTTTTGACTATATTTTTTTCCATTCAAAGAGGGGTCTTCTTTCTGCACTTCCGAGGCCATACAAGGTGCAAACGGACTCCGTTTTTCAAAAATGAATAGGCGTTGGAAAGCTCTCAGCCTGCTCTATTCAGCTATGTGATCCTTGTTCTCGAAATTTTATTCAGGTACACGAGAATTTTTTTTGAAGCTTTTTTGCTTATGCATTACTTCCTCTTTCTCAGTTTGTACTAGGGTTTGGGTTTCTCTTTTGTGGGGGGGTGTTTTTTCTCGCTTTCTATCATTTATATCAGAAATCCAAAACACCAAAAACTCTCAAAATAATCAAACCCTTCTGCATCTTCTGTCTATTTTGAAAGATCACATAATAATAAAAAACACTAGCAGGTATAGGTATAGTTACAGGTACAGGTGCAGGGTTTCATGGCAGACTCCTCAGTTGAGTTACTCACATTACACAACTATCACACCTGGAAGTCTCGCATGATGAGGCTTCTCAGGTCACGAGGGTTGTGGTCTTGTCTAGATGAGGTCCAGCCTCAGTTGCAACGTCTTTTTAAGATTCTTCAGCACAGGAACAAGATGGATGAAGCTATGGGTTTGCTATCTTTGCATGTTTCAGACAGCCTTCTATTCCACCTTGATGCTTTGCTCACTCCTCGCGCCATTTGGTTGAAGTTTGAGACACTTTTTGGGACCATTAATGAGTTCCGTGCATTACAAATTGAGGCAAAGCTGACTTCACTGTTACCTGAATCATTTCCCACTATTGAGGATTTTTTGACCAAGTTCAAAAAAATCCGCACTATTTTACAGGGTTGTGGCAAGAATAAGTCAGACACAGAGTGCATTTACTTGATCCTTTCGAAGCTTCGTGGTCCATTTCAAATATTTTCTTCTTCATTCTATTCCACAATGGATGGTTTGGGTACTCGTTTTACCATGCCTACCTTTGATGTTTTTTGTGAGTGTTTATCTCGTGAGCATTCACACCTTTCTCAGATTGATATGCTCTCAGGATCAAAGAACAAAGCATTGGTTGCTCAGTCATCTAAGGAGAAACAAAAGCAGAAATCAAAGCCCAAGAAAGATTCTGTAGGTAATGAGCATTCCTCCAAACCACCTCCTAAGTCTGATTCCAAACCACCACTTAATCTGAAACAGGGAAAATATTCGAAGTCTGGTGAGTCTTCCTCCAAGCCTAAGAAGAAATCAAGAGACACTTGCACCTTCTCTGGCAAGGAAGGACATCCAGTTTCTAGGTGTTGGAAACGATTAGAGGCTTTAGAGGAAGCCCTGCAGCAGCATCACATCTCCTCACCTCAATCATCTTCTCCTTCCACAGGGAAAGGTCATGCTCTCACTGTTCGCGCATCGACCTATGGGTCCACTTGGATTTTAGATTCTGGTGCTTCTCACCATATGACTCACACTCAACAGTTGGTCACTTCTCTTACCTCTTGTGGTACTTCACAGATTGCAATGGGTGACACTACACAGCTTTATGTCTTGGGTTCAAGTTCTGTCACTTTGGATGGGGGTACTCTACAGGATGTTCTGGTTGTTCCTGACATCTCGACGAACCTCCTGTCCATTTATCAAATTTTCCATTCTGGCTCTGGTAAGACAGTTGAGTTCTCACCACATCATGTGGTTATTCGGGACCTCCATGACTCTGATTTGGTTATGGCTATTGGGTATGTTGATACTGCATCTCGTCTTTACAGATTTGATGGATTTGAGCCTTTTGCGGGTACAGGTTCATCTCTTATAGCACATGCAGATTCCGTGAGTAAGCTTTGGCATGAGTGTTTGGGCCATGTCAATTACAGATATCTTCAGCAAATGAGTACTCAGGCACTTGTTCTTGGTCTTCCACAAATTTCCTGCACAGACAGTGTTTGTCATGGTTGTGTGCTTAGAAAGCATCACAGGGATCCCTTTCCGAAGGGAAGTGCCACTCGTGCTTTGGAACCCTTGGAGTTGATTCATAGTGACCTCATGTCATTTCCCACTCCTTTTTATGGGGCCAAGTATGTACTCACATTCATTGATGACTTCTCCAGATGCACATGGGTGTACTTTCTTATGTACAAGTCTGATCTCTTTGATTCCTTTCGAATCTTCAAGACATTTGTAGAGAAGCAGTTTTTCCTTTCTATTCGGCGGATACGTACAGATAATGGGGGGAGTATGTGAATTAGGCTCTCAGAGATTTTTGCACTGAGCATGGTTTGCAGCATCAGTTTACTGTTCCCTACACCCCTCAGCAAAATGGTGTTGCTGAGAGAAAGAACAGGACTTTATGGAAGATGGTGAATTGTATGATTCATCCAGGTCCATGGAACCATCCTTTTGGGCTGAGGCAGTTAATTGTTCCAATTATATTCAAAATCGGATACCTCACAAGGCGATTCGACATATGACTCTGAGGAGGCTTGGTCTCATGACAAGCCTGATGTTTCATCATTTTGAGTATTTGGTAGTGAGGCATGGGCCTTTATTCCTGATGCTCAGAGGAGAGCCATGGAGCAGAAGAGTCAACCCCTCATTTTTGTCAGCTACTGTAAGATGCCTTCTTTGAGACTTCGGCGTTCATTATATGGATCTCAAATAGGCCCCTTGGGCTTGGTATGAGTCAAGATCGACTCTTTTTTGCTCCACTGGTTTCACATGCTGTCATTCTGATCCTACAGTCTATATTCAGAATCTTGAGGGTGAGATCCTGATTCTTGTGCTATATGTTGATGATCTACTCATCACAGGTAGGTCATCCTCTATGATTTAGCATGCTTAGCGAGCTTTGATGGAGCAGTTTGAGATGATAGATCTCGGCCTTCTGCACTATTTTCTTGGTCTCCAGGTGATTCAGTCTTCTGATGGGATTTCCATTTACCAGCAGAAGTATGCTCTTGATATGCTTTAGTGCTTTGGCATGCTTGATTGCAAGCTTTCCCCCACACCTTTTCAGTCAGGGGTTGTTTTGACTCCTACTTGCCCCACTCCTTCTGTAGATTCTACACTTTACAGGTAGTTGGTTGGCAGTTTCTTGTACCTAACTCACACTCGTCCTGATCTTTCCTTTGTGGTTGGCCTTGTCTCTCGATTCTCCCATGATCCTCATGAGAGTCACTGGCAAGCTGCCAAACGTATTTTGAGGTACATTCAGGGCACCCTTTCTTATGGCATTCACTACACATCAGGGGATCCTCACATTGTTGGCTACACTGACTCAGATTGGGCTAGTGATGTCAATGATCGAAAGTCTACTTCTGGCTTTGTTTTCTATCTTGGCTCTGGTCCTATCACATGGTCTTGCAAGAAGCAGACTACTCATGCATTATCATCTACAGAGGCTGAGTACCGAGTGTTGTGCTCGCTAGTCAAGAGATCTTATGGCTTCGCAGTTGATGACTAAGTTTGGTTTTCCTCCTGATAGTCCCACTATTCTTTGGTGTGACAATTAGAGTGTTATACACATTTCTCGCAACCTGTGGAGCATCAATGGACGAAGCACATTGAGCTTCATATGCATTTCATCAGACAGTTGATTCAGGATGGTTCTCTCATCTTGGAGTATATTCCCATTGCCAAGCAGGTTGCTGACATCTTCATGAAGCCTTTTGCCTTCTGCCTATCTTTAGTTGCGTCTATGCTTGGGGTGAAGGAAGTTGTCCTTGGGGGGTCTTCATGAGGCCTTCCTTCATGTTTCTTTCAGCATGTTCTTCTATCTCTTTTTCGAGAGGAGTTTTTCCCATTGGGTTTTCTCCTTTTTCTCCATTTCATAGAGTTTTCCTTGTACTTGGGTACCTAATCTGGCCTTGTTGCCGGGACCCATTGTTTTTTGCTTTCAGTAGCTTCTTCTAGGTTTTAGCTTCTCCCTAAGTCTAGCTTAAGGGGGTGTTAGAGTAATTGGTTTTACTTGATTAATTAAACAATATCTGGTTAATTAATTAAGTTACCTTTTATCTCTTTTTCACTTAAGCTAACTTTAGGTGCATAATAATTAATTATTTTATTAATTATTATGTGCAAGCCTAGGGTTTTCTTTTTTTAGGTTTTTTACCTATTTAAGGTTGTAATCTTTTCTTTTGTAATTTAACTCTTTTTACAATTGGCAATATTGAGCTCCATGTTGTTGAGCATTTTTTGTTGTGCATCTCCCTTGTAACAGGTGTTTTAGCTTTTAGTATTCTTTGTGCTCCTTCATGGTATCAGAGCAAAGGTTTGAAGCTCCTTGTTCTTGTGTTTGAGTTTTTGCATTTGAAACTGGTTTAAAAAGAAACCAGGCGAATTTCAAAGAGTTCTTAAAAATTTTGCAAAAAAAATAAAAAATTTCGTGTGGGTTTGCACCCACGGTACGTGTTGTACTGCCTACCCTGCAAGTACTGTAGGTACTGCAGGTGGTAGTACAACCGACGTCGTCCATGGCTCTCATCGAGATCCATTTTCGGCGTCACCGCCAGCCTCCAGGGTTTCTCTGGCCACCGCCCGAGCTCCCACCATCGCCACCGACCTCTAGTTTTTTTTCCGATCGTCACTGTCGCCGCCGTGCCCCTAGTGTTTTTCGGCTATGGCCCGAGCTGTCGCCACGCCCCTGGTTTTTCCGCTGCCGCTGCTGAGCTCACCACCACCTTTGGTTTCTCTCGGCCGCCGCTCCATCGCCACCACTGGGTTTGTTCCTCCACCAGCACTGAGCTCTTTCTCGTCTTCCTGGTGCTGCCCCTGACGGGCCTTCTCCGTCCAGCTCCCGCCCCTGCTCGCTGGGCTCCCAACCGTCGCCCGAGCTCTGGCCGCCGCCCTCGCCGAGCTTGCTGAGCTCTTGACTCACCGAGCTCCCAGCTCGCTAGACCTGCTGCCTGCCACCTGGTCGCTCAGCAGACCAGGGGCTTATTTTTTTAGCCCCCAGGGTTTCAAGGAGGCCGATTTGTGCTTTTTCAGGAGGCTTCACGAAATTGGGTATAAAATGGGCATACGGTCTCCGCTTTTTCCAAACAAGATACCGTTGGAAAGATAATTCCATGCCGGACGTCATGGTGCTGGTATTTTTTTCCAGATTTTTTTTTTGACTATATTTTTTTCCATTCAAAGAGGGGTCTTCTTTCTGCACTTCCGAGGCCATACAAGGTGCAAACGGACTCCGTTTTTCAAAAATGAATAGGCGTTGGAAAGCTCTCAGCCTGCTCTATTCAGCTATGTGATCCTTGTTCTCGAAATTTTATTCAGGTACACGAGAATTTTTTTTGAAGCTTTTTTGCTTATGCATTACTTCCTCTTTCTCAGTTTGTACTAGGGTTTGGGTTTCTCTTTTGTGGGGGGGTGTTTTTTCTCGCTTTCTATCATTTATATCAGAAATCCAAAACACCAAAAACTCTCAAAATAATCAAACCCTTCTGCATCTTCTGTCTATTTTGAAAGATCACATAATAATAAAAAACACTAGCAGGTATAGGTATAGTTACAGGTACAGGTGCAGGGTTTCATGGCAGACTCCTCAGTTGAGTTACTCACATTACACAACTATCACACCTGGAAGTCTCGCATGATGAGGCTTCTCAGGTCACGAGGGTTGTGGTCTTGTCTAGATGAGGTCCAGCCTCAGTTGCAACGTCTTTTTAAGATTCTTCAGCACAGGAACAAGATGGATGAAGCTATGGGTTTGCTATCTTTGCATGTTTCAGACAGCCTTCTATTCCACCTTGATGCTTTGCTCACTCCTCGCGCCATTTGGTTGAAGTTTGAGACACTTTTTGGGACCATTAATGAGTTCCGTGCATTACAAATTGAGGCAAAGCTGACTTCACTGTTACCTGAATCATTTCCCACTATTGAGGATTTTTTGACCAAGTTCAAAAAAATCCGCACTATTTTACAGGGTTGTGGCAAGAATAAGTCAGACACAGAGTGCATTTACTTGATCCTTTCGAAGCTTCGTGGTCCATTTCAAATATTTTCTTCTTCATTCTATTCCACAATGGATGGTTTGGGTACTCGTTTTACCATGCCTACCTTTGATGTTTTTTGTGAGTGTTTATCTCGTGAGCATTCACACCTTTCTCAGATTGATATGCTCTCAGGATCAAAGAACAAAGCATTGGTTGCTCAGTCATCTAAGGAGAAACAAAAGCAGAAATCAAAGCCCAAGAAAGATTCTGTAGGTAATGAGCATTCCTCCAAACCACCTCCTAAGTCTGATTCCAAACCACCACTTAATCTGAAACAGGGAAAATATTCGAAGTCTGGTGAGTCTTCCTCCAAGCCTAAGAAGAAATCAAGAGACACTTGCACCTTCTCTGGCAAGGAAGGACATCCAGTTTCTAGGTGTTGGAAACGATTAGAGGCTTTAGAGGAAGCCCTGCAGCAGCATCACATCTCCTCACCTCAATCATCTTCTCCTTCCACAGGGAAAGGTCATGCTCTCACTGTTCGCGCATCGACCTATGGGTCCACTTGGATTTTAGATTCTGGTGCTTCTCACCATATGACTCACACTCAACAGTTGGTCACTTCTCTTACCTCTTGTGGTACTTCACAGATTGCAATGGGTGACACTACACAGCTTTATGTCTTGGGTTCAAGTTCTGTCACTTTGGATGGGGGTACTCTACAGGATGTTCTGGTTGTTCCTGACATCTCGACGAACCTCCTGTCCATTTATCAAATTTTCCATTCTGGCTCTGGTAAGACAGTTGAGTTCTCACCACATCATGTGGTTATTCGGGACCTCCATGACTCTGATTTGGTTATGGCTATTGGGTATGTTGATACTGCATCTCGTCTTTACAGATTTGATGGATTTGAGCCTTTTGCGGGTACAGGTTCATCTCTTATAGCACATGCAGATTCCGTGAGTAAGCTTTGGCATGAGTGTTTGGGCCATGTCAATTACAGATATCTTCAGCAAATGAGTACTCAGGCACTTGTTCTTGGTCTTCCACAAATTTCCTGCACAGACAGTGTTTGTCATGGTTGTGTGCTTAGAAAGCATCACAGGGATCCCTTTCCGAAGGGAAGTGCCACTCGTGCTTTGGAACCCTTGGAGTTGATTCATAGTGACCTCATGTCATTTCCCACTCCTTTTTATGGGGCCAAGTATGTACTCACATTCATTGATGACTTCTCCAGATGCACATGGGTGTACTTTCTTATGTACAAGTCTGATCTCTTTGATTCCTTTCGAATCTTCAAGACATTTGTAGAGAAGCAGTTTTTCCTTTCTATTCGGCGGATACGTACAGATAATGGGGGGAGTATGTGAATTAGGCTCTCAGAGATTTTTGCACTGAGCATGGTTTGCAGCATCAGTTTACTGTTCCCTACACCCCTCAGCAAAATGGTGTTGCTGAGAGAAAGAACAGGACTTTATGGAAGATGGTGAATTGTATGATTCAGTCCAGGTCCATGGAACCATCCTTTTGGGCTGAGGCAGTTAATTGTTCCAATTATATTCAAAATCGGATACCTCACAAGGCGATTCGACATATGACTTCTGAGGAGGCTTGGTCTCATGACAAGCCTGATGTTTCATCATTTTGAGTATTTGGTAGTGAGGCATGGGCCTTTATTCCTGATGCTCAGAGGAGAGCCATGGAGCAGAAGAGTCAACCCCTCATTTTTGTCAGCTACTGTAAGGATGTTAAGGCGTACAGGTTGTTTGATCCTGATTCCAGAGAGGTCCTGTTTTGACGGGATGTCCAATTTGATGAGTGCCTTCCCACAGTGGATACCCTGTCTCCAGTGTCTACTTCACTACCTACTCCTCACACTGCAACTCTTCAGGATTATGTTGAGGATGATTCTGATGAGGATGTTGATGATCCCCCATCTCCACCTCCACTTGCTCCACCTCAGATGCCCAAATGGGCTCGCTTTATTGTTGAGGCAACAGGATCTATGGCACGTGAGCCTTCAGACACTCGTCACACCCGTTCTCATATTGCGGGTTCTAGTCTTTTGAGTCATCCTCTTTCAGAGGATCCTCAGAGGTTTTCAGAGGTGACAGGTCACCCTGAGTGGGATAGTGCTATGGAGGACGAGTATTCTTCTTTGATGAGGAATAGTACTTGGGATCTCTGTCCTCTTCCTAAGGGCAGAAAGATGGTTCGGTGCAGATGGTTGTATCGCACCAAGTATGATGTTGATGGTTCTATTGATAATTACAAAGCACGTCTTGTTGCGAAGGGTTTCTCACAGGTTGAGGGTATTGATTACTTCGAGACATTTTCCCCTGTCACCAAGATGAATTCTATTCGCTTTGTACTATCACTTGCAGCTTCTAGGGTCTGGTCCATTTATCAGATGGATGTGAAGAGTGTGTTCTTGCATGGTGACCTATAGGAGGAGATCTATATGGAGCAGCCTCAGGGATTTGTTCAGGATGCTTCTTTGGTTTGCAGACTTCGGCGTTCATTATATGGTCTCAAATAGGCCCCTTGGGCTTGGTATGAGAAGATCGACTCTTTTTTGCTCTCCACTGGTTTCACATGCTGTCATTCTGATCCTACAGTCTATATTCAGAATCTTGAGGGTGAGATCCTGATTCTTGTGCTATATGTTGATGATCTACTCATCACAGGTAGGTCATCCTCTATGATTTAGCATGCTTAGCGAGCTTTGATGGAGCAGTTTGAGATGATAGATCTCGGCCTTCTGCACTATTTTCTTGGTCTCCAGGTGATTCAGTCTTCTGATGGGATTTCCATTTACCAGCAGAAGTATGCTCTTGATATGCTTTAGTGCTTTGGCATGCTTGATTGCAAGCTTTCCCCCACACCTTTTCAGTCAGGGGTTGTTTTGACTCCTACTTGCCCCACTCCTTCTGTAGATTCTACACTTTACAGGTAGTTGGTTGGCAGTTTCTTGTACCTAACTCACACTCGTCCTGATCTTTCCTTTGTGGTTGGCCTTGTCTCTCGATTCTCCCATGATCCTCATGAGAGTCACTGGCAAGCTGCCAAACGTATTTTGAGGTACATTCAGGGCACCCTTTCTTATGGCATTCACTACACATTAGGGGATCCTCACATTGTTGGCTACACTGACTCAGATTGGGCTAGTGATGTCAATGATCGGAAGTCTACTTCTGGCTTTGTTTTCTATCTTGGCTCTGGTCCTATCACATGGTCTTGCAAGAAGCAGACTACTCATGCATTATCATCTACAGAGGCTGAGTACTGAGTTGTTGTGCTCGCTAGTCAAGAGATCTTATGGCTTCGCCAGTTGATGACTGAGTTTGGTTTTCCTCCTGATAGTCCCACTATTCTTTGGTGTGACAATCAGAGTGTTATACACATTCCTCGCAACCTGGTGGAGCATCAGCGGACGAAGCACATTGAGCTTCATATGCATTTCATCAGACAGTTGATTCAGGATGGTTCTCTCATCTTGGAGTATATTCCCATTGCCGAGCAGGTTGCTGACATCTTCATGAATCCTTTTGCCTCTCTGCACTATCTTCAGTTGCGTTCTATGCTTGGGGTGAAGGAAGTTGTCCTTGGGGGGTCTTCATGAGGCCTTCCTTCCTTCATGTTTCTTTCAACATGTTCTTCTATCTCTTTTTGGAGAGGAGTTTTTTCCCATTGGGTTTTCTCCTTTTTCTCCATTTTATAGAGATTTCCTTGTACTTGGGTACCTAATCTGGCCTTGTTGCCAGGACCCATTGTTCTTTGCTTTCAGTAGCTTCTTCTAGGTTTTAGCTTCTCCCTAAGTCTAGCTTAAGGGGGGGTGTTAGAGTAATTGGTTTTACTTGATTAATTAAACAATATCTGGTTAATTAATTAAGTTACCTTTTATCTCTTTTTCACTTAAGCTAACTTTAGGTGCATAATAATTAATTATTTTATTAATTATTATGTGCAAGCCTAGGGTTTTCTTTTTTTAGGTTTTTTACCTATTTAAGTTTGTAATCTTTTCTTTTGTAATTTAACTCTTTTTACAATTGGCAATATTGAGCTCCATGTTGTTGAGCATTTTTTGCTGTGCATCTCCCTTGTAACAGGTGTTTTAGCTTTCAGTATTCTTTGTGCTCCTTCAAAAGCTATCCCTTAGATCATCATCAAACATCTTAGGGTCTTTTTGTTCAAAATCCAAATCAAAAAATCAAAAATCAAGGACAAAATCTCAAATCTCAAAATCCAAAATCAAAATCAAAATCAAAATCCACAAGTCCTAAAAGCCTAGTATCTCATTCAAGATTTATCAAAAGCCACAGCATCCATATCATCCATCCCTAACATCATCAGCATATCATCACCTTTGATCCTCAAGGCATCCTAAAAACTTTCACTTTGGGACATAAAATAACGATTGATCCAAAGAATCAAGAGATTCATCTCCCATATTCTCGAGGATTGATCCTTGTTTTATGGTTCAAACAAGATCTCAATACAAGAAGAGTATGGAAGCCAACAAAGAAACACCCGCTTCAAGTGATCTTAGCCAAACAAATGCAAAAATGAATCTAGCTGAATCAAGTAATCCATTGACCCTCTCATCATCAGAAAATCTGCAAGAAGAAAACCAAGGAGAGGACCTTACTTTTGGAATGTCTCACGAGGAAATGACATAAATGCTTCAAAATCTGGAGAATCATAAAATCATCAACATCATGATGAGACTCAACCCTTCGTTATACATGCTTGAACCAGCAAAACAAGGGGCCAAGTTTCCTTCGGATTTTGATGTAAGTACTATAGTGGAGACATCCTTTCCACTTATCCCATCCACCATCCCCATTTCATCTACACCTCCATCCCAAAACATCACTTAAAACATTCTACAAATCACATCATTTGCTCCAACCCAACCCAATGTCAACAAGGGAAACACATTTCTCAATGCTCTTCAATCACATCCCCTTGTTAATAATCAAAACTTGGATGCAAACACCACATTGGAACAAAACATACCCGAAAACCCATTACACAAAAATGTTCCTCTCACATTCCATCACAATCCATCGTCATCATTCTTTCATGCAACTCCTCAAACACCTCTTCTCACAAATTCACAAGAAGAGGGAGATACATTTCAGACTAGGGGGCTTATTCGACACCATGACGTTTTCACAACAATTCATGCCCCTCACCTTTCCACCTCTTCTGCCATTACCATTATCATCTACACCACTCCTTGGTTTAGGGCTTCCTCCCCTACCAAGTATCAATCAAACCTATATCCCAACCATCAATCAAAGCATTGTACCAAACACACAAAATTTATCATTGATATCGCAACAACAAATGGTAAATGCACAAGCAATGGCAACATCATCAACCACACCCCTAACATCACAAAGCATGGTCTCTCAAGGACCAATCACATCAACAGCACTATCCAACACCCAAAACATCAACACAACATCATCATCTACCACCATTCCAAATCCACCACCACCTCCACCACCACCAACGTTCACCACATCAAGCCAATACAGCACAGCATTGCAAGCTGCTTTTCAAAGAGGATACCAACAAGTTCAAAAACAAAAAGCCGTGCAACAAGCCGCTCAATCCGCACAAGTTGCTCAAGCTGCACAAGCCGCATTACAAGCGCAACAAGCACAACAATCCCAAGCATTATTACAACAGCAATAATAACAAGCTACCCAAGTCGCACAAGCATTGCAAGCACAAAGGGTCGCTCAAGCACAACTATTATTGCAGCAACAAGCCACACAAGCACAAGCCCAAGCGCAAGCTCAATATCAAGCATAGCAAGCACAAGCACAAGCACAACTTCTTGCACAAGCAGCGCAAGTGCAAGCATATCAGCAAGCACTAAAGCAATACCAAGAGCAGCAAGAAGCGGCAGAATTGGCAGCCCAACAACAAGCATTGTGGGAACAATAGTAAGCACAATAAGAAGCGTTGTTGGAACAACAACAAGCACAACAACAAGCACAAATCCTAGCACAACAACAACAAGATCAACAACAAGCGTTGTTCATACAAAAGCAAGTAGAAGCCTACTTCACCCGCCAGAACATACATATACCATCGAACAACGCACCGACCAACAATCCACCCATCCAACCCACGATTCAAACACCTCAAAACACTTTCATCCCACCCCCTGATCTGCAAAGTGATGTGATGACACAACTCAGGTTGCTCTCGCAACAAGTGCTCGACCTTCAATCAGGGCGAACAACCAAAACACCAAGCAACTTGTGTCCCTATCCATTTGATAGGAGCTTAGAAATGAAACCATTCCCCATGGGATTTGAAATCCAAAAATTTGACAAATATCGAGGGATGGGAAACCCTGAAGATCACATTAGGGAATTCCAAGTTCATTGCATGGAGGTCACATATGACGACACTTATCTAATGCGACTATTTCCTAGAAGCTTGGCAGGTCCCACTATAGAATGGTTCTCTCGCTTACCTTCAGGCATTAGAACATTCCAAGAAATCAGGGATGCATTCATTAGGAACTACGCATGTAACATTGCAATGGATGTCAGTCTCGAAGAACTATACTCTCTAAAACAAGGAAAGAATGAATCTTTTGCTTCATTCCTTCAACAATGGCGATCCAAGGCCAATCGTAGTAAGTGGACCATGCCGGAAGAACAACAAGTTTGCACCATCATCGCCAACCTTGAAAGTCGCTTAGCATTTCATCTCAAAGTTCAGGGTATCACTACATATGAACAATTGATCTCCAAGGCGCTCAGCATCGAAAGAGCCCTTGTGACTCAACCCGTGGAATCAACATCATATCATGAACAGAAAAACAACTGCCCATCATCCAATTACAACGATAAACCTCGCACATGGGAAAGAAACAAGAACATCACTAATGATGGCATCGTCGATGCCAAGGTGGTCATTAGTGGTCCTCACCAAAACACACTCACACCGCAAAACCAAAATCAACGCCAAAACACTCATCACACAACATACCAACCCAACAACAATCCAACCATCAATAACCTCAATGATCAAAGAGGACCACCCCAACGCAAAACTTATCCCAAATGAAAATACACTATCTTGGGGGAACCATTGGAAGACATAATGAAAAATTTGATTGACGAAAAACTCATCAAACCTCCTACATTTGAAAATTACCAAGAACCTAACGTCAAACCCCATTGGTATAATGAAAATTAACTTTGCAAATTTCATAAAATCAAAGTTCATACCACAAACAATTGCATGAGACTCAAAAATATCATCCAAGATCTCATTGACAAGAAAATCATAAATGTGGAACCACCTACTGGAAATTAGGATCTAAAACTCTACACGAATCCGATGTTGAATCATGGCAACAAAGGGAATAAAAATGATAAAGGGAAGGGCAGTGTAAATCATGTGTATGAAACGGTCGTTGCCTCCCTAAATGAAGATTGCATGGTCATCACCATCAAGGGTGCCCATGCCGAAGATTGTGGAGTCACCACAAGAGGCGGAAAAGTCACCATTGCAGGATCATCCCAACCTAATAGAATCCCTTCATCTAGAGTCGTTCTGCATAGCTACAATGTTGTAGAACAACTCAAGAGAACACCAGCACACATCTCCATCATGGAGTTGTTAAAAATCTCATCAACGCATAAAAAGATTCTTGAGGAAGCATTAGCCTCATCCACTGTCCCCGCAAATCTAGATGCGGACCAATTCCAAGCTATGGTCGGAAATATCATAACGCCTAATCTCCTTACATTCTCTGACCAAGATTTCCCCGCCCAACCATCTCACAATTGTGCACTTCACTTGGAAGCCATTGTAAACAAGAGCAAAATCAAAAGGGTCCTGGTAGATGGAGGTGCAGGTTTGAACATATGTTCTTTCAGCCTCATCAAGCAGTTGAAAATATCAAAAGATTCCATCGACAAAGGTAAGAGCATCACGATAATAGCATATGATGACCAAGAAAGAGTGTCTCAAGGCACGATTAAACTCCCTATTCAAGTAGAGCCAACGCTCATGGAACCCACCTGTCAGGTCTTGGACCTCGACTTACCATATAATATCCTCCTGGGATGCCCATGGATCCATGCGATGAAAGTCATAGCATCAACCTTCCACCAATGTGTGAAATTTACACATAATCAACAAGAGATCACTGTCCATGGAGATCCTGAACCATTTTCATATTGCAAAAATATAGAGGCAAAGTATTACAAAATCCCCCAAGTGCCAAAGAATGATGAGGGCCCATCCACACCATACATCGACCCCGCCACTCTCGCATCCACTTCTGTGACAGAGACACCCGCCATCCCCACCATCCCCACCATCTCCGATATCAAGCTCATCATCCAGGAGGATGGTTGTGGAAGCTACAAACTCCCTAACAATGCTTTTGTGATAGGAGAGTTACCACAATCTCCTAGATCACGAGGACGCCCACAAGAAAATCAAGCTTCCACATCACAAACCCATCCTCAAAACTACCCAGAATTCACCAGATGGGGAGACCTTGGTCATGAGGTTATTGAAGTAGATCCATCTCACATGTTGTATCAAGATGAAAGACCGGCAGCTAATTTACCAACGGATGAAAGAAGCAAGGGCCTACACATGATGCTTGCAATGGGCTACGACAGAAATCAAAGACTAGGACAAAATGACAATGGGCTCATAATACATTTCATGCTAGAGACGCGACCCATAACAAATCTTGGTCTTGGACGTACCCCTCCGAGCATAACCATACGTGGCCGAAGTCCTCTGGATAGAACAGCTAATGTTTCTCCTCAGCCAGTACTAGTACAAGTACACTCACCAATAGTCACAGGTAGAGACACCCATAATTTTATCACTGAGCCCTATATTAGTAGCGATGATGAGGATACCATATCCAATCTACCTAGGTTATTTGAGGACACCACCCTGTGTACGATTAGCACCCTCTCCTTTGAAACAGACCATCCAAATCATGAGATCCGTTTAGTGTACCCCCAACTAATCGATTATGACCAACAAGGACCACCAGTTCTCGATACATTTGAAAACGATGAAGCGCTCTCAGAATTCATGGGATTGAGAGATAACATTCCAGATGGAGATCAAAAGGCAGGGTTTATAATGGAGTTGGACACACACCTATTATGGGGAAACGATTGAATCCTTTAGTCACAAAAGTGAGAAACTAAGAATCATATCCAAGTCCTTGAGTGAAAACCACACCATGACACTCTCTGACAAGAAAATAGTAAAAATAAAGGACATATCCAACGATGAAAACCTCTCTGAGGTGCCCGAGGATGAAGGATTCAATCTTCCTCTAAGAGCTATTCATCAAGAGAAGTCAGCAGTCTTGGCTAAAAAATGCAATCCAGTCAACCTAGAAACAAAGGAGACCCCGCATATCACATTTTATGTGGAATCACTATTATCAGAAGAGCAAGAACTCCTAGCAGCATTCCTAAGGGAAAGACAAATAAACTTCGCATGGAGTTATGCTGACATGCCAGGGCTTGATCCAGAGACTGTGGTTCATCATTTAGTAGTGTACCCAGAAGCAAAGTTGGTCAAACAAAAGCTTCAGAAAATGCATCCTCAAGTCGCTTTGTTAGTCAAAATTGATCTCAAAAAGTTGTTAGATGCAAGATTTATCTAACCAATTGATTATCCAGAATGGGTGTCAAATTTGGTACCTGTTTCAAAACCTGACGAAGCCATCAGAATCTATACAGACTTCAGAGACTTGAACAAGGCATGTCCCAAGGATGATTTCCCACTTCCCAACATCGACATGATAGTAGACATGACAACAGGGCATGAGATGCTATCACTAATAGACGGATTTTCAGGATACAACCAAATCATGATAGAAAAAGAAGATCAACATAAGACGGCTTTCACTTGTCCATGGGGGACATACTATTGGAATATGATGCCATTCAGCCTAAAGAACGCATGAGCAACCTATCAAAGGGCCATGACATTAATATTCCACGACATGATTCATAAAATAGTCGAAGACTATGTCGACGACATTCTAGCTAAGTCAAGAAAAAGACAATATCATATAGCAACGCTAAGCGCTATCTTTGACAGACTGGAGGAATACAAAGTCAGACTAAATCCCAAGAAGTGCGTCTTCAGCGTACAATTAGATAAATTGCTAGGATACATAGTCTCCATGAGGGGTATTGAGGTAGATCCGACAAAAGTGAAGGCAATCCTCGAGATGGAAGCACCAACGACATTAAAACAATTGAGAGGACTCCAAGGTCGACTTCAATCCATCCGACGGTTCATAGCACAACTGGCAGACAAGCAGAACCCATATTCTCACCTACTCCACAAGGGGGTAGTGTAAAAATGGGATACAAAGTGTGAAGAGGCATTTAACAAAATCAAGGAATATCTACTGACACCACCAGTTTTAATGCCACCCATCCCAAGAAAGCCATTGATCTTATATGTGTCAGCAACAGCAGCAGCCCTTGGAGCTCTCCTAGCTCAGCATGATGAAAATAGAACGGAGAGGGCCATCTACTATATCAGCAAGACAATGGTCGGTCATGAGCTAAATTATTCATTCATCAAGAAAGCTTGCCTCGCAGTAGTGTTTGCATCTCAAAAATTCAGACATTACATGTTGGCACACAAGATAAAGCTCATTGCGAAAATTGATCCCCTCAAGTATCTCCTATCAAAGGCAATGCTCACAGGAAGAATGGAAAAATGGGTAATGATATTATCAGAGTATGACATCGAGTATGTAGAGTGGAAAGCCATTAAGGGACAAGTTATTGCAGATCAACTAGCAAAAGCACCTATTTATTCTGAGAATCCTCTTGTCTCATAATTCCCAGATGAATCCATCTTTAACCTCAATGTAACTGACCATTGGAAACTATACTTCGATGGTTCATACACACAACATGGATCAGGAGCTGGTGTCCTCTTCATCACCCCACAAGGGGATTACATACTGAAGTCATATAAATTGGCATTTCCTTGCACCAACATCACAGAATACGAGGCTTTGACTATAGGCCTCAGAATAGCAGTGTAATGGAACATCATAGCTCTCAAGGTGTATGGGGACTCTTAGTTGATCATAAATCAGGTCAATAATGAATATTAGACTAAGGATGATAAGCTCACTCCATACAAGAAATTGGTGGAGACTCTAAAGGAATCTTTCATTGACATAACATTTGAGCAGATTCCAAGAACCAGCAACAGAGAAGCAGACACCATGGCTACAATTGGGTCTGTATTAGACATCCCTCATAACATGCCGAAATATGAATTTTTGATTGAGCAACTTCTCATTCCCACATTCAAAGTACTAGAATCAAAATATGTGTGTGAAATCGTTGGTCCTGGTGATCCTTGGTACCATGACATCTACACATATCTTCGCATAGGAGTCATACCCCCTGACCTACCATCAAGCCTAAAATGAACCTTTATCAAAAAGGCATCCAGATTTGTCATCCTAGGTGATACCTTATACTGTAGAAGCATAGAAGGTACCTTGCTACGCTATTTAAACACTGAGGAGGCATTAACCGCTCTAACTGAGGTTCATAACGGTATCTGTGGCTCACACTCGAGTGGAATGACCATCGCCAAGAAACTGCTGAGGATGGGGTATTATTGACTCACAATGGAAAGAGAAGTGCATGATCATGCTAAAAGGTGTTTACAATGTCAGCGGCATGGGGACCTCATCCATGCTCCAGCTCAAGAGCTTCACCCGATCATCACACCATGGCCCTTTTCCCAATGGGGACTCAATCTCATTGGAAAAATCTCACCCACCTCATCCAATGGCCATAAGTTCATCATAATTACAACCGAGTACTTCACAAAGTGAGTGGAAGCCATACCCATGACGTATATCACTGGGAAGCAGATCTCAAAATTTATCCTGAACTATCTCATCTGTCGTTACGGTGTCCCACAAGCCATTATCTCAGATAATGGGACACCATTCAAGAACCAGGAGGTTCGCGACTTGTGCGAGAAATTCAAAATCCAGCATTGCTTCTCCACCTCGTTCTATCCCCAAGGCAATGGCCAAGCAAAAGCCACGAACAAAACCATCCTCAAAATCCTTAAGAAAACAGTCAATGATGCAGGTCATGACTGGAACTTGTAGCTTAATCCCATCTTCTGGGCTTATCGAACTAGCATCCGCACACCCATTGGCGCCACCCCATTCTCCTTGGTCTACGGATCAGAAGCTATACTCCCCATTGAGATCGAGCTCCCATCCCTCAGAATATCATTCCAAAACCTCATCACTGATGAGGACTACTGGGTATCAAGACTAAACGAGCTGGAGCTACTGGATGAGAGACGCATAGACACTTTGAATCATCTACAAGTCTATCAGAATAGACTCAAACGGAGCTACAACAAGAAAATCAGAAGCAGGACTTTCCAAGTCAAAGAACTGGTCTTAGAAGAAAATCCAGGACTTTCCAAGTCAAAGAACTGGTCTTAGAAGAAAATCAGAAGAATGTCCCAAATCCCAGCAACAAAGGCAAGTTCAAACCTAATTGGTTAGGACCTTTCATCATCACAGCAAGCTACAAATCAGGGGCATATCAGCTATCAACACCCAAAGGGGAACCTCTGCAGGAGCCAATGAATAGCTCCCATCTCAAAAAAATTTATGCCTAAATCTTTCAAGGTATAAAACCAAAAATCCAAAATAATCAAAAAAAAATCCTTAAAAAAATGGTTACTTTGGCAAAAACCTGGCAAACAGGCGTCTTGGTGACAACAAAAAAAATCAAAAAAGAAAAAAATCAGAAAAAATCAGAAAAAGGATCAAAAAAATCATCCTCTAGTGAAAACCACTTTGGTGGCACTTTGGGCAAGTACCTTGGTGAAAACCTGGCAAACAGGCGCCTTGCATAAATAAGCACTTTCCATCCACCAGGATCTTTATGGCTTGATCTGCATCATCCATCCATTTCGCTTCCATCATCCATCGCATTCAGGTCTCCATCCATCACACATCCACTCGCATCTGCACCATAGCTTGGTCATGTGTTCATATCATGATTCCTCATAGTACTACTCGGCCCATCCTCAAGGTCAGTTTGTCCTGCCTTTATTGGAGTAGTCTATTGCATCACGCTGGGGGCATGTTCTCATCGGATCGAATTCATGTATATTCTTAAAGTCCTCAATCTCAGAAAATCCAAAAACATTAGAAAATCAAAAAATCCAAAAACATCAAAAAAGCACAAAATCCAAAAACATTATAACATATCAAAATCCAAAAACAGGTCAAAAAGTCATTCAAAAAGTCAAAAACAGGTCGTCTTGTCGAACTACGTCGTCTCTTAGCTTGAACATAGGCAAGGTTGATCTTTGATCATCCCCTGAGACATTTAGGTCATTCCTATAGGATTCCATCATAATAAACTAACATCTCATCATGTACATCGTCATCTGTAAATCGGTCAAATCATCAGTCGAACTATGTGGTCTCTACGTGTATAACGTAGGCAAGGCTAATCTATTGATCAGCCCCCAAGGCCCCTAGGATAGGTCTTTAGGTTAGTTTCTTGGTCAAAATCTCATAAAATCCCAAAAACATTTGAAAAAATGAAAATCAAAACATTTGTAAAACCCTAAAAATAGCAAAAAAAATAGCCTCAAAACATTGCAAAACATCAAAAACATCCAAATATTTGAAAAAAATCATCCATCTCATCTCGCTTACACTCGCAATAAACACCACTCATAATAAACTGGTCATCATTATCAACCTTTAGTGAAATAGTCAGAAACAAGTCTAACAGGTTTATAAGTGAAAACTCAAAATGTCAAGTCTTAAGTCTAAGTCAGTGCGTAAGCAAGTTGGTTATCTCTTCATATCGGTAACACAATCTGAATAGGTCCCATATCAATCATCCCTTATAAACGAAATGACGTGCCACCATCCACTAACATGTCCTAGGATGAATCCTTCCTACAATGGGCATTATCTTTTGGCAATAAGTTTTGGTTATCATCTTAGAAAACACATCCTCTTTCCGTTAGCGGTATTGAAGAGCATCAGTTTGTTTGTTTACTTGGTCTTGATCTTTTGACTTATCTTATTTTGCGCTCATTCTAAGGACGTCTCGATGATATCCCAAAACAGAGGATTTAGAGAAAGAGGAATGGGGCAATGATCATTACCTTTTGTCTGTTGTGGTTGTTGGACGTTCTTGTAATATAACCTCGACGAATACTTGCTTTGTTAGGTATGTATGGAAGAGGTCTAGGGAAACTTGTTGACTATTACAGGGACAGGTTTACCTTTCCGTGTTTTGGTCTGAGGTGTCTGAAACTTCTGAAGTGCATCCTAGCAAGGTTTATGTATGTCAGGAGTGAACAAGAATACTCCTATCTGATTGTCGAGTCAAAGTCCATCACACTGGGTACAATGCCATCCTGGCTTTCTATACCTTGATGCATTGTACCACTGTGTTATCAAACATAAGAAAATGTGGTCCTTTGAAAATCCCAATTCCTCGAAAATTGATCATCATCATCATCTGCATTTGTGTCATCTTGCATCTTGTTGAAATGACCTCTTCTTTTCTTACTAACCGCACTAACAAGGTACTATGACAGTTAATCATCATCACCATC
The DNA here is from genome assembly GCA_007258455.2 of Sequoia sempervirens. Taxonomy (NCBI): domain Eukaryota; kingdom Viridiplantae; phylum Streptophyta; class Pinopsida; order Cupressales; family Cupressaceae; genus Sequoia; species Sequoia sempervirens. The sequence goes on along the minus strand of VDFB02049217.1, from coordinate 5,932,490 downwards.
ATCATCATTGATCTTGCATCCACAAATCATTAGCATATTGCATAAGCATATCATATAGGAAACATCGCATTTCTTATCATCATAAAAATAGGTTATCATAAACATCCATAAATAGGTGCATCCATGTCATTGCATTTCACCCATTACATTACATCTCATGGCATTATATCAATCATTGCATAAACATTCATTTGCATTTCATTTCATATTACCATCTAAATCATCACATAGCATCTACAAAACATTCCATAATCATTTCTACATAATCATAAGCAATAGGTATATAAGCATTTAATTCATTAGGCATACATACTTGCATAACATCATGACATCATATCATCACATTACGTTTACATTACGCATCGGCATATCACTTTGCATTAACATATCATTGCATCACATACATCATCATTTAGGATAATAACATTTGTTACTCTAAGCATCTCATAACACCATTCATTAGCATCATATCATGACCATTGCATCATATCACATTCATCCATAAATCATCTCATACATAAGCATATTTCACACATCATTACATAAACATTATTAGAAATAAATACATCCATAAAACATCATTGCAAAGCATATAGAAATAAATCATACATGCACACATTGCATCACATCAAAATAGGCTCATATATCATATCATATCATCAACTGTCATAGTACAAAGAATAATCGGATCATTGTACATATATGTCAATCAGTACAAAACGCCCATCAGGCTATCAAAAATGAGCCCATAAGGCAAAAAAAGTGTGTATCATCTAGATCACACTCGATCTCTGTGAATGCTACCCTCACCCCTGTCACTGTGACCCTCTGGTGGTCTCTCGCTAGCTCGCTCTGAGTACTCAAGGACCCAATCTGCTCTAGGTACAGTCTCATGGTAAGCTTTACAGTAGTACTCTACCTCTTGGATAGCATCCCTGTAAGATCGCATCGGCACTGTACCCTGGGATGAGGAGGCTGTCATGCTCTCAATCTGCTGTATGCGGCCTAGCTCTGTAGCTACCGGTAACTCTGTAGCCTGTCTCTGCTGCACAGCCTGGTCCCTCTCTGCTCTGAGCTGCTCCCTCTTGGCCCGTGCCTGGTCTCTCTCTGTTGTCACTGCCTGAACCTGGGCCTACAGCTGTAAAATCAAAGCATCCTGTGCATCTACCTACCCTGACGGCTGTACCCGTGGCTACGCGTGAACCTGGTCCTCACCCTCAACTCGTGGTGGTGGGACCGGCGGATCCTGCTGCTAATCCTGCATATGGACGTCCCTGTGACCTGGCGGAACTGGGGGCACCCCTGGTGGATCCTATCGAATCTCGACCCTTGGTCCTCATCCTCGTCCTCGTCCTCACCCCCTACCTCTGACCCTGTGTGCCTCTAGATCCTCACCTGGAATGGTCAACCATAGGAGAGGTCTAAACCAATCTCTGTAAGCCTATGTGGTCCCCAGATCTACTGGGCCCTGATCATAAGCCCATGGGCAGGCTACCAACTATCGAAAGCTATCAACTACCTCTGTGGTAGGAATTTTAGGCCCTCATGACACCTGTGTCATGTTGCATGCAAAGAAAGCCACATAACCATCATCGGGCCGATCCTGTGGCTCTCCAAACTGACGTTGTACGCACTCGGGCAGGTACCACTAAATCATCATGTGCTCCCGGCCCTGCATGTATCAATCTTGGCAGTAATAGAAGAGTTGAGCAGCATCGTCGGCCCATCCAGGCCGACCAAGGTATAGATGCCAAGTAAACACAAGCATCTCATCCAGGACTCGCCTCCAGTAGGGGATCTCATGCTCGTCAGTGTGTGTGGAGGACACACCACCTCTGTATAGTGTCACAAGGTCATCCTCTGCCCCCATCAAAACCGGAACCACTCGTGGACATAGCACAGAAATGTGCTCCCATGTCCAGACATGAAGGAGTGTCAGTCCGGCCCCCAGTGCTCTGCCATCCACGTAAACATACTCATGTAAATCCCTGTAAAGTGAGGTGAGAAGGACAGGCCCCCATGCATAACGAACCGGCCTATCCCGGACCATCCTCTCCCAGCAGTATCCCCAACCCAGACTGAAATACCGCCCTCGTCTGTCTGGGGAAACCAAACCCGAAATGATCGCTGCAATCACCTAGCGGAAGGGAGGTGCTATAACTCTGTATCGCTCGAGCTCGATTTGACCCTCGTAGTAAATAATGTCTCGAGTGGCGAGGACTCGGATGCAGCACTCGCGTCCCTCCTCCATGTCATAGATCACCCGGCGGCCATGAATGGGCAATCGAAGAATGTGCCAGACATCCTCCAAGGTGACGGTCGCCTCGCCAGTGGGAAGATAAAACAACGATGTCTCGTTGTGCCACCTCTCGGCCAGCGCTGACAAAATCCCGAGGTGTGTGTGCACGGGCACTGCGTATGCAATATGTCATAGGCCAGCGACTCCTAGTCAGTCCTGGTCTCTGTCACTCAAGTCCCGTAGGATGCTTGGCAAATCCCGCGACCGGTGCTCCCAAGAATAAAGCTCCCTAGGCTCGTCCTGCATCAAGGAAAGTCAGCATATTAAAACTTTTGAAAAAATTCTGACCTAACGCTCTAAGCTCGCTTCCAGCGGCATAGTTTGTAATGGCATCACAGTTTGAGTTTCCTCAAACTCTGACGTTGGACCCTAAATTAAGCCAAAAAGTGCCGCTGCGGCGCACTTTACCCCTAGCAACACAATTTTGCATGAAAAGGGCGCTACCGCAGCGCACTTTTCCCAAACCGACCCGTCGAGTCCGAGCTGAGCCCGAGCCTAGCGGCGAAGTTTCTAAACTCCAAACTGCACTGCTGCGGCGCTAAATAGCACCGTTGCGGTGCAAAAAGGTAATTAGCGGTACACTTTAAACACCAAGCGGCGCTATAATAGTGCCGCTGGAGGTGAGATCTCTTTTAAACATGTAATAAATGCATTAAATGAAAAAATTAAGCTTAGGTAAGGGTCACATACCAGGGCACCGATATCAGGTGGCCATTGGTAGGTCCGAACTCAGTCCGAAATGTGTAGAGGAAGCTGTCGTTGCGCCATATCGTCAGAGGGTTAGAGCTTGAATCTCAAGGTTTGCTAGCGGAGGTGTGTGAAAATGACTTGAAAGTGACCCCTCGGGCCCCTTTTAAGCCTAAAATTAGGGTTTTTTAACCCTAAATGACTGTCCTATTAGTGTTTTGGACCCCCGAACCTGTTTTTGTCCGTTTGAGGCTTGTTTTTCATCATTTTATGGCATTTAGACACGTTTTTAGCCTCCCGGACCCCTTTCGGACATGTCAGGGCACTTTGTTACCTTTTTCGCAAGATCACCCAAAAAAAAATTGAAATTTTCGTCCGATCTTTAATGCTTCATGGATGGTTTACTTGTGATTATCCTTCTCAAATGAAACAATAGGGCAGCAGACTGGGCTCAACCCTTGTGGGAGCCACATTTCACCCCACATGTTGTAACCAAATAAACAAAAGAATCTAATTTTATCTATACTTACACAATGAGAAAACATGTTAGATAAAGCTGAGCATATGATAGATATGTTTGATAACTTTCTTTTTTTCTTAGAGATCTATGGTATGCAAGTTATTTGAATGCACATAATGATCAAATTATATGTTTATAGATGTATGCACATATTTTGATTGGTGATCCTTCATTGCTCTAACAACACTCTTCTCACTCAAATGCAGGGAACCTAGGAGTAGCAAGGAAGACATCAACTTGGAGGCTTAGACAAGCGGGAAGACTGAAGATGATGCAAAACAAAGCAACCGGGATTCATCATTGTCCCCTTTCTCTTTATGTGCATTTTTCTATTTTGTATCTATAAATGTATAGTTTTTCGATTGTATGCATTCAAATAGTCAGTTCCACGACTTGTGTGGAACAACATACATTTACATTATCAATAAAGACTACATTTTTGAAAGGATTGTGCATTCTTTCCTATATTATATGCATCTGCATAAGTGCAATCTAGTAATGTAATTGTAGACACGTAAAATATACTGATTGACATTGTGCATTCGATCCTAACTTACTAACATCGTTTCTTCCTGAATCATCCATCAGTCTAACCATTTAATCAAATTCCCCTATCTAATTAAATTCATCAATAATCCTCTCTTGATTAAATAAATCACTTTATCTGAATTAAGTCATTTCTCTTGTTAATTAAATCAATCTATCTGATCTAATTATCCTTATTTAATTAAATAATCAATTTATTTGATTAAATCTCTAAAGTCTATCCATTAAATTAAATAAATTAAAACCTTATTTGATTTAATCTAACACCATCCCTTTTAATTAAATAAATCAAAATCATTATTTAATTAGCCTCTTATCATATTCCTCTCTTATTTGATTTAAATAAATCCATAAATCTAAGTCAAATAAGTCACATCATCTAATCTCCTGTTAAATTAATTAAACCTTGATTAATTTAACCTCATCTCATGTCACATCCTCTAAATAATGCAAGTTGCACATGAAAATAGATTTAATTCATTTATTAAATCTCTATTTTCCTCACAAGGCATCTTTTGGAATATTCCCTCAATTTGAATTCAAAAATTCCAAGTCAACATGTACATCCAACAAGGCATTTAAAACCTCTTACATGTCCTTTGCCTTGAGCCATGTGGCATTTATTGCATTTTCCCTTCCCTCTTGCATGTCATTTCAACAAATTTGAATTTCAAATATTGGCATTTATTGGCACAAACCCCAAATCTTGCACAATCATCATCCATTCATAGCTTGACAAGTGGCATCATATCATTGGATGAATGTTAGTCCCACATTGCTCAAATTTGGGCATTCATCCATCTTGAAATCCTATAAATGAAGAGCTTCTCTCCTCATTTGATCATCCACAAACATTGCAAAGTTACCATGCTAAAATACTTAGCCATTCTCATCCATCATTTGAATTCTTAGCTAGGATTTTTGTAGATTTGGCTTTGAGTTCTCATCTTTCATCAAAAGTGGATCAATATCATCTTCAACATATCAAGATTTCATCATAGGAATTGGGAAAGGGCCAATTTTCACATCAAATTGGCACCAATTCCCCCATGGGATCAAGTGTTTGCTTCTCTAATTAGGATTAAATCTAGTTTTATCTTTTGTATTGTGTTCTTCATCAATTTCTTTCCTATTTTGAGTTTGCAAATGGATTTCATGGGGAATCCTTGTTTTAGCTTGTAATTCCTTGTCTAACTTGTTTATTCATGTTGTTTTGCAGGTACTAGGAAAAGGGTTCGCACAGTAATCTTCTAATTTTGTTTATGCAAATGAATGTAATGTAGCAGAAATAAAAATGTACCTTACTCTTCATTTGAAAATCACAAAATCTCTACCTAATTGAGCTATTAACTTTTGTGTCTTCACAAACATATGTTGATACAAAATGAATGGAAGAAGCATCCAAGTAATCCTAATTTTTTTTGCCAACAATTCATACCAAATATTGAACAATTTAAGGATATTGCAATAGGTAATTTGTATCGACACAAATAATATTACTGAAGCATTTCAAGATTAGGCCATAAGAATCATCCTTTTTTAAACATGGATTATGTTGTAGCCAAAATTCCATCCTAATTATTTTTGCATACTTCCATTTTCACTCATCTCTTACATCCACCATATGCATAGAAGTCCTATCATAATAACTTAAATTTAATAAAATCCCTCACGTGAGCTTCCAAATAAAACCCTTCATCACAACATCAAAGTGTATTCCTCCTTTGAAATACTCCTATGATTGCTCATAGTATATCGCCAAGACAACACAATGTCGATGAGAGTCCCTCCAAAGTCTCCCTGACATTAGCACAAAGCATAGATCAGAAATGTAGATGAGACACCCCTATGTCAAAGAGACTTATTTATATGTCTCATTGATGATGTAAAACAGTGAATGTCAACAAGATATGGGCATATCGAGGAGAGAATCACTTATGTCACATCGACAAGGTATATCTACAAGTGCTCGGCGAAACACAACTCTTGGATATAACGAAGTAATTGTCGATGAGACAGTGCAATATCAGCAAGAGACATTAACTTGTCTCATCGACACCGGCAACCAACATCGAAGGAACATAAGTCTAATGTCTATGAGACATTGAGATATCGGTAAGACAAATAAGATTGTCTCATCAACACTCTTCAAGTAATGATCAAAAGCATACACCACTATACCGCCGGGAAGGTGAGCAACATATGTGATAGAGTGGTATACACTGCAACCTCGTAGCAAGAAGCTTTGAGCAAGGCGGTAGTCTGGTAAACAGTAGAGGGGAAGGGAAAAACACTACCATACCGGCATATCGAAGAAACAACTGGCATTTTAATTAAAAGTCTCTTCGACAGTTATGAAATCATGATTAGTCTGACTGATGTGACTAACGGAAATATCGATGATACTACCGCTATTAATGAAGAACTTGATCATAAAGGTGGCACGAGTGCCATTTATGAACCAGGGCTAGATGAACTATCCTAAAATTTGATAAATACAGCCTCAAAGAATTTGAAATCACTGTGAATTGTAATTGAAGGATTTGGAGAACCAAGTTGGACGGCGGTAGGTAGCTAGAAATTTGCAGCATTTATCCAAGTAAGTGGTCTAGACTCAGCTCAAAGTTTTTGAACTCATTAAGTAGATGAAAGAATTGCATGACTAGGGTTGAGATGGAAAAAAACCTAGGCAAACAGAAAGCAAAAAGATAGAAAATTGACGCTAGGCAATTGAATCAAGACTTAATCAATCAGTGTCTTGGGTCTGGGCCAAAATCTAGAAGAATAGTACAGCTTAACCCATCATGTGTGACATTAGTAGATAAACAGAAAAATCTAGGAGATGTATGGACTCTGTGTAGGGGTTACAACCTCTTTATTTATCATTATAGGAAGAAATTTCGGCATAGCCCAATGTCAAACCCCTAGAATCTGAATTTGGGTAAACTTGTAGTACCCAACATCTTTTTGAATGTAGAGTTAATCAAGGTGTTGGCAAAGAATTACAATCCAAAGATGAGAGCAATTCATTTGCCTGATGGGTCATAGTTCATGGTCATAAAGCCATATTATATTTCCATGATTTTTCAGCTAAACACTTCCCTGAAAACAAAATTATGAATCAGAGACTTGTTGGAGGAATACCGCACCATGGACACAAGTTACAAGAGGTGGAAATTTCCTCTACATAGGGTTAAAGGTGTGGGTAACCAAATTATGAAGTTCTCTAGTGAAGATAAGCCCCCATTCTTTGTGGCTTTGTTTGAAGAATACCTTCAATACACTTATTACTCAGTTGGTCAAGTATTGGGAATTGATGTTCCTGATAACATGACAATTTCTCCCAAGGTTTTAGCCACAAAAATCTAGAGCCATAATGCCCGACCCTATGTTTATGTAGAGTATTTATTAGAGGCCATCAATAATTCCCTCAATATCATCAAGAATGACAGTGAAGCCATTAATTTCAAGCACTATTATCTTTTCATGCACATGATATTATACGAAGGGCAGGTGATGGGGATATGGGGTGAGGAATTAAGAATAAAAGACTTAGATAATGATGGAAATTCAAGGCCTGTACAAATGTGGACATATGTCTGGGAGGTCCCACTACCTATATTTTGAGGAATATTTTGTCAAACCACTATACAAGATGCTAGGCCACAAATGTGACTACAACCTCTCCCCAGAGATCTTAATATTTCTCTGACCAAAAGATATAGGTCATGAAGTAGGGATAAATCACAATTGGGGGGACTAGTACATGTTTGGGGATTGTACTCTTATCAGGGTTTATGGATTTGAAGTTGCACCTTATTTGTTGCCTAAGACTGTGCCAGACAAAGTTGCTTATTTAGAGATCATAAGGCAATTGTCATTTTCAGCTTTCATGCATTTAAAGAGCTATGGGAGGTAGAATTTCATGCCTTCCACTTTATGCTTTGGTGATTTCACTATTATGTTTGATTCAGGCTATGACTTGGTTAGTGGAAAACTGGATTATTATGGCTTGTCAGTTGGAAACAAAAGGGAAAAGTTTGATCCTGAACACTTCATTTGTGATGCCAAAATTTCTCAGAAATTGAAAGGGTATGAGCATAGTTTCCTTTTAGAAAATGTCATCAGAAATTGTGAAGAAAATAAAAACATGATGAGAATGAACTCCTACAGTAGGGTTATGATGGTTGGGGCTTGGAAGGTGAATAATAACCCAGGCTACATAGGGGCTTTCTCTGAGGTACAAGATCCCATAGAAAGAATTGAACAAATAATCCTCCCTGAAGAAGAACTAATAAGAGATGTGCCACTTGTGGCATTTGAAAGAGGAAGGGGCATCAGTCCTAGGAGGCAAGTAGAAAATATCACACCACTAGATCACTTATCACCTCAGCCTACTACTGAAGTGAGCTTTTCAGTTGGTTCCCCATCCATGGAAGAAGATAAGACTAGGGAGGAAGAAGAAGTCTCACAGTTTAATGCTCCTATTACACCCCAATATGAGATGCCATTGGAAAGAAGTGTAATCACCTTTGAAGCCTTTGATGAGCTATCAAATGATGTGAGGCATCGTGCAATTCAGGAATTTGTTGCATATGATACTTTTGTGCATACCCCTGAATTTAAGTCCTTTATAGATGAGTATAAAGGAAGACTAATAAGAGAAAGGTTAAAGGACATTGACCCTGAGAAAGAGGCTTATGCCTTGAAAGATTTGCAACATGAAGTTGATAGGGAAATGAGAAACATGACTACTGAGAGAGGAAGAGCATTATTGCAAGAAGTTGGAGTTATGCTCCTTCCTGGGTGGGATATTAGTTCATCCATTGTGTTTGACAACTTTTTCAAGAGAAAGAATAAAACTTTGCAAATAACAGATGAAGCAGGTGACAGTGTCTATACAAGGTCAAGGTACAATCCTGATAATACCATTTTGCAAATTTGGGCTCTTTACCCCCCAGGAAAGAAGCCTTCTCTCATTAACCATGATCATATTTTTGGACATCTCCTGGTGAAAAGAGTAAGGGAGACAAATCCCTTGGAGACTGTTGACTTGAATGTGAATGTAGCCAAATTCACTAAAGCATAGATCCAAAATCTAGTAAGAGATAACCAGTGGTTGATAGAGGAAAATGACAGGTTGAAACAAGAATTAACCAACTACAAAGATAGGTTGTCTGCTTCTCCAAGGCTTTACTCTCCTTTAATTGAACATGAAAGAAAAGTGTTAGAGGCCATGTCTGAGACTGCTCAATGGAAGCATAAATTTGAAAAGGCTCAAAAGGAACAAGAAGAACTAAAAATAAAATTGAAGGCTACTTCTTTTGAAGTAGCATCAGGGATAATTTGTATAAAATTTAAAGATATGTTCCAACATGCAGATGGTGTCTGGTGTGCTCATAGTGGAACATACAAGGCCCTTGTGGAGCATGGAAGTTTGCTTGATAGGATGAAGGAAATGGAATCCCATATCAAGGAAAAATATGGAGATAATAATGCTTTGCTCCAAGAATGTCAGAGCCTCATGAATACACATGAAAACTTCTAGAATATCTTGACACGGGAATCGAATGACTTCAACCAACCACTATGTATGGCCATGCCAGATTTCTTTGAAGAAACAGATATGAAGGATCAAGAAACTTGGAAAAATGAGATGTCAAAATATTTGATAAGCATCCTTGATGACATCAATGATGAGGATGAGGTACTCAAGAAAACACATAAGCAGCTCGGGAAGATTGTTGGATTGGAGAATGCAATGACAGACACTCTACAAAATGCAAACACTTATGCCCAGGAGAAATACATTGATCACATGTCAAAGGTTAATTTGTTCCTTGCATGAGTTGTATGAGGAGGTAGTCAGATTTTGGTTGTTTCAGGACACATTAACATGGTGCTTGAGCCTTGAACAAATCTTAGGTGGTCACAAGCGCTTGTTGATGATTAACAGACTGTGGTGCATCCAACAATAAACTCTTTTTAAGTTTCTATGTTATGTTAATTATGCTTTAGTTAAGAAACGATGTAACTTTTGTGGATAGACCTGAAGCTTGTTGCTTCCCATACAAATAGGGAAACCAAGGTCCGATTTTGATCATCATATCATCATTTCAATCCATTAGAATAGATACTAGACCATCTCATCCACTTATTCATATCAAAAGAACTCATGTTATGTATGTCTATATTTTGAGCAATATAATGGAGCAGATACATTAAAACTCGTAATCCATTTTTAGTGGTCAATTGTTGTGTCGATTTTCATGCTTATTTATTGCTTTGCTATCTCCAAAGTGGTCTTTGCAAGTTGTTTAAATCTACAAGATTTATCAAGGCACATTTGTTGTTACTGTGTGGATGCTTTGATTGGTTTCTGGTTACGTGTGAATTAAAGTCCTTTCAAATAATTTACTTTAATTGGTTTGTATTAAGGATTAAAGTCCTCTTAGAGATTAGCACCCTCTTATGGTCTAAAAACCTATGTTTTTTAGACCCAACAGATTGCAAATAACTCTAAAAATTTAGAAGTCTATGAAACAGTGTATATATTCTTGTACTTGTAAATATTCTTGTACTTGTATATTCTATGAAACATTCCTTATTTTTTATGAAACAGTGTATATATTCTTGTACTTGTAAATATTATTTTATTGTTATGTCTATTAAAGAAAACAGAGTTTGAATAAAAAATGCTTCACCCTTTTTTGTAAGTGAGTATGTGAATTATTGTTTAAGGAAAAATCTTACAGTGTTTACATTTTTAGTTTACTAGTTTCAAATCTTCATTTGCTATGTATATAAAATTGTATGTGCTCTTTATCTCTAATGACATAAAATAGTAATTTCATCAGAATCGGGGTTTTCAATTTCAGCACCATCATTGTCCACACTTTTCATATCCTATTCACTTTTAATTACAATCATCAAAATTTTATTTTTATTTCTTGTCCTAGTTAATCTTGATTCCTTTCAGCGCAACACAGTAGGTTGCATGTTAAATCTCAAACATTTTCTTTGCATTTTTTTGTATATATTATTTTCTCAGTGCATCATTATGTAACAACAATTTCACTTCTGAGATATACAATAAAAATAAATGAAAGTACATGTTTTCTTTGTCAAGGGAAATGTATGGTGAATACCCTATGTCTTTCAGATAAGTGTGCAAGCGAAATAAGACATAACTGATTGAATCTGATTTTCTACTGTACAATTTTTTTTTAATGTGCTTTTTACTTTTTGTATGTGGATTACCCTTAGAAAGAGACTACTTATCTTTTCTTAAATGAAGCCTTTACATTTGTTGTCTACGAAAGGAATTTACTACTTGACAACAGGTTCGTGAACTTCATACAAATTAAGATTGGTGTAAAAGGCCATCCCCGCAAATGTTGTTTGGTCTAGAATTATAATGGAAAATACAAAAACTTGCTAGGAGAATAAAATAGGTTTTCAATTTTCCAAGTACAACATAATATTACTGAAGCATTTCAAATTTTAGGCCATAAGAATCATCCTTTTTTAAACATGGATTGCAAATAATTCTGAAAATTTAGAAGTCTTGGTCATTAACATTATTGTATGCTACAATGTCATCCAGTGTATCATTGTCAATGTTCATATGTTCTTTCAAGTATTTAATATTATTATCATCCTCATCTTGACCTGCATCATCTTCATCAGCATTGAAATTTGATTGTAGACTATCTATATTGTTACCAGATGTATTTGGATCATCATTTTCTATACCATCTGTATTGTTGTCTTCCATAACATCATCTAACTTTGGATTGTTGTCTTCTTGTGCCTAAACATAACCATCTTCAACATCATCATGGATGTCAATTTCTTGGATGTTCTCTAATCCCTCTCTCATTTTTTTAGCCATCATTGTTTTGCTTAGTATCCACTAATGCATTTTCAAATACATGCCTTAATCTTGGATCATAATGTATGACAAACATCCATTTCGGGTCCAAAATATCTTCATAGAAAAATACCTGCACATGAACGACATACATATATTAGACGTATTTTCTAACAATTTTATTGATTAATAAACACATGTATATATTTGCAATAAGCTATGAATTAATAGATTAATGATCACTACTGCTTCTTGTTTGATTTAAAGAAATACCTGCTCACAATGAATTGGTAGAACATAAGGCTCCTTATCATCCGATAGGAATGATGAGGAATCTATAGAAAACAATCCACTATGGGTATCATGTCTCCGTGTCCTCTCAAATGCTTCATACCATCTACACTTAAAAATACAACATTTAAAAGAGTGGTAATCCAACTCAATAATTTCTTGTATTTTCCCAACATATTGTAGATTCCCTTCAATTATATTCTTATCTTTTGAGCTTGATCTACTGGATTGCTCGAAGTCAACCATGATGCCACAATCGAAGGATCGTCTCTTTACGTCTACACTTTCTACACGATAATGTCGACCATATGCCCACATCACTGGATATTTCCTCGCCTGTGAAAGACCATTTATTTCAATGAAAACAAATATAATGATGAATATTAAAATAGTTAAGACTATCAAAATTGTAAGGAAACAACATTTTGTAAAATTCCAACTGTACCTTTCTTTCACATTCTCTAGACATGTTGATTTCATCTTCTATTATGTTTGAATTTGTACCTACATCTTCTATTTGATTTTGAATTTATTCAGTAACCCATTCTAGTGGGCAATCTTTTCCCCATTCCCCAAGTAGATGAGTGGGAAATGGAGTATTCCTTGGGTTCGATCTCTTAAACTGTCTCCTTGCTTCTAACACTTCTTCTCTCTTTTTATCATACAGATCAATCCATTTGTTCATAAAGTTCATGTGGTACAAAATGAACTTGTCAAGTATAGAAATTTTGTCTACACCTATTACATGTCAACATGTTTATTTCAAACTCCAAATGTCATGTTGTTAATTTGACAAATAAATTATAGAGTAAATTAATGATTGCAAGAAAAACAACCACACTAATTGTGAATTTACTTACTAATTTGTACTTCAACACCATTAGATTATGGTTTTTCTCCATCAATAATATCTAATGCTCGTTCTCCATCCCAGACACGTGGGCCATCTTCAAAATCCTTACCAAGGAATTCACACAGGAAGAAAAATGCCTCATTCAATACATACCCTTCAGCCATGCAACCCTCTGGATGTGCCTTTTGTCGGACATATCTTTTAAGATTTTTCATATACCTCTCAAAGAAAAACATCCACCTCATTGATATGACACCCACCAATTCAATGTCATCGACTAAGTGTATAAGTAAATGGACTTGTAGGTCCATGAAACTTCTAGGGAGATCCTTCTCAAATACAAATACAATTTCTACAATTTCCTTCTTCCACTTTGGCACTTTAGATTCATGGATCTCCTTGGAGGTCACCCACCTAATATAAGAACAGTAAATTAGTATGAACCTTTAGTCATAAATTAAAATGCAATATAATATCTCTATGTCTCTCACACATGAACATTTCATATAACCACATACCTTGTAAATGCTGACAATTGACTTATGGCATTCCTTAAGTCAACTGTAAGATAGGAATCCCCCTAATTGTCAATGGCATGATATGCTATCATACACATTTATGAAAAGGTCATTAGTAATTTTTTCTCACACAACAAAATATCAAAATAAATTTAGTGCTTAATCAATGTTACCAGTAAATGTTAAATGTTGATATATAATACCTTCATTAAATTATGAAAATCATGTGTTTTAAATCCTGTGATATGTCCATCAACTGTAAAAGCTTTAGCCAATGATGACCCATAGCCAGTAGGTGTCCTTATTGAATGGATGAAATTTTTTAGTTGGTCTAGCTCTTTTTTTTTTCAAAATCCATGGAGCTTCTGCATATGTTTCATTTTCCCTATTTGGCCACAAATGTTTTCTATCAAATTTGGTACGCGAAAGAGCAATATCTCTCCTCGAAGACAAAGTGTCCTTCTCTTTGCCTGATATGTGTTGAAATATAGAATATGGGACATTTTTGAAGATGTGCATAGGATCTAATAGGTGAGATATTAATAGATCCTTCCAGTAAGGGAGCTCATAAAATATGGATTTCCTTTTCATTCCTTCTAGCATATTAACTACAACTTTTTTTGATTCTTCAATTGAATCACCCTAATCAAAAAAATCCTCCCAAGCTTTAAATTCAGCATCTTCATACTTCTTAAGCCAATCACCTAGGCCCATAATCATGGGAGGGCCTCTATTTTCAACTTTTCCATCAAATTGATTCTTCAAGTGATTTCTAAACCTATGATTTAGTGGTAGAAAAACCCTGTTGTTTGCGTAAATAAATTTATGTAGATCTTTAGAATACCGCCCTTGAAATTGTTTTGCGCATCTTGGACATGCAAATATCCCCTTTGTTTGAAGCCCTGCATTTCAATAAGTAATTTTAATAACATAAAAAAAATAGTATAAAACTAAGTATGAAATTTGGGATGAAAATAAATTATGAATGTAAATATGTAAATATTGTATCTTACCAGAACAAACACCAAGTCCTGGGAAATCATGAATATTCCAACATAGCACACTATACAACATGAAAGACCTATTTGATGGAGGACGTGATATGTCATACATTCTTATGCCTTTCCATAGCAATTGCATCTCATCAATAAAAGGCGCAAGATAAACATCCATGTTTTTAACTTGATGTTTTCCTGGAACAATGAGAGTCAGCATAAGGTCCTCCTTTCTAACACTCATCCATGGGGTAATATTGTATACTATCAATCCGACTGGCCAAATAGTATAATTTGAGCTCAAGAAAGAGAATGGGCACACTCCATCAATTGCAAGACCAAACCTAATACTATGGGGTTCATCTTTGAATTTTGTTGGCCATTTTTCCTCTATGTGTTTCATTGCTTTGGAATCGGCCAGAATTCGCATGAATCCATCTTTACTCTTGTTCTTTGCATGCTAGTCCCTCAATTGTGCTAGTGAATTGCAGTAAAACATTCATTTAAGTCTAGGTATAATTTTCATGTGACGTAAAACCTTCTTTGGAACTATAGGACCTTGTACATCTATATGATATCTCTTCTCTTTGCATACAGGGAATTCTACCTTGTTTTCATATTCATCTTTGTATAAAATGCAATCATTTTTACATGAATGAATTTGCTTATATAATCCCCAACTCAACCAACAACAAACGCGCCTCTCTGCAAGTTGATGGCAACACATTCTCTTCAGGGAATATTTTAGTTTTTAGTGCCCTGTAAGATTGCCAGAGATTAAATCAATTGAATGTTTGACTTATGATGAACATGTTTGATATGTCAATCTATACTAGGACTGTTTATATACAATATATGGTTTTAAAATCTCCTTAAAGAAATATAAACGAAGTTGATGAATGTTTACAAATTATGTACACCAATTGACAATGCAAAGTAAGAAATAGATTTCAACTCACTTCAGTAGGGTAGTGAATCCTTTGTCTGACCAACCAAATAGTGACTTGATTTCTAATAATATTAATGTGCATGCCAGTTTTGAGGTTCTACTTGCACCTGATTTGAACATGGTTGTCTTTATTGCTTGCTTGATGGAGTCTTTGATGTTGTTATCATCAACATTACGTTGGTGGTAATTACCCTTGCTATCATCGTTACTGTCAACCATATCATCATTATTGCCATAATTGTTTCCATCCCCAAAGAAAATTGTAAGCATTTCATTCAATCCTTCTTCATGCACTGCATTTTCACTATCATCATCATCATCATTAAGGCTAGGTGGCATGTCATCAGTGTATGTGACTCTCATCAGCTCTTCAAATTTCTCAGGTGGTAGTGTTCTCTTCAATCTTGCTCTTGTCACCTTGGTATGGTTTAAAGGATGGTTTGGATCATCCCGTCCAAATCTTAATAACCTAGTTGGATCTTGGGTATTAGTATGTATTGTTTCATCAAAATCTTCTACCTATCAACAAACGCAAGCATTAATTAATGTTTGGAAACAATT
The DNA here is from genome assembly GCA_007258455.2 of Sequoia sempervirens. Lineage (NCBI taxonomy): Eukaryota > Viridiplantae > Streptophyta > Pinopsida > Cupressales > Cupressaceae > Sequoia > Sequoia sempervirens. The sequence continues at coordinate 5,916,398 of VDFB02049217.1, read as the reverse complement.
GGATAAATCATAAATGTATCAATTTCAAAGAAATATAATCAAATATGGCTTAAAAAAAAAAGTATAAATTGTATGAACATATATACCTACCTCTTCTTCAGTGCAATCATTTGTTGTGTCTGTAGTATCCATTGCCATATCCTCTTCCACCCACCGTCGTCTACATGATTTAACAGTTTTAGGTCCACGTCCATGTACATATCTTCTTATTTTGCTAGTTGAATGCTCAGGCTCTGAATTTGCTCCAATCTCCATCTAAAATAATCAACAACATGCATTAATTTATGTCAAGATTGGATAATACATTATAAATTTCAATAATACTATGAAAAAAGATGGACGTATCACAAAATGCCATTAGATCATTTTTTCCTAAGTTAAGTCAAAATTTGAGTACCTGATGTCCCGCTTCATTCATTGTGTCCTCATTTGATATGACAGGATTTGTTGCCATGGCCTCATCTCACCCCTATAATACACAACATAGTAAATAATGTTTAGTACACCAATTATATCATTTCAACAAGTATGCTTCCAACACAAAACCTCACTTTAGTCACATATTTGACATATTGATATCTCCTCTATGTTGTAGCATTTGTGAATTCATAAACACCTTCCTCCTTTGCTTGAGGTTGCTTTCTCTTCTTACCTCTATTGTATCTGTAGATTTCGTTGTCTCATCTATTTCCACCCACTTTCCTCTCAATGATTTAGTATTTCTACGCCATCCACGTCCTTTCTCCATGGCCTCCTCTGTGAATAAAAATACTGCCACAGAAGCCTTCACCGCACTACCACTGAGAAGGAAGAAGCAACTTGTGGGACCGCGGTAAAAACCGCACCGAGCTGATGAAGGAGTCGCAGGACAGTGGTGGTCACCGCACTACTGCACGCCAATTGTAGAAGACTTGCGGGAGTCATCGCAACACCACCAGGAATAGAATGAAGACTCACGTGCCGCCACAGAAGATTTTACCGCACTACTGCCGAGAAGGATGAAGCACCTTGCAGGACCGTGGTAAAAACTGCTCTACCGCACCGAGCTGATGAAGGAGCCACAGCACAGTGGTGGTCACAAAAACAAGGCAGGAGTTGGAATTATTTCCAACACTCTAGATCCTGTGATACACAACAATGAAAATAGTCACTATACAGCAATGATAGGTGCCCAATTAGGCACACTTGGCGCTGCCTTAGGCGCCCCAAATAGATTACATAAGTCAGCCCTAAATTTGGTGTTAACTAATGCCGACTAAAGCACCGACTACTGAATCAAAATCAAAAAATTTAAAATTTCCCGCGTGAAGGAAGAAATCAAACGACAAAAAAGGGAAAAATGTCATGCAAAGGAAGAGAGCAGGGCACTACCAGTAACTGATGAGAAATTTGATTTAGTTTGCAACACCATAGGTAAGGTTACAAAAAAAATTTCTTTGTTGAATTCGTGATTGTTTATTTCTCTTTGTATTGGATTTGAATTCGTGATTGTTTACTAGTTCGTGGCCTCTAAATTGTCCCATCATTATAAATTGTAAAACCTGTGAGAAACCAACAAAAAAAATTACCATACCCATTTGAGCTTTGGCTCAAAATATTATAGCACAAAGCCAGGATGCCTCTATATTCTTTCCCTAACCTGGGTATCAAGGAAATAGTGAACTGTTTGGAAAATTTGGGAATTGGGTCGGTCACTATTGAGCAACTGCTGAAAATAAACGCAGAAACTGCTTGGTTTTGCCCAGTTGCGCCATAGTCACCAATGCCATGACAAATTTGTGCAAGATTGCGTTATGAAATATTTTTCATGATAAGGTTATCAACACTAAGAAAACCTAGCGAACATGTCACTGATGAGCAACTGCTGAAAATAAATGCAGAAACCGCTTGGTTTTTCCCAGTCATTCCATAGTCACCGATGCCATGACAAATTCGTGCAAGATTGCATTATGAAAGAGTTTTCAAGATAAGGTTATCAACACTAAGCAAAGCCAGCGAACATATTTTCCCTAGGTTATCAACACTAAGCAAACCTAGCGAACATATTTTCCCACAAAATAAAACTTTCATACCACAAATTGGATGAAAACTTTCATACCTGATAGTGTGTACTTTGTTTGCCTCCACAGACTAGACAAAAATAATTTTCCCTAGGTCGCCTCAAAATGTCAAGCAATAGAAGGAAGTGAGCATTGTCAGCAGACTCTGGCCATAATGAGGTAATTCATTGTTAATTTATAAATTTGTAAATGTTTCCATTGTTTCTTTGAATTTTACTTTTTAGTTTTATATATATATAGGGACATGAGACTGACAAAGATAAAGAGGAATTGTAGTTTTTAGTTTTTTATTTCAAAATTTAAAAGAAGAAATATAATTTAAAAATATATATATATAGGGACATGAAACTGACAAAGATAAAGAGGAATTGGCTTCCATATTGGGGGTAGAGGCAGTGAACAAATTGGTTAATGTGGACTAGACAACACTTTCCAAATACATAGAAAAACAATTTGGTAACCCCCCTCAAACATTGTAAACAAATCAATTGTGTCAAAGGGAATCAATTGATTCCCCAACCAGTCCTGGATTGAACAAAATATCTAGGAGGAAATCAGTGACAGTAAACTCTAAGAATGTGGAACAGGGAGTAGAGACTTATGATGTCCCAGCCACTCCTAGTTCACAGACTTCTTCCACCACGCCATGTTATCAATCTTGCATCGGTAGCTACAATACAAAGATAGATTACGAGGTAGTTTCAGGGGAAGTCTGAATGACAGATGCTAGGAAAACATTTGTGAATATGTTGAAGGAATCATGCCTTCAATGGTTCAAAGACCATCTACATTTTCCATTCTCACAGATACCCATGCAACTGAAAAAAGCAATTATCCATGACATGGAGACTGAATTTGGCCCAAGTTGGTTTGTAAAGAAGATAAAGCTACAAATGTCTCAAAACTACAAGAGATTTCAGTGCAACCAAACAAAGAAGATAAAAAAAATCCCTCCTGAGCTAAGGCAGAAAAGAAGACCAATTGATGTAAGTGTGAAAGTATGGAAAGAGCTTGTAAAAGCATATGAGAAGTCTGATGCACGGAGGAAGTTCGGTGAGGAGAGTACGTAGGTATTTGAATCTGATGCACGGAGGAAGTTCGGTGAGGAGAGTACGTAGGTATTTGAATTTTCTAATAAGATTATATCAAATTTATTAAACGATATTTAAATTTTATTTTTTCATAGTTAAATTCAATTAGTATATGTTTCAGGACAAGGCCTCCAAGGCTAGGCTTGAGAAACTTTGTGCCATGCATTGCAGTGGCCAGAAAGGTTTACAGGCCTTGATTTGTACATTTGTAAGTATATTTAGTATGTTAAATGATATATCTTTTTATTTCCTTGGAAAAAGTAAATGATTGCATATTAATTAGTTTAAGTAGTCCATGTACCATGTTTTGACAAGAGGAGAAATATGGCCACCATCCAAAGCAATTTGAAAAGAATATGTTACAAAACAAAAAGTGGAACGATTTGTACTCTAGATGGAGAACGAGGTATCAATAGTTGAGTTTCAATAACTTAGTTGGATATTGTTGTGTTAATATGTCAATTTGCATCTAGATTGTGTTGAGTTGTTTATTGATGTGTAGGATGAGTAAATAGAGCTCAAAACTTATGATTACAAGATTACCATTTATGTGCATGAATAAATAGTAGAAGGATGTAGATGAAATGTGTAATGGTTGTTTGTCATAGAATTCAAACTACCGAAGTAACAACACTGATCGAGTTAACATATATGCATCATTTGCATAAACAATTGAAATGTGTAACAAATGTTAATCAATACATTGAATTTTGAGATGCGTTGAAATAATAAAAAAAAAACATGTTTTGGGGAAAATATCAACAACGTGGGGGAAGAAAGCATTAACCCTAATAAAATATTTTTTTGATGTTCTTGATACACAATCTGTAACTTTTCCTTGGATGAAAGTACTGAATTTCTATATGTTGTACCCCTTAAATGTCCTACATGTTACAAATATGGAATAACAATGCACAACTTTGTATTGAGTCCAAAGGCCAAGGAATTCTAAATAAGGGTAGCCAAACTTTATAAGGATGCAGTCACTATTACACATATTGACAATCCAGAATAGTCATGTAAAGCCAACTGCCTGTGAAAACCATAATCAGTCAAATTATGCACATTCAAATCTAAGTTTGAAAACTTGCATTTCAGTCCATGCATCTAAGTCCTTGTTGAAGATTGAGGGTGTCAACAACAAAGCTAGAATAGCTCTCCTTAAACCATAGCTAGTTTTAAAGTGCAGTATTTCCAAATTCAAATCCACTTCTCAGCTAAGGAAAGGAGGTAGGATTATCAGGTGCTACCTCAAACAAAGAAGGCCATAGAAAACATTGAAATGGAAGATCCAATAAGTGAGACGGCATAGCTATAGACCATAGATATTCAGAATTCTTGCAATGCACAGATGCTTGTGATACAAACAAAAGGTGCTTACACATTGGCTAAATATATCCTCATCAAAATGACCAGAAAGAAATTTCAAATTTGTAAGTAAACTCTGACAGTCAAGAAAAACAGTCATAAAAATAGGAAGTAAACTTTGGCAGACATGTAGGTGAACTTAATTCATCTGAATTTATGCCTCTTGGCAAACATCAATATCTCCCCTCCTAAAGTTTGGACCACATCCATAACCTCCACATAAAACTAGACATCCTTGGTCTTCTTGGTTCCCACACCATGATATGGTTATGCAAATGAAAATGAAGCAAAGTAATCATCTCCTTCTCCGCTGGTTGGAAGAATGCATGCTTAATTTTTTGATACATGATACAAGCTCTCTCTTATGCTCTCATGGTTGAATACTAAAATCCATTATGGTGGACCTCCAGAGTTCCAGTCATCTTTCATCCTCTTCCACTAAATGTCGGTATGATCCACATGTCTGCCAGCCTAATTGACTTTGTTTTTGAAAGTTGAAGTTTCTCCTAAGTCACCAGTGTAGCTCTCTCTACCTTTTCAAACTCTTTCATTGCTACAGATCATCTTTCGGATTTAATCATTTGTACCACATGGTTGATGTGCTTTGAATCCTTTCATCTAAAGGAAATTTTCTTAACATAAATACTGCTAGGGAATTTCAATGTTTCCATTGTAGTTGGCATTAAATCTGGTACCTACAACATTGAAACTTATCCTTATATAAGAATTCCCTCCATCTTCTTGGCTTGTAACACTCTTGATGGTGGCTACATGAAATCTGATTATGATTCCTCTTCTACATCAGAGGGTTCATATCCTTGATCTAACTCTTCTGAATTATCATAATCAAAATCACTAGCTTCCATATTCAAAAATTCCCAACCACCATCTTCAATAAATTTATCTAGATCATCAGTAATACTCTTCAAAATTGGCCACTAGTTCAAGTTCATTCTGCTTTCATAATATTGTATATCCATGGAGTTCAGCCATTCCTTGATGCCATCAAGTGAAGATTGAGGAATGGCGTCAATGCAGAGTACATCCTGCTTGAAGTCTTTGAAAATAATAGCCATATCAAATGCCTTTTTTTTCAAGTCCCACTCTCTCAAGGTTAACAATCTCAATCTCACTAATAGTGATTACTAAGAAAGGTAATTCCACCAAATCTACCCAAACAATTTACCGTAGGAACAATAAAAGTAGAGGCTTTGAAAGGAAATCCATGAAAACCAAGCTCTCTAAATGGTATATCAAACTCTAGTTCAAAATATTTTAGATGAGGTTGCTCCCATAGCTCTCTTACTCACTTGACAAATCCTTGAAACTTTGTATTGATTTTATTTTTCTTGTCCCTCTCTTGCTATTCTTCCTCAATTTCATCAGGATCATACATTGACCTTCTTGCCCCTCCTAAAGTTTGGACCACATCCATTACCTCCACATAAAACTGAATATCCTTGGTCTTCTTGGTTCCCATGCCGTGATATGGTTATGCAAATTAAAATGAAGCAAAGTAATCATCTCCTTCTCCGCTGGCTAGAAGAATGCATGCTTAATGTTTTGATACATGATATCATCTCTCTCTTCTGCTCTCATGGTTGAATACTAAAATCTATTATGGTGGGCCTCCAGAGTTCTAGTCATCTTTCTTCCTCTTCCACCAAATGTTGGTCTGATCCACAAGTCTACCAGCCTAATTGGCTTTGTTTTTGAAAGTTGAAGTTTGTCCTAACTCACTAGTATTAGTTGTAACTATTTTGAAATTTTATTATGGTATGTGCACTTTGATATAATGTAATATGATTATCGTTTCATCTCATATGTTGTAATATTAGATATATAATAGAAAAATAAATTATTGCATGAAATAAATAATAACTTTTCATTTTAAATGTTTTTTTTGCAGAACACGGGTCTTCCAGAAGATCAAGATGATCCTCAACATGATATAGATCCACAAAATATTGGTTTTTCTGGTACAGATCACATGGAAAAGGATGATGCGGAAGACACCGAGTTCGATGAAAATAATGATGACAACGACGACGACGACGATGACAACGACGATGACGACGATGATGACGACGATGACGATGACGATGACGATGATGATGACGATGACGATGACGATGACGATGACGATGACGATGACGATGACGATGACGATGACGATGATGATGACGATGACGATGATGATGATGATGATGATGATGATGATGATGATGATGATGATGACGATGATGATGACGATGATGATGATGATGATAATGATGGTGATGATGATCAAGATGGTGATGATGATGATGAGATAGTTGGTGATAGTAATCAGTAACATTCATGATCATATAGACTACATCATGGATCATTGTTGATATATCGTTATGATGACTCTTTTCATGATTACTATCATACGTCTCATTTTCACGGCCTACTGTACTATATTGTTGAGTTGTATCATATTGACATGTATCATTTTCACTATATCATTTGGGCATGTATCATCTTGACTAGTATCAATTTGAGTTACATAATTTATTAGTTTTATTTATATCATTTGTACATGCATCATTTTCACTTATGTCGACTGTTGGACATGTATCATTTTGACATGTTTTTGATGTACTGACATATTTGAATTTCACTTGTTTTAGTTATATATGATGATGATCTTACCAATATTGACTTGTTAATTTATATATATTAAAAGTGGTTGATGATTTTTGGATGGATATTTATTAAGTATGATGATTTTAATTTACTGCTTAGGATGAATGTTTTCAAATTCAATAAATTATAGATATTTGATTCACTTGTTTTAATTATAGATGATGATCATGTTACAATAATTATATTGTTATTTAATCATATGAGTTAAATAATTAAATTACTTACTGTATAATCATATGAGTTATTTCAGAGGCATAATATATTTAACTAAATAAATTGAAATAAAACATATTAAATTAATAAATGGAAGCAAAACAAGAAGCATTTTTAGAAGCAACAATGGAAGAAAAACTAGAAGCAAAATACAAGCAATCTTGGAAGCAAAATTAGAAGAAAAACCGGAAACAAATCTGGAGGCTCATGGGAAACAAGCGGGAAATAAATCTGGGCTCTTGGAAGCAAACTAGAAACAAAACGAGGGAAGTAAAAGCAGAAAAGCAAAACAGGCTCATGGAAACAAAACTAAAATAAAGCTTAGGAAGCAAAAATCGGAAATAAACTTAGGAGAACAAAATTAAATAAAACAAAGGAAATAAAAACAGGCTCGGCACGGAAACAAAACCAAAGAAACAAAACTAGAAGCAGCCAGGGCTCGCTGGAAGTAAAACCAAAAAGAAAATGTGGAGCGGGAACCGGGAAACAAATCTGGAAACAAAACGGAAATCAAAACGGAAGCCAAATTGGGTGCCAATTTTGGCACCATTTCCGTCGTTACTTCCTAGCGCTATTTTAGGCGCTCGCAGTTACCGACTCCTAAAAGCGGCATGAAAATTAGAGTAGTTAAAGGAGCATTGGTGAACATGCATGTTTATTAGAGTTTGATGCTAGCCAGAATTACGACCATGTGCTCAAAATACACTACAATTCGGTGCCAAAGTCGGCACTAATTGCCTATTGTGTTGTTGTGATGCTACCCTCTAATGTTGTGAGTTGAATAGGAAATTGAGCAACTTGATCAAAGATATACATGTGAAATAGGAAATTGAGCAACTTGATCAAAGATATACATGTTATCAATGCATTAAATCAATATGGAATCACACCATTGATCAACTTTCATTATCAGATTCAAAAGATGCATCAAGTTCAATTATGCATCTCTTAAAAAATGAGGGAGCAATCCAAAGTATTGTCAAGTCCCTCTCACCTTAACCCTATTGGAAAACCACACATCACATAGGACGGTGAGCTTTCAATTCACCGACATAGGTGACATGTGTATGCCCACTAGGATCAAAGTGAGGAGACAGTGTTAATTGTAGCACATGATTGAAAAGGTAAACAACTGTTGTGGAAATCAGGTAGTAGACATGTGGGGCAGCAAGCATTGTGAAAGTCATGAGGGTTAATACATTCCTAAAGAAAAATGCATGCTATATGTCATGAACAGGAGCAGCCTCACATGCATTAATGAAATCATATGCTGACAAGAATCATGAAACCTAGAAGAAAGGCATTAAGCAATGACAAATGTAGAGGACCAAGAGTGCTCTATATACCATTGATCTGTCCTTTACTCATTATTCATCTACCAATAGATCTATGCATTGATCAATACCTTGTTATATTTTACCTTTTGTGATGTTCATAGTAGGAAGAGCTTATAAAGTCTAGTGGATGGTCCACCTCAAGAAGACGATGATACAGTCCTGTAGAAACCTAAAGTGAGCAGCCCTTGGAAAGGTAAAAGACAATGTCATCATCATATGACATGATGAATTGTTAATCTCTGAGTTTTTGAGGCACAAAACACAATCCAATCAAAGTATGGATTAGAATTTTAAGATAGTCTAATCACATGAATTGAAGGAAAATATCACACTATCAATGGATGGTGTTGATAAGACATGGCAGTAGATAGTCAAACCTCTTTGAACATGTAAAAAGATTGATAGAAGCCCTATGTCAAAGAAAATAGCTTCATATGATAGTCATAGATAGGAAACAACATGACAGAGGATAGTTGATATTGTGGAATTGAATGAGAATATTAATGGCAAAGGTCTGTTATCACAGTCACAAATAGGGGTGGTGGACAAGAGATTGCATCTCAGATGAAGAAGAGAGGAAGGGTAGTAAAGCTTTTCAACTGCCCTGTTCGGTGTCACATAATGATCAACCACAACTTCCATCTACATTTTCTTGAGTTGCTCAAACCCAAGGATTACCTCCAAAAGTGATAAATGCAGTTGACAATAACTTTATTGATGGAAATGGGGGAAGCAGTCAAGTTTCACAACTTGCAAGTGCAACTTTTAATGGGCATGATAAAAATGAAGTAAAGAAATATGCCATTAATTGATAAATCAATACAAAAGAGGGAGGCTTCCAATGCAGCTTGGATCTACTTTAAATGAATAGAGGTTTCAATGCATGGGAAACTCTTGGGATGCATGAGTATAATCTATTGAATATATCATCTAATTCTTAGAAGATGACTATAGTCCTTCAAAGGAAAAATGTGATTATGGAAGTCAGAGTTTAAGTAAGCAACATGATAATCACATACAGATGCAAAAGATTCACCTACAGTAACATTCAACAAGATATACTTCATCACATCCACTAATTTGGAAATGTTGCAAATCATAAGACCACAAAATAATATAGGTTTTGAAGGACTGCCAAAGAATTCGAGTCATCTTTCTACACAGATTGACAGTTTTACCACTGGAGATACATCAGTCCTCAACAAGACAACCACTAGAATTCATTCCTTTGTGGAAATTTCCAGCCTAGAGTTGGCAGATGAAAAATCAATTTACAAGGACAATGTAAGTCATGGTGTATGTGTATCGAATGCAATCAAGGTGACTCAGATCCCAAACATGAACAAAGATCCAAAAAAGCATAATGTTGAAGGTGTTGGTATTGAAGTTTTGAAAGACAACTCTATATCAGAGGCCAATAATAATCACTTTCAAGAGGGAAAAAGTAAATATTTGCATATTCAATAGAATGAAGCTTCCAGTGATGATAAAGCATCAAGCAAAGATGCAATTGTTATGACCCAAATTTCCACATAAAAGGGTTTGTAGTTTCTAGTCAAAGAACATAGTATTCTAGCAAATGCAGAGAAATCAAAGATGAAAGGTACTGAGTTTCTTTTCAAAAAGGAACAACTCAAGCATTCAAAACCCCATCTCATTTTATACGACCTGTAGGGGTTTTTTCCTTCAAAAACACAAAAACCCACTTGGGTTTTTTTTGCTAATCACAATCTGTTACAATTGAAGGAAACCCACTTGTTTTTTTTATATACAAAAAATTGCAGCCACAATCGTGACCCAGAATCTGTGTTGTTCTCTTCAGGAACACAAAAACCCACTTGGGTTTTTTATTGAAACCTCAAATTTCTTCAAATGAACAAAAACCCACTTGGGGTTCGAGCAAAAAATTGCAAATACAGAGTATTAAGAAGAGTTTCATAAAATATTCAAAACAAGAAGTGTATGTGCAAAACCCAACTCGTATGTTCATCGAGAAACACAATCTTGTCGCAATTTGGAGAAACACACTTGGGGTTCGAGCTACAGAAGGCATTTGAAGTTTTTTTTAAGTAAAATCAAAGTATGGTGCTATGAATGCATACTCAAAATGACAAACAAAAGAGCCATTCTTCTATCTACAGTTGCGGCCTCAATGGTTGTGTTTTCTTCAAAGCAATAATGCAAGAGATTGGGGTTTTCTTCTTTCAAAGAAAATGCAGAAGGAAATGAAGAATTTATGCTCTATTAGTCAGAATGGAGACTCAAAGTAAGCTCTGTTGCTCAAAAAAATCAGAGGAATGGAGTCGACTTAAAGCTTACCAGAGCTTTTTTTCTTTTTTCTTCAACTTGCAAGCATTTTGTTATGTTATCACGGAATCTAAAACAGTTACAGATAACCCCCCTACGAAACTTGTCTGTTTCTTAGGATTCGTGAAGTTCAAGCACGCATAACGAAGTGATTTTCAAGCCACCTCGAAATGCGTTCCTAAGCCTCAAATAGTCAATTCGAGCATTCCCCCTTGTTCGCCTCGCAAAGACCTTCGAAACGAGATCTTTCGCGATGTTTCCCTTTATTAGAGTACTTACCTGGAATTGCAAAAATCGCGATGCTTAACGCTGAAAAGTCATCGCGAGGAAATTCAAAGGGGTGACTAAGTCGGAAATGTAATGGCCTTCAAATTTAAGCGTAGCCCCTACATCTGCGATGAATTTCAAAAATGTAAAGAGCTGAATTTTAAGCGCCATTACATTCTTCGATACTAAACTTTCATGCCTCATGCGTTTCTTCACGTTTTCGCGTTTTTCGTCAATCGTGCCACTTTTCGTGCCTAAATTTATTGCACGACTTGAGTTAGGTTTTTAATTTTCATTTGCAATTAAGTGAATGAGTTCGCCATTTTATTGTTTGCTTTTCATTTTGTCCTCTTTTCTCTCTTGCTGGGCGAATTGCACTTAAACTGCAAATCACGTTTTTTGGAGTTTCGCCATTCTTCTTTTCAACAAGCTTCGCGTTTTGCCCTGGTAAGACTTTCATTTGGTTTTGTCTTTTCATTTGTATATGTCCATGATTAGCATACGCGTTTTTGTTTCTTACATTCACGTCTTTCATTATATTCGTTTTTGTTCTTTCCATTCACGTCCTCCCTTCTTCATTCGCGTTTTTCTTCTCCTTCATACGCGATGGAACCCTCATTCATTATTTTAAATGCATCTTTCTCCTTTGTGCGCATTATCACTTGATAACTTCTATCTACCCGCCATGTTCGTGTTGAGATATCTTTGTCAAAAGTTCTTCATTCGTTTTGGTAAACATTGGAAAGATTTTCCATTGTGAAAAAGAATTCCTTTGACCTTTGAATGAAAATGTAATAGGATGGAGATGATTTCGAAAGCTTTCAAAGTTAACCAAACATTGCCTTTGCTAAAGCTCAAGCGCCTTCGCCATTCCTCACTGCATTTACATCTTCAAAAAATTGCCAAAATTGCAAAAGCGCTAAAATTAAGCGCCATGACATTTCAAAGTTAACCAAAATTGCCTAACACTGAAAAGTGTAAGGGCACTAAAATTTAGCGCCCTTACACCAAAAGCAATTTTTCTCAGAATGTAAGGGCGCTGAATTTTAGCGCCCTTACACTTTTTTCAGTCTTTTCCTAGATCTTTCCAAATGAACTTCATTTTTGACCAGTGCATTCCTGAGCTTCATTTTTCCGCATTCATGCATCGTTTTGCGTGCTTCACCATCCGCTCCATGCTTTTCCGCCCTCATGCTCATTTCACGCTTTCCTATGTCCCCTAACAATTGGTGTTTGTTCTGGCTAGACGGATTGCAGTCTACTCTCAGAGATCGTCAAGTCAAGAGTGCTCAGTGTTCCAGTTTCTTTTGATGACTGCTACGAAGCCTCCTTCTTCTTCGAAAGCAAAAAGCAAGATGAAGTACAAATATCAAGGCGTTTATCCGCCAACTATGGTGCTTTTGAAAGTTGAAGAAATAAAGGATACAAAAGTTGGCCATCAAGACTTGGTTGACTTCGCAAAGTTGACAGAGACGAAGCCTTTCCCTGATTCAATGAGGGCAATCGTACACAGCAATCTCCACTTGGTGGCGATGTTCCCCACAGCTGCGCACAATACTGAGTTTGTTCTTCAAGTTGCGTCTCATTACATCCGAGAAAGCAGAAGTGTGATCGACTTTTCCGGGCACGAGATTCTGAGACTCGACCCCGATTTCTTTGACATTGTCTTCAAGGTTCCTCACATGGACAAATATATTGACATTTCTATATCAAAAGCACAGGAGATCTTTGATGCTGATCCCAATAAAGCCAAACAGTTGATAAATACTCAATGGCTCAAAAAGCCTAGATCGTCTGTTTCTAGATGGCCGAAAGGACTCCTGAGAAGCGACTTCAAAGATGGCGTCAAGGATATGATCACGTTTCTGAGCAGAGTGAAGGGTTTGCCGGAATCATCCACCTTTCACGATTGGATGTATGAGTACATCAGGATCATAAGGAGGCAGAAGGTGCATATTGACTGGGGTAAACAAATCAGTGATGAGATGCACGAGCAGTTGATTAATGCTCCTTCTACATTGAAGTTCTACATGACTTCTTACTTGGTGTACGCAGCAGCTGTGATGAGACAATTCCCAGGTCTATCTACAAAGGGGAATCGAATGATGGTACCTGTGTACAGATATTTCTATCAGTTGGAGCTAAAGGAGAGCTTTCATCATTTCAGACGGGTCACTGATGCTTTCTTTGCGCCCTTACTCTTCAACTTTGATCCAACTTTGGAAAGAAGAAGAGTGTCTGATGAGGCTTATAAGGTGGTAAGTAAAGTTGGATGTATTTTTCTCCAATTCCCAATGTTTACTTACTTGAGAGTAGGTTGTTACATCGGTTGTCCTACATGCTACCACGTTATCATGCCGGATAAGTGGTCACATCAAACATCTGATTATTTGATATCGGTCTGAGAAAAACGAAGAAGCAACCACAAGCGTGGATTCAAGTTCCCATGGCCCATTGGCGGATATACTATCAAAGCTGCACAAAAAGCTAAGTACTGTCTATGCTGAGATCACGGATCGCGACCATCAAAACCTACGAGGTGATATAGGTTTGATTTTGACCCTCTGCGAGGATGTCGGAAAAGAAGTTGCAAAAGGTCACCAACCACAGTACGTTTGAAGAAGACATGCTGGTAGGATTCGCGAGATGAAGCCGACCATGGAAATGGACTATTGTAGATTGACAGTTCAACAAATTAGAGATCTTGGTATCGCTGACCTACCGGAGGATTTTGAGGATCCAGGTGATATCATGAACGCTGTCTATGATGAACAAGGCATTGCTAAGAGGCCGTTGCCTGCAATACAGTGGTCTAGGAAAGAGGTCACCAGCATGAGAGAAAGGCTGAGACCAATCATAGCCAACACAGAAGAATGGTTACACAAACATGGTCATACAATGAAAAGTTTCAGGACAGACTCAGAAGGAGAAGAGTCTGAGGCAGAAGCACGCCAACAGCAAGAACTCCGCGACAAAAACAAATCAGCGGCCGTTCCCACTTCTTCACGAAGAGGTCCAAGGATCAAGTTCCTTTGTTGGTAAGAAAGATACCGGGCTGTCAAGAGCGAGAGAAGCCCGAATCTCGGCGTCATCTGGCTCTAAGGGTAAAGCCCATCTCGGAGGAGATAGATTCCGATAGAAGAAGATACTTCAAGCGACCAATCGGCCCGAAGATGAAGGTCAATGACGGAACTCGATCTTAGAAGAGTTTGGCCGGGCAAGTGTCGATGAAGATTGAAGAAGGATCACGAAGGTGACTTGAAGGTGAGCGGTCCGAGACAGAGGTGATCGCAGGGAACGAGCATGATGAAGAAATAACTACTTCTCCTCGAGAATGTAGTTGAGGAAATCGAACATCATGGCGCGTGACTAAGCGTTCCTCATACCCCTCTTGAGTCAAGAACTCCTCCACCTCCTGTCCCCTCGTCACCTATTCCTACCACAAGCATTCCTGCAGCCGAGATATCACCTATCCCTGCAGCATCAACCCAGCTTGATACTCCTTCAGTGACAAGCATCCATACGGTTGATATACTGTCAAGCCCACCATCGTCCATTCCTAGCTTGTCTTCGCCAACGTATGATATCACCTCTGACAATTCAATGCGTTTCATGAATGAGTCAATGCGTGATCAGCTCAATGTGTCAACTCTGAGGCTGATGATGACAAACACTTCTCCAATTGTCCGCGATACCAATAGGTGAGTTAGGATGTATTAATAGCGGAGGTGGCAATGGCGGTGACTTGATGATAAATCGGAAGTTCACCTTCCTTTCTTCCTCCTTGGCTAATATCTCAAGTGTCGAGCGTAAAAGCAAATGGGATTTCTCGGAGAATTTCGACCTTGAAGGATAACTTCTTCAAAGGCCAAAGGGAAGAAAGAAGGCAAAGAATATACTTTCGAAATTTGAGATGTTGATAAGTCTGGCCACAAGTATGCTGAAATTGGCATACTACTTAGAATCAAGAAGGTGATGTCAATATGGAAGGACTTCTACGATGCTTGAAGAGTCCCGACTTGGCAAGGTTACCAGCGAAAGTGCAAAAGCCGATGCGCAAGTCACTTTGGATATCTTGGCAGGAAGGCTGGACAAAGTTGAGCAATCTCGTAACATGTACAAACAGAGGGCAGAGCATTATGCCACTGTTGTAAAGAGACTTGCGGGTTCTCCAAGTAATGCACAACCGCTGACAGTGGTGAATATTGAAGACCCAGCTGTCAAGAAAGCTGAGAAGTTCGCCTCCAAAGGAAGGGTGTTGTATGACTTTCTTCAAAGATCGCCGAACCGCGGATCTCGGATAATTTTGGGTACGCGGATAGAAACCACCATGTTGGCCAAAGCTCTACAGGCTTGATAAAGAAAAATACTTTCGGGGCGAGGGCATGGAAAAATGCCTGTTGTCATGGTCGGAAATGAAACAGGTAAAGCTCAGCAAATTGGTGGAGGTTGGGGTAATTCCCGACAAAGAAAAGTTTGTAGAGGTAAAAGAATCACTGAAACACAGGATTCAAGTGGTTCAATCCCTCATTGAAGATCTTCACCAAGTACAGGAAGATGTCGATGGGCATCGCAACATTCTTGACAAAAGTATCAGAGAGTTGCCTGGTCAACTTCTTGAGGACAATCGTATCTTCCTACCGGCCGCAGAAATATCCCTGATCTTCAAGGAAGCCATCACGAATTTGATCGACAGTTCAGACTTCTCAGAAGCTTCGCTGAACATCATTTGTGATACAAGGCTCACATTGGACAACCTGAAGACGCATCTTGATAGGTGCAAAAAGGTTCACTCATCTGCCATGAGATCGATCACGAGAATTCACACCATTGTGGATTACACCGTTGGTCCAGAGAGAAGTTCGTGCAGGAGACTAGGAGGAAATTTGAAGACTTCCGCCCAATGCAAAGAGGCGTGAAGCGGCCCCTATTCTCCGTGTTAGACATTTCCGGTGCATCCCATTATGCATCTTGTAAATATTTCTCGACATTTTTGAATGTCATTTTGTAAATTGTAATTACACCAAGGCCAAAGATGTAATATTTTCAAAACAAATTACACTTTGACTTTGGTCAAAGTTAGGTGAGATTTCCTAAAATCGCTCACCTAACTCTCCTTAATTTTCTCAATCTCTTTCCTTCTTTTGCTCATCCCTCTTTCTATATAATGTGAGGGATTTTCATTGTAATTTATCTTTTAGCCTTTTGCAACGAAGTGCTGCCCTTTTGTAAGCAAACTTGTGAAACTTTGCGTTCATACTTTGTGAATGAGATTCAATCAATAAAGAAAAGGATTGCAAGCCAAACTTTGCATTGGATTCGATACTTTTGTAAGTTGATTTGATTTGGTAGTGATTAGTTCGAGGAATCTGAAAGACTCTAAGTAGTTGATGTAAACTTTGTGTTACATTCGTTATTTAGATTGCATTGTATTTCTTTTATCATTGGTTGAATGATCTATAAGACTTTGCGCTTATAATCATTCATGCTCTTGCATGTTCTTGTTGGATAATCTACAAGACTTTGTGCTTGTAATTATTCATACTCTTGGATACTTTGTCGAAGGATCTACAAGACTTTGTGCTTGTAATCGTTCGTGCTATTAACACTTTTGTTGGATGATCTACAAGACTTTGTGCTTGTAATCGTTCATGCTGTTTGAAGAATTGTTGCGTCTAAGAAGACTTTGTGCTTCTAACGTAGCAAACGGTACGTTTATGCAGATCCAACATTGATAAAGCTACGGAACGACTTTGTGCCTTCGTGAGCTTTCCCTTTTTAATTTATTTGTTTGTTGTTAATTACTTCTGGTATCTCTATGCTTCGCTTTGATGAGATAGAGATATTGGCATTACTGCTAGTTGTTCGTTTCAAGTTATCAAGAATTCGGAACTTCCAACACGTGAAGCATTGTAAACATCTTCTCTGAAAAAAGAGAGAAGGATGAATGTAACACACCCCCACTCCGTTGAATTTCGTGTACATTTTGTAATTACTTGTGTGATTTACTATTGTTTCTCTTAGCAGTAAGAAGGGCGCCTCCCCTTTTCGAGAGGAGAGATTCATATCTCACATAGCTGTGGCTGAAGTCCAAGTTGTGTAATCTATCGAAGTTGATTACATAATTTTCACCCAACACTTTGCCAAGCTAGGAATGATGTTCCACATTCGAAACAATGGCGTTTAGGGTTTCCAAAGCTCTATAACCAGAGCGAACTTTCCCGTGAGTAATGTTGGATGCAAAGGTTTCAAAAATATGACGATGCAAAGAGAGCTCCCCACAATATTTACTTGAGACCCGATAAAAGGGAGCTTTTCATTATCTCAAACAAAATTAAAGTGACTTACATAGTCCCTATATTGGAATATTTCTCTTTAGACATTTTTAACATTCCATAAAGTCACTTTATTAAAATTTGATTTAATTAATCACTTATATAACCTTTAAAAATTTAATTGAACTTGGCAATAAGTAAGTGATGAAAGAAATGATTCCCTCCACTCCACCATTAGCCTCGGGAATAAAAAGGCTAAGTGGTCATCCAGAAGTGCTCTCAAGAGGGGGACATTACAAGGGACGCCCAGGTGTCCCTCGACTGTCCTAGGGACGGCCGACCGTCCCCTATTTTCCAGCAGCAAAAAAACACAAAAAAAAGTCCAAAAATTAAAAAGGTTTTTTTTATTGCTTTTTTATGAAACCTCCTTGAATAGCCAGTTTATCTTTCAACTCTTGCGTCTCCATTTCCAAGTTTGTCATCACCTTTCTCAACTCTTGGTTTTTGACTTGAACTTGATTACAACTTTCAAACTCTTGAAGTCTTTCCCTCTTTAAAGCTTTCTCCAAAGTTTAATATTACAACCAAATAGCAAGTCTTGACGAATTATAAAATATGGTAGCAAATACACAGAGAACTAAACTATGTTAGCAACACCCTTGAACAATTCACAAGGAAATCTGCTATTATACCACCTGTCTGTAATTTAATTAGTATTCCACTGTGCAATTCTCTAGCACAGATTAAAATTTACTTATGTGTTTATACTTGATTCAATGCAACATGCTACTGATACCAACAAACATAAGGTGTAAAAAATAATGTATGTTACAGTTATGGCTGTTGTTTACATCTTTTATTCTATTTGCGAGGTTTAAATGCTCAAATACATGCCCACAATGCTGTAAATCAGTTTTGAGACCCATTTTATGCTACTAGTTAAGTAGCTGTAGTATTAATTTGTTCGACTCTATAATGCATATGTCAATATGATTGGTGATTACATTTGCAACTTTATCAATGTTATTTGTTATGATTATCATTACTCATATGAATCTGAAATTTCCCTATATTTTTAAAGACTATCTATCTATGTATATAGCCAGCCCCCCGTCCCCAAAAATCCCCTAAGAAAATGCTGTCACCGAAATGCATTCCACCGTTCTGCCATCCCCTCGTACTGGAAACTTGGTGGAACATAGATGAATTAAGATTTCATCTGTTTCCTAAGCATCAATTGTTTTCTGAAAAGATATGTAGATATCCATCATTAAAAATCTGCATACTCTACAACAAATATTCAATCATTGTTTTTGGAGTCAGGAAATACACTGATATTGTCCGCAGAAGTGGAACCCTTGGTCTGCCAGAAATTAGAAAAATTGATATAAACCAGACTTCAGATTGGAAGGCTCCAATTAAAGGCAAATTGAGCAGCAGCTAAAAATATGCAGAACTGAGTTTTGAATTTTATATTGATGACCTGCATAAATACTTATCCTGATAATGAAAGGCCTCACGGCCATCATACTAGAAGCTTTGAGAGTATTTCCACAATTGAGTGAGAATTGAGAACATTCTTGGTGGGCAACTATAATTTTGCATTCTCAACAGCAAGCCATCTTTCAAATGATAGTAGAGGGAAAGCTGTAGATTTACCTTTCTAGACTGCTTTAAGCTTTTAAGTTTTCTAGGACTTCCAAAAATATGGATCATTTATGTTTGATATGATAGTTGAGGGAAATCTGTTGATTGACCTATGTGGGGTGCTCTAAGGCAGCAACAACTGCCCTAGAATTAGGATCAGCTTTCAATTGATTAGTACAATCACCAAAATGTACATATGTGGTGTCCAAAATTGTGAACAACATTGGCATAGGTGTTATACTTGGAAAATTAACAGATAAATTGGTTGCTCCTTTGTTTTGTTTGATAACACCATGAAACTGCTGTACATTGTGACAATCCTGAATCTTCAAATGTGAACATGCAAAAGAAACTCCTTACTCAACAAATAGCACCATCAATGTTTCAAAGCTTGAACCAAGCCTAAAAGTTTTTGAATTGTGCTATATACAACTTTGCCTCGGAGAATGTTTTAGAATGGTATGCTAAAGGGCATCCTCCTTGCTTAACTACCATTCTTACAGCCACGCATAACATTTCTACTTCAACATCAAAATCCTGCTGTATATTTGTGTTGTACCCAAACCAAATTTTTTGCTTCATCAAGGCATTTTGTTTAAAAGAGTCTAAACCTTGCTAAAATGATGTCAAATACAGTTTTTGGGCAATATCAAGCATGGAGTTTTGTTAATGTTTTGTCAGTCAAAGGCAGTATCCATTGATCAAAACTTGAATCAGAAACTCAGAATGAGGTATTTCACGATGGAGGAGCATTTCACGACGACGATTATACTTTTGTATGGTCATTTCAGTGGCTAAGACGAAGATTTCAGTGGTTAATTTTTGAAGATTTATCAAGGAAAAGCAAAATTGTGCCCCTGTAGCCCAGGGGCGCCCTTCTTTTTGAAGGCCTAGATTTTGTGGTAAATGCTCATGAATACAGTCAATCTCTTTAGAATTACTCCAGTTATCCGATGAGCTATCCTGCGAGGCTATTCGAGACTCGTGACTCCGGTAACTGACATCAGAAGTTGAAGATTCTAGAAGTTGCAGTTTGCAGAAGCTTGCCACTTTTTAGCTTTTGCGCCCCTGTAGCTCAAGGGCGCACCTCTTAAAGGGGGGTTGGATCTTGGTATTCTTGATGGTTGATGTATTCGATCTCTTCACGACTAGTTTATCTATCCGACGAGCTATCGAATGCAGTCATCCGAGTCCCAGAGCTCCGGCAATTGGCGTCAGAAGATGAGATTACGAAGAGAGTTCATATCACAGAGCTTCCTCAAATGGTGAAATTGCACCCCTGTAGCTCAGGGGCGCCCTTCAAAATGACCCTTGAGATGATTAAGTTTGCAGATGAGGTCTTCCTAACATCTGTGCTACTCTAGTCTGGTTTCGCAACGTATCAGTTAACCTGTCAGTCCGATATTCTGAAAGATCGTAGCAGGGATTCTACCAGGCACGTAATTTAGCGGGCGGAGAAACATGGGTATATATTGTAACCTATGTAGGCCAGGGGCGCCTAGCCTTTAGGCCTATCAGATGAGGTTATTGACGATCGAAGTGTTCACGGGACTTGTGCGTAATTACTCCATCTATCCAATGAGCCTAGCCATTAGCCTTTTGGATTTGGCAAATGCTCGTACGTGCGAGGTCTTTGGTGAAATACTGAAAAACGAAGACAGCTCAGAAAATGGCCAAGTCTGGTCGTCTATTCCATCTTGGGAAAGGCGTCTTTCTTTTTGAGGTCTTAGAAGCAATTTTCTTGCTTCGTCGCCTCTAGAGACGTCTCTCGTAGGTCCTCCTGGCTACGTGTTGAGACAGACGGTGTTCGAATCAGGCTACCCCAACTCCAAATATCAGAGGTCAAAGTAGGGCATCTGGTTAAGAGTTGCACTTTCGTCAAAATGGTGTTTGTGCCTTTTCAAGCCAGGGGCGCCTTTATTTTTGGGGTCCTTAATGCAGCTTTCAGATGCCTTGCGTATATTCGTTGGATGCAGAATACTCCTAGTCATGCAGTGAGTTTGTTTTCCAGTCAACAGGGTTCACCGTTCGTTGTCAGCAGCCGTTTGAAGCGTCAGATGGCAGTTTGGAGAAATGGTTAAGTCTGGTACCTGAAAATCAATTTAATCAAGGGCCCCTAATTCTTTGAGGTGTTAAATGATGGATTTTGCAGTGATGACTCCTAGCAGAAATTTCTTCCTTGCTCTACAGGCTTCGCAATGAATACACTTGCTTAGTCTCAGCATCGTCTAGTCACCCATAAATCAGTGTCGAAGATGGCCAGTTATAACTTTGTAGTCAGCTACAAAATAGAAAAATAATAAAAAATGTGATATCTTGAGCCTATGAGGACAAATGAGGACTTTTTGAAATCAGTGAAGTTCGCCGGACAAGTCCAAATGCTTTACGTGGTTTTTCAACTAAATAAATAGTATTAAATTTTCAAATTGCATGCCAACATGAAAGGTGGCGATTTTGTCCAATAAACTATTTTTGGCACCCCTTTGTGTTGTAAGATGAAATTCGCATGTGGTTGGCAACTGAATATTATTTTATTATTTTTATTCCAAACTTCGACTCAGTGTCAGTGTAATTGGAAGGGGTCCAATCAGAGGCTTTCTATTTTAGTCATGGTTTTAAATCTTGCAGTCAACAATATGGTGCGAATTCTCTTTATTTAAGCATGGCGCCATCATTAAACAATCATTCAGCTTAAGAAATTCATATTTCTTCAGAGTAGAGGGGAGTTTTCATAGGTTGGGCGAATTTATCATCAGTTTCCAATGGCGATTTCATCAAACAATTCTTTTTGCAGGTTTAAGTTCACATTCATCAGCAAATTTGAAGAACAGGGGGCAATTTTCACAGAAGAACATATAAAAAACGTCTTTTTCCTCTTTGATTCTCAAATTTCTCTCAAAATTCAATTCGCATGTTCCTGAAGTTGGCAAATTTGACAAGTCTGATCATCTAGATCATTTCTATATAGCTTCCTCGAGTTAAATTCATGCGTTTAATTTATCAGGAATTTTTTAACTCCAGAGCATCAGTTCTCGAGTTTCTAATTTTCTTAGCTGAAAACTCTTTGCATAGTCGAGTAGAAGTCAAATTTTCGCATTTCTGACGTTATGGGTTGTCTTAGAATCTTTTTTTGGACAAAACCCATATCTCAAATTTTTCACCGAAACAACTCTTCAATAGGCTATTTTTAGCCTCATTAGGCTATTTTTAGCTTTCCAAAAATCTTGTCAGAACATAGTCGAGTTCACAGTCAACAGGCGAGTTTTTCAAAATGCAGTACACTTAGCTCGAATACAGGACCAAATCAGTCCTTACTCACGACTTCATCAGGATAGTTGAGACGAATCTTCACAAGGTGCTGCCAGAAGCAGTCCTAGATCCAATCAAGATCAGAGATTCGATTATTCAGAACATTCAGCAGTCCGGGTTATTAGAGGCCGCTTCCATACCTATCTCCGTTCATTGTGTTGAGTCCGTGATGTCTTGTATTAAGCATTATAACTCTGCTACTCGTGAGATAGTATTAGTAGATGGACGAGTTATTTGTAGTCTCAAGCCTTTGGACATTGAAAGGAGTTTTGGTATACCTCAGCACCTGAACAGTCTAGTTATTTCTATGGAGCAGTGCGAGCATGCATTTAATGTTGATGTGGACAAGTGCCAGAGTAAAATTGCAGAAAGATGGTTAAAGCAAGCAAAGAATAGATTGCCAAACAATGTGGGTCGTGGTGAGTACAAGGATGAGTACTCGATTCTAATTACACTCCTGAATCATGTCTAAGGTCAATCACATGCAAATGTTTTCCAGCCTTGGATGTATTACATCATTGGTCGCATCATATTTGGGTAGGAGCATTATGACTGGGCATCCTTCATCAGCGATGTTATCCACAAGCAGATCCCCGGTTTCGTAATTGCTCATGAGTTTCACATGTGTTCCTATCTCGTGTACTTGATTGCTTATCAGGGTCAATTCTGAGGACTAAACACCTTGGGCATTCTCAGTGTTCAGAAAGTATCATTATTATGATCAGCTTGAGTTCACTAAGGTTGAACGTCATTTCAAGCGTGTTCACGAGGCTTTTTTGACTTATACAGTGAGAAATTTGGACCAGGAGTTGCACGTTCGTATCTCGGCAGTTGCTAGAGCAGCGATGGATGGTTGGGCGGACTGGTTTATTCAGTTCCCGACATACACTTATATTCGAGTATATGGATTTATAGGAAATCCAGCTATGCTTCCACGTTATCCTTAGGATAAGACAATTTTTATGGAGTTCCTGAGGTAGTTGCATGATGTGCATTGTCATTTGCATCGCACGCATAGACTAGCTGCCAATTTTCCTTTTCAGTTTGGAATATATTGGTGCAAGACAGCAGTTGATGCCAAAGCTGCAGGACAAGAGCTCGAAAGGTATCATCTCAAGTATCTTGTTGAGGCACGTGCCTATGATCTTTGGGGTCATTACACAACTCGCCTTGTTGGACGCGCATATCATAAGCCTTCTATGGAGGATTAGTGGGCAAATTGCGTGGATGACTTCGAGGTTCGCAGACGTAGCTATGGCCGCTTCTCTCTCTCGCAGATTTATGTTTTCTTGTCAGAAGATGTGGGAGGTTTATCAGATGATGAGGGAGAGGTCCTTCCTCAGTTTTTTAGAGAGCAGGTTGACACACAGCCGCTGCCAGCAATTGATTGGTACGCCAAGGAGTACGCAACAGTAAAAGAGAGGTCAAGTAGAGTTATTCAGAACAGTATACTTTACCTCGACAGCAAGAAGACCAGAAGGGTAAGTGCGCCTAGAGCAGAGCCGCTAGTGGTGGAGCCTTCGCTACCTTTCTCGTCAAAACCTAAACAGAAGAAGAGAAGTAACCCTCCTAAGAAAGGTCAAGCGCCAAACAATTCAAAAGGTAAAGCGCTTGCCATTGATACACACACGAGGCTTGACAGATGGCCTATCATAGAGCCAGTTTAGAGGCCAGTTCAGAGTCCGCCAGTGCCTGAGGTTCAGCCTCAAGTTCCTATACTAGTTTCGGAGCAGTCAGCAGTCCCAATTCACATTGAATTGGATTTAGACTCCCCATCTCGCAGTAGTTTTTCTACATATTCACTCTCATCACAACCTCCTGTTGGTAGTACAGATCCTTCCAGTAGCATTAGCCGAGATCAGTCTTGGATTGAAAATCAACTCGGAAGGAAGAGGAGGCAGCCATCCTATGTCCTTAATCATTCAGATTTTGATCAGGTTTACCAAGATGTGCCAAACAAGAGGATGAAGAACATGGTCCACGTGGAGAGGAATAATGACATGGAGATCGTCGTCGAGACTGCTATACCTCCACAAGGGAAGAGCTTGGATGAGTTGGAATCTCAAGACTTTGAGGTTATTATAGTCAACCTTGGTCGTAGCACATGCCAGACTCAGGTTGATCTCCTACAGGTTGCTACAGACAGTGCCAGGGATAGAATGCTGAAGGATGGAGAAGATAAGGCAGCCCTCAAGGCTGAAATCAGACAGCTTTGTCAGTACATTTCTAGCCTTGTACACAGGTCAGATGTCACCGCCACATTGCCCCTGATGCTTGAGCCTCCATTAGAACAAGGTCAACTTAATCATTTGGTTGCATATGGTAAGCGTTTGGAGGAATGGGAGGAGGAGTTCATTGCTAGAGGCCGTTCTATGCTTACAGAGTTATATCAATTACGGTACAATGCACGAGAACTCCGTCTACGTCTCCAGGATGAGGAGCGAGACATGGCAATTAATAGACCCCGGGATGAGATTATTATTGCTCACCTGAGTATGGCATATGAATTAGTCACAGATACAGAGGATAAAGAAGCTATCTACTCTTGGAAAACACAGTTGGTTTTCAAGGCCTAGATAGAGGAGACTATGGCGTCAACATTGGCTGAGAGTAGAGAGCACGTTACTAGTGCACTCCGATTCGTGAGAACCTTGGTTTCTCGCTTACCGTGTCGGTATCAGATTGAGGGTGGTGCGTATGTTGAGCTTACTGATGTTCAGTCAGAGCTCCAAGCACTCATTCATACTATTTTCAGTGGGGAGACCGTTGGATGTAAGATTAATCAGCTTATAGTCATGTCAGTGTTGTTCGATGAAGCAACCAGGAGCAGGGGTGAACTTCAGTCCCAGATTACAGTTGGTGAGGACATGTTGCACAGGCATAGCATTCTTCGACAAAGTATCAGAGCTCCAGATGGTGATGCCGTTAATAATATCGTTGAGGGATTGGTTGCTTGAGATCACAATCATTAAACTTCAGTTCCCACCTCTCAGAATAGACATTACACACAATAGTTAAACTTGGCGTTACCTTCTCAAGTTAACTCGCTGTCTCATCTCATGCATGTTTGTTCTGAGATTAGCTTTATTCACTTGGAGTTTTATTTAGGGTTTACGTTAACTGATGGTAGTGTTCCAGTTAACTTGCTTTCAGTAAGGACGTGCATGCTTGCACAATTGTCCATTTTTAGATTAGATGTTTCGGTTAACTGATGGTAGCTTTCCAGTTAACTGTATAGTTTACTTTATTAGGGTTTAGCAATAAATCTTGCATGCATTGCAAGACTATAGTTGACTCAAGGTGATTTTAGGGTTCCCTACACCTTTTGATGTCTATAAATAAGAGCTTTGCTCATTTGTACATAACTTTTGGAGAGAGAAATATATGCTATGCCTACCTTGCCTGTAATATTGGTCGTTCTGTATCTGTTCATGAGTATTTACTATTGTGATGAATTGTTATGCCACTTGGGTTTCATGCAATTATGATGGTGAATTCTTGCTTTAGTTAGATATAGTGGCTAGTTGATCGTAGATTGTATGCGTGTTTCGTCTATGCAATTTATTGTCCTAGTTGGCTATCCTTCATGTTTGTGTTCAATAAAATCGTTCAGATTGAGCTGATAGATGTGCCACCTTGCCTTCAAGTTGAGAATCTGTTCTTGGTTATCGTGTGATGTGTGTGGAATAAACTTATTCAGATTGAGCCGATAGTTGTGCCACCTTGCCTTCAAGCTGAGAATCTGTACTTAGTTTATCGTATATTGTTGTTTCCAATGAGCCTATTCAGACAAGCAGATAGTTGTGCCACCTTGCCTTCACGTTGTGAGTCCGTACCCGGCTTATCGTCAGATAGTCATTCTTGCTCCGTTTCCTCATGCTCTGAATTCTTGAGGGGATTGGATAGTTTAAGTTACTTAGTTTTGTGAGTTGTAGTTAAGTGAAAGCAGAAAATACTTAGCTGCAACGTATCGAGTTTTCGTGAAAGCCTTGTACCTCTACAACTGAGACAAAAAGACAGGATATAGTTTAGATTACTTTTCCCTTTTCAAACACTTTTGTCAAGCACAATGAGGGAGCTTCCCCTCCTAATTTGAAGAGCACTCATTGCGTAGTGTGCATAGCTGTCCGTACCAACTCGCACTCCAGAGGTGTTAGTTGTTACACCAACAATTTGGAAGGGAAAGAATAAGAACACTTCACAATGAATTAAAACAATTGTTGGAAAGTCCCCTTTGTTTTGAGAAATGGGATATGTGATGATGTACAAGATAAGGAACATGAGAAAAAACACAAACAAATTTTCAGGGAATTATTGAGCTTTGCAACATAGGTCAGCATAGGCCACTTCTCCAATCCTTTTATCCTTTTGGGAAAAACGTGAACAGCTTTGTTAAAGACATGTCTAAATAGGAAATTGGTTCGTGAACAAAACAGACACAAATGTAGCTCAGGTTTTTCATGCAAGATGGGTGTATTAGCTTTAATAGGATGCATTCAGATGCTACTGAACAAAACTAAAATAGCAGAGTAATATGTACAATGGAGCATGTGGCTCATTATCTTGTTCCTCTTGCATATCTAAATTGCTTTTAAAATGCTATTTGTAATTTTGTAGAATGTTGCTCCTAGATAAAGGTGCTCAGTTCCTGCACCATGTTTGATGTTTGAGTTCAAGAAAGGGAGGGATCTCTCATGTACTGTTTATTCCTGTTATTATTTTTAAATTTAGATTTTTCTCATATTACATGAATATTGTAATTATCTGGGAACATGGATTTTTTTTAAAATTGCATGGTTCAATTCTTTCTCTATATCTTCTTTATAGTGAGAAATATATACTGCTGTCATTGGCAGTACTTTTTTGATGTTGTACATAATTCATGAAAGTATAGTATTTTATTGGTAATTTTCTATAGATACTTATGATGTATTCTATATGTGGTATAACTCTAAGGTAACTACCAACTTTATTTAGGCTAGAGATCAAACAGAAATCCTGGAACTAAGGAAAAGGCTAGAAGAACAAATTCATCGTCAAGGAAATCTTGAGAAGAAACTTCGAGCTCTACAGAGTGAGAAAGCAGAAGCATCAGTTTTGAAGGTATAGAATGGATGAAAACAAATTCTGTTAAGAGTTCCACTGATGGAACTCCTTTCTTTATGATTAGCTGATTGGGAAATCGTCTCTCATTTTTCCATTTGTTGCTTATGTTAGTGCATAAGATCATTATATTTGATTTGATTTTCTTCCTTAAGATTTATAGGTTTCTATTCAGGAGTTGTGCCATTGCTATCTAAAAGCTGATAAATCCCTAATGCATTAAATTTACTGTCTCACTTCAAAAGGAAAAATGTCGCGAGGAAATAAAAAACATGAAGAAGAAACTTGAAGAAGAGCAGAAGTGTAAGCAAATACTTGAAGATGAAGTGAACATGCTAAAAGAACAAATTTTACATCTTAGTTGTGATCTTAGTGAGGTAAAAGCTCACAAATTTGTAGTTGTCTTACATTTATACACTTTTCTGAATCCTCCCAAATGGTTTGTTCTTTCAATTTTTGATTTGTCTTTTTCAGCAGAATACAAATAATGTCGAGAAAGGAAATTCTGGGAAATTTTCTATCGGGTCAGAAAGTCCTATGACCTTTCCCAAGTCTAATCAAATCAGAGATTCTATTAGTGGTCAACGAGCCACAATTGCCAAATTATTTGAAGAAGGTACTGAATTTATAAAGTTTTTCTTTTTCTCAGATACATTTTGATGATATCAATCCTTTTTGTTTTACAGTGTTAACCTTTAATTTGAAATTTTTCTTTGGATCATGTTTCTGAAGTTGGATTGGAAAAAATAGTGTCCTATTTGGACCTAGAGGATAAGGATGTACGAATTCATGCCGTGAAGGTTGTGGCAAATCTTGCTGCTGAAGGTATTTCAAAGTGTACTTTTTGTTAGGTTTGTTCTTAAGCCATAAAAAATATAAGACACATTTTTTCTCATAACTATAAACAAATTAAGAAATTTTACTAGTAATAATTAATCAAGATTCAATAACCATGGAGAATTGAGCTCTTCAAATGCTAAAACTGGCTTTATCATTTATAAGAGATTTGGGAATATGACATTGTATAGCATATTCATTAACAATTGTAATACCTATTTTCTCCAAGCTGCATGGATGTGCAAAACATAATCACTATACCGAGTTTGTGTGTATGGTCTTTTAGTTTTTAATGGCAAAGATTAAATTGGGTTTTCTAGTATGAGACCTCTTGTTAGGTGTGTAAAATTATGGTTAGGGATTATGTAAATATAAATTTTGTTAGCATTTTAATTTTGCCCTTTCAAAACAACACAAATGGAACAGCATGTAAGGTGTTGTACCCATATAATTTGTATTTATCATATCAAATATCAAGTCAAATCCTTGTTTTTTGTTCAAACAAACTGTCATATTTCAAAGTCTTGCCCCATTGGCCTGTATCATGTTTTATTGTTTCTTTTTGTATCTCTGCAAATCAACAGATCTGATTTTTAAAATAAATCCATGAAGGAAAAGAATGGTGTTCAATCAAAGTCAAAGTAGATTTCAAATTCAAACGCAACCCTAATTTTGAGTTCAAACCTAATTGAGGGGACACACCTTACTAGAAGAAATATTGCTTTTATTAGAGAAATTTTCCAAGGTAAGAGGTTAGGGGCACATCTCTATGAAGGAAATGACATTCCAAGTCTAAGTCTGAAAATCCTATTGTTAGAGGCATAGCGTAATGTCCCCTTTTTTCGGGAACCATATCTTTGCAGTAGTTAGCTTATTATCTAGTCCCCGTAGGCTAATGGGATGTTTAGGGGGCCCTTTGGAGGGTATTTTGTCGTTCTTCAGCAAGCTTGGGTATCCATTTCAGTGTTCTTCAGCCTAGGACTCAATATATTGATTGGTGAGCCTCTCGAGGTAGTTCTAGATGTTGTCTCCCTTACTATTTTTAGTAAGTCCCTTGGTCTT
The DNA here is from genome assembly GCA_007258455.2 of Sequoia sempervirens. Lineage (NCBI taxonomy): Eukaryota > Viridiplantae > Streptophyta > Pinopsida > Cupressales > Cupressaceae > Sequoia > Sequoia sempervirens. The sequence continues at coordinate 5,886,852 of VDFB02049217.1, read as the reverse complement.
AATGTTCACACTTACTATTTATAGTAAGTTACGCTTGGATCAGTCGTCATCACGTCAGCAGTTGGGAAATGTGGTTGGATCACTCTCAGGGGTTGTTGTCAGATTGTTATTGAGAGTTGGAAATTTAATTATATTATTAAAGTCAAATTATTTTAATAATATTAATTATTAAAGTGACTTTATAATTTAACGTTATAAAGTGGCTTTTAATAAAGTCCTTTATAATTTGGCGTTATAAGGGGATAAAGTAACTTTTTATTAGAATAATATATTTTAAAGCTACTTTATGAGTATTTTATTAAAAGGGGCTTATGTTTCAAAAGTAAATATTATTATTAAAAGCCAATTGCAAAAAGTGGCATTGGGATTTGGAGAAGGAATATTTTATATTTTTTTGAGGTGAAGCAAGCATATTAGTTGTCTTGACACAACTGAACAATGAAAATCTTGACCAGTTTATTGCCTTCTTCAATGAAGGACTTAAAAGATTATGAGATCAAGTATAGCTAAGTTGAGAAACATGTCCCTTTTGTTGTTAGAGAATTGAAAAAATTCAGGCACATGTTGTCTAAAAATAGGATTCAATTGATGGTCCCTCATGCCAGCATGAAAGAATTTTTGTTGAGCAGAGATATTAGTGTAAAAAGTGTTGGGTAGGTCATTAGAGTGATGGAGTATGACATTGATATTAAGATCACAAAGCTTGTGAGAGGCAAGGGGTTTTGTGAACAAATTGTCTCATCATTTGAGACTCATATAGAGGTTGCCCTTGTGTTACAAGAGCACCAAATATCTAACATTGACACTCAGAAAAGTTGGGTGTATGATATCCATAGTTGGAAAACTCGCCCCAAGGAAAAACTCGCCAAGGGAAAAATTGGAGAGTTTTTAAAAACTCGCCAAAAACTCGGAAAAAACTCGGCAAAAAAACTCGGGAAATGAAAAAATTGCTTAATTTTCATTAAAAACACATTTTTTTTGCAAAATTCAATGACAAGATGAATCCAATGAATCCATAAATGAGTACAAAAGTGTTTTCTATTAATTTTGATTGACTTTAATGTAAATTAATTACAAAATCGCATTCTCATGCGGAATCCCGATGGCTAAAAGCCTGAAAGTCTGATACATGAAAACAGTAAAACTAGAACTAGAAGCAAATACTAAAGTTCTAAACAACAACTAAATACAACATGCTAGGCTTTCCTCTTCCCTAGTCTAGCAACAGCTAGGGAAGAAGGGGTGGGTCCTCTAGCCCTGCCACGTGTGCGTGGTGCTAGTGGTGGTGGCTGCGGTGCTACTGCTGCTGGCTCTGGCTCTGGCTCTGGCTCTGGCTGGATCTCATCCAACCCTACATCTCCAACTCCTGATGCACCCACATCCTCCATTGCCTCTCTCTCAAAGTCAAGGATTTCATCTGCACTAAACAATGGAGGCTGCTCCTCTCGCCCTGTCCAATCACTATAAGGATCTATCTCATCTAAGTCAATAGGATCCTGTGATTTTTCTTCAACTCTCTTTATGCGCAACCGAAGGTTGTATTGCACAAAGACCAAGTCATTGAGGCGCTTTTGTGTTAACTTGTTCCTCTTTTTCGTGTGAATGGACTCGAACAAGCTCCAATTGCGCTCACAATTGGATGCACTACAAGGCTGACATAGAATACGGAGGGCAATTTTTTGTAGATTTGGGGTTTTTCCACCCCAATTTTTCCACCAAACATCTGCAAAAAACAAAAAGAAAATTGAAGAGTTAGAAAACAAAGTCAAAGACTCAAAAGTCAAAAGTCAAAACACATTTTATCAAATTCTAAGATGCATGTGAAATAAACTTAAAATTTAAAGACTCTGAATTTTATACCTGGTGGCAGAGTGGTTCTTCCTCTAACAGCCAGCTCTGAAGAAAAGAGATTACCAGTTGCCTCCCTGTATATATCCATCTCCTTGACGATGAGGTCTCTCACTGCAACCTCAAGTTCCATCCTCTGAATGCATGTTGTGAGCCCCTCCATAACCTCTCCATTAGGATCAGAGAAGCTCTCTGAGAAGAGAAAAGAAGGGTTGAGGAAGTACCCTGCTGCATGGATGGGTTGGTGGAGTTGATTGTTCCACCTCCTATCAACAATCTCCCATATGGGATCAAATTTGAGGCTGTCCCCCTTGTAATAACTTTTGATGGCCTCCTTGGCCCTATCCATGGCCTCATAAATGTATCCCATTGGGTTTTCATCCCCATCTACCAAGCGGAGGACTCTAACCAAGGGCTCCGACACCTAGATTAAAAATACAAAAAGATCAAAGTTAGAAATTTATAATGAAAGGCTTAAAGTTAAATTAAAAAACATATATTTATATTGAACTTGAGATTAAAATTAAAATCAAAGTTTGGAAGTTACCTTCACGATCTCTGTAGCTTTTTGTGCAAACAAGGGGTCGAAGACTATTGCAGAAATTCTATCTCCTTCGGCCTTCTTTGAATATGAAGAGTCATTCCATGCTTGACTCACGAACATTTGTCTTAGAGAGCCCAAAGAATCCAAAATGCTTTGCAACGTTAGGAAAATTGTTGCAAACCTTGTGGCACCCGATCTCACCAACTCCTTCCCTTGCGTATGCTCTCTCATCAAACTAAGAACCCAAGGGTGATTGTAGATATATTTTGTGATGCTCCTTGCATCATCTACAATCGGTGCCACCCAAACAAGTTTGCCTATGTCCTCCAAAAGAAGGTCAAGGCAATGAGCCGCACAAGGTGACCAAAAGAGTGATGGATGTCTACTCTCAAGCATCCTTCCAGCTGCCACATACGCTGCTGCATTATCTGTGATGACTTGCACCACATTAGCAATCCCCACCTCCATCACAACTTCTTCCAACAACGTACACAATGTATCTGCAGTTTTTATCTTGTTGGAAGCATCCACCGACTTCCAAAACACAACTTCACCTTTGGAAGCAACCAAAAAATTAAGGATGGTGCGGTTTCTCCCATCCGTCCACCCATCAGAAAGAATTGAGCAGCCAAATTTTTTCCATTTATTTTTTTGCTCTTCCACCACATGCATTGCCCTTTCGGTTGCATTTGTGAGCAACCTACAAGTACAAAGTAAAATAATTAAATAAGTACAAAATTGTAAGTTATAAACAAAAAATAGCTTGAATTCAACATAAATAATAAATTAATTTAAATTTTAAATGAAAGAACATAAAATTTAAGTTGATTTGTCACTTACTTCCCACTCAAATCTTTGCGAGAAGGTGGCTTGAAGCCTTTTCCCGCAACTGTCAATGAAGTGACCATATTGTGCCAATAGGGACTATTCGCTACATTGAATGGTATGTTATTGAAATACCAAAAATCAGCACATGCCATGGTAGCATGTTCATGCACCTCCTTGTTCCACCCTGTAGCCTCCAATGATACCTGTGCTCCTGGTGTGTTTCTTGGCACAAAAAAACTCTGTGGGTTGCGTGAAGATGAAGGTGGTGGTGGCATTGGCACTCTAGTCGAACTAGAGGACAAGGGGGGCCTAGAGGATGCTGTGGCTGTGGCTGTGGTGGTTGTGCCATGAGTGCGAATCCGTGGACCACGAAGAGAGCCCACAATGCCAACAATATCTGGCTCTGCATCCTCATCTGACTCTATCTCCATGTGCTCGGCCTCGTGCTCCTGAGTCCCATGGGCATGCGCATGTCCACTGGCTATGGCTGCTGCTATGGCTTTTTTAGCCCTCTCCTTTTGCATTTTTTTTTCCTCAGCAAGTGAAAGTAGGGCAAGCATCTCTCTTCTAATCTCTTCTTTGGGCTTCTCACAAACCTTGGCATCACGCTGAGGAATGCCTGCTAGATGGTATTTGAGGCGATTTATGCCTCCATGATATGTTTTTTTGCATTCACCACAAACAACTGTTCCAGGCACTGGCCCTCTGACACCATATTTCCATGTAGGGTCTCTAGCCCCTGCAGGACGAGTGCCTGGAACCCATGATGATGCTGTGTGAGGGGTGGAAGTTGATGGGGTGGGGGCGGAACCTGATGCTGAGCCTGAACCAGAGCCAGAAGCCATTATAGTGTGTAATGTGTATTCACTGATCAATGATCAATCTACACATTCAAAAAATAAGCACAACATATTAGTTTTTTAATATAAAAAAAATTTAAAAACAACCTAAAATCATTAAAACTTAAAAAATCTAAAGCTAAATTCCATTTAAATTGATACAAATGTGCTTAAATGAATTATCAATTAACATTATTAACTAATCTTATCATTCTACACAAAAAATGAACCTAGGTCTGAAAATTTCAAAAAATAGTGAAAAAAATGAAAAAAATCAGCAAAAATCAACAAAAGATTGTGATGAATTTTGTTTTTTGGATTCTAAATGCAAAAAAATTGTTTCTTTGTGCTCTATCATGTCTTTTTTTCAATTTGGAATGAGTATTTTGCAAGAACAATGAAAGAAAATGATTAATCAAAAACAAAAAACAAAAACAGAAACCCTACCTTTGAATCGAATTTCTCTTCAAAATCCACACAAAATGGCGTTTGAATCTTCTCTCCTCGATGGAAAATCGTTGGAAATGATATCTCCTTGCTTGGGGGGGGGTTTCAGCTCCTCACACAAAGTATCAATTGATTTGAAATGAAATGAAGAAGATAAAAGACGTTTTGTGCTTTATCCCTGCGCGCGCGAGTTTTTGGCGAGTACTCGCCATAAAAACTTGCGAGTTTTTGGAAAAAACTCGAAAAAACTCGAAAAAAACGTGTTTTTAAGTTTGGCGAGTTAAACTTTGAAAAACTCGTTTTTGAAAAAAACTCGCGAGTTTTTAAAAACTCGCTGAGTTCTCTGCGGGTTTTCCAACTATGATGATATGACTACCTTTTTGCAGTAAGGTAGGTATCCTCCAAGGTTGGATAGGACCAAAAGAAGACACTTCGGACTGCAATCCATCCCCTATGTCTTATGTAATGCCCCCAATTTCACGAGCATCAGAGTTTGGTGGATTTAGCCTATTCTTGGCCCTCGTAGGCTAATATGTCTGGTTAGAGGGTCCTTTTGGCAGTGATCAGTGGTTTTTCTCCTTCAGTGCCTTGTGGGGGTTCAAGCTTAGCCTTTGGTTGACTCAGTTTCACATACTTACTATTTATAGAAGTCACTGTTTTGGGTTTCTATTTTTAGACAGGCATCCGATCACATGGGGAACAGGGTGAGTCGACTCTTGGTTCAGACGAAATAGCAATCGGACAAGTATTTCAAGAGATATTAAAGTTTAAGTGACTTAAGTGATTTGTTTAAATATTTTTAATGTTATTATAAAATTATAAAGTAACTTTATAATAATAAAAAGTCACTTTAATATTTTAAAGTGGAAATATATCTTTTATCCCACATTGGCCAGGAAGGTGTGTGAGCCCTCCAGGAAAAGTATAAAAAGACATGAATATCTTCTTGGCCTTTGTACCATGCTTCTTCCATTGTGTCTTCTCGTTCTCATTGGAAGGCTCGGGGACTTCGCTCTCCACGAACTCAATAATCTCATTTTCTTCCAATGCAATTAGAACTCTAAACTTCCAAGATGTGAAGTTAGAGGCACCTTCAAGTCTATCTTCAACCTTGAGCCCGCTCACCATTTTCGAAGATAGGATAAACACACTAAGATGAGAACAAGAGAGGAAGAGCACGCTGCTTAGAGAAATCTGATCACGATCTTGCTTAAACCTACTCGGATACCATTTTAGTTTTAGGATCAGAAATTAAATAAGAAGATTTAGAACACTTTAAACAATTTGACACAGCATATACCCTAGGAAAACCCTCCAACTTGAGGGAGAAAAACCCAGCAACAATATATCTCTTATATATTGAATAACAAACAACAATTCACTTTTACAAAGAGGCCAAATACAAGGCCGAATTACATCACCACACTTGATGCAATCTCAAGAGAGATAATATAGAACTCCTTCAATAATATCAATCTCTATGAAGATAAATATTGAACTCAATATCGAACTCCTTGCTGTAGATGAATTCGCACTTCTTGACAAACTTGCACTTCACTTGAAATCGGATCTGAATGAATAATAATAATGAAGTAAAGAAGAGCGCCTTCTTTATATACACATCGATGGGATATGTCTCCAATAAACGCGTCTCTTCTAAATGCAAGGTCAGCCTTCATTGAAGAGTTGTGTCTGACACAAAAGGTGGCGAACATTAAGGAGAAGTCGGCCCACATAAAATAATTACTATTTAATATTAAGTGAAGCGCCTCTTCACCAACAAATATCTCCAATAAATAAATAGCCATTAGGCTATATTTAATTTATTGCCTTATGAAATTGCGGCTGGAAGTAGAGTCCCGCGGTTGAACATCAACATCTAAGACTCACCTTGTGTAGAGGCACATTTCCATGCTTTGAAAAAAATTGACTACTTTGATTGTTTTTCTCGTTTTTGAAAGAAAATGCTAAATAAATTTATATAAAATAATGCAACATCGGAAATGATAGAATCTATTGAAAATGTTGATGCCAGTCTATTTAACAATCTTCTAGAATGATTACAAATGAGATCCAATAACATGCAATTAAAAAGGCAACAGTATTTTGATGAAAACCTGATTATTGCAGCAAGCTGAAAGAAACTCTGTGAATGTTCTGTGATAACTTCTGAATGAAGATATCCCTCTGAATGCAATAGATCAGCTGATATTTCACAGCCTCTGAACTGCAACACTGAAGATGGCTCGTTCTCCAATGCCTGTAGACAACTGAAACCCTCGGCTTCATTCTCCAGAAGAAGACTTGATCAGGTGGACACTGGCATGGGAAGCTGGAAACACGGTATGCCGGACTTTGGGATGCTCAATTAGGTTTCATTTAAATAGAATTGAACTTTTCTTTTTCATTTTCAATAGTTTTGAAACTTTTAATTATAAAATGCAATTAAAAATTGGCCTTCAATGATAAGCGACCCCTTGGCCAAAAATCCTTAAAGTTATAATATTTAAATAATTATAACTTATAACCTCGCTCAAAATTAATATTTAATTAAATCAATTAAATGTGTATCTTCCCTCAATATATGCGATGCGACCGATGCAGAAGGCGACAAAGAAGGAAGTGATTACGCATTGACCCGGACCATCTTGCTAAAAATGGCAAGGGGTGCTCTGTTGATGCCAAATCTTGCTAAAATAGCAGAGTGGGGGCGAAAAGACATCAGACCCGAGGCGAAAGCCAAATTTGGTAAGTCGACAATCAAAGGGAAGCCAAGCCCAAGCTCCATCAAAGGACCTCTGACAATGCATATTAGCCCTCACGAGGGGCTAAGGAATAGGCTAAACCAGCGAACTCGATGCTTTCGCAAAGGTGGGACATTCTGATCAGCCCTCCTGACGTGCTTGTCCTCAAGCAATCTTTACTGCAAAGAAACCCAACTCCTCAGAAGACCCAAAAATAAGAACTGTGAAATGTCCCACACATCTCTAACTGTCTCCTGTAGCATCAACAAAAACACAACTGCGCAAGCTATCCCTGGATCCCAAACCCATAGTGAAAGTCTGTCGTGTCTGTCATCCTCAGGCTGCCACTGCGCTCTACTGCCTCCAACTTCACCATGTTGTGAGTGGTGAAGTAACCCAATGGGACCCATCCAATACTCAGTGCCAAAACTGTCACCACCTGGATCCCAATACAATCTGAATTCACATCCATCTGTCATGCGGAGATAAGAACTTCTTGAAGCATCTGCTACACTGAATCTCTCCCTGTCTACTAAATCCTCGTGGATGTGATTATTGACCAAGCCAACATGCCAACTGACACCATAGTCATCCTGTAACCATGGACCCAAAAGAAAACTTTCTGACATAGAAGTCGCAAACCCTGTTGGATACATATCAGCATGATGTAAAACTGACAGCTGTCCCTGCAAGTAATCCCCCGCAAACAGCTGAGTCGGACGCTTGCAGCCGCTAATCCCATCTTCTAAAGATGGTGAATACCCATCCCACAACGGATGGTATAACTCCGGGGCCAATCCACACCGATGCATCATCAAATCCTCCGTGTGTGGACCAAAGGAGAAGTGATAAACACTCCTCACTATGCAATCAAGATAAAATGCTCCCACCTCTATCAATGGCTGACCATCATAGTCCTGGGGAAACAAATTAGCATAAGTACAAATCTCCATACTGGATGATGCCCCTCATATCTCCTGTGACGACGATGAAGTAGTGACGTGATCTATCACACAACTCTCGGAAAAATCAACTATCTCATCACAAGAGCTCTCAACCAAAACACTCATCCCAGCTGAATTGACTGCACCAATATCTGCGATAGATGTAACCACATCCTCACTACAACTCGTGGATATAAGATCCTCATCAACTGCCTCTGTATATAACTGTACTGTATCTGCAGCTGGTGGAGACTGTGTCAAACTCAACTCCACGGTAAGCTCCTCCAACCGTGACTGTGACTCTTGAAGGGCCAACTGAGCACTCTCCAACGAGTCCATAGTCAACTCAAGCTCATGAGTGAGCTCATCGACCTGCTCCTCCTTCCTCTGCAATGCATCATAACAAATGCAATCCCACTTGAGAAGAAAATCCCTGTCTGCAAGTAGTTTTAAGTAATTTTGTTTCATCATTCCAATTGCTTCTCGAAGTGCATGTATCTCTGCAAGGGAAAAACCACTATCACCGTGCTCATCTATCAAAGGAGTACTCCAACCATAGGTAGCTAACATCTGACGAGCAACATCAAAATGCTCAATGGTTGTGGCAATCATATTGTCATTCACTTTTAGTTGCCCAACCAAATGATGAGGACTCTGTAGCTCATGACCCCCATACAAGTTATCCAGTTCACAATCTGCACTATGATATGAGGCTGATTCGTCATCACTCACTACATGATAAGCAGCATCATGTGTGCTTTCATCCATGCACACCTCAACATCTAAGGTACTGCTGCTATGTACCTCAAAGGATGGCTCAACTGATAAGGTAGAAGTTGCTGGTATGACAATATCTTCACACACTTCCACTCCCAAAGTAACTACATGCCCATCCAAAGCACGATCCTGGGATTCCATATCAACATATGAATCTTCTAGCTTGTTTTCATAGGTCTGTTCTGGAAAATCAGACTCACCATGACATGAATCCTCCACATACAATGCTTCATTAGTACCCAATTCCTGAGTACTTTCATGTGATAATTCAATAGGATCATTTTGCACATGTGAAAACACTGCTATCTCATGCTCATGCAAAGTTTCATCATCGCTGTCATGAAAATCAGAAGTCTATTGTAGAAACTTTTTGAGTCACCTCTTGCAAGGATGATGTAGATAAATCATTAACCAAAGCTGTTCTAGTGTCTTCTTGAATCAAATCAGCATGTCTATCAAATTCATCATATAAATTTCTGCATACCTCATCGGAACTTGAAGACACCACATCATTCTCATGAAGAATTGTATCAATCACATGTGAAGATCCTCTATCCAATTCGTGTGTAAACAATTCGTGGGCTATAGTGTGATACTCCTTCCTTGCTTGCTCAGTTTTGTGGGAAAGACTCGGGTGCAATTCCATGTAACTCTTGAATGAACAGTTCTTCTTAACACGTTGAGGAAGAGTGTTATATTCCTCGAACATGCTAATCACTACCTCTTCTCTGTTTTGTGGTGTTGGAACTTTGCTAGTAGGAAGTGAAATAGATCCTTTAGGCTGTCCCAACTTTGAAAGCGACTGCTCTAAACGCAACAACTCTCGATTGAGCTTGTATTGAGATTGTTCAAGCTCTTTCAATGCTTGTTTATTGTTGATCAATGTTGTCATGATGCCCATTTTCGCTGTTCAAACTGACTTGTGCAACTGCTATTTTTTCCACCGGATGAATGTGATGAAAGTAACCTACTGACTTTTTACTGTGAAGGGCCTTGCCCGATCTTGAGGTAAATTTTCAGTTTAGACATTTCGTCAAACAAGTAGCATGCATCCAATCCCCTTGTGTAAACTGATTACAAACAGTATTTCCAAAGATGATAACTTTCAATTTACAATGTGTCACAATAAGCATGACTTTCCACTATAAGCCAAAACAATGCAAATTGATTGGCAATGCAATTTGTCAATACTTTCAGAATGTCAGTATATTCAAATTCATATCAGAATTTATAGTAAATCAGGAACCTGGGACGTATTGTTGATTGCAACGATGAACTCAACCCGTGAATCCTCTGGTGACTATGAATGCACTAGATTCAGCTGGTTGAACGCAGTGATGAAGAATTGACAATAAATCAAAATTCATTCAACTCCTTTCAACATCGAATTCCTTACACCCTGCTGGCAGTGGCTATGATGATTTGTGAAGTTCGTCCCATTGTCTTATTCAAAATTTTGTCTTATTTGCTACATCTATAAAATTACCTCTTCTATATTATCTCCTGTCTGCGTCAAAATTGTCTTTTAAAGATTGACTTTTTCACTTGGAATTAAAAATACGCTGCCTAAGCAGCTCCCGTGCCTGGACGTCTTCAAGCTTATTTGTCTTTTACTGGACTTGTCTTTATCTTCAGGCTCAATTTATTTTATTTTATTTTTAAATCAAGCCTCAGTTTTATCTTTATTCGCCATCACTTGTTCTGCAAAGCTCCCGATTTATGATGTCGGCCTCAAGTAATATCGATGGCTTGTTTGCTTTCCACACCTTTGTCTTACTTGTCTTGTCTCGTATGCCACGTGGGAATCAGAAGAAAAAAAATTCGCCTTTATCTGTGTTTTTGATTTGTTTGTTTTATCCGCCTTCTTGAGTCTATACACGGCTCCTCAAATGCTCTGTCTTTTGTTGGATTCGTCTTTCTGCTATCTTGTCTCATTATGGGCCACGTCACCTTTACCCAGCTCGTATTTCTCTCTTTCCTTGAAATGTTGAAGCCGTCTCATTTATCCTTCTATTATAAGTGATTCTAAAGATTTAAGTGTGCCACGGATCTTAAAGAGAAATACGATAGACTAAATTACAATCTGAAGTTTAATTTTTAATCTCCACGTCATCCAGAAAGACGTCTTCTCCAAGCGATGACTTCTTGTCTCTTCTAAGCTGCTCCCGACAGGAGGATGTCATATATTTTTTTCTTTGTCTTATCTCATGACGATTCGACTGATTACATCCACCTTAACCACGATACATATCATATTTCCCTTATGCGTCCTTTTGTCAAACGCAATTATAATATGTGTCCTCTTTTTGTGTCGCCTTCACATAGGAAAATCTGTTACTCTTTATTCTGCCTGGAGCAGGTTACGAATACAAAATCCCTCCAACGATAATATCAGAGAATACAATGATGCAATTTAGGAGTGCCCAGGTCGAATTCTAGTGTGACACCGAGGAGACTTATTCCCTCGACAGCTTGATTCACATTAATCAACACCAAAATATTGTTAAATTGCAATATTGACGGAAGAGATAGATAGAATATGCGGCTCCAAAGGCAACAGTTCAAAATGTTTTACGGCACTTAATCGCACGGCTGAGGAAAAAAAAAAAAACTAAATATTTCCTTCAAGTAATAATATCAATTTTTCCTCAAACATTCGATCAATCAATCCAGCCAGGGCACACTGTTGAATATCTCATCTAATATATTCTCAACAACCCCTGAATTTAATCTCCACACCCTAATTTCTGTGATTTCCTTTGCTCATTAAAAAAAAAACTCAACACAGGATGGCAGGAAACCGCTCTGATACCACTGTAGAAACCCTTGTTTCCTCTGATTCTGAAAACTGATTGCTTTGATTGTTTTTTCTCGTTTTTTTTTTAAAGAAAATGCTGAATAAATTTATATAAAATAATGCAACACCAAAAATGATAGAATCTATTGAAAATGTTGATGC
>VDFB02049217.1:5821054-5874822 GCA_007258455.2 Sequoia sempervirens | reverse complement strand
TTTCTCATTTGAAGTCTTAATGCATAAATTTGTAATTCTGCAAAGTTGATTTAATTCAAGCATTCAATACTGCATATAGTCTAGATCCGTTTACAGATCACTTCTCCAAACATGAATCAAACAACTTAATTTACACATATGTTCTCCCTCATTACTACATATGTACAATGGATACTTAGCTCTCTAGTTTACAAAAAATATTCTCTCTCTATCAATCACTAGAAACACTCTCTTCTTCAAAAGTAGACATGTAGTTTTATAAGAAAAAATTATTGCACAAGGTTGTGGGTATTCTTATTTTACAAGTAAAAATACAATTAAAATCCTACTATTGAACACTCCATCTCATCCATTTATACATGTAAATAAATATCTTACACAAGTAAATAAATAATATTCTAACACTTTCCATCCCATTATGATATTTATTTTATAGCTTTATGGATCAAATCTACCTAGATATACCTAGATTCTAAATTATAGATATATATGTGTAATGTTCAACACTAATGTACATGTATATTGATCTATGGAATAACTAGGTCTATATACATTTTTCTAGTGAAATGATAACATAAGGCATAAAACTAGTTTTAGATTAACTTAGTTCAAGCATATCAATGATTTCATGCAAGAATGGGTTTTCTTAGATTGAAAGAAACACTTTATATCCATAAAATATATCAATATATACCTTTAATATATGTATGATTTTTAAAAAAACATAAACATGTATCTCCCAAAAAATATTACTTAATAAGATTTATTGTTAAAAAAATTGCATACACAATATAAATACCTACAATGGTTTTAATATTCCCTTCCTTTTTGACATGTCTAGCTTAATCTAAATAAAAACTCATAGATGGAAAAGGAAATCACATGATATCATGACATTTGGAAAATGCAAAAATCCCTTAGAAATAAGGGAGGAAGAGCACAACTAAAGGTTTATTGTGAGATTCCAAATGTTAAAAATAAAAAATAATGATAAATTTCACTCCTTTGTATTTAAAAATTATTGTGTTTTGAGGTATTAATCATAGTATCAAGTGAGCAAACAAAGCATGAACATGAAAAATATATAGGCTACATAGGATATATTTAAATAAAAGATCAATATTTGAAGACAAAGAAGACATGAACACATTGAATAAGAGCATAGTTACAAAAAATAAAATAATATAGACAAGAAATTAGAACATATACTTCTAAAATTTGAGGGGGTCAATTAATGGAAACGCACTAAATTTGATATTATCAAAGAACAAGATACCACATTATGATTGAATATGGTTTATGGGGTTTATTGCATCATGATCTATATATTTTTAGCATATTATTTATAGGTTGATGAAGTAAAAACCTAGAATATGAATAGAATCATGGAGATAACATGAATCCCTAGTTATGATTGTCTTAGATCAGGGATAAGGTCATGGAATGAGACACATAAAGACATAAAAGGTATATTTTGAAAGATGGAAAACATAAGATTTGATATATAAAGTCTATTTGAAAGTTAGTTAGTGTGTACTTAGGATGAAATTTAAAAATTGAATCAAATATACACTAGTAAACTAGCATAGATCAAATTTTCACACTTGTGAATTCAACCCAATAATGAAATCTAATAAATTGAGAATAGGAAAATATCCTATTAATTACCACTAGATAAATGGAACCACTAGATGTTTCATTTAAATTATTACCCCAATACCAATTTTCCTTTCAATATCATAATATATAAGAGAAGTATGATCTATAAAATTTTCTCTATGAATAAAGGTGAGATTAAAGGATGGATTTTTTATATAATCTTTGGAAAACTTGCATTTTGTTTCTTGTGGTATTTATATTCTTTGTAAAACTTGTCTCCCTTTAGTTTTCCATGTACCTTTATAATTATATCATCACATATTATTCCATTCATAGGTAGTTTTATATATACCTTACCTTTCTCTTCACTATATGTATCACATGATGTGCTAGATGTATATTTTTTCTCATACAAATATGCTCTCTATTTCATGAAACTTGGTATAATAATCCATGTTATCACCTAGACATGCACCCTATGCAAAGTTGTAGACTAAGATTTCTAGTGAAACATTGGATCACTCCAAGGTTGTGGGTCACCTGAGATTGGAGTGAACCTCCAGAGAAGGCTGGCTTCCTTTGTGTTATCACCTAAACTACTGATTCTTTGATGGTAAAGGGAGAAGGAAAATTCATAAAAATGGAACTAAACTTATGGTGATACACTGTATTAATAAGAAATCATGAAACAGACACAGGAAGAACATACACTTGAAAGCCTGATTGCTATTTTCAAAGCATCTTCTTTCGGACTTAATGCTTTAGTCCTAACAGGTTCGGCCTACATACACATCTTGGGAAGGAAAGATTAATTTCACAACCTTAAGACATAAGTGCAGAATTATAAAACATAGTTAAAGACTTGCATGTTCAAAAGAAAGATACAGAAATGAGAATCCATACAAACATGAACACAAACTTCCAAGGTAAACTCTGTGTTGTATTCAGGATTCCAGTTGAGTTACAGAAAAACATACATTAATTGAGAAAGGATTGATTAAAAAATCACTAACTCTTCAAAGTGTGTAATCAGAACTATTTACAAAAAGGAAAAAATGCCTTATATACAGACTGTATCGGCCCCTTAGGGCTTACAAAAAATATCCTGCCAGAAAAATTGCCCCTTAGATTTTTTTATTGAATTTCGAGCTGCACCCTGCGTGTCCATGTTGGTGTCAAAAATTGCCTTCAAGGGACTCCCTTCTTGAACATCCTGCAACCACCACATTCACTTTTGTTGCTCGTGTCGATCTTCGAACCTCCTTGTCGAGCGCCTCCAATGCTTCTAAGCTCAAAAAAGATACATGTTGCTTTTCATTTCGTTGGTGTTCTTCAGACTGCCACGGCTCTCTTTCAGATCCCTCTGGTCGGTCGAGTGAACTCCACACAGGTTGTTTGGGCGGTCAAAACTCCTTTGATCGAAATTGCATCTCGGCGAGACACTGGAAGTGTCTCACTGCTGTGATTATGTGTCTTTGCAGCTATCGGCATATCATAGAACAGTCGGTGAGAGCTCATGGTGAACTCATTTCATTTACCTCGAGCTCACTCTTCTCCTCCGAGCTTGAGCTCCTTCGGCTTTCGGTGAGACCTTACCAGGTCAACAAAACATCCTGTCGAGGCCTCTCTTCTATTCGCTGAGACTGCATCAAGTCGAGAAAACATCTTACCAAATGTAAGGCCTCTTTTCTGAGTCTCCCCGAATGCATTTTACTCTGTCGGGCCCCACATTTCCTTCGGTGTGAGTTTATTGATGTCACCCCAAGACATTTTATTCCGCTGAGCTCTTTACTTCCTTAGGCAAGACTGTGACAAGTCGGGAAGATTTCATAGCGAAGTCCAATAGTCATACCGATTCCTGCTCCCATCGCCAAGACACCCACACTTCACCGAGACCTCTTGTAGAATTTCCTCTCCTTTGGCAAACTTTTCATTCAGCAAGACACCCGGCGAGATATTGGCCTGTCGGCCAGACTTCCCTCCGGGCTCCTTAGCTCTTGGTGATGAGCTACTTTCTTTTGGTCGGGGAGACATCGCTACTTCGGTATAACCTTAGGCCGATGCCAACTGTTCTCGACGAAACCTTTTCGCTGTCGGTGGGACTCCTGCCGAAGGCAACCACATCGAGACCACCTTTTCTTCTTTCGGCAAGACCATCTTCACTCGCCGAGACCACATGCCGATCCCTTCGCCCTTTGTCGAGCTCTGATGTCGGCGAGACATGACGAGTCGAGGAGACCCTATCTTTAGTGATGCCACTTTCCTGTCAGGGAGACATAACCTTTTCACTATGACCCTTCACCGAAGCCTTAAACTCTTGCCGCTATGTTCCATTCAACCTCCGATCAGTGAGACAAAGCAATTTTGTTGTGACCACATACCGACGGTATAATTTATGCCGATATAATCTTTTTTCTGTCGCCGAAACAAAAGAGAATGTCTGGTGCAGGAGCACCTTCACATCACCATGTTTTTCTTTTGTAGATGATTCCATTTTCCATTTGTAGAATTCATTTCAAGAGTCATTTGATAAGTATTTGGCAGAAAATGTAATAGTGTCAACAAAAATGTCAAATTTGCAAAAAAATGTAAAAAGTTGCATTAAGCAACAATTAATTGTTAAGAGGTCATTAGAGATTAATCTAGTAGGAAGTTGAAAACAGTTAGAAACTGATGTAAATTCCTTTAAAAAGGATTTTGAATTCCTTTTGTGGTCGTTGGTGATTGATACCTTGAAGAAAATAATGAAAAAACTTTGTTTTTATGCACATTTTCCAGAAAATTGACTGTTTCAGGCTTATATATGGATTTGTACGGACTTTAAAACGTGTAAGAATGATTTTGAAAGTTGATATTGTCAGTCACCTTCCAAATATTTCTTGTTTCATGCATTTTAGTTAAGAATTGTTCAAGATATAGTCATTTTTCTCAAAACTGTCTAAAACCCTTGCTAGGGTAACAATTTTCAGTAAAAATCGTTTTTCTCCAAATTTAACTGTTGGATGTTTCTAAAAATTGGATAAAATGTCCATAAGAAGGTTCTCTAAATTCTCACTAGAGATATTGGATTAATTAATTGAATTATGAAATTTATAGGTGACTGTTTGAATGCATATATGCCTATTTAGGCCTAATTAGTAGCAAAGAAGTCCGGACAGCAAGCCTGTGTTCCAAAATAAGTGTACCTACAAATGAGATATGTTTTTAATGGCTGAAATGGGTGCTCAAAAATGTATTTATTTTTTTGAGATTGAATCTGGTTTGAAAATTACACCCGATTTAGTGGTTTGATTCCCTTCAAGCAAAATTTGGGTTTTTGGTGCAAGCAATTTGTAAATCTGATAAAACAGAGGAATAATATTGTGTAATTGGTTTATTTTTGTCAAAATGATGATTTTGAAGATGTATGAGGGTCTATTTTTATTTTTATAAATGGTTAGATTCAAATTTGAAGAGTTGGGGGGTGTTGTCATAATAGTGGTTTACAATTCCTGAGAGGAACGAATTTTAGCTGAAATCACATATTTTTTGAAAATATAATGATTTAAGCCTTAAAAAGTTCCATTTTAAGGATTCCAATTGAAGAGGGTTTGATCAAATCACCTTAGATCAAACCCCCTTGGATAGAACATCGCTAGTTTTAAACCATACCTATAAATACGTCTCCTTTACACCTATCAAAATGCTGATAAAAAATCACTTTTGATTTAGCGTTTGGGGGATCAAATGAATTCATTGAAATTTGTTTCAAATGATTGTGGTATTCCTGAACAAACTATCAATGAATATAATTTTAATATATTTTAGTTTTGTTATGTATTTGTATTTTTAGTTTTATTAAACATAGGTTTTTCATCGAAAATGAAGGTCTTTGTTCTACATGTGGAAAAATAGCATATTATCAATTTATTTTTTGAAAAATATGAGTGCACCAGATATTGAAGTCCTTGATCCAACAAAAATAAATAAATTAAAATTTGACATATACAAAAAAAGTTACGCATTATACGGTCGCGCTGTGTCTGAATTGTAATTTGTTTGACTTTGAAAGTTGATTAAGGAAAAAGTATTCAATAAAAACTACCTAACCAAGTGGAAGAACTAGATATCAGAGTTACAAATCTAAATTTGAAAAGGTGATTTATCCCTTCATGGAAAAAAATTTATGTATGTTATACGATTGTGTGTCACTTTTTAAAAATGTTGTTGTTTTAAAGAAAAATCAATTTTCATAGGGAGATGAAAAAGAAGTGCAATTTGGTTAAAAATTTTGAAAAAAATATTTTTGAATCTACAGAACAAAATTTGATGAGACTCTAGTTTGCACCATCTTCAAATTCCTCCACAGTTTAGCAGCTATGGAATTGCACAGATGTGATGATTTAGTTGTCATAATTTAGGTATCGGTTTGTAGTATAAGCCACTAATATGGGATCACCACAGGCTTTATGTATGAAGAAATTCAAAAGTGAAGTGATTTTGTAAAGGTTGAATGAGAATTATTTCGTATTTTGTTTCTTCCTGCCTCTACATCCAATGTCCTGCAAATGGGTGGGAGATGGAATAATTGTTGTGACATCAAATAAGTCTTGCCAATATGATATTTCCATCACCAATTGGCAAGACACAAAACGCTCAATGAAACAACATGCCGATAGGGATTACCTACGCCGATGAAGCACCTCATGAGTTAGTCGGTGAGACAGATCATTCGGTAAGACCTCTCATGGTGAACACTCATGTTGATAGATCCTTCCACATGTGGACCACATGATGTCATGCGAAAGCCTGTATGTAAAAACAAATCGTTATGACATCAAATATGTCTTGCCAAACACAGACATTTCAAAAATGGATCGGGGGGACCCTGCCATTCTCACGCTGATATGTTCCCTGGTTTGAAGCATTCAGACCTAATGGAACCCCTGTCACATGATATTCTACCTGATTGAGCCTGAGGGTAAAAATTAGGTAACATTTCTGGCAACCTTTGCTGGATGTTTTCCTGCTAAACATGAAGACCAGTAGTCTAGGCTTATCCATTGGGCATGGAATCGTTAGAAGGATCAAAAAATAAAAATATCAGTTTTGCTGTTGGCCGCAACTTGCTTGAGATCCACATGACACAATAGGTTGCCAGAAGTAAAACAAAACAGAGGAAAACGAAAGAGAAAATACTATGCCAGCACAACACCTAGGAAATAGAAAATAATTAGCCTGAAGCGTAGAAGCACTTATTGAAAACATAAACCTAAACTAATATATACAAAAAGGAACCCCATCAGATTTGAAAAAAGGGTTTAAGGTGTATCCCATTGACTGGGATAGGAAGTACTTCCCCATCTGTTGTAGCCAGCTGATAAGCATTGTGCTCCTTACAGTCTCTAATAAGGAATGGACCTATCCACATGTTATCAAACTTGGCGTGATGGCCTGGCTTACTTTTTAAAACATCCCATTTCAGCACGGGATCTCCTACCTTGAAAATTTTCTCTGTAGCCCTCTTGTCAAATGTTCTTTTCGTTTGGAGCTGATGATACTCCAAGGCTTTCATTGCTCTGTCCCTTAATTCTTTGAGCTCCATAAGCTCTGCATACCTCATAGACATGGGGTCCTGTTCCTCAAACATTTCCAACTAGTGAACAATGTCTAGAGCTGGAAGCTCCACAGATAGGGGTAATCTTGCCTCTTTTCCATAGACCAACAAATATGGTGAATTACCAATAGACCTCTTAGGGTTCACTTTGTCTTCCGAAAGTGCATTCTTTAAACTGTTGTGCCAGATAATTTGATTATCCTCTATGGTTCTTTTAATGATCCTGACGAGGTTCTTATTTGTGCTTTCAGCTAAACCATTACCTTGAGGGTAATAATTTGAAAATGTGCTCAAATGGATGCCATGCTTAACCGCCCAGTCAGTTAATCTTAATCCTACAAATGCAAGAGCGTTATCAGAAACGATAGAGTTAGGCACCCCAAACCTAGTGACTATATCTTCATAGAAGCTCAAAATTGAAGACTCTTTCGCTTCTTTCAAAGCTACCGCTTCTATCCACCTTGTAAAATAGTCAGTGGCTGTAAGTACCCATTTGTGACCAGCACTAGAAGGTGGATTTATTGGCCCAATGAAATCAATGCCCCATCTCATGAAGAGCTGCTCCACTTGAATTGGATGCAAGGGCATAGCATGCAGTTTTTCCTTTCCTGAAAATAAAGCACATTTGACACACCTTCTTGACCAAGAATATGCATCTTTGAACAAGCTAGGCCAATAGTAACTAGCTCTCATAATTTTCCAGGCAGTAGTTCTTGGGGAAAAGTGACCTCCCGTAGCTCCATCATGAAATTCATGAAGCACTTTTTCAACCTGATCACTGTGAATGCATCTTAGTAGGACGCCATTCAGATCCCTTTTAAAAAGAACATTATTTATCAGCACATATGGTATGGACTGCAGTCTGAAGTATCTTCTTCTAGCTCTGTTCAAACCATATGGACACTCACCAGTCTATAAGAAATGGGTCATATCTTGAACCCAATTAGTTGTCCCCATAGGCACATCATCTTGAGGATTTTGAAACTCATTTGTATTAGTAAACACAGCATCCTTTTCTGATTCGGTTTTGCTGCTTGACCCTATAGCAAGTTGTTCACAGAGACCCTTACCTCTAACCAATTTGGTGATCTTGATATCTACATCATACTCCATGACCTTAGTAATCCACCCTGCTCTTTTTTCATTCAAATCTTTATTCAACAGAAATTCCTTCACACTTGCATGTGCAACCAGAATATGAACCTTATTGTTTGAAAGCAAAGGTTTAAACTTCTTCAGACTTCTGATCACAGCAAGAGCATGCTTCTCAACAAATGTATACTTCTCTTCATAATCAACAAGTATTTGACTGAAGAAAGCAATGGGTTGTTCTAGATTATCCCTATTCTTCTGAAGCAGCATAGCAGAGATTGAACTACTACTACCAAAATCATATAAAAAGAAATCTTTAGAGAAGTCTGGGTTTACCAACGTTGGGGTAGATGTTAATGCCTCCTTGATTTCTCCAAAACTATGCTTTGCCTCCATTGTCCAACTAAAAACTGCATTCTTCTTTAACATGGCTGTCAAAGGTTGTAACAGGTTTGCAACATCAGGGATAAACGTTCTCAGAAAGTTGATTCACCCCAAAAAGCTTTGCAGACCCTTCTTGTGATTTGGTAATGGTAGCTCTAATATAGCTCTGACTCTTTCAAAATCAATGGAAACTCCATCTTTTGATACTATATGGCCTAAAAGCTTACCTTCATGAACTGCAAAGATACTTTTTGTAGGATTGAGGGATATCCCATATTCTCTACACTTTTCAAAAACTTGCTTGAGTTGTGACAAATGTTCATCAGCTCTCTTGGAATAAACTCTAATGTCATCTAGATAAATCAGCATAATCTTATTGATCAAGCTTTGGAACGCCATGTCCATGGCCCTCTGAAATGTGGCACCAGCATTAGATAAACCAAAAGGCATCCTTTTGTATGCCATGGTGCCCTATTTAGTTGTAAAAGCAGTTTTAAACTGGTCTTCCTCTTTAACTAGCACTTGATTATAGCCCGAAAAACCATCTAGCAAGGAAAATCTCTCAGAACCAGCAACTACTTGCAAGATTTGTTCCATGGAGGGCAGTGGGTAGTGGTATTTTAAAGATGCTCGGTTAAGATCTCTGAAATCTACACAGAGTCTTATCTCACCATTTTTCTTCTTAACTAGTACAAGGTTAGAAACCCATGAAGTATGCTTAATAGGAAAGACAATACCCCCCTCAACTAATTTGGTCAACTCTTTAATCATTAAGGGCTCAAGCTTGGGATTCAAGGGCCTTTGTTTCTGCCTTACTGGCTTGGCATTAGGTTCTAACTCAATTGTGTGCTGAGCAATATGGGGATCAAACCCTTTCAAATCTGAATATTCCCAAGCAAAGACATCATAGAATTCTTGACATAAAGCAACAAAAGCTTGTTTATCTTCATGTGAACAATTTTTTCCTATCTTAAGAAGTTTACCTTTGAAAATCTCCAGTTCTTCATAGTGTTCTTCTTTGATTTGCAAGCCAGCTCTACCCTTTTTAAGCTGATCATCAGTACTGAAAATCGACTCTAAGGTAACAAGGCCTTTGGGTAATTTATTTGTCTTTAGCTATATGACTTGATCACCATACTGCTGCTTGAGTTTTGCTTGATTCACCATGGAGAACTGATCTTCCTCGAGCAAGAAAGAAAGGATCTGCTCATCACTGTCAAAAACTTGCCAGTGAATGTTGTTATCAGGAATTGATGGTCTGACCACAACCTTCACATACTGTTGCACTTTCTCTTTTCTAATGTCATTTGGAATGTCAAACTGTGCTCTAATGGCTGCAAGCCTGTCAGCATGCTTGTTCTGATTTCTTGGAATAGATACTAAATTAAAGGCATCAAATTCCTCAAGCATGTTCCACACTTTGTTCCTATAAGACTTCAGTGTGTCATTTTTAGCCACATTCAGGCCCCTTACTTGATTAACAATTAATTCACTGTCCCCATAGACTTTCAAGCTGGTTATTCCTCTCTTCCTTGCCCACTCTAGACCTTGAACAAGGCCCTCATATTCAGTAGCGTTATTGCAACATGCAAAAACAAAACGAAATGCAGAGTAGTATATATCACCTTGTGGATAAATCAACATTGCACCTCCTCCTGCTCCATTCTTACTTCTGGAACCATCGAAGAACATCTCCCAAAGTTCACTTAGTGGCTGCAACAACTGATCTGCACCTTTCTCCAGGTTTGGAATCTCTGTGTCAGGCTCAAGAATGACATAGTTTCCCATACCAGCATCTTGAATGAGGTCCTCAGGACTGTCTAATACATTTTCAACTGCCCATTCATGCAGCAGCACGTCAGGAACAGCTTCTGATTGGAGTTCTTGAGCAACAGCCAGCTCATTGTCAGTAAAAGCAACACAATTTGCATTTGCAGCAGGAGTAGCATTGATGGGACTTGGGTTATATGGCTCAATGTGATCCTTGGCCAACCTTTCAGATTTAATGGTAACCTTGGTTCCATATCTTGTTCTAAATAGCATATGTGACCAATCAGCTGACACATAACCACCTATCTTGGCTGTAAAGTCTCTTGATAAGCACAAGGAAAAGAAAGGTGGAAGGTCTATGACACATATGTCTTAAGGAACTAAAAAGTTAGGAAAAGCATGGAGGGTAAGACTCAAATCCTTAATGATGCCCAGTGTACTAACGGAGGTACCGTCCAATTGGATTACTCCTTTTTCTAAAGGCTGATACTTTAGCCCAAGCTTGTCAGCAATCTGTTTTGGCATCACAGAGGTACTAGCTCCACTATCTACCATACAGTTATGAACTAACTTATCACCAATAATCACTGACACGTAAAAGGGGGGTGGTTTGATTTCTTTTCCCATCTCTTTGCTGGGCTGCTTATCATTTTCTTGAGGATTATTGGTCAAAACAGTCCTAACTTGACCTATTGGAGACTCATATTGATCAGACATTTTCAAATTTGACAGGGCTGACTATAACATATCCTTTTGACCTGGGATGGATAATGAGTCCCACATGGACATTGTGACATTCATTTTTTTCATACTGTCAAGGATGTTATAAGGTACAATTGGATTTACTTTAGGATGTACCTTCATACCAGTATGATCAGCTTGCGGGTATGACTGCTCCTTGTCTGTGAGTGGCTGATTTATTTGCCAAACAGGAGCCACTTGAGGGGTAGATGGTTCTGCAATCACTTCCTTTCCTTTGTCAGCCGCTTGACCAAGTTCAAAAGCTCTCTTATTTTCCCTGGTGTTAGCTGCAACTGGAGGGCTATCTTCGTTCAACCCACAAAATTCTTGACCTTGCCAGTTAAGTAGGGTAGTATCATTGCTAAATTGGTCCTGGTGTTGTGGGGATGCATCATTGCTTGCACCCTGCTGCGAATTTGAAGCATTATGTACCATAAGTGCCTAGTTGATCAGTTTGTTTGAGCAAGTGGCTTGATTATGAGGTTGGTTACAAGGGTAACACCACTCATAATCTGTTGCTAAGTTGTTTTGGATAGGAACCAGCTCCTTGGTCGCACTAACAGGGGCTGGAGCATAGGCCTGAAAAGGCCTTGTGTTCACACTTTGTTGTGGGTCCTGATAATTTCCTTGATACTATTGTTTATTACCTTGATATGTTTGTTGCTGGCCTAAATTATGTTGCTGATAAGGCCTACTATATGATTGCTACTTCTCTAAGCTTACAAGCTTGTTACCAAAAGACTGCAATAAACTTTTGATTTCCTATAACTCATTTGGAGAATTGGAAGCAGCATTTTCTTGTGTTACAACAACTGGAACAACAGCTGGCAGCATTGGCACAGCTGGTAGAGGTGTGAAAGGAGGTATCTGCAAAGGAATGTTTGCATGAATCTTTGGAAATATAGGCATTGGAGGCCTAGGAGTGAGTTTACCAACTTGTATTAAGTTGTTCTTCGCTCTGATTGCTATTTCGAAAGCATCTGGCAAGGACACTCCTCCCATTGACTGTATCATGACAGCTATATCGCTGTTCAGAGCCCTCAGAAAGTATAAAAATGCATATTCTAGAGGTGGCCTCACCGTTGCAGGGATTCTTTCCCAAGCTCTTTGAAATCTGAAGTTGAAGTCGTTCATCTACTCTTGCGGAGCCCTCTTAACTATAGTCAATTGTTCCAATAGAGATAAGTTGTCAGACCTATCTTGAAATTGTTTATGCAACTTATCTCCAAAATTGTCCCATGTTGCAATTGAATTAACTGGTAGGCTCCTATACCATTGCATAGCTCTTCCCTTCAGTGAAGCAGCTAGTAATCTCACTGCAACATCCTCTTGGGTTATGTGATGGACTCCACATAATGAAGCCACATCTCTCATGTGTTCAATCGAGGTAGTTTGATCTTCTCCCGTGAAAGTTGGCAGACTCTTCAAGGCTGCCATTGGAATGTCATTATGCTGTGCCAAATTCAATGGGCTCCCTCCATTAAAAGCAACAAAGGGTTGATTCCTTGGAGTGGCCATTAGAGGTGGCTGAGGAGGATTTGCTGGTACTGTAAATGAAACTAAAGACGGAACAACAATGTGTGATCCCACAGATGGAGGAGTGGATTGAGTTCTTCTAGAATAGATAATCATTGTCTCTCGCCTTCTTGTTGCTCTACCTTTCCTTCTTGGTGGTGACAGCTGCAAATATTCAAAAGGACCTGAGCTGCCTCTTGTCTAAACTTTTCTCGTAAACTATAGAAGGCACTAATTTCTGGGGTTCTTCTTCTTTGTGGAGTCGCCAAGTATGCCAAATGACTTCTATAAAGTCTGAAATTCACTAGTTGCATACTAAACCAGTAGTTCAATCTAGTTCACTGTCCCACCGAGCGTGCAAGAACTGTTATCACCTAGAAATGCACCCTATGCAAAGTTGTAAACTGAGCTTTCTAGTGAAACATTGGATCACTCTGAGGTTCTCGGTCACCTGAGATTGGAGTGAACCTCCGGAGAAGGCCGGCTTCCTATGTGTTATCACCTAAACTACTGATTCTTTGATGGTAAAGGGTGAAGGAAAATTCATAAAAATGGAACTAAACTTATGGTGATACACTGTATTAATAAGAAATCATGAAACAGACACAGGAAGAACATACACTTGAAAGCCTAATTGCTATTCTCAGAGCATCTTCTTTCGGACTTAATGCTTTAGTCCTAACAGGTTCGGCCTACATACACATCTTGGGAAGGAAAGATTAATTTCACAACCTTAAGACATAAGTACAGAATTATAAAACACAGTTAAAGACTTGCATGTTCAAAAGAAAGATACAGAAATGAGAATCCATACAAACATGAACACAAAATTCCAAGGTAAACTCTGTGTTGTATTTAGGATTCCAGTTGAGTTACAGAAAAAAATACATTAATTGAGAAAGGATTGATTAAAAAATCACTAACTCTTCAAAGTGTGTAATCAGAACTATTTACAAAAGGGCAAAAAATGCCTTATATACAGATTGTATCGGCCCCTTAGGGCTTACAAAAAATATCCCGCCAGAAAAACTGCCCCTTAGATTTTTTTATTGAATTTCGAGCTACACCCTACATGTCCATGTTGGTGTCAAAAATTTCCTTCAAGGGACTCCCTTCTTGAACATCCTGCAACCACCGCATTCACTTCTGTTGCTCATGTCGATCTTTGAACCTCCCTGTCAAGCGCCTCCAATGCTTCTGAGCTCAGAAAAGATACACGTTTCTTTTCATTCCGTTGGTGTTCTTTAGACTGCCACGGCTCTCTTTCAGATCCCTCTGGTTGGTCGAGTGAACTCCACACAGGTTGTTTGGGGGGTCAAAACTCCTTTGATCGGAATCGCATCTCGATAAGACACTGGAAGTGTCTCACCAATGCGATTAGGTGTCTTTGCAGCTATCAGCATATCATAGAACAGTCGGTGAGAGCTCATGGTGAACTCATTTCATTTACCCCGAGCTCACTCTTCTCCTCCGGGCTCGAGCTCCTTCGGCTTTTGGTGAGACCTTACTGAGTCAGAAAAACATCCTGTCGAGGCCTCTCTTATATTCGCTGAGACCGCATCAAGTCGGGAAAACATCTTACCGAATGTAAGGCCTCTTTTATGAGTCTCCCCGAACGCATTTTACTCTGTCGGGCCCCACATTTCCTTCGGTGTGACTTTATTGATGTCACCCCGAGACATTTTATTCCACTAAGCTCTTTACTTCCTTCGGCAAGACTGTGACAAGTCGAGAAGACTTCATAGCGAAGTCCAACAGTCATACCGATTCTTGCTCCCGTCGCCGAGACACCCACACTTCGCCGAGACCTCTTGTAGAATTTCCTCTCCTTCAGCGAACTTTTCATTCAACAAGACACCCGGCGAGACCCTTTGTTATTGGCGAGATATTGGCCTGTCAGCCAAACTTCCCTTGGGGCTCCTTAGCTCTTGGCGATGAGCTACTTTCTTTTGGTCGAGGAGACATCGCTACTTCGGTATAACCTTAGGCCGATGCCAACCATTCTCGGCGAAACCTTTTCACTGTCGGTGGGACTCCTACCGAAGGAAACCACATCGAGACCACCTTTTCTTCTTTCGGCAAGAACATCTTCACTCACCGAGACCACATGTCGATCCCTTCGCCCTTTGTCAAGCTCTAATGTCGGCGAGACATGACGAGTCGGGGAGACCCTATCTTTAGTGACACTGCTTTCCTGTCGGGGAGACATAACCTTTTCGCTATGACCCTTACCGAAGCCTTAAACTCCTACCGCTATGTTCCATTCAACCTCTGATCAGTGAGACAAAGCAATTTCGCTGTGACCACATACCGACGGTATAACTTATGCTGATATAATCTTTTTTCTGTCGCTGAAACAAAAGAGAATGTCACGCCGATAGATGCCTGGAGATGGATCCCGATCGATGTGACATCAAATAAGTCTTGCCGATATGATCTTTCCTTCTCCAGTTGGCAAGACACAAAGCGCTCAATGAAACAACATGTCGATAGGGATTACCTACGCCGATGAAGCACCTCATGAGTTAGTCAGTGAGACCCGACTCATTCGGTAAGACCTCTCAACAATGAACACAACTCATGCTGATAGATCCTTCCACTGTCGCCATGACCACATGAACGTCATGCCAAAAGCCGCTTGTATGTAAAAAAAAATCGTTATGACATCAGAAATGTCTTGCCGATAGGCAATACAGACATTTCAAAAATGGATCGGGGGTACCCTGCCATTCTCACGCCGATATATTCCCTGGTTTGAAGCATTCAGACCTAATGGAACCCCTGTCACATGATATTCCGCCTGATTGAGCCTGAGGGTAAAAATTAGGTAACAATCCCTATCATAATGAGGCCATAAAGATAATACACATTGATAACCATTAATATCCTCAACATTCATCACCTCATTATCAATAAGATCTCAAATTCTATCTTGAATTACCTAAATCTAGTTATCAATGTTAATAATTTTAATAATAGTCTTAAAGATAGCACGTATCATACAATCATTCGACACATGTATAGATATACGAATAAGATTAATAGGATGAAATTTAATAAGTTGCACTTGGAAATGTTTAAATATCATATATAGAGGATCTCCCAATCTTGTAAACTTCCATTGATGTCTTACTTATAGAGGGCTAATGTTCCTTGTCACCAATATTATTAAGATAATTCTTAACCTCATTCCCAGTATTTTTTTTCATATCAAGTACTAAAAGGAGGAATATTGTTTGGATTCTATGCTTAGGAGATAGAATAACAAAACTCAACACTCTCATTCAAGGATGACCATAGAGATCTCAATCTTAGATATGCAAAGGAGAAAGATATCTTGCAATAGGGTTGTCCTAGGGGTTGATTATAAATTAATGAGGGGTTCACCACCAAGCTAGGGCTTGGAAAGATAAATGAAATACAAGATTTAGTGCTTAACCCTAATATGATGCAATTTTTCACTAAATGACTTAGAAAAGTATGTAAAACATAATAGAAAGTTGCAAGATGAAATGTGTGCATGTGGAAATCTAAAGGAGATTGAATGAAGCTTTGAAATGCTAGTAACACTGATTTTAATGCTAATTGGGACTCATACACCAAATTGGGTGATTTTTTCCTAGATCTAGGTTTCTATGCAGAAACTAAAATCTAGCAAATGGGTGTTTGAAATTGCAAAAGCCTAAAAATTGACCTAAACTGGGACTCATACGCCAGAACTAGAATATCAGTCTAGTTAGGGTTTTCTAAAGCTTCAAAGTCTGAATTTGGTGTTCAAGGTTTGCTATGTGCTTCTCAATTGATTTCCGGATCTGAAACCCTAATTTGCAACCTGTAGAAGTCCTCCAAGTATCTCCAATGCAAGGTGACAACTTTGACAACTTTCTCCAAACTTGCTCTTCAATGTGTCTTCAATCTAAACCTGCAAATAACACACTAAAGAGAGGGAAAAATGTTGTTTTGTTAGTGGAAATGGGTTTTCCTTAGTCAAACCACATTTTGGTAATCAAAACTTGAAATTAAATGAAATAGGAATGCAGAATGATGAATGAACAAAATATGATGTTGCAACTCACTAAACCCTAGCAATGAAGTGCTACAAACATGTATGAGATGGCTCCAAGGGATGTATATCTTGACTCTTGCTTGAATATGATAGATCTTGAATGAAATGCTAGCTTGAATCATGAAACCTTACATCACAATTGTTGTCTCAAAAACAAAAATGATGCATGAAGACTTTGACATGAAGCTTGATGCTTGAATAGTGCTCTAAAATGCTTGATAATCTTCCCTTGAATGCTATTGAATGCTCTTGTAAACACTTGAATGCTCTTGTGAACTCAAACTTTCTATAAGGATGTTCATTCAACTTGCTAGGTGTAAAGTGAGTGAAAGAACCTTGTATTTATACTTGATTATGCAAAAATTCCTAAAATTACAACACTACAAGCCAACATCAAATCTAGGAGGATAAAATCCTACCAAGAATTTGAATTAATTTTAATTTTGGGCCACGCAAGACTCGTACGCCCAAGGTGGTGTATGAGTCCCATTGGGCATAAATTATGGGACCATTTTCAAAAATGCTTAGAAAGGTGTAAAATCAGGATCGGGACCCAAAACCCTAGGTGGGACTCATACGCCGAAGGTTGCATAGAGTCCTAGATCACTAAATCTAGGCCACACAACCTAAAAACACATGAATTATGATTGGATGTTGATTTATCTCGGGATTATCCTCAGAAAGATGTATTAAATGAGGCTTGTGGATGTAAAATAAGGCCAATTAAAGCATAAAAAAACCCAATTATTTATAAAAACCCTAGAAAAGTGTGAAAGTGTGTTACAACACTCTAGATAAGGTATTGTAATTAAGTTTATTTAATTCATAATGGCCCAAGACCTAATGTGAGTGTGTTAAACACATTACAACACTAAGTCAAGGCATCATTAAGCTCAATTTTACAAGGAGGTCCCAAACAAGTGTGAAAATGTCACCGACGACATTTTTTCGACACTACAAGTACTAGAATAGATG
This sequence comes from Sequoia sempervirens, assembly GCA_007258455.2. Classification (NCBI taxonomy): domain Eukaryota; kingdom Viridiplantae; phylum Streptophyta; class Pinopsida; order Cupressales; family Cupressaceae; genus Sequoia; species Sequoia sempervirens. Next base: position 5,857,084 of record VDFB02049217.1, on the reverse strand, counting down.
TATGGTAGTGCAAGTGACATAGATGTGTGGTACTCATTATAATCATTTGTTGTTGAAAGATTAGAAAGATCCTATAAATACTCATGAAACCTAGAAATTTAAATTTTATATGGAATAATACATAAAATCCATCAATGAGGTATATTAGAAAATTATTTATAAATAAAATAATAATAAAGCTTCATAAACCAAGCTCTCTATAGATATGTGTGTTATAAATTTTCCTTAATTTATATGAAAATAAAAGATAATATGAAATATTTAAAATGTCTATATGCAAATCTATTCTAACCATTTCTATCACAACTAGATCCATAAATTGGTGGATCTATAATAATAGGAACATTATAAGATATAGTACCTAAATCATCATTAAATGTATAAAAAGATGAATGTGTATATTACTATAATTTTCTAGCTAAGAAGCGTGATCATCATTCACAACATCATGTGATAAATAATGTAAAACATTATCACCAATAAAATATGAATCATTGATATCATTATTAGATCAATCCTCTAGATACAAGGATGCACTACAACATAATTATTTATAACCATATCATTACATGAATGACATACCTTACATGAATCTACATAAGTTAGGACTAAAATAATAGATGTAAAGATCATAGGATTGAAAGTAATGTGTGCATAAGAAATATGAACTATATTATCATCATATGAAAAAAATCCATTAATATCTATAGATTTTTATAATTAAAAAATTAACCAACCCATGACAAAAAACTAGAGGGGTTCACATGTCAAATTCATTATTTTATTTGGAGAGATAAAATATCCACACAAACAATTTGGGACAAATAAGAGTAATACATTTATAATAAATAATTAACATTGGATACAGATATGTGATAAAAATATGTGCCTATTTAGATATGAAAGTAAAACGAAATAGAAAGAATAAATGTGTATCTTAATATTGATGATAATAAGACATTTTAAATTTACCTAGGTTATTTTTGCACACTAAAAGTAATCTATACTTTGACCTTATTTAAATCCAAAAATTGAGTTTACCAAAAATATATTTTCCTTTGACTTTTGTAACACTTTGACCTTACTTTAAAGAAACATATATTACCTAAAAACACTTCTAGTCACAACATTCTCATAAAATTTTAAATAAATGAAACTAAAATATAAATATAAATTTCATTTGAATCTAAATTTTCATCAAATTAAGATTAAATTGATATTTCTTTATGTTTATTTTATTTTTTAATTTAATGAATTTAGATTTTGTAATAATTATGAATTTGATGAAATAGACATATTATTTTAAAAATTAATTATAATTAATTTTAAAGAAAGATGAATTGTTTGAATATCTTCATGAATCAAATTATCAATAACTATTTTTAACTATGAATTTATAATATTTTAAAAAAAATAAAAAATTAAAAAAAAAATTATTTAATTTTCTATTATAATTATTTAAATTAGTTTACTATTCAATTTTATTACCTGTAATATAATATAAATTGTTAAGATTAAAATTTCTTTTTAAATAATGTAATAGTTTGTTTAAAAATTCTTAATATCTTCACACCAAATATAGATGCTTTCCTTAGCTTTCCATAATTATGAGTTTTAATACTAGTGAAAGGAAATGACTGTTAAAAATTGAAATATATACTCTTCAATCGAATACATTATTGAAAAATATAAAAATTTGTTAAACCTCTCAGCATTAAACTTCACAATCATTTTGAAAGCAGGAGATTGCATTTGTTTATTTTACCATTTTATTGGTTATGTAATGAAGAAGGTTAAAAGATTTAGAATGATTTTTGTGTACTACCTTTAACTTTTTATGTCATGAAGAACGCTCATAGATTAATATGTGAAACAACATCCACTTTCTAATTTATAATTCTATAACCAAAAGGAAAAAATTTGTTAGAATTAGAATTATAACAACATAAAACTTCTTAAATTGTCTGGCAATTGTGAAACATTGAATCTCCTTCCAACCTTGTTGAACATAAGAAATCCTTTTGGAAATATATTACAACGTTCTCTACTAAAGATTATTTAAACATTGTTTTCTTATTACGACCCTCAAATCCATGGCTTGCTAGAACTAAAATAAAGCGAACTGGAATAGGGTTTGGTTTATCTGTTCAGTATATTGAGATCGTTTTAGTATATGATAGAGTTCAGGGGATAATTATGATGCGAGATGGAAAGGTTGTAGACTGCCAGCGGGCCACTAAAGCTAGTGGTGAGTGCCAATACAGTTGGCTTCTATCATAACCTAAAGTTTGTCTCATTGATTTAGTCCATCTTTTGCTTTTGTAAGTTTGGGATCATTGATTGTATAGGCATTAACTGTTTACTCTTTTGTATGCTTCAGTAGCCCAAGCGATTATATGCAGAGATAGAGAGATTTAAATCAAGGCAAACACAGAGAACTTGTGTGGGATCCTGCATAGAAGCACTGTCAAATAATCTTTAAGGTCCTCAATCAGAAGGATAGTTGATTTCCCCAATATGACAGCCTTTCCCTTGCCAGCAATTGTAGTTTCTTCCTCCCCTTGTTTGTATATGGAAGTCGTTCCAAGCATTAATAATTCATCATCTCCTCTAAAGAGTTCCACCAACAACCGGAACAAAACAAAAATCTACCCTGTAGGCACTCCTGCAACAATTTGGTAGCTTGCAAAACCTCTACCCGAAAAGGGCACACCAGTATAGCTTACATGTTTGGTTTCCTTAGTCGCTTTCTTCTCTTGCTTTTGTCTCTTGAGGTTGGAGAGTTTTGCGTCGCACTCGCGCTGTGTTCGCACATAAATGAATTTAATGATTGCCATCTTGAATGCCCCGCCACCTGCTCCGCTAGCCCAGATATCACCCAAATGCTTTGATAGAAGTGGAAATGCGTAGGAATAAGTACAAGGCCTTTGTTTTGAGCGGGAGATTAGATTCAAATTTGAAATTCAAACTTAACCGTCTTTGTGACTGCCACCATGAAGAGTTAGAAGAATGCAACAACAAATAGAATGGGAAACAGGAAGGTTAAGTGGGGCCCATATATTCCACTAAACGGTCAAAGCTTAGTGTGTGATAGATAAGCCTAGCCTACTAGAAACCTTACCACCCCGCTAGGTTGTCGCGGGGAAATATTTATTTTTATTAGAAAAATATATTTCTTAGCTTTCTTGTCTTGTTTTCAACTTTCTTTAGTAAAAGGATTACATCCATATTGTTGAGTCGGATTAAAATGGGGAACTGAAGCTTGGCTTGATGTTTGGTAATTTTTTGGGTAGTTTTGAAATAATTGATAAATTTCAAGATCTCGTCTCTAGGAAACTGGATAATGTCATTGATAAGGCATGTGGCAAGGAAAATACTCCCAACATGGAGATAATATTACCTTATCAAATATTTATAAGGTAATCCTTCAAGGAATTTAACCTTAGCAATGTTCAATTGTTTTGAATTCATAGCATAAGTTAGTTCCTTGAAATCATCAACATATGCTTCAAAATCTCTTAGATTATTACATTTCATAGACATTAATGTTTTAAGTTGTCTTTCTTTTCTTTTTTTAATAAAAAATTCATCAATCAAGAGATTTTGTAGGCTCTAAATTGGATTTGGAGCATTGTAGATAAGAGTATCTTTTGTTTCATCAAATTTGACATGTAACAAATTTTCTATTATTCCCTAAAGGTACTACATAGTAATTTTTGCATTGTTTACTCCAATTAGATTCCCCAAATTTTTAGCTATTAAAAATGTGTTTATCCATGCTCTAACATACTCAATTGGATGCTTGATTCTATAAATATTCATATACCATGCTTGTATAGGAAAAGTTCCTTCCATCATGAAGAAAAAACTTATATTTGTAGAAGTTGATATATTTTTATCATAAGAATGAGATTTATTTCACTTAGAGAGGTTGTGCTACATGAGATGCCTTTTTCCTTACTTCTATTTCAAGCCAATCAAAGATTGTTTGCAAGTTCTTATATTTTTTATTCCATCTTATCAAATCTAGAAGAAACTTCATCAAAATTATCTCCTATATGATGTAGATTATTGAGGTTTGATATGCTTTTACTAAGATATATGAGCTTAAATATTTCTTCAAAGCTTGGATATTAGCACTTTTTTCTATAACATTATTCCTATTTTTTAGATTTTTTATCAACATTGTCAATATTTTTTTATGCACATGATGTCTTTGCACATGTCATCCATATTTTCGTGTAGGTGATCACAAAATCTAGAAATATGTTTTATATTCTTAAAATAAAAATTTGGTTCCTTTTCTTCTACTTTAGCAAGCTGGAAAGCATATTGAAATAAAATAATAGACTCATCGTGTCCCTTATAGGTTCCTTAGAGAGGAGGAAATCTTCCCCCTTTATATAATATTACTTACCCATCTTTATACCACTCAATATTGTTTTCTTTGGGAAGTGTTTAGGCCATGCCACAAAACAAAAATATATGTGTCTATTATCTTTCCCTTCTATCTTTTGGATGGATCTAGACCCTCATTAATGGGTTTTTCTTATACTTCATAAAAATGAGATTTCTTTTTACTTGAATAAGTAGAGTCAATTATTTATGTGAAAGAGGATCGAGTAAAATGGAATGATTATTCAATTGGATTAGTGGAAGAATTGTGTCTTAAGGACATGCTTATGGGAAGAATGTCAACTTGGTTTTGATAAATAAAGTGGATTGTTTTAGTATTTTGTAACAATTTTGGAACCACATTTTCATCTAATCTATTTTCCATCCTGCAAGAATGTCTATATAATTGATGTGTCCCTTTTGCAATTGGAATTCTTGATGTAGGGCTTTGGCATAAGGAAGGCCTTTCAAGATCTTCAGATTATTTGTATTTTTCATAATATATAAGACTTGGATTTTCACATAGGTGTATTTGAATTTACCAAAAATATTGAGTCCATATAGGAAGAGTATATTCCCCAACCATCTAAAGAACCATATTTTACTTCAAGACAATCTTGATCTCTAGCAACAACAGTAGGTTTGGTTAAAAAGAAAAATATGCTGATTTTTTGTAAGCCTTGAAAGACTAGATAATTAGCATGCATGTTCATATTTTACTTGTCTTCAATTACAAAGGGATAAATAACACGTATATTTTTAGGAACACAAGACTCGATGTAAACAATAATTACTTTGAAATGAACAAAATTGACTTCTTCACGACTTCTACTATATTCTATTTATTCTTTAGGGAAGATAGATAATAACTTGGTTTAGAATTCTTTTTAAGGGTCATATTCTAAATTCAATTCAACTACTCTCATTCTGGGAAATACAAACTACTTAAAATTAGACTAAAACTTAAATTCTTCAATATACTAGGTTTTGGAGCACTCTTTCTATATATAGATTTAAGATTTTAAAAAGAGGTTTATAAGTAGAACCAACTCCTTAAATTACCTACTCAATAGAATCTATATCAACCAAGTCTTTTTTCTATAAGTCTCATTTCATAGGTTGAACTTTAGGAAATTCAAGTTCAAACTTTCCTAAGATGCTTGGACACTCCATCTTGAGCAATAGTATATCTTTTGAATCCTACTATGGTTTTAATTGTAAACTTGTTAATAAAAATGGAATACCTTATAGGTTGATATTAAAGTAGAGAAAAGAGGATACTAGGATCACCCATATATCAATAAACAACAACAACACTAACAATGAATTGGATAAATGATACTAAAATATCAATCCTAACTCATACGATTCATCCTGACAGCATAAAATTGCTTCATTGTTACCCAAAAATAGCATATGTTTATTGTAACCTTACTAATGGTAATATTTTACAAATATTTGGGTATGATACCATTTCTTATCTAGAGGTCATGCAACTAGGAAAAAGTGGGAAAAAATGATGGAGGTTGGCTTCAGTGTGTTAATCAATAGTTACAAGTATCTCACACTAAACACAAGCATACAATTTATAGACACACCAAGGCTCGAGACATCAAATGACTTCTAAAAATGTTTACAAAGGGATTATACCTATATTTATACAAGATACAATATACCATTTCATGTAATGGAAACTAAGAAAATATTTAAAAAATTACAACAGAGAGAGAAAGAGATATCAAAGTTCTTGGAAAAAGACATAGTGTGATTTAATAAATGTCAAATATGCAATTAATATGGTGCATGCATAGGTAGTTCAAGTTTCTACTCCATTTCAAACCATGATGGCTTTTGCTTGTCACTTCTTCCATCATTGATGTCACATGAGGAGCCTATGAAATCTAGTAGGGAATGAATCTCAAATGTCCATGGAGGCACAAGAGGGAACCATTGCAATGAAAGGTTGTTGGGGTTGTTAAGGTGCATTCCATACATGAGTTAAGAGGGACCACTTATGAGTCAACTTTGATAACTAGACCACCAAAGGAACTTAATATAGGTGGAACAAGTAATTTTAAGAGAGTCTCACATAATTATGTAGAAGGATGCTTGAGGTGGGTGCAAATGGATACACATAAATATTTTTAAGGGCTTTGAACCATTTTATGTATTGAGATCAACACTTAGAGAAAATGAAAAAATGTAACATGGTAGGAACTTGCAAAATCTTCTTCCAATGGAAATAATCGATAAGACAAAGTGGGGTGCAACCAATGTGAACTTTATTGATAGAGAGAAAAAACCTTATACACTATTAGATCTAATGATGAATGACTGAAGATAAAACAAGATGTTGAGCTAGTAGGATTCTTCAAATGTTTTGCCAAAGGAAATAAAATGTCTAACAAAATTTCAAAGGAAGAACTTTACTCACTTCTTCACTTTATAAACTACAAATAGGGAATTATGTGATCATCAAGAGGGCATGCCAAAGCTTGGAAATATTAATTACTAAAAGGAAGTGAAAGTGGATATCCATCAAAGGAAACAATGAACCATCCAAAAAAATTGGAAGGAAAATATCAACTTGAAGGAAACCATAAGGGAATGCAATTGAAAACATACTACAATATACTTAGAATCCAACCCTTGAAGAGCTTTGCGTGTTTAGGATTAAAATGTCAAATTGTAATGGCTATACTTGTCCAACACACATTCCCCTTCCAAATTGCAAGGTGAGCTATGAGAGTTCTTGAAAGAACCCTCACATGAAGAATTGGTTTGAATAGGAGGTTGTGAGATGATATTAAAATTTTGTAAAGTGAGATTACTAGCCATAAATTACACTCTTGACTATCATATTTCACCAACCTTGTTAAATAATCTCTAGTTGTATTAACACTAAATTCTTAGATTTCTCAATGGTTTGTGCACTAAAACCAATTTAAAAGGTTAGGTATTTACCTAACAAGTTTTTAATGGTTATGGGGATAGTGCCTTTGTTAGGGCCACTATAGCTAGCCTTCAACCAAGGAAAACTTTAGTGGTGAATCTTCGCCAATTGGCGAATTCTAGGAATCGGCCAAGTTGAAATTGGCGAATTTCTTGCAACCAACAGGGTGTCCAAATCGCCCGGATTTTACGAACTATAGGTCCAATTCATGTCCATTCACCAATGAGTCTTTTTATGAGGCATATTTAAGCAAAAAATTTGCAATTGTCAAACTACACGTTTCAATTGGACCAACTAATATTTTTTCCTAGAATCCTGAAAGCATTTAATAAAACACCTACATATTCACCAATACTATTAAAACAACATTGTATTAGGACCCATTTTGCCAATTAAAATTTACAAATAGTTGCTTGTGAAGACCCACTTCACCAGATAAAATTTATAAATAGTTGCTTATGAGGACCTATTTCGCCAATAACAGTAAAAAATAATTACATTTGAGGACACATTTCACCTTGAAAATTACAATGTATCGTTGTATAAGCACACAGGATTCGCCAAATTTTTAATATACCATTTAAAAATCCTACGGAATTCCCCAAATATAGAATCATGGATTGATATAAATACAATTGAAAGTGTCATTTATTCTTACACATTTTGTTCGGTTCTGAGGTTTTACTTCTCGATTCAGAAGTCAGCGAAAACCGAAAATGTAGACTTAAAGGTGAGTGATCATTTTTTCATAGTGTTATTAGTTATAATAATAAGTTTTCTTTATCTCTTTTCCATTCTTGCTTCAGTCTTAAAGATGATATTGAGTAGGGAATGGGATCTATATTATTATTTTTTGTCCTTAAACAAGAAGATGTTTTTTTTTTCCATTTTTTATTCGAAGTGAGAGATGAATAGGTTGAGCGAATCAGAGATCAATATGTCGAGTGACTTGAGCAGCAAGGGTAAGGCTCCTTCCGCTCCTTAGGGTGGTGAAGAGACTTATGCCACTCCTCAGACTCCTGTCGCTCCTCAGGGTAGTGAAGAGACTCCTGCCACTCCTTAGGCTCCTTAGGGTGGTGAAGAGACTCCTGCCGCTCCTCAAGGTGGTGAAGAGACTGGGAGGCCATCAAAATGCCAAAAACTTAGACGTACCATATAGTCTTACTTTGGAATTTCTAAAGCTTCTAATCCATCAGGTCAAGATGGAGCTACATCATCAACTCTTCCACCAAATATTGGTAGCATTCACAATACCTCACTGCCACCGGAAGGTCAAGTTGAGATTGTCATTGATTTAAATAAAAATGTATCAAATCAGGATGGAAATACCATAGAAGATGTTCCAAGGGATACCCTAGGCCTAGTTAGCCAGAATGAGATAATTGACTTGGATGAGGATGATGATGTTGGTAGTAAGAAAAGGAAAAATAAACCAAAAAGGGGGCATGAGTGGGAAATGACAAGGAGTTTTCAACTTGGTTGGTTGTCAAAGTACCCATTCATGGTACCAGTGGGGATTGGCAATGCAAATGATATATAAAAGGAAACATTGGCCAAATGTAAGATTTTTAGCTTTCAGCTGAAATTAGGTTTAGTGTTTATTCTTTTTGTGTTGTTTGTTTAAACATTTAAAAGATAAACCATAGTCTGCTAAGTCAAGTCATCAATATGCATGAAAAAGATTGTCAAATGAAATAGATTACATTTTCATTTCAATGTTGCAATTACAACAAATGAGAAAAGAGAACCATATGTGTTACAAATATAATATTTATTGATAATCATGAATTGTACATGTCCCTCACAAGCCAAGGGACTAACATACTTATTCAATGAAAATAAAGAATAGTTTATACATGAATAAGTAAAAAAATCAAATGTGCATATAAGGATGGAGACCAGCCATTGCCTGAGAATGACTAGTTTTGAAGGTGTCATCTTGTCTTGTTGCTGCCCTGAGTTGCTTGTGTCCTTCCTAACTCTGTAGTGCTCCTAGCTTCTACATATGGAAATCACAATGATATTAGAGCAACACTCTAAGCAATGAAATATCTCAAACCTTACATAAACACTTACCTAAGCATGTATAAATTGATCCCTAAATGCATTAAATAAGCATGCAAACCTTGGATGTCCTGGAAAACAATGAAGTCATCAAACACATCCAAAATATGCATCTATTTTTCTAACTTGTTTGCTTCATGTGAAAATTTAGGATAAGTCTTGTTACTGTTCTGATTTAGTTAAATGTAGCATGTGGGGTAAATGTGGCTCCCATGAGGGTAGAGCTCAGCATGCACTACAATAAATCCCTATGATTTGCTCCATTTTTTGCTCCATTTTTTGTTTCATCCCACTGTTTTAATATATTTTTTTCCATTTTTTTGAAAATGTCGGCACCATTTATCAAGATGGCGCTATTTTTGGTGTTTATTTGCGTCGATCAGGACAAGTCGGCGCTAATTAAGGTGCTCATTAGCACTGAAATTAGCGTCGTATTTAGCACCGATATTAGCTTTGAGTGTGGCACCACAGTTAGCACTGCCTTTGGCTCTGAGTTTAGCTTCGAGTTTAATGCCGCTTTTAGTTCCCGCTTTAGCTTCAAGTTTAGCTTCAGGTTTATCACCGATTTAGACACCCCTATGTCGAAGAGACTTATTTATATGTCTCATCAACGATGTAAAACAATGAAATGTCAACAAGATACGAGCATATCGAGGAGAGAATCACTTACGTCACATCGACAAGGTATATCTACAAGTGCTCAGTGAAACACAACTCTTGGATATAACAAAGTAGTGTCGATGAGACATTGAGATATTGGTAAGACAAATAAGATTGTCTCATCGACACTCTTCAAGTAATGATCAAAAGCATACACCGTTATACCGTCGGGAAGGTGAGCAACATATGCGGTAGGGAGGTATACACTGCAACCCCGCAGCAAGAAGCCTTGAGCAAGGCGGTAGTGTGGTAAATAGCAGAAGGGAAGGGAAAAACCCCACCATACCACAACAGGTATAATAAGAGACGGCGGTAGTACTGTAATCGTGGCATCATTACAATTTACAGCACTAAATGCAGCAAATCACGTCAGTCACAATCCATTCGAATAAATCATTTAAGGAATCAAGAATATAGCCTGCCAAAATACACTAAAACTCTAATAAACATACTCTAAAAATTTCATCAAAATCTTATTTTCAGGAATAGCCCGCCAGAATGGAGTTTTCATTTTAATAAACATACAATAAAACCTTTGTTGAAACCTTATTTTCAAGTGTAGCCTGCCAAAATGGAGAAGTATTTCAGTAAAGAATGACAGAGAATGGTAAGGAGGCATAGGATTCATTGTTGTTTATCTCATTCCTGCTCTGATCAACAAGGGTTACAATGTTCGCACTACTGTTTGTAATCCAGGTATTTAATTGACATATGTTTGCATAATCTCAAATTCCTTCATATGCTTTTGAAGTATCAATGCATCCTATATAGAGTTTAGAATGACTTCTTTTAATCTAAAAAATTTAATCTGATGCTTTTGAAGTATCAATGTGTCCTATATAAGTTTTAGAATAATTTCTTTTGATTTAAAAAAATAAATAAATGATGTATTATCTTGTGATTAGATAATGTGATGCATATAAAGCAAGTCCTTCATACCTGCCATTGTGCCAAACCACCACTCACCGCCTTGCTTAAAATGTTGCCTCCATAAGCACAATAGCATGTTTTAAAATCATGGTTTCCAGTGATTGACCATTAAGGTCACTACTTTCATCAAGATACAATGAGACTTTTGTCTTCAAAATTAAGGCATTATGCAAGATAACATTGTGAATTGTTTGTTGTGTACAATTTGATTTTCTTGCACATTTACTACTTTTCTAACTGCCTTTAAGACTGGATATTGCACCATTAGCTACAACCTCAAATAACTCACTCACTATCACTTGAAGATTCCTTTCATGAGCATCCTTGTATAAAATCAATATACGCACTATTTTGAGGGCTCAAATATTTTGGTTATGTGGAAAGAATAGTTGGATACTTTTTTGATGTAAGTTGATTGCTTTTGATTTTCAGGTTTTTGCTAGGGGCATTTATCCTGGGTAAAGGAAGTTACCATTGGTGATCTGAAATCTTGATCTTACATGCATCATCAGTGAAAGTATGTTAAGATAAAATCATAAATACATATCCGACTTCTAATCTAATTTGAGGTCTGCATATTGAGCAGACAAAATTTCCTACATTCAAAGATAAATAATAAATTTTTATTGGTCCAATTGGAGATCCAATTTCAGGTCATGAAGGTCCGATAGAGAAAGTTCCTACATTCTAAACATAAAATCATAAATCTATTTGGTCCAATTCGAGGTCCAATTGTAAGGATTTGTCTTTTTAATTATACTTTTTGACATTTGTCTTGATACAAATTGTTACTTTAGAATTATGGTATTTCTTTTCTTCTAATGTTTTCAACCCTCATTTCAGGGAAGAGCTCCAAAGATGGTTCCTTCAGATGGAGACTACACTTTTCCACTACAAGTCCCATTTAGAAACACCAGAAGCTCAAGTACTATCATACTCAGGTACAACAGAGTTTGAGGTTACCTTGTTCTCCTTGATACCAAATGTTGTCCTTCAATCCCTCTTAAGCAACATTCACTATTATGGACTTCATCATTGTACCTTTCAAGCATTCAATTTAATATGTTATGTGGAAACATGTTGTCTAGTCTATCTTTGCAAGTGATGACTATTGTGTAAGCTTTTAATCTACATGACTGCCCCTCATGTTCAATTCTTGTGATTTTTATGATGCTTGGGGCTGCTTACTTTTAACCAGACTGTTAATGAAAACTATCTGGAATCCTTGATGATCATTTTTGTCAGAATCATGGCTATGTTGATAGTGGAATGTTCTTATTAATAAAGATAAATCTTTATCAATAAGGAGATTACCCCTTACCAACATACTCCACTATCCTTGCAAAGATTGATCTTTAATGCTTCATGGATGGTTTACTTGTGATTATCCTTCTCAAATGAAACAATAGGGTAGCAGGCTGGGCTCAACCCTTGTGGGAGCCACATTTCACCCCACATGTTGTAACTAGATAAACAAAACAATCTAATTTTATCTATACCTACACAATGAGAAAACATGTTAGATAAAACTGAGCATATGATAGATATGTTTGATAACTTTCTTGTTTTCCTAGACATCTATGGTATGCAAGTTATTTGAATGCACATGATGATCAAATTATATGTTTATAGATGTATGCACATATTTTGATTGATGATCCTTCATTGCTCTAACAACACTCTTCTCACTCAAATGCAGGGAACCTAGGAGCAGCAAGGAAGACATCAACTTGGAGGCTTAGACAAGCGGGAAGACTGAAGATGATGCAGAACAAAGCAACCGGGATTCATCATTGTCCCCTTTCTCTTTATGTGCATTTTTCTATTTTGTATCTATAAATGTATAGTTTTTCGATTATATGCATTCAAATAGTCAGTTCCACGACTTGTGTGGAACAACATACATTTACATTATCAATAAAGACTACATTTTTGAAAGGATTGTGCATTCTTTCCTATATTATATGCATCTGCATAAGTGCAATCTAGTAATGTAATTGTAGACACGTAAAATATACTGATTGACATTATGCATTCGATCCTAACTTACTAACATCGTTTCTTCTGAATCATCCATCGGTCTAACCATTTAATCAAATTCCCTATCCATTAAATTCATCAATAATCCTCTCTTGATTAAATAAATCACTTTATCTGAATTAAGTCATTTCTCTTTTAATTAAATCAATCTATCGATCTAATTATCCCTATTTAATTAAATAATCAATTTATTTGATTAAATCTCTAAAGTCTATCCATTAAATTAAATAAATTAAAACCTTATTTGATTTAATCTAACACCATCCCTTTTAATTAAATAAATCAAAATCCTTATTTAATTAGCCTCTTATCATATTCCTCTCTTATTTGATTTAAATAAATCCATAAATTTAAGTCAAATAGTCACATCATCTAATCTCTTGTTAAATTAATTAACCCTTGATTAATTTAACCTCATCTCATGTCACATCCTCTAAATAATGCAAGTTGCACATGAAAATAGGTTTAATTCATTTATTAAATCTCTATTTTTCTCACAAGGCATCTTTTGGAATATTCCCTCAATTTGAATTCAAAAATTCCAAGTCAACATGTACATCCAACAAGGCATTTAAAACCTCTTACATGTCCTTTGCCTTGAGCCATGTGGCATTTATTGCATTTTCCCTTCCCTCTTGCATGTCATTTCAACAAATTTGAATTTTGAATATTGGCATTTATTGGCACAAACCCCAAATCTTGCACAAACATCATCCATTCATAGCTTGACAAGTGGCATCATATCATTGGATGAATGTTAGTCCCACATTGCTCAAATTTGGGCATTCATCCATCTTGAAAACCTATAAATGAAGAGCTCCTCTCCTCATTTGATCATCCACAAATATTGCAAAGTTACCATGCTAAAATACTTAGCCATTCTCATCCATCATTTGAATTCTTAGCTAGGATTTTTGTAGATTTGGCTTTGAGTTCTCATCTTTCATCAAAAGTGGATCAATATCATCTTCAACATATCAAGATTTAATCATAGGAATTGGGAAAGGGCCAATTTTCACATCAAATTGGCACCAATTCCCCCATGGGATCAAGTGTTTGCTTCTCTAATTAGGATTAAATCTAGTTTTATCTTTTGTATTGTGTTCTTCATCAATTTCTTTCCTATTTTGAGTTTGCAAATGGATTTCATGGGGAATCCTTGTTTTAGCTTGTAATTCCTTGTCTAACTCGTTTATTCATGTTGTTTTGTAGGTACTAGGAAAAGGGTTCGCACATTTGGCGCTAGAAGGAGGGCTTGACATCATTATTTCTAACAATTTCTTGAAATTTCCACATTTTCTTGACACACAGGAAATTCCGACGCAGGCTTGTCAGCGTCGCTATTTTGGGCAGCGCAAGCTCGTCAGCGTCGCTATTTTGGCACCGCGGGCTCGTCAGTGTCGTTATATAGCACCGCGTGAACATAAACTGAGCCACTAGACTCATCCCGCCAAAAAAAATCAAAATTTTAACTCTGCCACTAGACTCGCCGACCTGCAGACAATTTCAAAAAATATTAAATAGCGACGCTTTCGAAAACTCTGACGCTGGGTGAAATTGCGACGTAATCGAGCTCTCTGTCCCGACACAGAGCGTCGCTTACTAGTCAACGACGCTATGAGAGCGATGCTGGGAGAAAAAATAGCGACGCCTTCACGAGTTGCGACGCTGGGAGACAGTGAAAGGGAAATTTTTTTTTTTTAGCACGTGCTTTTAATTTATGATTTATTTACCTTCTATTTTCTGGTTTTTAATTTCTGTGTTTTTTCTAGAAACTGACTGTTTTTCTTCTTTGTAGGTTGGAAATCGAAAACAAAGGAAGGAGGAGCATGGTGATGATACTTTGTCCTATCAAAGTGTTTTTTAACACTTAAGTGTTTTTTTTAACACTTCTCTAGGAATTTGTCATCTTTTTCATCCTTAGAACACTAGCTTTCATTTGGGTTTAAAAAGAGTTCTTTTTGTTTGTTTCTTGCAAAAGGATTAAAAAGAATCTTAGGATCAACAACTTACTAGATTTTTTTTCTTGGGTTAAACAATTGAACAAATGTCTCACTTGTGATTTGGTGCTCTAAAATGAACTCACATATTACTTTGAGGAGTTAAAAAGAACAAGTGTAGCTTTGTTTGTTTGTGAGGGCTTACTTAGACTAAAGCCATTGAAAAAGGACGTATGCGCTTCTCTCGCGCTTTATAGCGATCTTGAGAATCAAAAGGCCTTTTTCATGATTTTAGGATAAGACAAAGCAATCACCTCCACACTTCATTTTTGGGGTTTAAAATTGAACAAAATCTTGTGCGAGTGTGAATGAATTTATTGCATGTGTTCTCCCTTTGTTTCTAAACAATAGTTGATCGAACTATGAATAAGTTTATTCGCTTTTGTCTATCTTAGAGGGTCTGCCTTGGGGAAAAAGTACTCACCCAAGGGAACGACTCAACCGGTAACATTCTAAAGCCAAGAATATTTCCAGCCGGGATATAAATGTGGATATTGGACGAAACGCCAATATTACGCGGTTGATTCTGACAAGATGGATCCAAAAGGGGACTCTTGTCGTATGGGTCAATCTCCATGAACGGAAAGTCCTTATTAAAACCCATGTGCTAGAATTTTCCAAAATCCTTTTATCTATTTGTTGGTACAAGAACGGTCGTTCTGAAGCCACCCCACTTTTACGGTCTTCTAGTAGAAATGGAAAGCATGCCATGGGAGTTTCATGGGTGTTGATGCTTGGCTGCCCCATATAAGTCAGTGTCGTGGAGGGGAGCCAGTGGGGTCAACCATCTAACCATTCACTAGAGATAAGCGTAGCTGGACTTATCCAAGTGGGAATCCAACAAATATTTTCTTACACATCCATAGGATTGTACTTATTCTTGGGTTACAAAATGCATTGCTTGATCGAAAACATCTCAAAAACAAACACTTAACATCATCCAAATTTTAAACCCTTTTGAGGACAAATATAATTGACTCAATCCATATGTTATTGCTTTCCCTTGGGATTCACGTCCTTAGAGGTTCCTAAACATTGGATTATATCTCAATTTGTCTTCTTAAGTAAACAATAGGAAACCCTTGCCTTAAGTTCATTGAATTTCCACATAACATATCTTGTGGGGTTTAAGGAAATTAAGACATTGGACATCTTAGTTTGAAAACCTAATTGAAGAAAGTGTTTTTGGTAAAAATAAGACATTAAGCAAAGCTAAGCCAAATGAACTTTCATATGTGTTGAAGACTCACAATCCCAAAGCAAAAAATCATTGGTTGGAAATCCGAAAATGAATGTTCGAAAGAAATCATTTCTTGGTTACAAAGGTCATTAGGAAGCATTTGCATGTTCTTCAATACCTAGGTCTAAGCAAACAAAGTGTACCCTTTTAGGTGAACATCTTAGGATCAAAACATATCAAAATCTCTTTTTCATCCATCCTCCAAAACATCAAAACAAATCCATCTCATCATCACCTTTTGGAAAAATCTTGAAATCATCCTTGATACTAGGCATTGTGGCAAAATCAAAATCATCAATATCATTGAGACCAAAATCCTTGAAAAACATTTATCAAAACACCTTTGGTTAGGTATGTGTAGATGCATCCTTTTGCATATACTTAGTCAAAGTTATCAAAATCATCTTGTTTAGCTTAGTGTATGTAGATGAATCCTTCTTCATATGCTTAGTGAAAACAATCATCTTGTTTGAATAGGTGTGGGTAGATGAGTCCTTCTCCTCACACATATTCAAATTATCATCCTTTGAACAAAGTTGTTAGAGTAATTGGTTTTACTTGATTAATTAAACAATATCTGGTTAATTAATTAAGTTACCTTTTATCTCTTTTTCACTTAAGCTAACTTTAGGTGCATAATAATTAATTATTTTATTAATTATTATGTGCAAGCCTAGGGTTTTCTTTTTTTAGGTTTTTAACCTCTCTTTTCTTTTGTAATTTAACTCTTTTTACAATTGGCAATATTGAGCTCCATGTTGTTGAGCATTTTTTGTTGTGCATCTCCCTTGTAACAGGTGTTTTAGCTTTTAGTATTCTTTGTGCTCCTTCATGGTATCAGAGCAAAGGTCTGAAGCTCCTTGTTCTTGTGTTTGAGTTTTTGCATTTGAAACTGGTTTAAAAAGAAACCAGGCGAATTTCAAAGAGTTCTTAAAAATTTTGCAAAAAAAATAAAAAATTTTGTGTGGGTTTGCACCCACGGTACGTGTTGTACTGCCTGCCCTGCAAGTACTGTAGGTACTACAGGCGGTAGTACAACTGACGTCGTCCATGGCTCTCATCGGGATCCATTTCCGGCGTCACCGCTAGCCTCTAGGGTTTCTCTGGCCACCGCCCGAGCTCCCACCGTCGCCGCCGACCTCTGGTTTTTTTTTTCGATCGTCACTGTCGCCGCCGTGCCCCTAGTGTTTTTCGGTCGTCGCCCGAGCTCTCGCCACGCCCCTAGTTTTTCCGCTGCCGCTGCCGAGCTCACCGCCACCTTTGGTTTTTCCCGGCCGCCGCTCCATCGCCACCACTGGATTTGTTCCTCCACCATCACTGAGCTCTTTCTCCTCTTCCTAGTGCTGCCCCCGACGGGCCTTCTCCGTCCAGCTCCCGCCCCTACTCGCTGGGCTCCCAACCGTCGCCCGAGCTCTGGCCGCCGCCCTCGCCGAGCTTGCTGAGCTCTTGACTCGCCGAGCTCCCAACTCGCCAGACTTGCTGCCTACCACCTGGTCGCTCAGCAGACCAGGGGCTTATTTTTTTAGCCCCCAGGGTTTCAAGGAGGCCGATTTGTGCTTTTTCAGGAGGCTTCACGAAATCGGGTATAAAATGGGCATACGGTCTCCGCTTTTTCCAAACAAGATACTGTTGGAAGGATAATTCCATGCCAGATGTCATGGTGCTGGTATTTTTTTCCAGATTTTCTATTTGACTATATTTTTTTCCATTCAAAGAGGGGTCTTCTTTCTGCACTTCCGAGGCCATACAAGGTGCAAACGGACTCCGTTTTTCAAAAATGAATAGGCGTTGGAAATCTCTCAGCCTGCTCTATTCAGCTATGTGATCCTTGTTCTTGAAATTTTATTCAGGTACACGAGAATTTGTTTTGAAGCTTTTTTGCTTATGCATTACTTCCTCTTTCTCAGTTTGTACTAGGGTTTGGGTTTCTCTTTTGTGGGGGGGTGTTTTTTCTCGCTTTCTATCATTTATATCAGAAATCCAAAACACAAAAAACTCTCAAAATAATCAAACCCTTCTGCATCTTCTGTCTATTTTGAAAGATCACATAATAATAAAAAACACTAGCAGATACAGGTATAGTTACAGGTACAGGTGCAGGGTTTCATGACAGACTCCTCAGTTGAGTTACTCACATTACACAACTATCACACGTGGAATTCTCGCATGACGAGGCTTCTTAGGTCACAAGGGTTGTGGTCTTGTCTAGATGAGGTCCAGCCTCAGTTGCAGCGTCTTTTTGAGATTCTTCAGCACAGGAACAAGATGGATGAAGCTATGGGTTTGCTATCTTTGCATGTTTCAGACAGCCTTCTATTCCACCTTGATGCTTTGCTCACTCTTCGTGCCATTTGGTTGAAGTTTGAGACACTTTTTGGGACCATTAATGAGTTCTGCGCATTACAGATTGAGGCAAAGCTGACTTCACTGTTACCTGAATCATTTCCCACTATTGAGGATTTTTTGACCAAGTTCAAAAAAATCCGCACTATTTTACAGGGTTGTGGCAAGAATAAGTCAGACACAGAGTGCATTTACTTGATCCTTTCGAAGCTTCGTGGTCCATTTCAAATATTTTCTTCTTCATTCTATTCCACCATGGATGGTTTGGGTACTCGTTTTACCATGCCTACCTTTGATGTGTTTTGTGAGTGTTTATCTCATGAGCATTCACACCTTTCTCAAATTGATATGCTCTCAGGATCAAAGAACAAAGCATTGGTTGCTCAGTCATCTAAGGAGAAACAAAAGCAAAAATCAAATCCCAAGAAATATTTTGTAGGTAATGAGTATTCCTCCAAACCACCTCCTAAGTCTGATTCCAAACCACCACTTAATCTGAAACGGGGAAAATATTTGAAGTCTGATGAGTCTTCCTCCAAGCCTAAGAAGAAATCAGGAGACACTTGCACCTTCTCTGGCAAGGAAGGACATCCAGTTTCTAGGTGTTGGAAACGATTAGAGGCTTTAGAGGAAGCCCTGCAGCAACATCACATCTCCTCACCTCAATCGTCTTCTCCTTCCATAGGGAAAGGTCATGCTCTCACTGCTCGCGCATCGACCTATGGGTCCACTTGGATTTTAGATTCTGGTGCTTCTCACCATATGACTCACACTCAGCAGTTGGTCACTTCTCTTACCTCTTGTGGTACTTCATAGATTGCAATGGGTGACACTACACAGCTTTATGTCTTGGGTTCAAGTTTTGTCACTTTGGATGGGGGTACTCTACAGGATGTTCTAGTTGTTCCTGACATCTCGATGAACCTCCTGTCCATTTATCAAATTTTCCATTCTGGCTCTGGTAAGACAGTTGAGTTCTCACCACATCATGTGGTTATTCGGGACCTCCATGACTCTGATTTGGTTATGGCTATTGGGTATGTTGATACTGCATCTCGTCTTTACAGATTTGATGGATTTGAGCCTTCTGCGGGTACAGGTTCATCTCTTATAGCACATGCAAATTCCGTGAGTAAGCTTTGGCATGAGTATTTGGGCCATGTCAATTACAGATATCTTCAGCAAATGAGTACTCAGGCACTTGTTCTTGGTCTTCCACAAATTTCCTGCACAGACAGTGTTTGTCATGGTTGTGTGCTTGGAAAGCATCACAAGGATCCCTTTCCGAAGGGAAGTGCCACTCGTGCTTTGGAACCCTTGGAGTTGATTCATAGTGACCTCATGTCATTTCCCACTCCTTTTTCTGGGGCCAAGTATGTACTCACATTCATTGATGACTTCTCCAGATGCACATGGGTGTACTTTCTTATGTACAGATAATGGGGGGAGTATGTGAATCAGGCTTTCAGAGATTTTTGCACTGAGCATGGTTTGCAGCATCAGTTTACTGTTCCCTACACCCCTCAGCAGAATGGTGTTGCTGAGAGAAAGAACAGGACTTTATGGAAGATGGTGAATTGTATGATTCAGTCCAGGTCCATGGAACCATCCTTTTGGGCTGAGGCAGTTAATTGTTCCAATTATATTCAGAATCAGATACCTCACAAGGTGATTCGACATATGACTCCTGAGGAGGCTTGGTCTCATGACAAGCCTGATGTTTCATCATTTTGAGTATTTGGTAGTGAGGCATGGGCCTTTATTCCTGATGCTCAGAGGAGAGCCATGGAGCAGAAGAGTCAACCCCTCATTTTTGTCAGCTACTGTGAGGATGTTAAGGCGTACAGGTTGTTTGATCCTAATTCCAGAGAGGTCCTGTTTTGACGGGATGTCCAATTTGATGAGTGCCTTCCCACAGTGGATACCCTGTCTCTAGTGTCTACTTCACTACCTACTCCTCACACTGCAACTCTTCAGGATTATGTTGAGGATGATTCTGATGAGGATGTTGATGATCCCCCATCTCCACCTCCACTTGCTCCACCTCAGATGCCCAAATGGGCTCGCTTTATTGTTGAGGCAACAGGATCTATGGCACGTGATCCTTCAGACACTCGTCACACCCGTTCTCATATTGCGGGTTCTAGTCTTTTGAGTCATGCTCTTTCAGAGGATCCTCAGAGGTTTTCAGAGGCGACAGGTCACCCTGAGTGGGATAGTGCTATGGAGGATGAGTATTCTTCTTTGATGAGGAATAGTACTTGGGATCTCTGTCCTCTTCCTAAGGGCAGAAAGATGGTTCGGTGCAGATGGTTGTATCGCACCAAGTATGATGTTGATGGTTCTATTGATAAGTACAAAGCACGTCTTGTTGCGAAGGGTTTCTCACAGGTTGAGGGTATTGATTACTTCGAGACATTTTCCCCTGTCGCCAAGATGAATTCTATTCGCTTTGTACTATCACTTGCAGCTTCTAGGGTATGGTCCATTTATCAGATGGATGTGAAGAGTGTGTTCTTGCATGGTGACCTATAGGAGGAGATCTATATGGAGCAGCCTCAGGGATTTGTTCAGGATGCTTCTTTGGTTTGCAGACTTTGGCGTTCATTATATGGTCTCAAATAGGCCCCTTGGGCTTGGTATGAGAAGATCGACTCTTTTTTGCTCTCCACTGGTTTCACATGTTGTCATTTTGATCCTACAGTCTATATTCAGAATCTTGAGGGTGAGATCCTGATTCTTGTGCTATATGTTGATGATCTACTCATCACAGGTAGGTCATCCTCTATGATTCAGCATGCTTAGCGAGCTTTGATGGAGCAGTTTGAGATGATAGATCTCGGCCTTCTGCACTATTTTCTTGGTCTCCAGGTGATTCAGTCTTCTGATGGGATTTCCATTTACCAGCAGAAGTATGCTCTTGATATGCTTTAGCACTTTGGCGTGCTTGATTGCAAGCTTTCCCCCACACCTTTTCAGTCAGGGGTTGTTTTGACTCCTACTTGCCCCACTCCTTCTGTAGATTCTACACTTTACAGGTAGTTGGTTGGCAGTTTCTTGTACCTAACTCACACTCATCCTAATCTTTCCTTTGCGGTTGGCCTTGTCTCTCGATTCTCCCATGATCCTCATGAGAGTCACTGGCAAGCTGCCAAACATATTTTAAGGTACATTCAGGGCACCCTTTCTTATGTCATTCACTACACATCAGGGGATCCTCACATTGTTGGCTACACTGACTCAGATTGGGCTAGTGATGTCAATGATCGGAAGTCTACTTCTGGCTTTGTTTTCTATCTTGGCTCTGGTCCTATCACATGGTCTTGCAAGAAGCAGACTACTCATGCATTATCATCTACAGAGGCTGAGTACCGAGCTGTTGTGCTCGCTAGTCAAGAGATCTTATGGCTTCGCCAGTTGATGACTGAGTTTGGTTTTCCTCCTGATAGTTCCACTATTCTTTGGTGTGACAATCAGAGTGTTATACACATTTCTCGCAACCTGGTGGAGCATCAGCGGATGAAGCACATTGAGCTTCATATGCATTTCATCAGACAGTTGATTCAGGATGGTTCTCTCATCTTGGAGTATATTCCCATTGCCGAGCAGGTTGCTGACATCTTCATGAAGCCTTTTGCCTCTCTGCACTATCTTCAGTTGCGTTCTATGCTTGGGGTGAAGGAAGTTGTCCTTGGGGGGTCTTCATGAGGCCTTCCTTCCTTCATGTTTCTTTCAACATGTTCTTCTATCTCTTTTTGGAGAGGAGTTTTTTCCCATTGGGTTTTCTCCTTTTTCTCCATTTTATAGAGATTTCCTTGTACTTGGGTACCTAATCTGGCCTTGTTGCCGGGACCCATTGTTCTTTGCTTTCAGTAGCTTCTTCTAGGTTTTAGCTTCTCCCTAAGTCTAGCTTAAGGGGGTGTTAGAGTAATTGGTTTTACTTGATTAATTAAACAATATCTGGTTAATTAATTAAGTTACCTTTTATCTCTTTTTCACTTAAGCTAACTTTAGGTGCATAATAATTAATTATTTTATTAATTATTATGTGCAAGCTTAGGGTTTTCTTTTTTTAGGTTTTTTACCTATTTAAGTTTGTAATCTTTTCTTTTGTAATTTAACTCTTTTTACAATTGGCAATATTGATCTCCATGTTGTTGAGCATTTTTTGCTGTGCATCTCCCTTGTAACAAGTGTTTTAGCTTTCAGTATTCTTTGTGCTCCTTCAAAAGCTATCCCTTAGATCATCATCAAACATCTTAGGGTCTTTTTGTTCAAAATCCAAATCAAAAAATCAAAAATCAAGGACAAAATCTCAAATCTCAAAATCCAAAATCAAAATCAAAATCAAAATCCACAAGTCCTAAAAGCCTAGTATCTCATTCAAGATTTATCAAAAGCCATAGCATCCATATCATCCATCCCTAACATCATCACCATATCATCACCTTTGATCCTCAAGGCATCCTAAAAACTTTCACTTTGGGACATAAAATAACGATTGATCCAAAGAATCAATAGATTCATCTCCCATATCCTCGAGGATTGATCCTTGTTTTATGGTTCAAACAAGATCTCAATACAAGAAGAGTATGGAAGCCAACAAAGAAACACCCGCTTCAAGTGATCTTAGCCAAACAAATGCAGAAATGAATCTAGCTGAATCAAGTAATCCATTGACCCTCTCATCATCAGAAAATATGCAAGAAGAAAACCAAGGAGAGGACCTTACTTTTGGAATGTCTCGCGAGGAAATGACATAAATGCTTCAAAATCTGGAGAATCATAAAATCATCAACATCATGATGAGACTCAACCCTTCGTTATACATGCTTGAACTAGCAAAACAAGGGGCCAAGTTTCCTTCGGATTTTGATGTAAGTACTATAGTGGAGACATCCTTTCCACTTATCCCATCCACCATCCCCATTTCATCTACACCTCCATCCCAAAACATCACTTAAAACATTCTACAAATCACAACATCATTTGCTCCAACCCAACCCAATGTCAACAAGGGAAACACATTTCTCAATGCTCTTCAATCACATCCCCTTGTTAATAATCAAAACTTGGATGCAAACACCACATTGGAACAAAACATACCCGAAAACCCATTACACAAAAATGTTCCTCTCACATTCCATCACAATCCATCGTCATCATTCTTTCATGCAACTCCTCAAACACCTCTTCTCACAAATTCACAAGAAGAGGGAGATACATTTCGGACTAGGGGGCTTATTCGACACCACGACGTTTTCACAACAATTCATGCCCCTCACCTTTCCACCTCTTCTGCCATTACCATTATCAACTACACCACTCCTTGGTTTAGGGCTTGCTCCCCTACCAAGTATCAATCAAACCTATATCCCAACCATTAATCAAAGCATTGTACCAAACACACAAAATTTATCATTGATATCGCAACAACAAATGGTAAATGCACAAGCAATGGCAACATCATCAACCACACCCCTAACATCACAAAGCATGGTCTCTCAAGGACCAATCACATCAACAGCACTATCCAACACCCAAAACATCAACACAACATCATCATCTACCACCATTCCAAATCCACCACCACCTCCACCACCACCAACGTTCACCACATCAAGCCAATACAGCACAGCATTGTAAGCTGCTTTTCAAAGAGGATACCAACAAGTTCAAAAACAAAAAGTCGTGCAACAAGCCGCTCAATCCGCACAAGTTGCTCAAGCTGCACAAGCCGCATTACAAGCGCAACAAGCACAACAATCCCAAGCATTATTACAACAGCAACAATAACAAGCCGCCCAAGTCGCGCAAGCATTGCAAGCACAAAGGGTCGCTCAAGCACAACTATTATTGCAGCAACAAGACACACAAGCACAAGCCCAAGCACAAGTTCAATATCAAGCATAGCAAGCACAAGCACAAGCACAACTTCTTGCACAAGCAGCGCAAGTGCAAGCATATCAGCAAGCACTAAAGCAATACCAAGAGCAGCAAGAAGCGGCAGAATTGGCAGCCCAACAACAAGCATTGTGGGAACAATAGTAAGCACAACAAGAAGCGTTGTTGGAAAAACAACAAGCACAACAACAAGCACAAATCCTAGCACAACAACAACAAGATTAACAACAAGCGTTGTTCATACAAAAGCAAGTAGAAGCCTACTTCGCCCGCCAGAACATACATATACCATCAAACAACGCACTGACCAACAATCCACCCATCCAACCCACGATTCAAACACCTCAAAACACTTTCATCCCACCCCCTGATCTGCAAAGTGATGTGATGACACAACTCAGGTTGCTCTCGCAACAAGTGCTCGACCTTCAATCAGGGCGAACAACCAAAACACCAAGCAACTTGTGTCCCTATCCATTTGATAGGAGCTTAGAAATGAAACCATTCCCCAAGGGATTTGAAATCCCAAAATTTGACAAATATTGAGGGATGGGAAACCCTGAAGATCACATTAGGGAATTCCAGGTTCATTGCATGGAGGTCGCATATGACGACACTTATCTGATGCGACTATTTCCTAGAAGCTTGGCAGGTCCCACTATAGAATGGTTCTCTCGCTTACCTTCAGGCATTAGAACATTCCAAGAAATCAGGGATGCATTCATTAGGAACTACGCATGTAACATTGCAATGGATGTCAGTCTCGAAGAACTATACACTCTAAAACAAGGAAAGAATGAATCTTTTGCTTCATTCCTTCAACAATGGCGATCCAAGGCCAATCGTAGTAAGTGGACCATGCCGGAAGAACAACAAGTTTGCACCATCATCGCCAACCTTGAAAGTCACTTAGCATTTCATCTCAAAGTTCAGGGTATCACTACATATGAACAATTGATCTCCAAGGCGCTCAGCATCGAAAGAGCCCTTGTGACTCAACCCGTGGAATCAACATCATATCATGAACAGAAAAAAAACTGCCCATCATCCAATTACAACGATAAACCTCGCACATGGGAAAGAAACAAGAACATCACTAATGATGGCGTCGTCGATGCCAAGGTGGTCATTAGTGGTCCTCGCCAAAACACACTCACACCGCAAAACCAAAATCAACGCCAAAACACTCATCACACAACATACCAACCCAACAACAATCCAACCATCAATAACCTCAATGATCAAAGAGGACCACCCCAACGCAAAACTTATCCCAAATGAAAATACGCTATCTTGGGGGAACCATTGGAAGACATAATGAAAAATTTGATTGACGAAAAACTCATCAAACCTCCTACATTTGAAAATTACCAAGAACCTGACGTCAAACCCCCTTGGTATAACGAAAATTAACTTTGTGAATTTCATAAAATCAAAGGTCATACCACAAACAATTGCATGAGACTCAAAAATATCATCCAAGATCTCATTGACAAGAAAATCATAAATGTGGAACCACCTACTAGAAATTAGGATCTAAAACTCTACACGAATCCGATGTTGAATCATGGCAACAAAGGGAATAAAAATGATAAAGGGAAGGGCAGTGTAAATCATGTGTATGAAATGGTCGTTGCCTCCCTAAATGAATATTGCATGGTCATCACCATCAAGGGCGCCCATGCCGAAGATTGTGGAGTCACCACAAGAGGCGGAAAAGTCACCATTGCAGGATCATCCCAACCTAATAGAATCCCTTCATCTAGAGTCGTTCTGCATAGCTACAATGTTGTAGAACAACTCAAGAGAACACCAGCACACATCTCCATCATGGAGTTGTTAAAAATCTCATTAGCGCATAAAAAGATTCTTGAGGAAGCATTAGCCTCATCCACTGTCCCCGCAAATCTCGATGCGGACCAATTCCAAGCTATGGTCAGAAATATCATAACGCCTAATCTCCTTACATTCTCTGACCAAGATTTCCCCGCCCAACCATCTCACAATTGTGCACTTCACTTGGAAGCCATTGTAAACAAGAGCAAAATCAAAAGGGTCCTGGTAGATGGAGGTGCAGGTTTGAACATATGTTCTTTCAGCCTCATCAAGCAGTTGAAAATATCAGAAGATTCCATCGACAAAGGTAAGGGCATCACGATAATAGCATATGACGACCAAGAAAGAGTGTCTCAAGGCACGATTAAACTCCCTATTCAAGTAGAGCCAACGCTCATGGAAACCACCTGTCAGGTCTTGGACCTCGACTTACCATATAATATCCTCCTGGGATGCCCATGGATCCATGCGATGAAAGTCGTAGCATCAACCTTCCACCAATGTGTGAAATTTACACATAATCGACAAGAGGTCACTGTCCATGGAGATCCTGAACCATTTTCATATTGCAAAAATCTAGAGGCAAAGTATTACAAAATCCCCCAAGTGCCAAAGAATGATGCGGGCCCATCCACACCATACATCGACCCCGCCACTCTCGCATCCACTTCTGCGACAGAGACACCCACCATCCCCACCATCCCCACCATCTCCGATATCAAGCTCATCATCCAGGAGGATGGTTGTGGAAGCTACAAACTCCCTAACAATGCTTTTGTGATAGGAGAGTTACCACAATCTCCTAGATCACGAGGACGCCCACAAGAAAATCAAGCTTCCACATCACAAACCCATCCTCAAAACTATCCAGAATTCACAAGATGGGGAGACCTTGGTCATGAGGTTATTGAAGTAGATCCATCTCACATGTTGTATCAAGATGAAAGACCGGCAGCTAATTTACCAATGGACGAAAGAAGCAAGGGCCTACACATGATGCTTGCAATGGGCTATGACAGAAATCAAAGACTAGGACAAAATGACAATGGGCTCATAATACCTATCATGCTAGAGACGTGACCCATAACAAATCTTGGTCTTGGACGTACCCCTCCGAGCATAACCATACGTGGCCGAAGTCCTCTGGATAGAACAGCTAATGTTTCTCCTCAGCTAGTACTAGTACAAGTACACTCACCAATAGTCACAGGTAGAGACACCCATAATTTTATCACTGAGCCCTATATTAGTAGCGATGATGAGGATACCATATCCAATCTACCTAGGTTATTTGAGGACACCACCCTGTGTACGATTAGCACCCTCTCCTTTGAAACAGACCATCCAAATCATGAGATCCGTTTAGTGTACCCCCAACTAATCGATTATGACCAACAAGGACCACCAGTTCTCGATACATTTGAAAACGATGAAGCGCTCTCATAATTCATGGGATTGAGAGATAACATTCTAGATGGAGATCAAGGGGTTTATAATGAGTTGGGCCTTTTACCCACAATGCGAGCTTGATTGAATCCTTTAGTCACAAAAGTGAGAAACTAAAGAATCATATCCAGAGTCCTTGAGTGAAAACCCACCGCAGGTGGCACTCTCACGACAAAGAAAATGAAATGCAAAAAGTAAAGGGCGTATCCAGCGATGAAAACCTCTGAGGTGCCGAGGATGAAAGGATTCAATCTTCCCTCTAGGCTGTTCATCAAGAAGTGGCGGTCTTGTTTGAAAAATGCAATCAGTCAACCTAAGCGAGGGAGCCCATATATCACATTCTATGCGGAATCACTATTATCAGAAGAATAAGAACTCCTAGCGGCATTCCTAAGGGAAAGGAAAATAAAATTCGCATGGAGTTATGTTGACATGCCAGGACTTGATCAAAAGACTGTGGTTCATCATTTAGCAGTATATCTAGAAGCAAAATTGGTCAAACAAAAGCTTTGAAAAATTCATCCTCAAATCACTTTGTTAGTCAAAATGGAGGTGAAAAAGCTACTAGATGAAGGATTCATCTTACCAATTGATTATCCAAAATGGGTGTCAACTTTGAATTTTGTTTCAAAAACGGCGAAGCCATCCGAGAATCTATCTGAGACTTAGGAGACTTGAACAAGGCATGTCCCAGGATGATTTCCGCTTTAGCTTTTATGCGACATGATAGTAGACATGACAGCAGGACATGAGATGCTATAACTAATGGACGGATTTTTAGGATACAACCAGATCATGATAGCAAAAAAAGATCAAAATAAGACAACTTTCACTTGTCCATGGGGGACCTACTGCTAGAACATGATGCCATTCAACCTAAAGAATGTAGGAGCAACCTATCAAAGGGCCATTACATTGATATTCCATGACATGATTCATAAAATAGTCGAAGACTATGTCGATGACATTCTAGCTAAGTCAAGAAAGAGACAAGATCATATAGCAACCCTAAGTGCTATCTTTGACAGACTAGAGGAATATAAAGTTAGACTAAATCCCAAGAAGTGCGTCTTGTTACAATTAGGTAAGTGCTAGGATACATAGTCTCAGGGGGTATTGAGGTAGGTCAGACAAAAGTGAGAGAGCAATCCTGAGATGGAAGCACCAAGCGACATTAAAACAATTGAGGGAGCCTCAAGATTAGACTTCAATCCATCGGCGGTTCACTTAGCTGCTTGGCGGAACAAAGCGAGAATACATATTCTCACCTACTCCCACAAGGGGTAGTGTAAAATAGGATACAAAGTGTGAAGAGGCATTCAAAAAAATCAAAGAATATCTACTAACACCACCGGTTTTAATGCCGCCCATCCCCAAGAAGCCATTGATCTTATATGTGTCAACAATAGCAGCAGCCCTTGGCACTCTCCTAGCTTAGCATGATGAAAATGGAATGGAAAGGGCTATCTACTACATTAGCAGGACAATGGTTAGTCACAAGCTAAATTATTCATTCATCAAGAAAGCTTGCCTACATTTGTAGTGTTTGTATCTCAAAAATTAGGACATTACATGTTGGCACCTGAATAAACTCATTAAATTGATCCCCTCAAGTATCTTTTATCCAAGGCAATGATCACGGGAAGAATGGAAAAATGGGTGATGATATTATCAGAGTATGACATTAAGTATGTGGAGCAGAAAGCCATTAAAGGTCAGGTTATTGCAGATCAACTAGCAAAAGCACCTATGTATTCTGAGAATCCTCTTGTCTCATAATTCCCAGATGAATCCATCTTTAACCTCAATGTAACTGACCATTGGAAACTATACTTCGATGGTTCACACACACAACATGGATCAGGAGCTGGTGTCTTCTTCATCACCCCACAAGGGGATTACATACCGAAGTCATATAAATTGGCATTTCCTTGCACCAACATCACAGAATATGAGGCTTTGACTATAGGCCTCAGAATAGCAGTGTAATGGAACATCATAGCTCTCAAGGTGTATGGGGACTCTTAGTTGATCATAAATCAGGTCAATAATGAATATCAGACTAAGGATGATAAGCTCACTCCATACAAGAAATTGGTGGAGACTCTAAAGGAATCTTTCATTGACATAACATTTGAGCAGATTCCAAGAACCAGCAACAGAGAAGCAGACACCATGGCTACAATTGGGTCTCTATTAGACATCCCTCATAACATGTCGAAATATGAATTTTTGATTAAGCAACTTCTCATTCCCACATTCGAAGTACCAGAATCGAAATATGTGTGTGAAATCGTTGGTCCTGGTGATCCTTGGTACCATGACATCTACACATATCTTCGCATAGGAGTCATACCCACTGACCTACCATCAAGCCTAAAATGAACCTTTATCAAAAAGGCATCCAGATTTGTCATCCTAGGTGATACCTTATACCGTAGAAGCATAGAAGGTACCTTGCTACGCTGTTTAAACGCTGAGGAGGAATTAACCGCTCTAACTGAGGTTCATAACGGTATTTGTGACTCACACTCGAGTGGAATGACCATCGCCAAGAAACTGCTGAGGATGGGGTATTATTGGCTCACAATGGAAAGATAAGTGCATGATCATGCTAAAAGGTGTTTACAATGTCAGCAACATGGGGACCTCATCCATGCTCCAGCTCAAGAGCTTCACCCGATCATCACACCATGGCCCTTTTCCCAATGGGGACTCAATCTCATTGGAAAAATCTCACCCACCTCATCCAATGGCCATAAGTTCATCATAATTGCAACCGAGTACTTCACAAAGCGAGTGGAAGCCATACCCATGACGTATATCACTGGGAAGCAGATCTCAAAATTTATCCTGAACTATCTCATCTGTCGTTACGGTGTCCCACAAGCCATTATCTCAGATAATGGGACACCATTCAAGAACCAGGAGGTTCACGACTTGTGCGAGAAATTCAAAATCTAGCATTGCTTCTCCACCTCGTTCTATCCCCAAGGCAATGGCCAAGAAAAATCCACGAACAAAACCATCCTCAAAATCCTTAAGAAAACAGTCAATGATGCAGGTCATGACTGGCACTTGCAGCTTAATCCCATCTTCTGGGCTTATCGAACTAGCATCCGCACACCCACTGGCGCCACCCCATTCTCCTTGGTCTATGGATCAGAAGCTGTACTCCCCATTGAGATCGAGCTCCCATCCCTCAGAATATCATTCCAAAACCTCATCACTGATGAGGACTACTGGGTATCAAGACTAAATGAGCTGGAGCTACTGGATGAGAGACGCATAGACACTTTGAATCATCTACAAGTCTATCAGAAGAGACTCAAACAGAGCTACAACAAGAAAATCAGAAGCAAGACTTTCCAAGTCAAAGAACTGGTCTTAGAAGAAAATCAGAAGAATGTCCCAAATCCCAGCAACAAAGGGAAGTTCGAACCTAATTGGTTAGGACCTTTCATCATCACATCAAGCTACAAATCAGGGGCATATCAACTATCAACACCCGAAGGGGAACCTCTGCAGGAGCCAATGAATAGCTCCCATCTCAAAAAGTTTTATGCCTAAATCTTTCAAGGTATAAAACCAAAAATCCAAAATAATCAGAAAAAATCATTAAAAAAATGGTTACTTTTGCAAAAACCTGGCAAACAGGCGTCTTGGTGACAACAAAAAATCAAAAACAAAAAATCCAAAAATGAGAAAAAGGATCAAAAATCATCACCTCTAGTGAAACCCACTTTGTGGTGGCACCCAGGCAAGTACCTTGGTGAAAACGGCAAGCCGGAAACTTTGCATAAAATAAGCACTTTCCATCCACCACGGGATCTTTATGGCACGATCGCATCATCCATCCATTAAGCTTCCATCATCCATCGCATTCCATATCTCCATCCATCACCCATCCATTTGACATATGCATCATAGCTTGGTCATGTGTTCATATCATGATCCCTCCTAGTACTACTCAGCCCATCCTCAAGATTAGGTTTGTCTACTTTATCGGTGGTCTATTGCATCACTTGGGGGCATGTTCTCATGGGATTAAATTCATGTATATTCTTAAAGTCCTCAATCTCGATCAAAACATTAGAAAATCAAAATCCAAAAACATCAAAACACAAAATCCAAAACATTATAACATATCAAAATCCAACCGGTCAAAAAGTCATTCAAAAGTCAAAAGCAGTGGAGTCTTGTCGGGAACTTCGTGGGTCTCTAAGACTTGAACATAGGCAAGGTTGATCTTTGATCATCCCTGAGACATTTAAGGTCATTCCTAGCAGGGTCCATCATAATAAACTAACATCTCATCATGTACACCATTCATGCAGTAAATGTCGTTGAAAAGTCATGCGGTCAGTTATGTGGTCTCGTGTATAGCATTAGGCAAAGTATCTATTGATGGAAGCCCGAGGCCCAGGATAGGTCTTTGGGATTGGTTCTTGGTCAAAATCTCATAAAATCCCAAAACATTTGAAAAAATGAAAATCAAAACATTTGTAAAACCCTGAAAATACCAAAAAAAATAGCCTCAAAACATTGCAAAACATCAAAAACATCCAAATATTTGAAAAAATTCATCCATCTCATCTCGCTTACACTCGCAATAAACACCACTCATAATAAACTGGTCATCATTATCAACCTTTAGTGAAACAGTCAGAAACAAGTCTAACAGGTTTATAAGTGAAAACTCAAAATGTCAAGTCTTAAGTCTAAGTCAGTGCGTAAGCAAGTTGGTTATCTCTTCATATCGGTAACACAATCCGAATAGGTCCCATATCAATCATCCCTTATAAACGAAATGGCGTGCCACCATCCACTAACATGTCCTAGGATGAATCCTTCCTACAATGGGCATTATCTTTTGGCAATAAGTTTTGGTTATCATCTAAGAAAACACATCCTCTTTCCGTTAGCGGTATTGAAGAGCATCAGTTTGTTTGTTTACTTGGTCTTGATCTTTTGACTTATCTTATTTTGCGCTCATTCTAAGGACGTCTCAATGATATCCCAAAACAGAGGATTTAGAGAAAGAGGAATGGGGCAATGATCATTACCTTTTGTCTGTTGTGTTTGTTGGACGTTCTTGTAATATAACCTCGACGAATACTTGCTTTGTTAGGTATGTATGGAAGAGGTCTAGGGCAACTTGTTGACTATTACAGGGACAGGCTTACCTTTCCGTGTTTTGGTCTGAGGTGTCTGAAACTTCTGAAGTGCATCCTAGCAAGGTTTACGTATGTCAGGTGTGAACAAGAATACTCCTATCTGATTGTCGAGTCAAAGTCCATCACACTGGGTACAACGCCATCCTGGCTTTCTATACCTTGATGCATTGTACCACGTGTGTTATCAAACATAAGAAAATGTGGTCCTTTGAAAATCCCAATTCCTCGGAAATTGATCATCATCATCATCTGCATTTGTGTCATCTTGCATCTTGTTGAAATGACCTCTTCTTTTCTTACTAACAGCACTAACAAGGTACTATGACAGTTAATCATCATCACCATCATCATCATTGATCCTGCATCCACAAATCATTAGCATATTGCATAAGCATATCATATAGGAAACATCGCATTTCTTATCATCATAAAAATAGGTTATCATAAACATCCATAAATAGGTGCATCCATGTCATTGCATTTCACCCATTACATTACATCTCATGGCATTATATCAATCATTGCATAAACATTCATTTGCATTTCATTTCATATTACCATCTAAATCATCACATAGCATCTACAAAACATTCCATAATCATTTCTACATAATCATAAGCAATAGGTATATAAGCATTTAATTCATTAGGCATACATACTTGCATAACATCATGACATCATATCATCACATTACGTTTACATTACGCATCGGCATATCACTTTGCATTAACATATCACTGCATCACATACATCATCATTTAGGATAATAACATTTGTTACTCTAAGCATCTCATAACACCATTCGTTAGCATCATATCATGACCATCGCATCATATCACATTCATCCATAAATCATCTCATACATAAGCATATTTCACACATCATTACATAAACATTATTAGAAATAAATACATCCATAAAACATCATTGCAAAGCATATAGAAATAAATCATACATGCACACATTGCATCACATCAAAATAGGCTCATATATCATATCATATCATCAACTATCATAGTACAAAGAATAATCGGATCACTGTACATATATGTCAATCAGTACAAAACACCCATTAGGCTATCAAAAATGAGCCCATAAGGCACAAAAAGTGTGTATCATCTAGATCACGCTCGATCTCTGTGAATGCTACCCTCACCCCTGTCACTGTGACCCTCTGGTGGTCTCTCGCTAGCTCACTCTGAGTACTCAGGGACCCAATCTGCTCTAGGTACAGTCTCATGGTAAGCTTGACGGTAGTACTCTATCTCTCGGATAGCATCCCTGTAAGATCGCATCGGCACTGTACCCTGGGATGAGGAGGCTGTCATGCTCTCAATCTGCTGTATGCGGCCTAGCTCTGTAGCTACCGGTAACTCTGTAGCCTGTCTCTGCTGCACATCCTGGTCCCTCTCTGCTCTGAGCTGCTCCCTCTCGGCCCGTGCCTGGTCTCTCTCTGTTGTCACTGCCTGAACCTGGGCCTGCAGCTGTAAAATCAAAGCATCATGTGCATCTGCCTGCCCTGACGGCTGTACCTGTGGCTACGCATGAACCTGGTCCTCACCCTCAACTCGTGGTGGTGGGACCGGCGGATCCTGCTACTGATCCTGCATATGGACGTCCCCGTGACCTGGCGGAACTGGGGGCACCCCTGGTGGATCCTGCCGAATCTCGACCCTCGGTCCTCGTCCTCGTCCTCATCCTCATCCTCACCCCCTACCTCTGACCCTGTGTGCCTCTGGATCCTCACCTAGAATGGTCAACCGTAGGAGAGGTCTAAACCAATCTCTGTAAGCCTATGTGGTCCCCAGATCTGCTGGGCCCTGATCATAAGCCCATGGGCAGGCTACCAACTATCGAAAGCTATCAACTACCTCTGTGGTAGGAATTTTAGGCCCTCATGACACCTGTGTCATGTTGCATGCAAAGAAAGCCACATAACCATCATCGGTCTGATCCTGTGGCTCTCCAAACTGACGTTGTACGCACTCAGGCAGGTACCACTCAATCATCGTGTGCTCCTGGCCCTGCATGTATCAATCTTGGCAGTAATAGAAGAGTTGAGAAGCATCGTCGGCCCATCCAGGCCGACCAAGGTATAGATGCCAAGTAAACACAAGCATCTCATCCAGGACTCACCTCCAGTAGGGGATCCCATGCTCGTCAGTGTGTATGGAGGACACACCACCTCTGTATAGTGTCACAAGGGCATCCTCTGCCCCCATCAGAACCGGAACCACTCGTGGACATAGCACAGAAATGTGCTCCCATGTCCAGACATGAAGGAGTGTCAATCCGGCCCCCAGCGCTCTGCCATCCATGTAAACATACTCATGTAAATCCCTGTAAAGTGAGGTGAGAAGGACAGGCCCCCATGCATAACGAACCGGCCTATCCCGGACCATCCTCTCCCAGCAGTATCCCCAACCCGGACTGAAATACCGCCCTCGTCTGTCTGGGGAAACCAAACCCGAAATGATCGCTGCAATCACCTAGCGGAAGGGAGGTGCTATAACTCTGTACCGCTCGAGCTCGATTTGACCCTCGTAGTAAATAATGTCTCAAGTGGCGAGGACTCGGATGCAGCACTCGCGTCCCTCCTCCATGTCATAGATCACCTGGCGGCCATGAATGGGCAATCGAAGAATGTGCCAGACATCCTCCAAGGTGACGGTCGCCTCGCCAATGGGAAGATAAAACAACGATGTCTCATTGTGCCACCTCTCGGCCAGCGCTGACAACATCCCAAGGTGTGTGTGCATGGGCACTGCGTATGCAATATGTCATAGGCCAGCAACTCCTAGTCGGTCCTGGTCTCTGTCACTCAAGTCTCGTAGGATGCTTGCCAAATCCCGCGACCGGTGCTCCCAAGAATAAAGCTCCCTAGGCTCGTCCTGCATCAAGGAAAGTCAGCATATTAAAACTTTTGAAAAAAATCTGACCTAACACTCTAAGCTCGCTTCTAGCGGCACAGTTTGTAATGGCGTCACAGTTTGAGTTTCCTCAAACTCTGACGCTGGACCCTAAATTAAGCCAAAAAGTGCC
>VDFB02049217.1:5493742-5820954 GCA_007258455.2 Sequoia sempervirens | reverse complement strand
TATCATAAACATCCATAAATAGGTGCATCCATGTCATTGCATTTCACCCATTACATTACATCTCATGGCATTATATCAATCATTGCATAAACATTCATTTGCATTTCATTTCATATTACCATCTAAATCATCACATAGCATCTACAAAACATTCCATAATCATTTCTACATAATCATAAGCAATAGGTATATAAGCATTTAATTCATTAGGCATACATACTTGCATAACATCATGACATCATATCATCACATTACGTTTACATTACGCATCGGCATATCACTTTGCATTAACATATCATTGCATCACATACATCATCATTTAGGATAATAACATTTGTTACTCTAAGCATCTCATAACACCATTCATTAGCATCATATCATGACCATTGCATCATATCACATTCATCCATAAATCATCTCATACATAAGCATATTTCACACATCATTACATAAACATTATTAGAAATAAATACATCCATAAAACATCATTGCAAAGCATATAGAAATAAATCATACATGCACACATTGCATCACATCAAAATAGGCTCATATATCATATCATATCATCAACTGTCATAGTACAAAGAATAATCGGATCATTGTACATATATGTCAATCAGTACAAAACGCCCATCAGGCTATCAAAAATGAGCCCATAAGGCAAAAAAAGTGTGTATCATCTAGATCACACTCGATCTCTGTGAATGCTACCCTCACCCCTGTCACTGTGACCCTCTGGTGGTCTCTCGCTAGCTCGCTCTGAGTACTCAAGGACCCAATCTGCTCTAGGTACAGTCTCATGGTAAGCTTTACAGTAGTACTCTACCTCTTGGATAGCATCCCTGTAAGATCGCATCGGCACTGTACCCTGGGATGAGGAGGCTGTCATGCTCTCAATCTGCTGTATGCGGCCTAGCTCTGTAGCTACCGGTAACTCTGTAGCCTGTCTCTGCTGCACAGCCTGGTCCCTCTCTGCTCTGAGCT
Organism: Sequoia sempervirens; assembly: GCA_007258455.2. Lineage (NCBI taxonomy): Eukaryota > Viridiplantae > Streptophyta > Pinopsida > Cupressales > Cupressaceae > Sequoia > Sequoia sempervirens. Next base: position 5,819,970 of record VDFB02049217.1, on the reverse strand, counting down.
GCTCCCTCTTGGCCCGTGCCTGGTCTCTCTCTGTTGTCACTGCCTGAACCTGGGCCTACAGCTGTAAAATCAAAGCATCCTGTGCATCTACCTACCCTGACGGCTGTACCCGTGGCTACGCGTGAACCTGGTCCTCACCCTCAACTCGTGGTGGTGGGACCGGCGGATCCTGCTGCTAATCCTGCATATGGACGTCCCTGTGACCTGGCGGAACTGGGGGCACCCCTGGTGGATCCTATCGAATCTCGACCCTTGGTCCTCATCCTCGTCCTCGTCCTCACCCCCTACCTCTGACCCTGTGTGCCTCTAGATCCTCACCTGGAATGGTCAACCATAGGAGAGGTCTAAACCAATCTCTGTAAGCCTATGTGGTCCCCAGATCTACTGGGCCCTGATCATAAGCCCATGGGCAGGCTACCAACTATCGAAAGCTATCAACTACCTCTGTGGTAGGAATTTTAGGCCCTCATGACACCTGTGTCATGTTGCATGCAAAGAAAGCCACATAACCATCATCGGGCCGATCCTGTGGCTCTCCAAACTGACGTTGTACGCACTCGGGCAGGTACCACTAAATCATCATGTGCTCCCGGCCCTGCATGTATCAATCTTGGCAGTAATAGAAGAGTTGAGCAGCATCGTCGGCCCATCCAGGCCGACCAAGGTATAGATGCCAAGTAAACACAAGCATCTCATCCAGGACTCGCCTCCAGTAGGGGATCTCATGCTCGTCAGTGTGTGTGGAGGACACACCACCTCTGTATAGTGTCACAAGGTCATCCTCTGCCCCCATCAAAACCGGAACCACTCGTGGACATAGCACAGAAATGTGCTCCCATGTCCAGACATGAAGGAGTGTCAGTCCGGCCCCCAGTGCTCTGCCATCCACGTAAACATACTCATGTAAATCCCTGTAAAGTGAGGTGAGAAGGACAGGCCCCCATGCATAACGAACCGGCCTATCCCGGACCATCCTCTCCCAGCAGTATCCCCAACCCAGACTGAAATACCGCCCTCGTCTGTCTGGGGAAACCAAACCCGAAATGATCGCTGCAATCACCTAGCGGAAGGGAGGTGCTATAACTCTGTATCGCTCGAGCTCGATTTGACCCTCGTAGTAAATAATGTCTCGAGTGGCGAGGACTCGGATGCAGCACTCGCGTCCCTCCTCCATGTCATAGATCACCCGGCGGCCATGAATGGGCAATCGAAGAATGTGCCAGACATCCTCCAAGGTGACGGTCGCCTCGCCAGTGGGAAGATAAAACAACGATGTCTCGTTGTGCCACCTCTCGGCCAGCGCTGACAAAATCCCGAGGTGTGTGTGCACGGGCACTGCGTATGCAATATGTCATAGGCCAGCGACTCCTAGTCAGTCCTGGTCTCTGTCACTCAAGTCCCGTAGGATGCTTGGCAAATCCCGCGACCGGTGCTCCCAAGAATAAAGCTCCCTAGGCTCGTCCTGCATCAAGGAAAGTCAGCATATTAAAACTTTTGAAAAAATTCTGACCTAACGCTCTAAGCTCGCTTCCAGCGGCATAGTTTGTAATGGCATCACAGTTTGAGTTTCCTCAAACTCTGACGTTGGACCCTAAATTAAGCCAAAAAGTGCCGCTGCGGCGCACTTTACCCCTAGCAACACAATTTTGCATGAAAAGGGCGCTACCGCAGCGCACTTTTCCCAAACCGACCCGTCGAGTCCGAGCTGAGCCCGAGCCTAGCGGCGAAGTTTCTAAACTCCAAACTGCACTGCTGCGGCGCTAAATAGCACCGTTGCGGTGCAAAAAGGTAATTAGCGGTACACTTTAAACACCAAGCGGCGCTATAATAGTGCCGCTGGAGGTGAGATCTCTTTTAAACATGTAATAAATGCATTAAATGAAAAAATTAAGCTTAGGTAAGGGTCACATACCAGGGCACCGATATCAGGTGGCCATTGGTAGGTCCGAACTCAGTCCGAAATGTGTAGAGGAAGCTGTCGTTGCGCCATATCGTCAGAGGGTTAGAGCTTGAATCTCAAGGTTTGCTAGCGGAGGTGTGTGAAAATGACTTGAAAGTGACCCCTCGGGCCCCTTTTAAGCCTAAAATTAGGGTTTTTTAACCCTAAATGACTGTCCTATTAGTGTTTTGGACCCCCGAACCTGTTTTTGTCCGTTTGAGGCTTGTTTTTCATCATTTTATGGCATTTAGACACGTTTTTAGCCTCCCGGACCCCTTTCGGACATGTCAGGGCACTTTGTTACCTTTTTCGCAAGATCACCCAAAAAAAAATTGAAATTTTCGTCCGATCTTTAATGCTTCATGGATGGTTTACTTGTGATTATCCTTCTCAAATGAAACAATAGGGCAGCAGACTGGGCTCAACCCTTGTGGGAGCCACATTTCACCCCACATGTTGTAACCAAATAAACAAAAGAATCTAATTTTATCTATACTTACACAATGAGAAAACATGTTAGATAAAGCTGAGCATATGATAGATATGTTTGATAACTTTCTTTTTTTCTTAGAGATCTATGGTATGCAAGTTATTTGAATGCACATAATGATCAAATTATATGTTTATAGATGTATGCACATATTTTGATTGGTGATCCTTCATTGCTCTAACAACACTCTTCTCACTCAAATGCAGGGAACCTAGGAGTAGCAAGGAAGACATCAACTTGGAGGCTTAGACAAGCGGGAAGACTGAAGATGATGCAAAACAAAGCAACCGGGATTCATCATTGTCCCCTTTCTCTTTATGTGCATTTTTCTATTTTGTATCTATAAATGTATAGTTTTTCGATTGTATGCATTCAAATAGTCAGTTCCACGACTTGTGTGGAACAACATACATTTACATTATCAATAAAGACTACATTTTTGAAAGGATTGTGCATTCTTTCCTATATTATATGCATCTGCATAAGTGCAATCTAGTAATGTAATTGTAGACACGTAAAATATACTGATTGACATTGTGCATTCGATCCTAACTTACTAACATCGTTTCTTCCTGAATCATCCATCAGTCTAACCATTTAATCAAATTCCCCTATCTAATTAAATTCATCAATAATCCTCTCTTGATTAAATAAATCACTTTATCTGAATTAAGTCATTTCTCTTGTTAATTAAATCAATCTATCTGATCTAATTATCCTTATTTAATTAAATAATCAATTTATTTGATTAAATCTCTAAAGTCTATCCATTAAATTAAATAAATTAAAACCTTATTTGATTTAATCTAACACCATCCCTTTTAATTAAATAAATCAAAATCATTATTTAATTAGCCTCTTATCATATTCCTCTCTTATTTGATTTAAATAAATCCATAAATCTAAGTCAAATAAGTCACATCATCTAATCTCTGTTAAATTAATTAAACCTTGATTAATTTAACCTCATCTCATGTCACATCCTCTAAATAATGCAAGTTGCACATGAAAATAGGTTTAATTCATTTATTAAATCTCTATTTTCCTCACAAGGCATCTTTTGGAATATTCCCTCAATTTGAATTCAAAAATTCCAAGTCAACATGTACATCCAACAAGGCATTTAAAACCTCTTACATGTCCTTTGCCTTGAGCCATGTGGCATTTATTGCATTTTCCCTTCCCTCTTGCATGTCATTTCAACAAATTTGAATTTCAAATATTGGCATTTATTGGCACAAACCCCAAATCTTGCACAATCATCATCCATTCATAGCTTGACAAGTGGCATCATATCATTGGATGAATGTTAGTCCCACATTGCTCAAATTTGGGCATTCATCCATCTTGAAATCCTATAAATGAAGAGCTTCTCTCCTCATTTGATCATCCACAAACATTGCAAAGTTACCATGCTAAAATACTTAGCCATTCTCATCCATCATTTGAATTCTTAGCTAGGATTTTTGTAGATTTGGCTTTGAGTTCTCATCTTTCATCAAAAGTGGATCAATATCATCTTCAACATATCAAGATTTCATCATAGGAATTGGGAAAGGGCCAATTTTCACATCAAATTGGCACCAATTCCCCCATGGGATCAAGTGTTTGCTTCTCTAATTAGGATTAAATCTAGTTTTATCTTTTGTATTGTGTTCTTCATCAATTTCTTTCCTATTTTGAGTTTGCAAATGGATTTCATGGGGAATCCTTGTTTTAGCTTGTAATTCCTTGTCTAACTCGTTTATTCATGTTGTTTTGCAAGTACTAGGAAAAGGGTTCGCACAGTAATCTTCTAATTTTGTTTATGCAAATGAATGTAATGTAGCAGAAATAAAAATGTACCTTACTCTTCATTTGAAAATCACAAAATCTCTACCTAATTGAGCTATTAACTTTTGTGTCTTCACAAACATATGTTGATACAAAATGAATGGAAGAAGCATCCAAGTAATCCTAATTTTTTTTGCCAACAATTCATACCAAATATTGAACAATTTAAGGATATTGCAATAGGTAATTTGTATCGACACAAATAATATTACTGAAGCATTTCAAGATTAGGCCATAAGAATCATCCTTTTTTAAACATGGATTATGTTGTAGCCAAAATTCCATCCTAATTATTTTTGCATACTTCCATTTTCACTCATCTCTTACATCCACCATATGCATAGAAGTCCTATCATAATAACTTAAATTTAATAAAATCCCTCACGTGAGCTTCCAAATAAAACCCTTCATCACAACATCAAAGTGTATTCCTCCTTTGAAATACTCCTATGATTGCTCATAGTATATCGCCAAGACAACACAATGTCGATGAGAGTCCCTCCAAAGTCTCCCTGACATTAGCACAAAGCATAGATCAGAAATGTAGATGAGACACCCCTATGTCAAAGAGACTTATTTATATGTCTCATTGATGATGTAAAACAGTGAATGTCAACAAGATATGGGCATATCGAGGAGAGAATCACTTATGTCACATCGACAAGGTATATCTACAAGTGCTCGGCGAAACACAACTCTTGGATATAACGAAGTAATTGTCGATGAGACAGTGCAATATCAGCAAGAGACATTAACTTGTCTCATCGACACCGGCAACCAACATCGAAGGAACATAAGTCTAATGTCTATGAGACATTGAGATATCGGTAAGACAAATAAGATTGTCTCATCAACACTCTTCAAGTAATGATCAAAAGCATACACCACTATACCGCCGGGAAGGTGAGCAACATATGTGATAGAGTGGTATACACTGCAACCTCGTAGCAAGAAGCTTTGAGCAAGGCGGTAGTCTGGTAAACAGTAGAGGGGAAGGGAAAAACACTACCATACCGGCATATCGAAGAAACAACTGGCATTTTAATTAAAAGTCTCTTCGACAGTTATGAAATCATGATTAGTCTGACTGATGTGACTAACGGAAATATCGATGATACTACCGCTATTAATGAAGAACTTGATCATAAAGGTGGCACGAGTGCCATTTATGAACCAGGGCTAGATGAACTATCCTAAAATTTGATAAATACAGCCTCAAAGAATTTGAAATCACTGTGAATTGTAATTGAAGGATTTGGAGAACCAAGTTGGACGGCGGTAGGTAGCTAGAAATTTGCAGCATTTATCCAAGTAAGTGGTCTAGACTCAGCTCAAAGTTTTTGAACTCATTAAGTAGATGAAAGAATTGCATGACTAGGGTTGAGATGGAAAAAAACCTAGGCAAACAGAAAGCAAAAAGATAGAAAATTGACGCTAGGCAATTGAATCAAGACTTAATCAATCAGTGTCTTGGGTCTGGGCCAAAATCTAGAAGAATAGTACAGCTTAACCCATCATGTGTGACATTAGTAGATAAACAGAAAAATCTAGGAGATGTATGGACTCTGTGTAGGGGTTACAACCTCTTTATTTATCATTATAGGAAGAAATTTCGGCATAGCCCAATGTCAAACCCCTAGAATCTGAATTTGGGTAAACTTGTAGTACCCAACATCTTTTTGAATGTAGAGTTAATCAAGGTGTTGGCAAAGAATTACAATCCAAAGATGAGAGCAATTCATTTGCCTGATGGGTCATAGTTCATGGTCATAAAGCCATATTATATTTCCATGATTTTTCAGCTAAACACTTCCCTGAAAACAAAATTATGAATCAGAGACTTGTTGGAGGAATACCGCACCATGGACACAAGTTACAAGAGGTGGAAATTTCCTCTACATAGGGTTAAAGGTGTGGGTAACCAAATTATGAAGTTCTCTAGTGAAGATAAGCCCCCATTCTTTGTGGCTTTGTTTGAAGAATACCTTCAATACACTTATTACTCAGTTGGTCAAGTATTGGGAATTGATGTTCCTGATAACATGACAATTTCTCCCATGGTTTTAGCCACAGAAATCTAGAGCCATAATGCCCGACCCTATGTTTATGTAGAGTATTTATTAGAGGCCATCAATAATTCCCTCAATATCATCAAGAATGACAGTGAAGCCATTAATTTCAAGCACTATTATCTTTTCATGCACATGATATTATACGAAGGGCAGGTGATGGGGATATGGGGTGAGGAATTAAGAATAAAAGACTTAGATAATGATGGAAATTCAAGGCCTGTACAAATTTGGACATATGTGTGGGAGGTCCCACTACCTATATTTTGAGGAATATTCTGTCAAACCACTATACAAGATGCTAGGCCACAAATGTGACTACAACCTCTCCCTAGAGATCTTAATATTTCTCCGACCAAAAGATATAGGTCATGAAGTAGGGATAAATCACAATTGGGGGGACTGGTACATGTTTGGGGATTGTACTCTTATCAGGGTTTATGGATTTGAAGTTGCACCTTATTTGTTGCCTAAGACTGTGCCAGACAAAGTTGCTTATTTAGAGATCATAAGGCAATTGTCATTTTCAGCTTTCATGCATTTAAAGAGCTATGGGAGGTAGAATTTCATGCCTTCCACTTTATGCTTTGGTGATTTCACTATTATGTTTGATTCAGGCTATGACTTGGTTAGTGGAAAACTGGATTATTATGGCTTGTCAGTTGGAAACAAAAGGGAAAAGTTTGATCCTGAACACTTCATTTGTGATGCCAAAATTTCTCAGAAATTGAAAGGGTATGAGCATAGTTTCCTTTTAGAAAATGTCATCAGAAATTGTGAAGAAAATAAAAACATGATGAGAATGAACTCCTACAGTAGGGTTATGATGGTTGGGGCTTGGAAGGTGAATAATAACCCAGGCTACATAGGGGCTTTCTCTGAGGTACAAGATCCCATAGAAAGAATTGAACAAATAATCCTCCCTGAAGAAGAACTAATAAGAGATGTGCCACTTGTGGCATTTGAAAGAGGAAGGGGCATCAGTCCTAGGAGGCAAGTAGAAAATATCACACCACTAGATCACTTATCACCTCAGCCTACTACTGAAGTGAGCTTTTCAGTTGGTTCCCCATCCATGGAAGAAGATAAGACTAGGGAGGAAGAAGAAGTCTCACAGTTTAATGCTCCTATTACACCCCAATATGAGATGCCATTGGAAAGAAGTGTAATCACCTTTGAAGCCTTTGATGAGCTATCAAATGATGTGAGGCATCGTGCAATTCAGGAATTTGTTGCATATGATACTTTTGTGCATACCCCTGAATTTAAGTCCTTTATAGATGAGTATAAAGGAAGACTAATAAGAGAAAGGTTAAAGGACATTGACCCTGAGAAAGAGGCTTATGCCTTGAAAGATTTGCAACATGAAGTTGATAGGGAAATGAGAAACATGACTACTGAGAGAGGAAGAGCATTATTGCAAGAAGTTGGAGTTATGCTCCTTCCTGGGTGGGATATTAGTTCATCCATTGTGTTTGACAACTTTTTCAAGAGAAAGAATAAAACTTTGCAAATAACAGATGAAGCAGGTGACAGTGTCTATACAAGGTCAAGGTACAATCCTGATAATACCATTTTGCAAATTTGGGCTCTTTACCCCCCAGGAAAGAAGCCTTCTCTCATTAACCATGATCATATTTTTGGACATCTCCTGGTGAAAAGAGTAAGGGAGACAAATCCCTTGGAGACTGTTGACTTGAATGTGAATGTAGCCAAATTCACTAAAGCATAGATCCAAAATCTAGTAAGAGATAACCAGTGGTTGATAGAGGAAAATGACAGGTTGAAACAAGAATTAACCAACTACAAAGATAGGTTGTCTGCTTCTCCAAGGCTTTACTCTCCTTTAATTGAACATGAAAGAAAAGTGTTAGAGGCCATGTCTGAGACTGCTCAATGGAAGCATAAATTTGAAAAGGCTCAAAAGGAACAAGAAGAACTAAAAATAAAATTGAAGGCTACTTCTTTTGAAGTAGCATCAGGGATAATTTGTATAAAATTTAAAGATATGTTCCAACATGCAGATGGTGTCTGGTGTGCTCATAGTGGAACATACAAGGCCCTTGTGGAGCATGGAAGTTTGCTTGATAGGATGAAGGAAATGGAATCCCATATCAAGGAAAAATATGGAGATAATAATGCTTTGCTCCAAGAATGTCAGAGCCTCATGAATACACATGAAAACTTCTAGAATATCTTGACACGGGAATCGAATGACTTCAACCAACCACTATGTATGGCCATGCCAGATTTCTTTGAAGAAACAGATATGAAGGATCAAGAAACTTGGAAAAATGAGATGTCAAAATATTTGATAAGCATCCTTGATGACATCAATGATGAGGATGAGGTACTCAAGAAAACACATAAGCAGCTCGGGAAGATTGTTGGATTGGAGAATGCAATGACAGACAATCTAAAAAATGCAAACACTTATGCCCAGGAGAAATACATTGATCACATGTCAAAGGTTAATTTGTTCCTTGCATGAGTTGTATGAGGAGGTAGTCATATTTTGGTTGTTTCAGACACATTAACATGGTGCTTGAGCCTTGAACAAATCTTAGGTGGTCACAAGCGCTTGTTGATGATTAACAGACTGTGGTGCATCCAACAATAAACTCTTTTTAAGTTTCTATGTTATGTTAATTATGCTTTAGTTAAGAAACGATGTAACTTTTGTGGATAGACCTGAAGCTTGTTGCTTCCCATACAAATAGGGAAACCAAGGTCCGATTTTGATCATCATATCATCATTTCAATCCATTAGAATAGATACTAGACCATCTCATCCACTTATTCATATCAAAAGAACTCATGTTATGTATGTCTATATTTTGAGCAATATAATGGAGCAGATACATTAAAACTCGTAATCCATTTTTAGTGGTCAATTGTTGTGTCGATTTTCATGCTTATTTATTGCTTTGCTATCTTCAAAGTGGTCTTTGCAAGTTGTTTAAATCTACAAGATTTATCAAGGCACATTTGTTGTTACTGTGTGGATGCTTTGATTGGTTTCTGGTTACGTGTGAATTAAAGTCCTTTCAAATAATTTACTTTAATTGGTTTGTATTAAGGATTAAAGTCCTCTTAGAGATTAGCACCCTCTTATGGTCTAAAAACCTATGTTTTTTAGACCCAACAGATTGCAAATAACTCTAAAAATTTAGAAGTCTATGAAACAGTGTATATATTCTTGTACTTGTAAATATTCTTGTACTTGTATATTCTATGAAACATTCCTTATTTTTTATGAAACAGTGTATATATTCTTGTACTTGTAAATATTATTTTATTGTTATGTCTATTAAAGAAAACAGAGTTTGAATAAAAAATGCTTCACCCTTTTTTGTAAGTGAGTATGTGAATTATTGTTTAAGGAAAAATCTTACAGTGTTTACATTTTTAGTTTACTAGTTTCAAATCTTCATTGCTATGTATATAAAATTGTATGTGCTCTTTATCTCTAATGACATAAAACAATAATGTCATCAAAATTAGGGTTTTCAATTTCAGCACCATCATTGTCCACACTTTTCATATCCTATTCACTTTTAAGTACAATCATCAAAATTTTATTTTTATTTCTTGTCCTAATTAATCTTGATTCCTTTCAGCACAACATATTAGGTTGCATGTTAAATTTCAAACATTTTCTATGCATTTTTTTGTATATATTATTTTCTTAGTGCATCATTATGTAACAACAATTTTATTTCTGAGATATACAGTAAAAATAAATGAAAGCACATGTTTTCTTTGTCAAGGGAAATGTATGGTGAATACCCTGTGTCTTTCAGATAAGTGTGCAAGCGAAATAAGACATAACTGATTGAATCTGATTTTCTATTGTATAATTGTTTTTTTATGTGCTTTTTACTTTTTGCATGTGGATTACCCTCAAAAAGAGACTACTTATCTTTTCTTAAATGAAGCCTTTACACTTCCTATCTACGAAAGGAATTTACTACTTGACAACAGGTTCGTGAACTTCATACAAATTAAGATTGGTGTAAAAGGCAATCCCGCGACATTTGGTCTAAGTGTAATGGAAAATACCATAACACTGGAGAATAAAACTAGGTTTTCAATTTCAGTACAACATAATATTACTGAAGCATTTCAAATTTTAGGCCATAAGAATCATCCTTTTTTAAACATGGATTGCAAATAATTCTGAAAATTTAGAAGTCTTGGTCATTAACATTATTGTATGCTACAATGTCATCCAGTGTATCATTGTCAATGTTCATATGTTCTTTCAAGTATTTAATATTATTATCATCCTCATCTTGACCTGCATCATCTTCATCAGCATTGAAATTTGATTGTAGACTATCTATATTGTTACCAGATGTATTTGGATCATCATTTTCTATACCATCTGTATTGTTGTCTTCCATAACATCATCTAACTTTGGATTGTTGTCTTCTTGTGCCTAAACATAACCATCTTCAACATCATCATGGATGTCAATTTCTTGGATGTTCTCTAATCCCTCTCTCATTTTTTTAGCCATCATTGTTTTGCTTAGTATCCACTAATGCATTTTCAAATACATGCCTTAATCTTGGATCATAATGTATGACAAACATCCATTTCGGGTCCAAAATATCTTCATAGAAAAATACCTGCACATGAACGACATACATATATTAGACGTATTTTCTAACAATTTTATTGATTAATAAACACATGTATATATTTGCAATAAGCTATGAATTAATAGATTAATGATCACTACTGCTTCTTGTTTGATTTAAAGAAATACCTGCTCACAATGAATTGGTAGAACATAAGGCTCCTTATCATCCGATAGGAATGATGAGGAATCTATAGAAAACAATCCACTATGGGTATCATGTCTCCGTGTCCTCTCAAATGCTTCATACCATCTACACTTAAAAATACAACATTTAAAAGAGTGGTAATCCAACTCAATAATTTCTTGTATTTTCCCAACATATTGTAGATTCCCTTCAATTATATTCTTATCTTTTGAGCTTGATCTACTGGATTGCTCGAAGTCAACCATGATGCCACAATCGAAGGATCGTCTCTTTACGTCTACACTTTCTACACGATAATGTCGACCATATGCCCACATCACTGGATATTTCCTCGCCTGTGAAAGACCATTTATTTCAATGAAAACAAATATAATGATGAATATTAAAATAGTTAAGACTATCAAAATTGTAAGGAAACAACATTTTGTAAAATTCCAACTGTACCTTTCTTTCACATTCTCTAGACATGTTGATTTCATCTTCTATTATGTTTGAATTTGTACCTACATCTTCTATTTGATTTTGAATTTATTCAGTAACCCATTCTAGTGGGCAATCTTTTCCCCATTCCCCAAGTAGATGAGTGGGAAATGGAGTATTCCTTGGGTTCGATCTCTTAAACTGTCTCCTTGCTTCTAACACTTCTTCTCTCTTTTTATCATACAGATCAATCCATTTGTTCATAAAGTTCATGTGGTACAAAATGAACTTGTCAAGTATAGAAATTTTGTCTACACCTATTACATGTCAACATGTTTATTTCAAACTCCAAATGTCATGTTGTTAATTTGACAAATAAATTATAGAGTAAATTAATGATTGCAAGAAAAACAACCACACTAATTGTGAATTTACTTACTAATTTGTACTTCAACACCATTAGATTATGGTTTTTCTCCATCAATAATATCTAATGCTCGTTCTCCATCCCAGACACGTGGGCCATCTTCAAAATCCTTACCAAGGAATTCACACAGGAAGAAAAATGCCTCATTCAATACATACCCTTCAGCCATGCAACCCTCTGGATGTGCCTTTTGTCGGACATATCTTTTAAGATTTTTCATATACCTCTCAAAGAAAAACATCCACCTCATTGATATGACACCCACCAATTCAATGTCATCGACTAAGTGTATAAGTAAATGGACTTGTAGGTCCATGAAACTTCTAGGGAGATCCTTCTCAAATACAAATACAATTTCTACAATTTCCTTCTTCCACTTTGGCACTTTAGATTCATGGATCTCCTTGGAGGTCACCCACCTAATATAAGAACAGTAAATTAGTATGAACCTTTAGTCATAAATTAAAATGCAATATAATATCTCTATGTCTCTCACACATGAACATTTCATATAACCACATACCTTGTAAATGCTGACAATTGACTTATGGCATTCCTTAAGTCAACTGTAAGATAGGAATCCCCCTTAATTGTCAATGGCATGATATGCTATCATACACATTTATGAAAAGGTCATTAGTAATTTTTTCTCACACAACAAAATATCAAAATAAATTTAGTGCTTAATCAATGTTACCAGTAAATGTTAAATGTTGATATATAATACCTTCATTAAATTATGAAAATCATGTGTTTTAAATCCTGTGATATGTCCATCAACTTCATAAAAGCTTTAATGATGACCCATAGCCAGTAGGTGTCCTTATTGAATGGATGAAATTTTTTAGTTGGTCTAGCTCTTTTTTTTTTCAAAATCCATGGAGCTTCTGCATATGTTTCATTTTCCCTGTTTGGCCACAAATGTTTTCTATCAAATTTGGTACGCGAAAGAGCAATATCTCTCCTCGAAGACAAAGTGTCCTTCTCTTTGCCTGATATGTGTTGAAATATAGAATATGGGACATTTTTGAAGATGTGCATAGGATCTAATAGGTGAGATATTAATAGATCCTTCCAGTAAGGGAGCTCATAAAATATGGATTTCCTTTTCATTCCTTCTAGCATATTAACTACAACTTTTTTTGATTCTTCAATTGAATCACCCTAATCAAAAAAATCCTCCCAAGCTTTAAATTCAGCATCTTCATACTTCTTAAGCCAATCACCTAGGCCCATAATCATGGGAGGGCCTCTATTTTCAACTTTTCCATCAAATTGATTCTTCAAGTGATTTCTAAACCTATGATTTAGTGGTAGAAAAACCCTGTTGTTTGCGTAAATAAATTTATGTAGATCTTTAGAATACCGCCCTTGAAATTGTTTTGCGCATCTTGGACATGCAAATATCCCCTTTGTTTGAAGCCCTGCATTTCAATAAGTAATTTTAATAACATAAAAAAAATAGTATAAAACTAAGTATGAAATTTGGGATGAAAATAAATTATGAATGTAAATATGTAAATATTGTATCTTACCAGAACAAACACCAAGTCCTGGGAAATCATGAATATTCCAACATAGCACACTATACAACATGAAAGACCTATTTGATGGAGGACGTGATATGTCATACATTCTTATGCCTTTCCATAGCAATTGCATCTCATCAATAAAAGGCGCAAGATAAACATCCATGTTTTTAACTTGATGTTTTCCTGGAACAATGAGAGTCAGCATAAGGTCCTCCTTTCTAACACTCATCCATGGGGTAATATTGTATACTATCAATCCGACTGGCCAAATAGTATAATTTGAGCTCAAGAAAGAGAATGGGCACACTCCATCAATTGCAAGACCAAACCTAATACTATGGGGTTCATCTTTGAATTTTGTTGGCCATTTTTCCTCTATGTGTTTCATTGCTTTGGAATCGGCCAGAATTCGCATGAATCCATCTTTACTCTTGTTCTTTGCATGCTAGTCCCTCAATTGTGCTAGTGAATTGCAGTAAAACATTCATTTAAGTCTAGGTATAATTTTCATGTGACGTAAAACCTTCTTTGGAACTATAGGACCTTGTACATCTATATGATATCTCTTCTCTTTGCATACAGGGAATTCTACCTTGTTTTCATATTCATCTTTGTATAAAATGCAATCATTTTTACATGAATGAATTTGCTTATATAATCCCCAACTCAACCAACAACAAACGCGCCTCTCTACAAGTTGATGGCAACACATTCTCTTCAGGGAATATTTTAGTTTTTAGTGCCCTGTAAGATTGCCAGAGATTAAATCAATTGAATGTTTGACTTATGATGAACATGTTTGATATGTCAATCTATACTAGGACTGTTTATATACAATATATGGTTTTAAAATCTCCTTAAAGAAATATAAACGAAGTTGACGAATGTTTTACAAATTATGTACACCAATTGACAATGCAAAGTAAGAAATAGATTTCAACTCACTTCAGTAGGGTAGTGAATCCTTTGTCTGACCAACCAAATAGTGACTTGATTTCTAATAATATTAATGTGCATGCCAGTTTTGAGGTTCTACTTGCACCTGATTTGAACATGGTTGTCTTTATTGCTTGCTTGATGGAGTCTTTGATGTTGTTATCATCAACATTACGTTGGTGGTAATTACCCTTGCTATCATCGTTACTGTCAACCATATCATCATTATTGCCATAATTGTTTCCATCCCCAAAGAAAATTGTAAGCATTTCATTCAATCCTTCTTCATGCACTGCATTTTCACTATCATCATCATCATCATTAAGGCTAGGTGGCATGTCATCAGTGTATGTGACTCTCATCAGCTCTTCAAATTTCTCAGGTGGTAGTGTTCTCTTCAATCTTGCTCTTGTCACCTTGGTATGGTTTAAAGGATGGTTTGGATCATCCCGTCCAAATCTTAATAACCTAGTTGGATCTTGGGTATTAGTATGTATTGTTTCATCAAAATCTTCTACCTATCAACAAACGCAAGCATTAATTAATGTTTGGAAACAATTGGATAAATCATAAATGTATCAATTTCAAAGAAATATAATCAAATATGGCTTAAAAAAAAAAGTATAAATTGTATGAACATATATACCTACCTCTTCTTCAGTGCAATCATTTGTTGTGTCTGTAGTATCCATTGCCATATCCTCTTCCACCCACCGTCGTCTACATGATTTAACAGTTTTAGGTCCACGTCCATGTACATATCTTCTTATTTTGCTAGTTGAACGCTCAGGCTCTGAATTTGCTCCAATCTCCATCTAAAATAATCAACAACATGCATTAATTTATGTCAAGATTGGATAATACATTATAAATTTCAATAATACTATGAAAAAAGATGGACGTATCACAAAATTCCATTAGATCATTTTTTCCTAAGTTAAGTCAAAATTTGAGTACCTGATGTCCCGCTTCATTCATTGTGTCCTCATTTGATATGACAGGATTTGTTGCCATGGCCTCATCTCACCCCTATAATACACAACATAGTAAATAATGTTTAGTACACCAATTATATCATTTCAACAAGTATGCTTCCAACACAAAACCTCACTTTAGTCACATATTTGACATATTGATATCTCCTCTATGTTGTAGCATTTGTGAATTCATAAACACCTTCCTCCTTTGCTTGAGGTTGCTTTCTCTTCTTACCTCTATTGTATCTGTAGATTTCATTGTCTCATCTATTTCCACCCACTTTCCTCTCAATGATTTAGTATTTCTACGCCATCCACGTCCTTTCTCCATGGCCTCCTCTGTGAATAAAAATACTGCCACAGAAGCCTTCACCGCACTACCACTGAGAAGGAAGAAGCAACTTGTGGGACCGCGGTAAAAACCGCACCGAGCTGATGAAGGAGTCGCAGGACAGTGGTGGTCACCGCACTACTGCACGCCAATTGTAGAAGACTTGCGGGAGTCATCGCAACACCACCAGGAATAGAATGAAGACTCACGTGCCGCCACAGAAGATTTTACCGCACTACTGCCGAGAAGGATGAAGCACCTTGCAGGACCGTGGTAAAAACTGCTCTACCGCACCGAGCTGATGAAGGAGCCACAGCACAGTGGTGGTCACAAAAACAAGGCAGGAGTTGGAATTATTTCCAACACTCTAGATCCTGTGATACACAACAATGAAAATAGTCACTATACAGCAATGATAGGTGCCCAATTAGGCACACTTGGCGCTGCCTTAGGCGCCCCAAATAGATTACATAAGTCAGCCCTAAATTTGGTGTTAACTAATGCCGACTAAAGCACCGACTACTGAATCAAAATCAAAAAATTTAAAATTTCCCGCGTGAAGGAAGAAATCAAACGACAAAAAAGGGAAAAATGTCATGCAAAGGAAGAGAGCAGGGCACTACCAGTAACTGATGAGAAATTTGATTTAGTTTGCAACACCATAGGTAAGGTTACAAAAAAAATTTCTTTGTTGAATTCGTGATTGTTTATTTCTCTTTGTATTGGATTTGAATTCGTGATTGTTTACTAGTTCGTGGCCTCTAAATTGTCCCATCATTATAAATTGTAAAACCTGTGAGAAACCAACAAAAAAAATTACCATACCCATTTGAGCTTTGGCTCAAAATATTATAGCACAAAGCCAGGATGCCTCTATATTCTTTCCCTAACCTGGGTATCAAGGAAATAGTGAACTGTTTGGAAAATTTGGGAATTGGGTCAGTCACTATTGAGCAACTGCTGAAAATAAACGCAGAAACTGCTTGGTTTTTCCCAGTTGCGCCATAGTCACCAATGCCATGACAAATTCGTGCAAGATTGTGTTATGAAATATTTTTCATGATAAGGTTATCAACACTAAGAAAACCTAGCGAACATGTCACTGATGAGCAACTGCTGAAAATAAATACAGAAACCGCTTGGTTTTTCCCAGTCATTCCATAGTCACCGATGCCATGACAAATTCGTGCAAGATTGCATTATGAAAGAGTTTTCAAGATAAGGTTATCAACACTAAGCAAAGCCAGCGAACATATTTTCCCTAGGTTATCAACACTAAGCAAACCTAGCGAACATATTTTCCCACAAAATAAAACTTTCATACCACAAATTGGATGAAAACTTTCATACCTGATAGTGTGTACTTTGTTTGCCTCCACAGACTAGACAAAAATAATTTTCCCTAGGTCGCCTCAAAATGTCAAGCAATAGAAGGAAGTGAGCATTGTCAGCAGACTCTGGCCATAATGAGGTAATTCATTGTTAATTTATAAATTTGTAAATGTTTCCATTGTTTCTTTGAATTTTACTTTTTAGTTTTATATATATATAGGGACATGAGACTGACAAAGATAAAGAGGAATTGTAGTTTTTAGTTTTTTATTTCAAAATTTAAAAGAAGAAATATAATTTAAAAATATATATATATAGGGACATGAAACTGACAAAGATAAAGAGGAATTGGCTTCCATATTGGGGGTAGAGGCAGTGAACAAATTGGTTAATGTGGACTAGACAACACTTTCCAAATACATAGAAAAACAATTTGGTAACCCCCCTCAAACATTGTAAACAAATCAATTGTGTCAAAGGGAATCAATTGATTCCCCAACCAGTCCTGGATTGAACAAAATATCTAGGAGGAAATCAGTGACAGTAAACTCTAAGAATGTGGAACAGGGAGTAGAGACTTATGATGTCCCAGCCACTCCTAGTTCACAGACTTCTTCCACCACGCCATGTTATCAATCTTGCATCGGTAGCTACAATACAAAGATAGATTACGAGGTAGTTTCAGGGGAAGTCTGAATGACAGATGCTAGGAAAACATTTGTGAATATGTTGAAGGAATCATGCCTTCAATGGTTCAAAGACCATCTACATTTTCCATTCTCACAGATACCCATGCAACTGAAAAAAGCAATTATCCATGACATGGAGACTGAATTTGGCCCAAGTTGGTTTGTAAAGAAGATAAAGCTACAAATGTCTCAAAACTACAAGAGATTTCAGTGCAACCAAACAAAGAAGATAAAAAAAATCCCTCCTGAGCTAAGGCAGAAAAGAAGACCAATTGATGTAAGTGTGAAAGTATGGAAAGAGCTTGTAAAAGCATATGAGAAGTCTGATGCACGGAGGAAGTTCGGTGAGGAGAGTACGTAGGTATTTGAATCTGATGCACGGAGGAAGTTCGGTGAGGAGAGTACGTAGGTATTTGAATTTTCTAATAAGATTATATCAAATTTATTAAACGATATTTAAATTTTATTTTTTCATAGTTAAATTCAATTAGTATATGTTTCAGGACAAGGCCTCCAAGGCTAGGCTTGAGAAACTTTGTGCCATGCATTGCAGTGGCCAGAAAGGTTTACAGGCCTTGATTTGTACATTTGTAAGTATATTTAGTATGTTAAATGATATATCTTTTTATTTCCTTGGAAAAAGTAAATGATTGCATATTAATTAGTTTAAGTAGTCCATGTACCATGTTTTGACAAGAGGAGAAATATGGCCACCATCCAAAGCAATTTGAAAAGAATATGTTACAAAACAAAAAGTGGAACGATTTGTACTCTAGATGGAGAACGAGGTATCAATAGTTGAGTTTCAATAACTTAGTTGGATATTGTTGTGTTAATATGTCAATTTGCATCTAGATTGTGTTGAGTTGTTTATTGATGTGTAGGATGAGTAAATAGAGCTCAAAACTTATGATTACAAGATTACCATTTATGTGCATGAATAAATAGTAGAAGGATGTAGATGAAATGTGTAATGGTTGTTTGTCATAGAATTCAAACTACCGAAGTAACAACACTGATCGAGTTAACATATATGCATCATTTGCATAAACAATTGAAATGTGTAACAAATGTTAATCAATACATTGAATTTTGAGATGCGTTGAAATAATAAAAAAAAAACATGTTTTGGGGAAAATATCAACAACGTGGGGGAAGAAAGCATTAACCCTAATAAAATATTTTTTTGATGTTCTTGATACACAATCTGTAACTTTTCCTTGGATGAAAGTACTGAATTTCTATATGTTGTACCCCTTAAATGTCCTACATGTTACAAATATGGAATAACAATGCACAACTTTGTATTGAGTCCAAAGGCCAAGGAATTCTAAATAAGGGTAGCCAAACTTTATAAGGATGCAGTCACTATTACACATATTGACAATCCAGAATAGTCATGTAAAGCCAACTGCCTGTGAAAACCATAATCAGTCAAATTATGCACATTCAAATCTAAGTTTGAAAACTTGCATTTCAGTCCATGCATCTAAGTCCTTGTTGAAGATTGAGGGTGTCAACAACAAAGCTAGAATAGCTCTCCTTAAACCATAGCTAGTTTTAAAGTGCAGTATTTCCAAATTCAAATCCACTTCTCAGCTAAGGAAAGGAGGTAGGATTATCAGGTGCTACCTCAAACAAAGAAGGCCATAGAAAACATTGAAATGGAAGATCCAATAAGTGAGACGGCATAGCTATAGACCATAGATATTCAGAATTCTTGCAATGCACAGATGCTTGTGATACAAACAAAAGGTGCTTACACATTGGCTAAATATATCCTCATCAAAATGACCAGAAAGAAATTTCAAATTTGTAAGTAAACTCTGACAGTCAAGAAAAACAGTCATAAAAATAGGAAGTAAACTTTGGCAGACATGTAGGTGAACTTAATTCATCTGAATTTATGCCTCTTGGCAAACATCAATATCTCCCCTCCTAAAGTTTGGACCACATCCATAACCTCCACATAAAACTAGACATCCTTGGTCTTCTTGGTTCCCACACCATGATATGGTTATGCAAATGAAAATGAAGCAAAGTAATCATCTCCTTCTCCGCTGGTTGGAAGAATGCATGCTTAATTTTTTGATACATGATACAAGCTCTCTCTTATGCTCTCATGGTTGAATACTAAAATCCATTATGGTGGACCTCCAGAGTTCCAGTCATCTTTCATCCTCTTCCACTAAATGTCGGTATGATCCACATGTCTGCCAGCCTAATTGACTTTGTTTTTGAAAGTTGAAGTTTCTCCTAAGTCACCAGTGTAGCTCTCTCTACCTTTTCAAACTCTTTCATTGCTACAGATCATCTTTCGGATTTAATCATTTGTACCACATGGTTGATGTGCTTTGAATCCTTTCATCTAAAGGAAATTTTCTTAACATAAATACTGCTAGGGAATTTCAATGTTTCCATTGTAGTTGGCATTAAATCTGGTACCTACAACATTGAAACTTATCCTTATATAAGAATTCCCTCCATCTTCTTGGCTTGTAACACTCTTGATGGTGGCTACATGAAATCTGATTATGATTCCTCTTCTACATCAGAGGGTTCATATCCTTGATCTAACTCTTCTGAATTATCATAATCAAAATCACTAGCTTCCATATTCAAAAATTCCCAACCACCATCTTCAATAAATTTATCTAGATCATCAGTAATACTCTTCAAAATTGGCCACTAGTTCAAGTTCATTCTGCTTTCATAATATTGTATATCCATGGAGTTCAGCCATTCCTTGATGCCATCAAGTGAAGATTGAGGAATGGCGTCAATGCAGAGTACATCCTGCTTGAAGTCTTTGAAAATAATAGCCATATCAAATGCCTTTTTTTTCAAGTCCCACTCTCTCAAGGTTAACAATCTCAATCTCACTAATAGTGATTACTAAGAAAGGTAATTCCACCAAATCTACCCAAACAATTTACCGTAGGAACAATAAAAGTAGAGGCTTTGAAAGGAAATCCATGAAAACCAAGCTCTCTAAATGGTATATCAAACTCTAGTTCAAAATATTTTAGATGAGGTTGCTCCCATAGCTCTCTTACTCACTTGACAAATCCTTGAAACTTTGTATTGATTTTATTTTTCTTGTCCCTCTCTTGCTATTCTTCCTCAATTTCATCAGGATCATACATTGACCTTCTTGCCCCTCCTAAAGTTTGGACCACATCCATTACCTCCACATAAAACTGAATATCCTCGGTCTTCTTGGTTCCCATGCCGTGATATGGTTATGCAAATTAAAATGAAGCAAAGTAATCATCTCCTTCTCCGCTGGCTAGAAGAATGCATGCTTAATGTTTTGATACATGATATCATCTCTCTCTTCTGCTCTCATGGTTGAATACTAAAATCTATTATGGTGGGCCTCCAGAGTTCTAGTCATCTTTCTTCCTCTTCCACCAAATGTTGGTCTGATCCACAAGTCTACCAGCCTAATTGGCTTTGTTTTTGAAAGTTGAAGTTTGTCCTAACTCACTAGTATTAGTTGTAACTATTTTGAAATTTTATTATGGTATGTGCACTTTGATATAATGTAATATGATTATCATTTCATCTCATATGTTGTAATATTAGATATATAATAGAAAAATAAATTATTGCATGAAATAAATAATAACTTTTCATTTTAAATGTTTTTTTTGCAGAACACGGGTCTTCCAGAAGATCAAGATGATCCTCAACATGATATAGATCCACAAAATATTGGTTTTTCTGGTACAGATCACATGGAAAAGGATGATGCGGAAGACACCGAGTTCGATGAAAATAATGATGACAACGACGACGACGACGATGACAACGACGATGACGACGATGATGACGACGATGACGATGACGATGACGATGATGATGACGATGACGATGACGATGACGATGACGATGACGATGACGATGACGATGACGATGACGATGATGATGACGATGACGATGATGATGATGATGATGATGATGATGATGATGATGATGATGATGACGATGATGATGACGATGATGATGATGATGATAATGATGGTGATGATGATCAAGATGGTGATGATGATGATGAGATAGTTGGTGATAGTAATCAGTAACATTCATGATCATATAGACTACATCATGGATCATTGTTGATATATCGTTATGATGACTCTTTTCATGATTACTATCATACGTCTCATTTTCACGGCCTACTGTACTATATTGTTGAGTTGTATCATATTGACATGTATCATTTTCACTATATCATTTGGGCATGTATCATCTTGACTAGTATCAATTTGAGTTACATAATTTATTAGTTTTATTTATATCATTTGTACATGCATCATTTTCACTTATGTCGACTGTTGGACATGTATCATTTTGACATGTTTTTGATGTACTGACATATTTGAATTTCACTTGTTTTAGTTATATATGATGATGATCTTACCAATATTGACTTGTTAATTTATATATATTAAAAGTGGTTGATGATTTTTGGATGGATATTTATTAAGTATGATGATTTTAATTTACTGCTTAGGATGAATGTTTTCAAATTCAATAAATTATAGATATTTGATTCACTTGTTTTAATTATAGATGATGATCATGTTACAATAATTATATTGTTATTTAATCATATGAGTTAAATAATTAAATTACTTACTGTATAATCATATGAGTTATTTCAGAGGCATAATATATTTAACTAAATAAATTGAAATAAAACATATTAAATTAATAAATGGAAGCAAAACAAGAAGCATTTTTAGAAGCAACAATGGAAGAAAAACTAGAAGCAAAATACAAGCAATCTTGGAAGAAAAATTAGAAGAAAAACCAGAAGCAAATCTGGAAGCAAAACTGGAAGCAAACTAGAAGTAAATCTGGAAGCAAAACTGGAAGCAAAACTAGAAGCAAAACCAGAAGTAAAACCGAAAGCAAAACCAGAAGCAAAACTGGAAGCAAAACTAAAAACAAAACCGGAAGCAAAACCAGAAACAAACTTGGAAGCAAAATTAGAAGCAAAACTAGAAACAAAACCGGAAGCAAACTTGGAAGCAAAACCCGAAGCAAAACTAGAAGCAAAATCGGAAGCAAAACTGGAAGTAAAACCAGAAGAAAATGTGGAAGCAGAACCAGAAGCAAATCTGGAAGCAAAACCGGAATCAAAACCGGAAGCAAAACCGGAAGCAAAATTGGAAGCAAACTTGGAGGCAAAACCAGAAGCAAAATTGGAAGCAAACTTGGAGGCAAAACTGGAAGCAAAACTGGATGCAAAATGGAAGCAAAACTAGAAGCAAAAATGGGAGTAGACGCAGAAGCAAAACCAGAAGCCAAATTGGGTGCCAATTTTGGTGCCATTTCCGTCGTCACTTCCCGATGCCATTTTAGGCGCTAACGGAGGCGCCATGATTTTTCGGCTCTAAAAACGGCGCAAAATTCGTCATTAAAAAGGGCATTGAACTGAACATGCATGTTTGCGCTGAGTTTGATGCTAGCCAAATTTTTTGACTCATGTGCTCAAAATACACTACAATTCGGTGCCAAAGTCGGCACTAATTGCCTATTGTGTTGTTGTGATGCTACCCTCTAATGTTGTGAGTTGAATAGGAAATTGAGCAACTTGATCAAAGATATACATGTGAAATAGGAAATTGAGCAACTTGATCAAAGATATACATGTTATCAATGCATTAAATCAATATGGAATCACACCATTGATCAACTTTCATTATCAGATTCAAAAGATGCATCAAGTTCAATTATGCATCTCTTAAAAAATGAGGGAGCAATCCAAAGTATTGTCAAGTCCCTCTCACCTTAACCCTATTGGAAAACCACACATCACATAGGACGGTGAGCTTTCAATTCACCGACATAGGTGACATGTGTATGCCCACTAGGATCAAAGTGAGGAGACAGTGTTAATTGTAGCACATGATTGAAAAGGTAAACAACTGTTGTGGAAATCAGGTAGTAGACATGTGGGGCAGCAAGCATTGTGAAAGTCATGAGGGTTAATACATTCCTAAAGAAAAATGCATGCTATATGTCATGAACAGGAGCAGCCTCACATGCATTAATGAAATCATATGCTGACAAGAATCATGAAACCTAGAAGAAAGGCATTAAGCAATGACAAATGTAGAGGACCAAGAGTGCTCTATATACCATTGATCTGTCCTTTACTCATTATTCATCTACCAATAGATCTATGCATTGATCAATACCTTGTTATATTTTACCTTTTGTGATGTTCATAGTAGGAAGAGCTTATAAAGTCTAGTGGATGGTCCACCTCAAGAAGACGATGATACAGTCCTGTAGAAACCTAAAGTGAGCAGCCCTTGGAAAGGTAAAAGACAATGTCATCATCATATGACATGATGAATTGTTAATCTCTGAGTTTTTGAGGCACAAAACACAATCCAATCAAAGTATGGATTAGAATTTTAAGATAGTCTAATCACATGAATTGAAGGAAAATATCACACTATCAATGGATGGTGTTGATAAGACATGGCAGTAGATAGTCAAACCTCTTTGAACATGTAAAAAGATTGATAGAAGCCCTATGTCAAAGAAAATAGCTTCATATGATAGTCATAGATAGGAAACAACATGACAGAGGATAGTTGATATTGTGGAATTGAATGAGAATATTAATGGCAAAGGTCTGTTATCACAGTCACAAATAGGGGTGGTGGACAAGAGATTGCATCTCAGATGAAGAAGAGAGGAAGGGTAGTAAAGCTTTTCAACTGCCCTGTTCGGTGTCACATAATGATCAACCACAACTTCCATCTACATTTTCTTGAGTTGCTCAAACCCAAGGATTACCTCCAAAAGTGATAAATGCAGTTGACAATAACTTTATTGATGGAAATGGGGGAAGCAGTCAAGTTTCACAACTTGCAAGTGCAACTTTTAATGGGCATGATAAAAATGAAGTAAAGAAATATGCCATTAATTGATAAATCAATACAAAAGAGGGAGGCTTCCAATGCAGCTTGGATCTACTTTAAATGAATAGAGGTTTCAATGCATGGGAAACTCTTGGGATGCATGAGTATAATCTATTGAATATATCATCTAATTCTTAGAAGATGACTATAGTCCTTCAAAGGAAAAATGTGATTATGGAAGTCAGAGTTTAAGTAAGCAACATGATAATCACATACAGATGCAAAAGATTCACCTACAGTAACATTCAACAAGATATACTTCATCACATCCACTAATTTGGAAATGTTGCAAATCATAAGACCACAAAATAATATAGGTTTTGAAGGACTGCCAAAGAATTCGAGTCATCTTTCTACACAGATTGACAGTTTTACCACTGGAGATACATCAGTCCTCAACAAGACAACCACTAGAATTCATTCCTTTGTGGAAATTTCCAGCCTAGAGTTGGCAGATGAAAAATCAATTTACAAGGACAATGTAAGTCATGGTGTATGTGTATCGAATGCAATCAAGGTGACTCAGATCCCAAACATGAACAAAGATCCAAAAAAGCATAATGTTGAAGGTGTTGGTATTGAAGTTTTGAAAGACAACTCTATATCAGAGGCTAATAATAATCACTTTCAAGAGGGAAAAATTAAATATTTGCATATTCAATAGAATGAAGCTTCCAGTGATGATAAAGCATCAAGCAAAGATGCAATTGTTATGACCCAAATTTCCACATAAAAGGGCTTGTAGTTTCTAGTCAAAGAACATAGTATTCTAGCAAATGCAGAGAAATCAAAGATGAAAGGTACTGAGTTTCTTTTCAAAAAGGAACAACTCAAGCATTCAAAACCCCATCTCATTTTATACGACCTATAGGGGTTTTTTCCTTCAAAAACACAAAAACCCACTTGGGTTTTTTTTGCTAATCACAATCTATTACAATTGAAGGAAACCCACTTGTTTTTTTTATATACAAAAAATTGCAGCCACAATCGTGACCCAGAATCTGTGTTGTTCTCTTCAGGAACACAAAAACCCACTTGGGTTTTTTATTGAAACCTCAAATTTCTTCAAATGAACAAAAACCCACTTGGGGTTCGAGCAAAAAATTGCAAATACAGAGTATTAAGAAGAGTTTCATAAAATATTCAAAACAAGAAGTGTATGTGCAAAACCCAACTCGTATGTTCATCGAGAAACACAATCTTGTCGCAATTTGGAGAAACACACTTGGGGTTCGAGCTACAGAAGGCATTTGAAGTTTTTTTTAAGTAAAATCAAAGTATGGTGCTATGAATGCATACTCAAAATGACAAACAAAAGAGCCATTCTTCTATCTACAGTTGCGGCCTCAATGGTTGTGTTTTCTTCAAAGCAATAATGCAAGAGATTGGGGTTTTCTTCTTTCAAAGAAAATGCAGAAGGAAATGAAGAATTTATGCTCTATTAGTCAGAATGGAGACTCAAAGTAAGCTCTGTTGCTCAAAAAAATCAGAGGAATGGAGTCGACTTAAAGCTTACCAGAGCTTTTTTTCTTTTTTCTTCAACTTGCAAGCATTTTGTTACTAAAAGGGCCCTTTATTCAAAGCTTCATAACTCAATCATGGTGACTGTAAAATTGGAGAACACCAATAGAGGAACAAAAATGAAGCAAAGTTCATTAGACTATGCTATAGGTCGCGGCCAAAATCAATGAAATGGCCTTTGAATGATATGAAAAAACCAAGTTTTGATGCAAAAAGGGACATTTACCTCATTTTCCACTGTTTTCCTCAAGAAAACGCCATGAAAAGCCAGTCAAAACACCATTTCCATTGTTAACTCCAAACCCTATGGTGGCATCATGTCTCTACCAAAATGCTCGATGGCAAAATGATGATGTTTTTCACATTTTCCATATTTTGTTGATTAGGGTTTGACCCTATTTTGATGTCGATGGGAATTTTGTCCCATGTTTTAAAAAATGAAACTCATGTTAAAACAAAATGGGGGTCGATGATAACTTCATGACTTAGGCATTTATTTTGTCTTAAGTCTTGATGCCCTTTTCAAAAGTTGCTAAGTGTTTCAAACAATGAAACATATGGAGTGTGCCAAGTCACAGATAATATGCCTTCGACCTTTGGTCATGTAATTTCATGATTCCTTGAAGACCTTCAATAGTTCCTTCCAAGAAGTGTGGAAGCCTTTTATGCCATATAGACCAAATTTGAGCCTTTTATTTTGCCTTTGAAAATCAGAAGATGTTGACCAAACATGTGGCCTTGGAGTGCAGAATGAAGTGAGTAAAATGATCAAGTGCCTTGGAGGATTTTTTATCTTGTTTAATTCTTTTGAAAGCATTTTCACATTTAATTATATTTTTGCATTTTGTTTCAAAGTATAAAAAATATCATTTAAGTGATTTTCCAATCACTTTGATATTATTTGCATGCAAATATAATGTAATCTAATATTGATAGTGGGCAGCCCTCTCTTTTTTTGCTTTAAAATGTAAAATAACTTGATTAAGTGGTGTATTATGAATCACCTAATCAAGTTATTATCTTTAATTCCTTTTTGGAGTCTTATGTTTTCAAAACACGCATATTGAATGGGTCAAAGTTGGGAGACAAAATGATGACTGGAAGACATGAGGAGAGTGTGGGGGTGAAGTATTTGACTATTTTGGAGAAACATGTGCTACTTTGGAGGGAGTTTTGTCACACTTTTGGCATGACTTGCGTCTGAGCTTGGCTTTTCACCATTTTAGAGGCCTTTTGGAGTGATTTTGGAAGGTTATTTTTTTGGATTTTGTGCCTCATTCGACAAGAACCTTCTAGATGGACATATGTGAGGGGTTTTGATGGGGATTTTGCTTAAGTAGCTAGTTTTTGCATTTTGGAGTAAGTTCTTTCTTTCCAGCAGCAGGATAGCTTTGTTTTAGAGCTACTTTTCATCATGGAGCAGTATTGTAACTCAAATGGACTTGTGATATAGTAAGCACTTTGAATTAATAAAATAAAGCATTTTACCTTCTCATTTCATGTTTCATGGTATGTTGTTAATGATTGATTAGTTTGTCTTGTGAAAATTTGTCTTTCCTTGCAAATTTGTCTCATGTTTAAGCATTTGTTTAGCAGAAAATGTATGTTAACAGGTTATAAGCTATGTTATTCAATAGTGTTGTTAGTTGTGAAACCTTTTTCTTCCTTCTAAAAGCCCTGTGTAGAGACCTCCTTATAAATTACTTATGTAAACTGCATTTGAAAATGTGTTGTGTAAACCAAGTTTTATGATATTGATTTGAATGTGATAGGTTGTTATCAGGTCCTAGTTATTTTTTGGTGTATCATCTTAGATATTTTCAGTATTAGGTTCAATTTTTCATGCAACTCTTACCCTTTATCTCAGAAATTAGTAGTTAGGTGGCATCAAAAGGGGAAGTCAGACCATAATCTGGAGGTCTGCTTTCAAATAGGACACCCACAACCTGAAAGCAGTCCCATGTTACATCCAAACCTACTAATTTCATTCACAACTTGGCATTAGGGTGCAAATTTGGATACCTAACAATAAGATTTGTAGTTGGAAATGTGGAAGAGCCAAGACATTGCAGCTAAAGATTGACACTATAGAAGAGCATATCAGTAAATTTTATGAAAAAAAATCATAGACAGAAAGGAAGAATCAATCGTATGATGGAAATCAAAGGAAGAATGTCTTCATGTTAGGTATGTCATGGATTATGAAGAGCATGAAAAAAGAATGTCGAACATTGTTGCATGTAAAGGTACACTTGAGGCTCAATTTGGAAAAGCAATGGAAGCAGCAAATCTATAGAAAACTATTCAGATGAATGTTGTTTTTCATATTTTGTCTAGAGGGTGTCCTATGACAGACTACCAGAATATTCTGGTTAATTATCTTATTTGAATGTTCCTCACTATCCCTACTCACATTGGTCAGTAAACATTGGATGGGAATGGGCAAACTATCTTGCTACAGTGGAAAAGGAATATTTAAAGGATAAAGTAAAAGAGTCAAATTTCATTCCATTATCTTTAGATGAAGTTACTGTGGTAGACAATACATCTTGGGTTTGTATGCATTTGTATATTGTACAACAACATGTTCGCCAAGCTCATCTTCTCTGTGCTCATAAAATGAAGGACAATTCAACATCACAAAATATATTTGAACTAGTCAAGAAATCTTTGAATGAAATTGCAAGTATGGATGAGTTGACAATTGAAAAAAAGTTGGTGTGTGTAGGAGTTGATGGAGTTGCAGTGATGCAAGGTCAAAGGACTGGTGTTTACACAAAGTTACAAACTACTTGTGCACCATACATGCTTGGCATTCACTGCATGGCCCACATAATGAATTTAGCATTCAAAATTGTAAGCAAGTTTCCTACAGTATCAAAAATCAAAAATCTAGTCCGCGAGATCCACGCATACTTCTGTCGAAGTCCTAAACGTTTCACATAATTTCAAAATTTTGTTAAGGGAATAACACCAGGAAACAAGCTTCTCAAGGATGTCGATACTAGATGGATCTCCCTGCATGGACCAGCACAACAAGTTCTTTCAGAATATCAATCCTTGATTGGAGTGATGTACGAAAATCACAACACAGTAGACAAAGCTCCTGACCTCTTACATAGGTTAAGCGATATAGAGACACTCTTGACTTTAACTAGTCTTCTCCCCATGTTGGATGTGATGAACGAGCTTGTGAAGAAAGCCCAAGACAAAACTATGTATATTAATGAATATGCCAATCTATGTAAACATACATGCTTGGCCCTCGATCATCTATATCTAGATCTAACACAAGATGGCACAAATTATTTCATGTGGCAGAAAATTAATGATTTGAATGATCCTAATAATTATTTACAGTTTAATGCAAGTGGGCACTTTTGTATCTATGTACGTGGATATGAGATACAAATATACCAATGTAAGATAGCTAGGTGCTCTAGTAGAGAAGTAGTTGTTAATGAGGAAGATTTTGAAGGCATTGTTAAATCTATTGGTGATAATTTGAAGGAAATTGCAAAATCTCTTTCCTCATAGATTCGGGAAATATTCCCTCAACATGGAATACTTGAAGCCATGAGTATTATGTATCCTCAATTTTGGGCAAACCAAGATAACCCAAAATATTTTCATTCTCAGGTAAAAATATTGATCGAACAATTTTTGAAAATTGTAATATACAATGAGGAGAAAATAGAAGGAATTTTAAATGAAGCTAAGCTTAGAAAACAATGTAGGAGTTTTGCAACAGCTATGAAGGACTAGTATAAATCCATGGGCAAGGACAAGGCCTTTGAACTGGGATCAATAAAAAAGGTTTGGACAAACTTAGGTCAAAGTGAAATATTGTGTTTTTCAATATCAGAATATTACAAACTTGTCAATTTATGTCAAACAATGATATTGGGGTTAGTGGAGGATGAGAAAGTTTTACATTGGAGTTTTTGAAATCAAAGTTAAGAAACAAACTAGACGAGAATTTGGAAAATTGCTTGAGGATGAAAGGAACTATGTATAATATCAGAAATTTTCCTTTTGAAAGGGAACTCGCAATCTGGAGGTCCATATGTGAAAGAAGAGGGACCGGGTTGTGCAAAACTCCAATTCCAAAGGCTAGTACTAGTGGCACTGGCAGTGGCAATGGGACTTAGACAGATGACATTGACAAAAA
Source organism: Sequoia sempervirens (assembly GCA_007258455.2). NCBI lineage: Eukaryota > Viridiplantae > Streptophyta > Pinopsida > Cupressales > Cupressaceae > Sequoia > Sequoia sempervirens. The sequence continues at coordinate 5,789,562 of VDFB02049217.1, read as the reverse complement.
TGACACAATGAATGTTGAATTTGAGACACAGGCCAAAGAAAATGAAGAGCAGACTTGGAATCAAATTCAAGATGACTCTTTTACTTTATCTGATGATGAACGTTAGTTTGAGGACCTCAAGTCCATTTGGGAAATGGAAGAGAAATAGAATTAGCAACTTTTAGGTATTTATACTGCACTTCATGGATCCCAGGATCAGTTTCCATTGTTCCATACTGTAGTTGATGATATTTTATATTGTATTCAATGAAATTGTGAATCATTGCACTTCATGATATTTTATTTTATATTGCACTTCATGAATCATATTCCAAAGTCAAACTGTAGTTGATGATATTTTATGTCGTATTCCATGAAATTGTGATATTTTATATTTTATATTTTACATTAGTCCGTACATAGCATTCAATGAGGTGTCAGATGATGGCACCTTTAAAAGGTTAAGGCAAGATAAGTCCATAATGTCGCATGGTCACTGAAACTTGGAACCTTAGAACCAAAGTCTAAAGTTTTGAATTTTTCCAAACCTTTGACCCACCAACTAGAAAGATGACCAAGAAAGACTTGCAACTCAAAAAATTGAACCATCAACCATGTCGGGGAATCGAGAAGTTATGAAAATTTAGAGCTTTGCGACAAGGTTATAAAACTTTGAGGACTAGCGACTAAGGTTAGGAAAAGCACCAAAACCGCGACTTTGAGTGATAGTAACCACAACAATGAAACTAACCAAAAATCCATCATTCCAATTCCAATAATATATAATCCACGACATGAATTCATATAAATTTTTAGTGGATATGCTAAGTATTCATGGAGATTGAGTATTCATGTGTGAATTGTAATGCAATTTCACTAAGATTATGGATGCCTGGAATTAAAATCACCTTATTGTTCATATTTTAATTGTGTTAAAAGTAAAACTTGAGCATTTGCTCAGTGATTCATCACTCAACTCAATGCTTATTAGATTAATAACATATTAACAATAGTATTAGTAGCATATACAACAATGAACATCAGCAATCACTTAAAGTGTATCTAGAAGTTGAAACCACTACCAGATTTTTTCTTCAAATGATATAATAAATAATACAGATAATTGAAAATCAACACATTACTGAAGTATGAATTTGAGCTTTTAAATTGATTATCACATGAAGGAATAAATAGAGGCATTGGCAATGCAAAATATTCCTCAAAAACAACTCTGCACATAGCTGAGTTGGAACTTGCAAACTCATATTATCAAAAATTAATTCACTACATCACCTTTTCTAGCAACTTCCACTCTTCAAGTGTTGGAATTGTCATTTGTTCTAACTAATGTTGTTTGACTTGCAGATTTGTTAACAATTCATTATTCAAATTGGAACCTGTCTTGGATTCTTCAATCAATTTTGCATTCAGGGTTAGCAATGGTTTGATGGAATCCAAATAGGTCACCACATCTAGGTTCTGAGGAAACTGGTCCAAATCAATCTTCCTTGCATCCTCCATCTTCTTTCTGAAATCATTCTTTCCAACGAATCGCTCATTTGTGTCAAAATCCTCTGGCAAACCAAGCTCTGTGAAATTCCTTACCTTTTCATTCACCTTCTTCATCTTGTACGTAGCCAAATGCAAATATTTCTCTATTTCACACATTTTCAAACTGTTATCAATAGTTTTGCACCCTGTTGAATGCAATATTCAGCAAACTACTAAAACATGGAAACCTTCTTTAGATGTGGGTGATCTGAATGAAGAAGGAATCTCCAGAGCGAGCTGGTTCTCCGAATGATGAATTCTATTCTAAGACTCCAAAGGAAAAGGGATAAAGATGAACTGGAAATAAATTTGAACCTAATAGATGATTCACCAAATTTATGAAAATCCAGACTTAACCACTCATAGCAGCTTCTAATTACAATGATTCTCACAAACTTATTGACACATATCTCATCAATGATTTGCATGAAGATCTGAAAACAAATACAGCATACAACCTGAAACATGTAATTCTGAAACACAACCTTATAATAGCAAGACATAAAAGGATTCTGATTTGAAAACACAATTACATCAGATTGCCATTACAAAATCTGAGACAAAAGATAAGAAAGAGAAATTTGTTGTTCTATTAAAACTGAAAGAGCCTTTGCCTGAATCTGAAACTGAGTACCAAAATCGTTTACAAGCTCCAAAAGAGTATGAGCCAGAAACTCCAATCTGAACTACTCCTGAATGGAGAGCTGAAAAGACTAAGTCTTTGAAAAGAACTCTCAAGAAAACCCTAATCCGAGCTCAGAAAAAAGCTCCAGGAAAAAAGGCTTCAAGCTGTCTCAAAACTGCTTTAAAAGCAGAAAAAAGCATAATGCTTTCATGATGAACCTGTCAAGCCCCTAAAAATAGGCTGAACCTACTTTAAAAGCACAAAAAACACCTTATCTCTCCAAGATAGGTTAGAAATCCAACCAAGAGGAAAAGTCAATAAAAGATCTGCTAAAAATAGCAAGAAAACACAAAGCAACTTATAGAATATCGCTTTTATGCTTCTGCTTTACAAGATGCGGATTTTTACAATTTTCCTATTTTTGCAATTTAAAGATTGGAAATCTTTTGCAAAAAGAAAACTCCTTATTTCTCCATTTCAATTTTCTGATTTTTCCACAAAAATCATAAAAGCATTACACATATCATCCTTTCGTCAAACTTCATTGATCTCTCATTGATTTCTTTTAAAATCAATAAAAAAAATAAAACCCTAGAATAGATAATTTGATTAAAACATTTATAAGTCATCCAAATATTCATCATTCCACCCTTATTGTTCTATATTCGAGCCATTCAAAAAAAAATACTAAGGAAAGGAAAAGTCTTAAAAGACTTGACCCTTGACCTAGGAAAGAAAATTTGGCCCCTCACATAAGCTTTAAACTCATATTTTAACAAAGGCATAAGGCATAGGTTATAATTTTGACCTCCATTTGATATTCTCCACGTGCCTTGAATGAACATTCTGGATGATGATGTTTGAATTAGGGTTCGGTCAAAACAGAATCGAACCCTAATTATCACTCATTTTCACACTCTCCACTTGCAAGAAAGAGCTCAGCCGCCACCATGACTCTGTCAAACTCGAGCTTGAATGCTTAGAAGAACTATTCCACGCACTCCAGAGATCTACAAACTTCAATGGGTAAGACTTGTGCTATTTTTATTGAAGTTCTTTCACTTTCTATTGAACACCAAAAGGAGATAAGGTCGCGGCCTGCATGAGTTTGGTTTCTGATTCTTTTCTTTCCTTTGCTCCTCCATGCCATCATGAGCTTGAGCTTCGTTTCTGCAGTTTACTCCATAAAAACTTGACTTGTACTTTTGTTTTCCCTCACTGTGCAGAGGTAAGCTTTATTTGATGATTTCATGACCTCTATGGCCCCTTACTTTAAAATATTCAGGCTCTAAAGTCGTGGCTATGCATATTCTAATATCTTCTACCCCATGCTCATTGTTGTGTATCATTCTCACCATAAGAGCTTGGTCGTTCTTCAAAAGCTCAAAATCATGCTTTGGGAAGCTAAACTGGAAGTTATGGCCGTGGCTTGAATGCTCCATCAGAAATTAAAACTGGTAATTTTCCTTGCCAAACATTCTGTTCTCCAAAGACTTTTAAAAATCCTCTTCTTTGCTAATAAATACTAGCCATATCAGGTCGTGCCAAATATGCATTGTAGGAAGCACTTTTGTGGATTTCGGGCTCGACCCAAAATAGAAAAACTACCATTATGTCAATTTAAGAACATTTTTGATTGTGGGTATCACAGAAAGTTTAATAAATCTGCATTTTCTTCCCTCTGTATTTCGAACCAATTCTGGGAGCTCACATTTGCTTTATACTTCTGCTATTTTATTCCAGATTTCACATGGGTTATCTTTGTAATTGATTTTTCTGCACTTTGAAACTAACCCTGAAAATGGGTACTCGAAATCCTTAAGGGAAACTCCATTTTTCTGTATTTTGATGCTAAACTGAAAAATGGGTCTTTGGAATTATTAAAGAAAAATGCATATTCTTCTCTTCTGAAGGTCGACCTAGCACAAAAATCTTCACATTTTGTAGTTATACTGTTGCTTAATATAAAACCCATATGGGTATCATAGATTATCATGTTTACTACATTTTGAAAACAAACCCCAATGTGGGTAACTGCTGTTCATCTTTGTTTACCCTCAGAACTGAAAGCACCTGTAAGAGTTAACAAAAACTGTATACTTTCACCGAATTCAGTTCATGGGCCTAACCCATCATTCATTACATGTAGTCTTGCATTTCGGCACAAATCCTCAAATGGGTATACCATATTCCAAAGAACAATGTATGCACTTTCCACTAGGGTTTGATGTTTGCTTTCAGGAAACCAATATTGGCATTTGATGTTTGCTTTCAGATCTTCCTTCAGAAATGTACATTCATGGTTTAGATCAAAATCAGTGTTAATCTATATTCAGTTATGGGCTCCTTTAAGCATTCGGACTCCTTTAATCCGCATTCTGCATTATTTGGACATTGAACTCATGCCACCTCCACTGAGATAGAACCTATCATGGTTAAGATCTAAAAACAAATTTTGATCCAAAGTGAACTCCTATTTTTCTGTTTTAGCACTTGTGCAGGGCTTTTAGCTGAAACATTGAAACATAATGGACTATACCTAGTCTTTTGTTCCTAGGCATAACTGACACCTCAAAACCTCCTTCTGGAAACAAACTGTTTGCTCCTTCTTTAATACTCTGAAAAGATCACTTGCTTGACACTTATAACTCCCTGAAGATATAACAAAAGAATCTCTGCTATGCAATATTTGCTTAAAATATAAAAGATTAGTAAATCCAATGATATTGCAAATTTTGGCTTCTAAAGCATTGAATTTTGTTGTTACCTCCAGCATGATTCTATACTCATGCATTGTGGAGGGAAAGACCTCTTAAATATACTGTATCCATGCTTACTCACTGCACGCACAGCAATGTTTCCTTTTGTCCCTCCTTTACTTTAACACAGCAGCTTTCACTTTTGTAACAAAAGGATACCTTGAATGTTTATCTTTATTTTTAACCTCCTTAGCATTATGTACATCCTGAAAGAAAGCCACTCATTGCATCACTGTTGCTTGTTTAAATATGCCTTCAGAAGTATAAAAGAACATGATGGGAACAACAAGAATCTGTGTGCCTGTTCATACTCATTTGACTCATATACCTAGTTTTCCATTTTGGCATTTCTGTAAATTTCTTTGATAGTTGTATGACACCTGAACTTGATTCATAATTGTTTTCCTCTTTTGATAAAAGCATCTGACCTCTTGTCACAACACTGTCATTGACATGGAACTTGAGAATGATTTGTATTTGTTCATTGCGAAGAAAAAGATCTCCATGCTTGTATTTTGCCTGTACTTCAATGTCTTTCTGACACTCCTTAATCTTAATATGGAAATTCCTACCTTTCGTTCCTAAACTCCATAGGAATTTTAAAATTGAGACATTGCATCACTTTATGGACTGCACCCTATTTACCAGTTCATATGCATAACTAACCACTCATAACTCATTTTGGAAAGAAAATACTTACTCTTCCCCTATTATCCTGGAATGATCTCTTTATTACTAAACCCATAATGTTGTATTTACTTTACCAGCCAACTAGAGCTAGAAATCCATTCATCAAATGCACTGTCTATGTTTGTATTCTTGAGCAACATGGTACTCTTCATGCATTTTTATATATCACTGTACAAATTGCTCTTAAAATCTGTTCTCTTTGACGGTGAAATTAGAACAAAACATTAAGGCATAATGTATGCCTATTCACTATCCGAAAGAGAAATGATGAATTGAAACTCACATGACATATGATTACAATCAGCACAGAAAATGAAGTTATTCAACAATTTCAAATGTAAATGTACTCAGTTAAATTCCTTAAGTGAATTAAACTGATTGTTCACCTGTAGCCTTTAGAAAGAATCCTGATCATTATGAATGAACAGCTGGTCTTGTTGCTTGGTGGATAACTCTGTTTTACTCCTTCAGTTGTATTTCATTTCATTCAATGTATATAATGAAGTATCTTTTAAAATCAGCCCATTTAATAAATAGGGCAGCATGTCGAGCTCTACCCTTGTGGGAGCCTGTTTTACTCCACATGCTTGGTCTTCAAATAATGTTCAGCTTCATGACTTAACCTATACCTGCGCAAGGAAGCAAACAACGTTAGCATAAAAAATAGAACATGTTGATCATGATATTGTTACTTCTCCTTCAGCTCACTTCTTCCATACTGCACTTGATAGGATTTGATTGTTTCAATGCATTGCTAATAATATGTTGTACTATTGTAGGTGCATCATATGAGTTACATCATAGTCAGAGCCACTGACACCCCTCTTTTCTCTTACAGGTCGACAAAGCTCGAGATGACAAGGTGCACCATTCAACATCAAGCGTCGATAATCAGGCAATGATGACTATGCTACAACTTATGTGTTTCCCTTTAGCATCTTCAGTAGTGCAATGTGTTATTAGAAATATGTTGTCACAGTCACAGTCACATCCACGGCTTGTGTGGATCTTTGATTTCAATTCTGATTTTCAATTGAAAAGAAAATGCATTTCATGCAATGTTGTAACACTATTCTTATTGTGAAATCAAATGAAGCCTTGTAAAAATATGAGTTCTTTACGAAATGAATAAAAGCATCTGAAATGCTATTTTGCTCATGTACTCAATTCTGTACTTCTTTTAAATCTGCAACATTTGAATGGCACTCTGAAACCCTACCTTCTTTAAAATGCATAACTGTTGTTCGATGCACAAAGATAATGCGAAACAGCATTTAGAATTCCACTTAATGGTAAATAACAATCAGCCAGCTCCTCCATTTGAGTTGAGGCGAAAAATATGTAACACAAACACTTTTCAATGACATATGACAACATCATTGATGTAGCAAGTCGATTAGTAATCCCTTCTAATTTCAAAACATTGTCACTAGCTTTGTAGACTGTTTGTTGAATTTGATTTGTTGATTTCTCTAATGCCAGCACATTTTTGTTCTCCATTAAATATTTGTTGAGCTTATTATGACTTTGTCTGATAGCTTATTATTATTATTTCATCCCATATTTTTTGTTTCATATGCCTCATTGTTTCTCTACAAAATGCAGATAACTTATTTTGACAAGACTTAATTTAATTTTTTGCTTCCATCAGTTCTGCCTCTAATCTTTCATTTCTCTTTCTCTCCTTCTCCAATTTTTGTTCCCACTGTGCATTTCCATTTGCAATGCTTAGTCTTAATTTTTCTAAAGTGGATTTTTCCTCATCATATTTCTTGTTGCTCTCATCTAGCCTTTGATTTAGTTCATTCACGGCAGTCTCATTCTGTTTATCCTCTTTGCTTGTTAATGTAGAGGTGGATTTTTAATTCTTTTTTCTAATTCATTGCTCTTGTTATCTATTGCTTTCCTCTTTGCTTTCTCATTTGCTAGGTCTGCCTGTAACTTTTCAATTTGAGTCTGCAACCTTTTTTCTCTCTATCTTTCTTTAGCAATGATGTGTACACGAATTCATTGTTCTTCTTTGATACATTAATTTTGTCAGCATTTCTAAGTCTAGAAAAATCCAATTGAAAATTGTTCACCTTGAATTTAGATGGAGCCATCTGATTTGCTAGTTTGTTTTGAACTATGGGAACAAGAATTGTGTACTCCATGATTTCTTTACTTGTGTCAAATGTGGGTAATACCATGGTTGTTGCAAGCTCTGAAGATAGAGTAGACAAACTCTCCATCAATTGATTCTTTTCTTTTTTATTCAATTTTGATTTCTTTTTAAACTCTTCAATGTAATCAAAACTCGGGGATGCAGGAACAATGGAATGCTTGAATGGCGAAGGAATAGGAGTACTTGCAGTTGTTAATGATGTCACAGCCATACTAATTGGCATTGGGGGAGTGCCTGGAAATAACTCCTTTGTGGTGGATCCACTGGTATTGTGACTTGGAGTTGGACCTATCAAAATCCTTTGCCTCTTTTGTATGCCTTGATCACCTGGTGTTTCTGTGGTATATTGTGTTGTTGTCCTCTTGTGTGTAATTTTCTTTTGTAACACATGTTGACCACTACTAGTACTACTACCCATACCATCGCCACCAGAGGCAATACCAGTTGCACTAAGCTCTCCACCATGGGTATGTCCTAGTTGTGATTGTGTCTAACCATGAGGACAAGGATTTGAAGCTCTAACAAATTGAATTGTTTTAGCTCTACTTATTTTCCCTTGCTCTACCTTATCAGCTCCAAGGCCAGATTTATCAACTGGTTTTCTATGTTGTACATCTATTATTGTAGGAATTCCTTGTCCTTGGGACCCCAAACCACCACCTTCATAACCTATTTTTTCAACTATGGTTGCTCATGTAGTAAATGCTTCTTTTGTGGCCTCACTTAAACCAAGTTTGAAATTGACATGGCTTTCTTCTTCCCTATCATCATCACTTTCTTCATCTTCTTGTTCATTCGAATGCTCTATATTCCATAATTTTCTAAACTCAAGATCTTCTTTGTTATCTCCATACTCTACAAGAGCTCTTGGATCACCTAGCTCCTTCCTCATAGACCAAAAGGTAGTAATTTTTTATCGTGACCATTTTTTTCTGTAACTTCCTTCTCTAGAGAATCTGGCATTTTTACTCTACTAGATGGTTTATGACTTTTTTCATAAAAAATTGTTGTACCTCCTAATTGGCTTTCGATGCAATGCCATAATTTCTACTAACAATTGTTCAAAAGAGATACCATTCTCAGCAGCACTTTTCTCCATTGCTACTTTGACCTCATCCCAAGAATCCTTGTTTCTCAAGTTTTCAAGCAAGGGTTTACTTTGATGTTGAATTCTACTTCCAGCATTCTTATTAAGCATAATCATTGATTTAATGGTGTCACATGGATCATACTGCCAATGATAGATAGCATCAAAATAAAAAAAATCAAAAGATCATGTGCCACACTAAATGCTTTTCTCTCAAATATCATCCCTCCACATGAAAAAGGTAAAGAAGGAAATAAGGTCTTCTTCCCCTGACTGCTAAAGTGTCTTTCATCAGTACTCTGCATCTGCCTTACATATTCCAAAGAAAAAACCCTTTATGTCACATGTATTGGAAGTTTGTATGGTTGTACTTTCGATCCATAAAATATTAGCACATTATATTCTTTCGTTAAGTACCAATCAACCAATTGTATTTCTTTTCCTAGTTGAATGCAGTTTCTACATGACATAGGCAATCTAGGCATTAGAGTATTTGTAATTGCTTGATGCAATGGAGCCAAAAAGTAGTCTACAAAATGACTGTAGTTCCTTTGAGAATCATGCAACCTTATAACAGTGGTCCATTCATATACTAGAGCCATTTTCTTTTGCTCAAGATTACTATTACCATAGGGTTGAATCTTAAGCTTGTTGGTCTGAAACATTCTTTTGAATTTGAATAGAAAAAGATAGCACAAGTAGGTTGTGAACCTAAATGTCTTGGTGGAACCTCCTTAAATCATTAAAAATTGTTTATGCATGGATTCTACAATGTGCTCAATAAAATTATATTTGGCATATGGAACACCATAGTGGATATTATACACCATTTCAAGGAGGCATGCACCCACTTCCAAATTGCTATCCAGTCTGAGGCAAAATACAAGCATGGAAATAGTATCCTGAACCCATGGTTTAAAAATATCCAAATCATAAGGAGGCTTGTGATCACCTTTCAATTTGTTTCTACTATGAACTATTCTATTTAAGAAAGAATTTTTCTCCATTTCATCCACTGCTTCATAATCACTAGCAAGCTTTTCTAGGTCAATGTGGACATTTCCAAATTATTCGGTTGTAAACCCCAAGGCCAACACTTTTCCAAGTTCTTCTACATTAATGGATAACAATTCTTCTTTGCTATCTTTATTAACAATTGCTCTTTTTTTATCATCATAATTTAGGGCACGGACCATGATAAATTTTGGGCAAGGGAAAACCTCATGTAACATCATTCGCCCTAATCCAATTACCCACGGTGCACTAATACTATTAACTTGCAATTGCATTTTCTTTGCATCCTTATTCTCAAATGAAAATTTAAGTTTTGAGGTATGCCTACCATAGGTTTCAGGATCATAAATATCATGGTATTCATTAGTGAAACCTGGGGTTTTAAGCAATTTTGCATAATGTATTTTTTTATCTGACATTTCTCTAGTGGTACTAGTGGTAGACATGCTAATACAATCAACAATATGAAATTTGTGAATTCCCTATTAGTCCTTAATTTTTCTTAATTCTTAACCCTCTTAACCCTAAACCTAAACTTCAAAGTTTGAAAAAATAAGATTTTAAGAAACATCAAGCGATGAAACATAGCCACAAGAATTCTTTAACTTACCCGGATTTTGAATTTTGATTCTTGAAGTTGAAACTGGGTTGAAACTTGAAACTGGGTTACTGGAATGGCTTTGTTGGAAGTGGAACTGTGGAACCCAGAAGAGGGTGGTAGATTGCAATGAGCAAACTGAATGACATGTAAATGTCTACTCATTACTTATGGACTACACAGTACACAATTAGGTAGTACAATGTACATGGCTGACAGCATTTAAAACAAGCCATTAATGATTTACTCCTGCATTGACAGCAAATTCTAAACCGTTGATATTTGTTAATCTAACGGTTATAGGGTGACTCTGGAGGTTTAAGTTCGCAAGCGTAGCACTCTGTGCATTTCATTTTGGAATGCAACTACAACCATACATTAAATGTTCATCGAACGGTTGAGTAATTTATGATATAAATAATAAACATAAAACATGTGTTTTAAATTTGCTTTAAACTTTTTTTTTGTATTGAACAAAGCAAAAGAATTACAAGAATAGAGCTACCAGCAGTAGCTAAAAATCAAACTAGCCAAACTCAGCAAAACTAGATATACAACATGTATTTTAAATTTTCTTTAAACTTTAATGCGTTAGGATTGACATCAAGGCCAAGAAGCCAGAAACTTAACGTTGTGAAGGCCTTAATAAAATGAATTACAATGTCACATTAATAGCACAACCATTTATTGTATTACAGCTGAATTACAATGTCACATTATTACATAGTACAAATACAAATGTAAGTGCAAGCGCCAAGCTTATGCTAGACCGCTGGTGAAAAGTTGAAAACGTAAATGTGATACATGTATCTCTGAAAATAAATGGAACTTGTCGGGTCAACCATGAGCTCTAAAAATAAACACATGGGACTTGTCGGGTTAGCCATGGTCTCTAAAAATAAATGCATGGGGAAAGGGGGCCCAATCAAAGTGGGGAAATGGGAGCTGTGAAGATACAAAATGTACTTAGCCCCTTTCAGAACCAGACTCATGCAGAAGATGAGGGGTTATAAAATTGCTCCCATGCAGAAGATGAGCACTTAAAATAAATGCATGGGGATTGCCTGGTAGGCCATGGTGTCTCAAAATAAATGCAAGGGACTCTCTTGGCTAACCATGCAAACGATGAGGGGTAGTAAAACTACTCCCATCTTCTACTTGCATCCGCCATGCATCGGGATAGCATTTATGCCCATCAGAGCTCCTCATCCTGGTTCAAAACCTATCTGAGAAGTCAAGTGAACCAAATCAACTTCTTTCCAATTCCACCCATTCTGAACTTGAAGGAAATTGGTCTTTTACTCTATAACTACATAACTGGAGGCAGGAGAATTTAGAGCATCCCCAATAATACCAAATCATCTTCTTCCTGAATCCTTATTAAGTTATTAACCCTACAAAATGAAAACCCTTATGACAATTAAATGAATGATTTTAGTTGTGCTCACTATCCTTATTTATGGGCCAAAAGTGCCACTACCAACCTAGTCCCTTGTACACCTCACATGTGTCACGTGTGAGGTTGTGTATAGTTACTACTAACTAGTAATAATTGTGATTCGCGCAAACCAAAAATCCAACTTAATCGGTACCTCAAGCTGGCTACATGCAAAGTTGCAAACTATACCTCAAGCTGATAAGCTATCAATTGTCAAAATCAGCAATGCCACGCAAGCTGTCAATTGTCAAAATCATTGGATTATTGACATCAACATCTAGGATTCTATAGGACATTGTGTAGTTTTCAATATAAAGCTATCCAATCAATCACTCTGGCTATTCATATGGCATTAATCCACATCGTCACCCAGTACCATAGCCAAATTGAGAATTTTAATAGAATAAATCAAAGGTAGAGTACTTTGATGCATTGAAAAGAGAGAATTAAATGTCTCATTTTACCTTAATCATTATCAATGTCCTAATAAGTCACAATAAATTTTGCTCACTTATGATCAGAACTATATGTTGATTTCTGAAACCAATAATTAATAAAATCTCAACCATTGATTTCTGAAAAATCTAACGGTTCTAGTGTTATTCCGGAGGTTTCAGTTCACAAGACTAGTGCTTCAAGGATTTACTTCTGGAATGCATCTATAGCCGTCCATCAAAAATTCATCGAACGGTCCCTATTTTAAAACAAACTTTATGCACGTGCATAATTTAAAATGGGGACATCGCTAGGTTGACGAGACTCGACCCTCAAGATTAAAGAGTTAAGATTTAAGGTTTTGTCATAAAATATTTTGGTTTGACTTAGGCAATATTAAACGGTAAACAAGAGCACCAATATTTAAACGGTAAAATATTTAACGGTTCTAGTGTAATTCTGGAGGTTTCAATTCGCAAATCTAGTGCTTGAGAGATATACTTCTGGAATGCAACTACAACCATCCATCAAAAATTCATCGAATGGTCATGGTCCATAATGTCTCATGGTCGCTGAAATTTGGAACCTTAGAACCAAAGTCTAAATTTTGAAGTTTTCAAAACCTCCAACCCACCGACTATAAAGATGACCAAGAAAGACTTGCAACTAAGGTTAGGAAAAGCACCAAAACCCCAACTTTGGTGAATTAAGATAGGAAAGGTGGCAAGGACGGTGCATTTATGAAGTGAAGATCGCGACAGATTTTAGCAAGTGGACATGATTGGAGGATCAATGGGTAATTAAGATCGGTACGTGCAGAGTTTGGAAAATTATTACCTCTCGACCCTCGATTAGTGAACTTAATAATAGAGTTTGGCATGGAGAAGAGGGCACACAGAAAGTCTGAAAGAGTGGTGGTGGTGGTGGTGTAGCTACAACAGTTTTCAAATGGATGCCAACTTCACTCTGTATTCGAGGGGGCAATTAAACCTGTTTTATGGTGAAGCTTCTGACAAAAGATTAATGGGTATGTTTTTATTCACTGATGGGAGGTTGGTACAAAGTGTGCAGATAATTTTGGGGAAATCTGAGGCATAGATACAGGACTAACATGGATGTATACTCCTTGATTATAGCATGGGGTTTGGACTTGGGGGAATCGACAAGCACAGTGAGAGAAGTGATGGAGATGATTATGCATAGAGATTTCTTGGAAGGATTAGAATCAATACTTGAATGGGCAGTTCCAGGTGAAGGTTTTGACATCCAGGAAGGCTTTGAAAATGTGGAACTGGAAGGGGCAGAAGGATGCATCCCTTTCGTGTGTTGGCCGGAGGATGAGATTAAAAATCAATGCAGGGAAGAAGCAAGGTTAGGCTGGCAAGCATTGAAGCTCTTTATAGAGCTGATGAAGGTGGAAGCAATTATAGCACAACCGATAGCAGAGGCAGAGTGCATGGAAGCACAGGCGAAAGTGGAGGAAAAGTGTATGAAAGAAAAAGGACAGAATGCGAGGAAGCAGAAGATAAAAGGAAAAGCAACAAGGAAAGTTGGTTATGAAATGGATAGCACTAGTTGAATTTGTAGTTCTTGTAGGGTTTTTGCAAAATTAACGCAAGACTAGTACTAAATTTTTGGCTTGTTGAAATATGTAAGGTAGATACAGATAGTTGTGAACTGGTTTTAGTTGGGTAGGGTTACTTTTTCTATTATGAAGCATGTTAAGATGTTTTTTTGAAAAAATTGTTATAGTTGTAGGTGATTTTTGGATGGTTGATGAAAACAATGAGGTAAATAATCTTTATTTTCATGCTTTTTTTTTATTAGTTTGATATTATGTTTAATTCGTTAATGTTTTTTTCTTAATCATTTGAAAATAGGTTTAATTCGCCAATGAATTTTATTTTTTAGTTTGGAAAAAAGTTTTAATTGTCAACAAAAAAAAAAATTATGGTTTGAAAACAGGTTTAATTTGCCAATTGAAATATTTTATTGCTTTGAAAATAGATTTTAATCGCCAATAGAAAAAATTTAGTAGGTTTAAAAAAATTGCATTTTGTCAGGATTTTCCACAGACTTCTAGAGATTAGAAAAGATTCGCCAATGGATTTTTTTTCACGAAAAACGAAAAAATTTGCCACTAAAATTAATATTTTTATTGGGAAGTATACAAGATTAGCCAGGATTTTACACCTTCACCGAGGGGAGGGTTTCTTAAAGTTTTCCCTGCCTTCAACTACCAATTGTAGTCATCCTTATTCACTCTTAGTTGAATATGATTCAATAGTTGGCTCAAAGGTTAGCTTGACCTTGGAAATAACCAAATTATAATAGTCTATGCTTTTGAATTTAGAAGATTAGCAATGAAAACAAGTATTGAGAAGATTAATGTAAAGCACATGCTAGACATGGTGTGTGTCACCAATTCCAATTTCAATAGACTCCTTAAGATCTTTTGAAAGGATAATTTCAACATAAACACATTTGTGTGGACAAGTAGAATAAAAATTATTAGGCTTAACATGTAACTCTCTTTGAGGAAGCTATATGATCCTAAAAGAGGTAGCATGACAAAGACAGCCTATAAATTCAAGCCAAACAAGAGCCCTCAAGATTTATTGCTTAAACACTATAAAATCATAAACACGTGAAAAAAAAAAAGCAATAAATTGTAGACATACTAAAATCCATGTTTTAAGAATGTCATCTACATGATTAAAGTTTAATTAGATTTCCAACAATTTTTAGTCTAAACCCATAAGAAAACCAAACAATATTCACCTAATTTCTAAACATACTTTCTAAGAAATTTATATACACAATGTAAAATTTTCAAACCACATCTAAAAGGTATTAACTTGTAAAAAAGCGTTGAAGACAACTTTCTTGAATTTTTTGATTGGCAATGCTATCCTCGATCATTCCAAAGCAAGAAATTCAACATCAAATTTGAACCATTATTATTTCATGAAAATCAACCCACAATAAATACAAGAAATTTAAAAAATCCCACCGAGATTTGTGAAAGCAGTATGACATACAGAGATAATGAAAAACACAAAAGAAAAGCCAAGCCACCCTCATTCCCTCTAGATCGGGGTCTAAATGTGCGTCTAGAACAAATATCTTTGGTAAGCGAGTGACTAATAATTTGGCATTGAGTTCTGCAAATGCCATAACTTCTTTCAGCAAAGCTCCCATGTTTTTTCTAAAGCAAAGCTAGTTTCGTGATTGGAAGAATGAGTCGGTGGAGGCTCATTTGCTATAGATTAAGGGATATGCTGATTACAGAGCAAAATGACAAACCCAGATACATTTTTGATGCTGCAATCTCGCGGTGGAGGAATCAAACTTACCGGTCTTTGTGTTGGTTTGTGGCGAACCAAAATGCTTTGAGTAATTGTATCCAATCGAAAAGGGTACTGGAGAAGATATACACACTGTGTGGAGAGAGACGCCTGAAGGAAGCCATTGCAATGCTGCATTGCATGGAACACGCGAATTATCAGGTTAATCACAATGCCTATGCTTGTCTCTTGCAATGCTGTATTGAAATGAAAGATTTAGTTCAAGGAAAAAGACTCCATGCTCACATGCTTAAAGCTAACTTTAATCCATGTATAAACATGGGTAACAGTCTTATTAACATGTATTGCAAATGTGACAGTCTCATGGACGCACGCCAAGTGTTTGACAAAATGCCTTTGAAAAACACATGCTCGTGGAACACCATACTGGCTGCATATGCCAAAGTAGGGAAGTTTGAGTACGCTTTTCAAGTGTTTGACGAAATGCCTAAACGAGATGCGGTGACTTGGACTGTCATGATTGCAACTTACACCCAGCTTGGTCTTTGCCTGGAAGCTCTTCAGCTCTACAAGCGAATGCTGCAGGAAGGAACATTGCCAAATCAGTTTACTTTTACAAGTGTTACTAGTGGGTGTACCAACCTAGAAAATTTTCAACTGGGAAAGCAGGTCCATTGTCATATTATTATATTAGGTTTCGGCTCTTATGTTGCGGTTTGCAATACACTTGTAAGCATGTATGCCAAATGTGGGAACATCGAGAATGCACACCGTGTGTTTGATCAGATGCCTTTGAGAAATGTGTACTCATGGAATACTTTGGTAGGAATGTATGCTCAGTCAGGTAGTTTAGATTTTATGCAGCGTCTGTTTGATAAGATGCCAACAAAAGATGTGGTTTCTTGGAACTCCATGATTGCAGGGCATGTCCAACATGGATGCGAGCATAAAGGCTTAGAATTATTTGTCCATATGCAACAGGATGGCATGAATCCAGACTTAATCACTTTCATTACCATTCTAACTGCATGTTCCAACATAGAAGCTTTGAAGCAGGGGAAGCAGGTTCATACCCATGCTATTAAAACTGGACTTGAATTGCTTCAAACTATGGGCAATGCACTTGTGAGCATGTATGCGAAATGCGGATACATGGATGATGCGCGTTTTGTGTTTGACAAGATGCCTGAACCCAATGTTGTTTCTAGCACTGCTATGATTGACGGATACCTAAAGTGTGGCAGCATAGATTTTGCACGTCAACTGTTTGACAGAATGCCCGAACGTGATATTGTTTCATGGACTGCAATGATTGTAGGATACGCTCAATATGGAGATGGCAATGAAGTTATAGAACTTTTTGAAGAGATGCTTCGATCAGGCCTGAAACCAAACAATTTTACGTTTTCGTGTATTCTAAGTGTTTTTGCAAGCCTTGCTGATTTAGAGAAGGGCAAGCAGGTCCATGCCTACACAATCAAAATCGGATTTAATTCCCATGTGTCTGTTGGTAACAGTCTTGTTACAATGTATGCAAAATGTGGTGTCATAGAAGATGCAAATCAAGTGTTTAGACATATGCCTGAACGAGATGCTGTTTCATGGACGGCAATAATAGCAGGAAATGCTCAACATGGGTTTGGTAGAGAGGCTATCCAGTTATTCGAAACTATGCTGCAGAAAGGCATGAAACCAGACCATATTACATTCCTTGGAATTCTTACAGCATGCAGTCATGCAGGCCTGGTGGATGAAGGCCGACACTACTTCAATTTTATGAGCCAGAACCATTGCATCACTCCAGGAGCAAGTCATTATGCATGCATGGTTGACCTTCTTGGCCGTGCTGGCTGCCTGAAAGAAGCAGAAGATCTCCTCAATAACATGCCTATTGAACCTAATGCTTCTATGTGGGGAGCTTTGCTTGGTTCCTGCAGAGTCCATGGAAATGTGGATTTAGCAAAACGTGCAGCAGAAAGCATTTTTATGTTGGAACCAAAACATGCAGGAGCCTATTCACTGCTGGCAAATGTATATGCTTCATCTGGCAGATGGGATGATGTAGCCAAAGTGAGAAAAATGATGAAAGATAGAGGTGTGAAAAAGGACCCAGGATGCAGCTGGATTGAAATTAAGAACAAAGTACATGTGTTTGGTGTAGAAGATGGACGCCATCCTCAAAAACAGGAGATCTATGCAATGCTGGAGAAACTCGCTATGCAGATTAGGGAGGAAGGTTATGTGCCGAATATGAAATTTGCGCTTCATGATGTTGACGAGGAGCGCAAAGAACAGATTCTCTGCCACCACAGCGAGAAGTTAGCAATTGCCTTTGGGCTTATCAACACACCCAGTGGAACAACTATAAGAATCATCAAGAACCTGCGGGCATGCGGGGACTGCCATACGGCTACCAAATTCATCTCCAAGATAGTGGGTCGTGAAATCATTGTGAGGGATGCCATTCGCTTCCATCACTTCAAGGATGGACTGTGTTCATGTGGAGAGTTTTGGTAATTCTTAGCATGTCAAGTAAATAAACCTGACTGGGGATACCAGGCATGCCACACATTTCTAAGATGATTGCCTTATTAAGGCATTACTGAGATGATGCTTTCATCCTTGCGATGATCAAGTGACAAGAGAGTAAAATATTTTACCAAAGAGAAACTGCTAAAAAATTCTAGGGCATATGTGCAGTGTACGTTTCGAGAACATTGCTATCCTTGCCCTCAAGAGCTCTGCAATACTGGGAAGGTTGTGGAGGACATTTTTGAGACTTTCATCTCCGTGACACGGAATGTGTTACCATGTTATGCTATCCTATGCAAGCGCAATCTTGGCGTGCTGCTGCTTCTTATCTTCACAGTTTATTGGACTTTGATGGACACCCTATCCACAATAGCCGTAGATGGTAATATATTAGTTTTATTTGGGTGATGGTCAATTCTTAAACTTCAGGTAGCCGTTGGAGATGGATTTTTAATGTGAATAAGATAGGTAATGTGTTTGGAGGAGGATCTACAAATATGAAAGACAATTGACCAGAAGACAGCAGATACCTCTACCGAATCACGAGACAATTGAAAGCATCGAGTAGATATTTCTTCGATTAACACAAGGCTAATTTTCTTTTAACTCTTCATATTTTAGGAGATTTTTTTCTAGGGGTGCCATAGTTTATATATATATATATATATTTATTTATTTATTTATTTTAGAGCTAAATTTCAAAAGGAAAAGTCAAATTTATTTATGATATTTAGAACATGAACAATCTTCAAGGATGTAAGGACTTACACCTTGATTATGGGGTTTGGAGGGTTCCTCTTCTTAAACAAATTGTCTATCTTCCGTGCATTTGACTTTTCATTTTTTTTGGAATTGGTGTACCAAGAGTCTCACAAACTTATTTTATAATATGTTGATTATTTAATTTATTTTTTGTCTTTATGTTAAAAAAAGAGGGAAGATAATAAATAGAGCTACTTAATAATTTTGATCTCCTTTCTTTATCTACAACTTAACTTTCGAATTAAATTATAATTATGTTATTATTTTAGGAGAATTTTTTAGATTATATAGTATGTTCATTAAAAAATTAAATGAGTGTTATACTTTTTTCCTTTCTCTATTTATAACATAACTTTCAAATCTTAAACTATAATTCTTTTATTAATTTTTGAGAATGTTTCCTATTATGGAATGTAATTCTTAAAAAAGTTACATTAGATTGCTTGAGCCTAAAATGATAGCAATAAGCAATCACATTGGGCCATGTTGTTAGTCTAATTCTACAAATATATTTTGTAGTACATGCTTCATGGTTGGTGGGTGTTAGGATAAGGTGTTGTGAACGTTGCAAATGTAGGTAGACATTGTATTTATTTATATTGTAGTATTGTAAATTTAGAGTCGCATGGAAAAGGGTTTCTCACTTTGAACAAATCTTAAGATTCTTTGGGTATTACATATCATCCCACTAGATTGATGTATTATAATGTACATAAGAACATTTGTATCATGTAGGATGTGTAAGAGCATCTATGACATTGTGAGATGTGTAAGAGAATCCATGATGCACATCAACATATAAGAAAAAGTGACCAAATGGATTATGAAAATTATGAAAGACCTTCGATTAGTTAATGATACATAAGAATGACATGTAATATCATCTTGTAAGAGATTTGCATAAACCAAAATGGAGCACCCAACATTGGTAGGAAAATTCTTTGACTTGGGAGTTACATTCTATTATTGAAGGTGCATTCATGAGTTGCAAATTGGATTATGGGCTTGGGCACCCAAATTGGGCTCATGGTTTTGGCCCATGGTATTAGAAACCATTGGTGGTTTCTAGATTTTTCTTTTGCCTATATATTACATTTTTGAGATGGAGGTATGATGTGCTTGTATTTTGGAGGGGTTACATTGCCAAAAAAATTTAGACACTTGTGTTGAAGATAATACAAGTGCTATTGTGGTGATGAGTTCTTACTTTAAAGATTTCTCCTTGGGTATACTTGTGTGATCTTGTTTGATGTTGCATGTTGCTTAGTATTTTTGAAATTGCTAGATGTGTTCCTATTTAACGTTACTTCTCTCATTAGGTTAAGTTAGGAAGTTTCACAATTTTACATAGCTTCTTTTTAATGCACATAATCAAAGGGTGCCATAATGTCTATTGAATGTTTATGGTTATGGTTACATTACAATAATGTTAGGTTAAGCTACGTTAAGCTAAACTAAAACCTATGGTTGTGTACAACAAACAACAAAAATTTCATTATTACATGTTATATGTATTTTTTCTCATTCATTACCTTTTTCTAAAAATTGAAAGTTTAAACTTCATGATAAACTTTTATCAATTGTGGATCATGAAAATTGACAATGAAATAAACAACAAATAACCAAACACAATCACATTCTCAAAATTGTCAATGAAGAATAAGGAAAATCAAACAAATAAGCCAATGCAAACCTACATGATGACCTTGTTGAGCTCTATCGATCTTCAATTTTACCTTGAAGAATCGTGTGTAGTTGCTCTTAGATTTTAGCACAAATCACTTTTAGAACGATATGTGTATAGATTTCTTGTAATGAGTGAGGAATAATAGATGAATGATAGTTGAATTTATTGATTTTAGGTGATATTGATAAACAGTTGAGATCAAATGTGAGATTTAAAATATCAATGACTACGAATGGTTGAGAAGAATTGATGAGTTATTGATTGTATGATTTGAGCTAATTGATTGTATGGTCAATTAAGAGAATTGATTGAAGAGATAAGTGTGACTGATTGTTACTGAAATAGAATAGATTGGATAGACAACTGAATTGATGGAGAAGTGAACTCGAAGTGAGTGGGAGTTGACTAGTGAGGTGGAAATACATGAGTAATTAATAAATAATTAAACAAAATATTTATTTATTTCATATGCAAAGGGGGGAATAAATAATTATATTTATATAAGAAGAGGATAATGTTGAGGAGAATAATTAATTTAAAATAAATAATTTAAAATCAACTTAGAAGAGGGGAATAAATAAATTAAGTAATTAAAAATATTTAATTACAAGAGGGAAGTAAATTAATTAAATAATTATTTAATTAATGCGATTTGGGAAAAGATTAATGTTGAAATAAATCAATTAAATAATTGTAAATTATTTAATCAATTTATAAGAGGGGAATGAATTAATTAAATAATTAAAATTATTTAATTAATGGAGGAAAAGTGGGTAAATAGATAATTTAATTAAATAATTTGAACTTATTTAATTAAAGTATAAATGAAGGGAAAATTCTTAAATAATTAAAAATTATTTATTTGTTTAGGATGAAGGGGAAATAATGTTAATTTAATTGAATAATAAAATTATTTAATTTAATGCAAAAGATGGATTGTTGAGACTTGATGATAGAACTGATGATGTTTCAGAAGAAATGTGTTAGTCAAATTTAGGTGTCTACATCAATAACCCTTAGAATTTTTGATTTCTCACTATAAGATACCGTGACATTTGACTTATGGAAAAAAATATGATGTCATAATTAATTAAAACATATTAGAAGGCATGAATCCTATGAAAAAGTTTCAATATGTTACAACATTGTTCAATAATATATTAAGAAGATAATACAAGAGACTAGAACATGTTATGAGAATATTGAAATCCTTTTCCAAATAAAATGAGGTTCAATCTTTGTCATCTAATTTAATCACTCTTTTAATCTTGGTTGTTTCTCATCCTTTATGTATCATGTTTGAAAATTGCCTTATGGTGGAATTTTAATAATTATATCCTCTTATATGACAATAAGAAAAACAAATTTAAAAGATTATATGAAGACAAAAATAGTTAAAGATTGTTTTATAAAAATCTTTTAATCACGATCACCAACCGCTATCATTGTGGCAATTATCAGTGTATGTTCCTTATCTAATTTACATCCATTTTTTCAATTTGACATGTTACTATCTTTCATATCATATGATACATCCATCCTTGATATTCATTTTTATGTTATGGATGTAAGTGTCTTTTCTATGGAGGTATTTTTATTATGTTTCATCTTTTTTTGAGTTAATTAATGCATAACATATGATATTAGAGATACTTAGTTCATTTGTTCACATGTTTCATGATGACTATGCCTTGTAGCAATAATGAGCATATACTAAGAAGGGTCAAAGTGAGACACTAAAAACAAGATTTTTAACCAAATTTTCACTTTATATCATTCATAGCTTTATTATTGGGTTTGGAATTAGCATTGTATCTCGGAATTTCAAATCTTCACATTGAAGGGGATTCAATGATAATTGTTAACGCATGTAGAGAAAGAAAGATCCACAACTAGAATTTAAGGTATTTATTACTCAAAGTTTGGGCAATGTTAGACAAGTTTAAGGCCTTCATAATATCTCACACGTATAGAGAAGGCAATAAGGTAGCAAATTTTCTTGCAGGTTTGGGGAGTGATGCAACAGAGGTTAGGGTTGTCAATGAAACAAATTAGATAAATGTTTTTCCACAATTGATTGAGCTAATAAATCAAGATGCTAAGGGTTATTAGAAAGTTACTCAAGTATTTCAAATCGGTGGCCAAAGTTTATATTCAATAAAAGGAAGTCTGCTACAATTCATAAACTCTACATGCTTGAACAATGGCATTTCCGGTGGTGAAAGAATGGTAATATCACAATTTTGATTGCATGGCATCATCCACCATGGAGATTAAATGGAAGAGTCGGTGGAGAGCTGGAATTGTCACATGTGTTTCAAGGGAACTCAATGTAATGATGCATACTTAAACACATGGGAGTACGCCACAGAGTGAAGGGGCATACAACATTCACTTGGTGGTGTTGGCAATTAACCAAATATTCTAGCTCATTCATGTCAATCTAATATTCTTATTTGCCGAACGATTTCTCTGTGTTGCAGGTACATAATAATCATATTTTGAAGTGTACCTTCTCACATCGAATATATGGGCCTTCGAGCTACACAAGCCAACATTTATGAAAACTGAAATTGCTTTTAATGACTAGTCCTTCGCAGTCTTTCTCATTATGGCATTGTATGATATCACTGGAGAAATATTGCCATAAAAAGGCACTATAGAACTTGTTTTTTCATATCGAAATTTCATAAGGAGAAGGGCATTGTAATGTTCTATTTCTTGTAGAGAATCAATCAAGAAAAGTTAGTTTACTGTTAAGGAGGCAAAGAAATGGCTTTCCGTCCATGGAACTTCCAGGTGCCCTTATCTATCAAGCCACGGGAGAAACCCTTTGAGGGATACCTATCACGTGAGTGTTTCAAACAATTGTTCAAGGTGGACTGTGCCAAAGTAGAGGATTGCATCTGCACGGTGTTGGGTATCAGCGTTACCAGTCCTAGAGCAAGGCGTCTTCTTTTTCCATCCCAGGTGATATCCATTTTCCTTTCAAATGCTATGGATTTTCTCTAATCTCTAGGCGAAATTGAGGAGTTGGCTATGAAATTTGTCAATTTCCAATTTTTTTTGGATAACGCTATACTTAAAGCAATGCAAGCATATAATATATTTAGCGAAGGCTATATTGGTGGACTCTTTCCTAGGGAGTTCGTGCAGCACCGTCAGGGTTTTGAAGAAATCTTTGATGCCCTCAGGCTGGCTCTTCAACACAAAAATGACAACATCTTGTTGTGGGCTCTGAGGAAGAATCAAAGAAGTGTTTGTACTGTAATGGAGGAGGTGGACATAAAGGAGAAAAATTATGCCCTTTCCCTTTTGAGAGCACATGTTTCGCATCCCTCAAGTAGCGGCTTGCAATTGGATTTACAACTCAGGTTAATTCAACGTTTAGAGGAGAAGAGCACGCACAAACGTTTAGAGGAGAAGAGCACGCACAATTTGTTCACACCTTTCCACCAACAACTGCTCTCAAGGGAACGCCCATGAACATTTGGGTTCGTCGAATGCAATTTCCTAGAGTTTATGTTGGAGGGCGAACTGTGTTTGAAAGGGGCTTTCAGTTGACAAAGGGATTGGAATTTCAAGATGAAAAATCAGTGCAAGGTGACTTCATGGAAGAGTAGCTTTTGTATTTTATGGGGTTTTTTGCTCAGAATTTAGTCTTTTCTAGTTTTGTTAGGGAGTATATCTAATAGTTTCTGGATAGTAGTTTGTTTATCTTTGTAAATTCGGTAACAATTCTAAGGGTGGTTTTCATAGTAGAAATTTTGGGGCTAGCAAAGCTGAATTTTGAACTTTCAGCATGATTTTCATAAACATTCTAAATCTGGACATTTGAAATATGTAATCATCTTACTCTATATAATATATATATACATGCTCTCACACCTTTCGCTTAAAAATAATTAAGATCTTGTGTAGATTACATATATATATATATATATATTAAAAGATGGTTTATAGAAAAGTCATGTAAGTTTTAATAACTTATTTTTATAATTAACAACATAAAAAATAACTTTTTATTCCATATCACATAACTCTTTTACGAAAAATGACTAAATTATAAATTTGTATATATAGATTGGTAACACCAATATCTAGTGTGTAGATATTTTTTCATATTTTTTTGTTCTATATTTTTAATTAATTTTTGAAATGAGATTAAAATTATAATTTATACAGGTTTGTTTCGTACAGCATACTTATATATATCAAAATTAATTTCTTCTTTTGTTGAAATAAGGACATCAATACCTAGTGCACAAATATTTTTTAGAAATTTTTTTCTCTATTTTTTAATTTTTTTGAATGTGTGGAACAAAAACCTTGATGTTTGGTAAAAAAACCTGTTAAAAAATAAAATAAATTTAATGATCAATTTAAATATATTTAAAATTATATTTTTTGGAAAGGTAATACTAAAGGCCACATACTTATAAAATAGAATTTATAAATGATTTCATTTGATCCCTCAAAAGGTTAAGAAAATTTGGTTTTTTATCAAAATTTTGATAGGTGTAGAAGAGACTCCTTCAAGGGTTTAATTGAAGGCTACGGGGGTTATATCCAAAGGGGTTTGATATAAAGGGGTGTGATTTAACCCACTTAGTTAAACCCCTTTACATGGAACTCTTGAAGGATTAAATCATTATTTTTTCTAAAAATATGTGATTTCAAGCAAAAATCAAGATGTCTCATAAGTGGGACATACTATTGGTAGCACCCCATACTCTTTTAGTCTTGGTTTTTCCTCATCCTTTATATATCATGTTTGAAAATTTTCACTTTATGACATTGAAGTGGAATTTTAATAGCTAGATCCTCGTATATGACAATAAGAAAAGAACATTTAAAAGATTATATGAAGACAAAAATAGTAAAAGTTTTCTTAATAAAAAGATTTTAATAGTGATCATCAATCCCTATCATTGTGCTAATTAGTAGTGTGTGTTCCCTATCTAACTTAAATCTATTTAATTTTAATTTTACATGTTCCTATCTTTCATATCATATGATATCCATCCTTTATATTCATTTTTATGTTATGAATGTGAGTGTCTTCTCTATGGACGTATTTTTTATTATGTTTCATATTTTCCATCCTTTTTTAGCTAATTAATGCATAACCTATGATATTATAGAATTAGTTCATTTATTGAAACATTTCATGGTGATTTTATGTCTTGTAACAGTTATGAGCATATAATAAGCAAGGGTATTTAATGTGATTTACCTATATGCAACATTAGCAAACCTAGTTATGATACATCATTTACATACCATGATAGTCATTTCCATAGATTCATGTGCTTTACATGAATTATATTCTCTTAGACATGATGATGTAATACACAATGGTTACTCTTCCACATCTCATAATGAGTCTATGAATTATTGTCCTTCACATGCCTTAATGATAACTTATTAGATTCTTGTGTTGATTTAAATGATGCTTCATTATCTTATTTTGCATTGCATGATAACTGTATGACCTAGAAATTCAATTGTGAAACTCAAAGATAAGCATCAAACAATAAGAATCACGATCAAAAGATCACACCAATAAAGAAATTTGAAAGAAGATCAAACAAACAATCAATACCTTAGACCTACAAGACCTTCAAGTTGAGCTCCATTGTTCTCCTCTTTTCACCTTGGAGAAAAGTGTTATAATATGCTCTCAAATTCACACAAAGAACTTTGATAATGATAGTATGATTTCTAGAGGATTCTAGACTTGATCGGAGAGAGTCTTAATGATATGGATGAAGTCTCCAGTGTTATAGATTTGGAGATATCGATCAACAATCATGATTGAATGTGAGATTGAAAAGATCAATGGCTCAAAATTGATGAGAGAAATTGATGAGGAGTTAATTGACTCCCTAATTAGAGATGGTTGATAACATGAGTTGTTTAAGAGGATTGATTGAAGAGATAAGCGAGATTGAGTGGAGATGAAACAAAATAGATGAATTAGTGAATCAGATAGATTGATCAGTGAATCTGGAGTGAGTGGGAATTGACTAGATTGATTGATGAGTGGATTGAGTTAACTAGTAAGATGGAAATGCATAGAAATTAATAATTAATTAAATCAATTAATTATTAGTGGCATGTGCAAAATCAATTAAATAAATAAGATAAATAATTTTTTTTATTTAATTGGAAATGGATAAATTCAATAATTCAATAATGATTTAATTTTGAAAATTGGGAAATTAATTAAATAATAACAAATTATTTAAAATTAATAGAAGAATAGTTAGTAAATTAATTAAATAATCAAAATTATTTAATTAATAGAGGAAAAGTGATAAAATAGGTAATTTAATTAAATGTAGAAGATGGATTGATGATATCTAATGATGGAAAATGATGATGTTTTGGAACAAATATGTTAGTCAAATTTAGGTGTCTACATTTCACCCCTATTTGAGACGATTTATTTTTATAGCTTTGTTTCAAAGAAAGTGTGAAAGAATTTGTGATGACATGCCCCAATTCGTCCTAGCGAATGGAGGTAAGATGCCCCCTTGGGAGTTTGACAGAAAAATAAAATTTTGGGTTCAAACTCTTGAAAAGGAGTGAATATGGTGGAATGGATGAAGAAAATGGTAAATTAGAAGAAGAAAAGTCATGTGAATGAAATGACAGATTTATGGAGAAATGTGGGAAAGGAAATGGGTTAGTATGGTAGAATAAAATGCAAGATGGGGATGATTATTGATTGATATCACATAATGAGATGGATAACAAATGAGATGAAATGGATATAAATGAGATAGAGGAGTGGAAATATATTGATATGAGTGAATATGGTGAAATGGATGGAGAAAATGGTAAATTAGGAGAACAGTCATGTGGATGAAATGAATGGGTTGAGGAGGAATGTGGTGAGGGAGGTGGATGAGTATGGTATAATAAAATATAGGATGGGGATGATTATTAATTGATATAATATTACTAAGAATATAATGGATGGGATGAAATAGATAGATATGAGGTAGGTTGATACAGACAGTTATAAGAATGATAGATAGTTTTCTTTTGTTTGTGTTGTTTTATCATCATAGAGATTATTGTGGCAAATGGATATATGTACACCAAGGTATGAGAAGCCAAGGTGACTTTGGTAGATCCCTTGCATAGTCTTTGCCTCTGCAAACAAGGATTGTCCTCATTCGTACCAGACATAATAGAACCTTGTCCCGAAATATGTGAGGGAAATGATTTTAAAGCATGATAGCCCTAGTGCAAAAAGGTATTTAAATGACCTTGTATGAAAAGGAATTTTTTTCAATGCTAGAAGCCATTCCCACACACAAAAGGAACATACATTGCCCCAATAATGCAATGAGAACATTCCACAAACACAACATATGAAAATAATGGTTTCCCTATTCTTGCTCCTCTAATCATTTGAAGATATCCTCGAGGAACATTGGAATAAGACAATATGATAAATCAAGAAATAAAAAGACTTGCTGACCAAACAAAACAATAGCCAGTGGATTTTCTTGCCAAGAGATATGTGCTCAAGATGGATAAATGCCCATTGTGGGAAGGATGAATCCATTAAGGCATGATAGGTTTAATAAGATGTTTTAAAGCTAATTTGTAAATAGATCAAATAGGTTGTAGACAATTTAACAGGAGTCTTTAATTGTGATTGTTGCGTGAATGCTTGATGTCTTTGGGTAGTGCATAGTTTTCTCTTGCTTGAATGTCTTGTCCAAGAAATGTTGCAGATTATGTGAGATTTTTATTTATTTTTGGATTATAATGATGATGATATGGATGAATGATGAAGAGATATAGATGTGTTGGGATATCAAATACCTTTTGAGATCTTGTCGCTAGCCAAGCTAAAGTTGATTGATCTGATTGATTGATTGATTGATTGATTGATGATAGTGATAATGTTGTTGATGATAAGAACACAAAGGTGGTGTTGTTAAGTTAGGAACAACATGATGATTGGGAAGGATACATCCTAATGATGATTGATTGGATAAGATGGATCAAGATTTGTACCCAAGCTAGAAACAAAAAAATTAGATAGTTTGATAACCCACTATAGTGTAGGTGAGATGCGATTGATGGGGATTGTTTTGGAATGATATTGATGGAGGAGATTTTGATAGAAATATTTATTCACGAGATGGTGGAACATGCTCAAAATTTTGTTTAGATTTTTAGGACATTTGATTTTTTGTGATTTTTTAAAGGTGTCCATATCACTAAGTGAGCTAGAAGGCATATATCAATATTTTTTCACACTGGGATGAAATCACCTACCCCTAGTGTCTAACAATGTATTGGGACACTATGAGTGGATGAATGGACTAGTGCTATGGAAATGGATATGTGTAGGATGGGGAGGATAGGCATTATGCAAATAGATCTAGGATAAAGGATTTTACTTCCAAGAACTATATCATAATAAGATAACATGTTTGAACCAAGCTAAATGTTTGGATAGTGCTATGTATGTGAGGGTATGACATAGGATAGTATATGGTTAAAGGAAATGACCATGTCAATATTTTTCCAAATGTATGTTATGAAGTATATGCCCTAGTCTTTATCAAGATCAAAATGGATAGGGAAGATAGATGAAAATGGAATGGATTGGATAGATAGCAGTGTATGAGATAAAATGCTCCCAACTAGATTGGTACACATAGATAACCAATTTTACACATGACGTTTGTTTGCTATATTTTCATTGTGGTACTTTTCTAAAGCACCATAAGAATAGATTTCACTATTGAATGATTATTTTTATTAACTTCTTTTTTTTTGTATTTTTTATTTTTGAATGATCATCAACTATGTTAGACCACTTGGTGGTGTTGATGTAGATGTTGTTATAATGTGTCAGTAATGTCCTTCCTTAAGGATTTGCTTCACTAAGATAATAGCACTTGTATATAGCCCATGGATGTTATTGTGATCTTATTTGATACTAGAGTTGGCTCTATCTAAATACGCACGTCATAATAGAGTGCCATTAGATTCTTTATGATAAAGTGTTGGTACCAAGACATGATGAATGTAGGATTTCTATTTTTTGGATTTTAAGCAAGATGCTAGATTTCGATGGGGGATATGAGATGCGAATGGATTATTTGGTAGTTTGGATGTAGGGTTTTTATTTTCCAAACTTGGGATTATGTGTGGAGTGTGGATGTGGGATTTTGGGTGTGTTTGGGGCCAACAATTTTATACACCTTAAGCATTGGTATTGAAGATTGTTTTGAAGGTAGTGGATACTTTTGAGTAATGGAAGACCTTTTTTAAGATGGATCCATAATTTTATTGATTTTTGGATTTGGATTTTGATTGTATGCCTTACATGATCTAATTTTCTTTGGGAACCATTTTGACATTTATATGTCCACTTTGAATTTTTGGTTTATTAGCTTCAAAAGCTTGACTTTGATCTTTTTCTTCGTAAATATTTTTCTTTTGTTCGTCCCCATTATTGGGTTGAAGGATTTGGGAATGATGATCTATGATGTGGATGGGTGGAGTGTTTTCAACAACCTTATTATAAGGATTGTTCATGGCCTCCATTCCAATGTTTACATTAGATAAAGTTTCCCCCGGTATCATGGAGGTACCACTAACATCCTTAGATTTCTCAATCAATGAATAACCAAGTCCTTGATATTTAGAATTGTCAAAAAATTGTATCAAATCCAAAATTTCTTGTTCATGTAAGCGTAATCCTTTACTACATACTTTGACATATTTTGATTGTAATAGAATATATGTTGTTCTAGTAACATGATGCTAATTCTTCTTTGTGTTGTTGAGAATCATCAATGGTAGTTATCTCCTCATTGGTAAGGAAGTTGGATTTAACAAAAGTAAGTGATCCAAGTTGATAGTATATTGATTATTTCTCTTCCTTCATGTTTTTTGATTCGTCATTCTCCAATATTTCTAGGGAACAAAACTCTTGTTCTAGATGAACAAAGGAAAGATTATCTATGTGTCCAATGGAAGCAAATGTCCCATCTATGGAAGTGGAGGCTACTGGCATACAATGGGATCAATTTCAATTTTGGAATCATGGATGGCATGAAAATGGATAATGGGGTCTTGATCAAGAATAGGATGAGTTTCCAAGATTTGGATAACTTGATCTTGATTCATTTCAGGGCTTTCTTCTTGATGCTTTAGATTATATTCTTAACATGGACCACATTTCACTAATGTGGTAGGAATAAAGGACACTTGTGTAGTCCTAGTATATTGGCATGGTGATAATTAATTTTGAGTAGGAATCGTTGGAGCAGTAAAAATGGGTGATGGGATGGATGATGGTGTTTGGTCCAAGATCTCTTAATTATAGGTTGGATTGGCATCAAATAGTGGATTATCTATTGTAGATAACTCTTGGGTAAAATCTTGAAAGGTATTATTGGATGAATTTTTAAATGAGGGAGATGTGGGTTGATGTTGCAAAGGTTCCAAGGATGAAGGAATTGAAGGGGAGATGGAGGCTTCTTGTGGATAGCCTTCTTCAATACAACCTATTACGAAGTCAAATGAGGTTGATATATTATAGCCATTGCTAGATATAAGAATGATTTTGATCATGCTCGGGGAAAGTGTCTTTCTATATGCCTTGATTCTTACTATGTGAGCCATGGATATTATTAATGTGATTATTTTGTGATGAATTTTCAAGATGATCTTCAACAATTATGTCTCCCCTATCAATGAGATCTTGAATAATATTTTTAATTTATAGCAAGCTTGAGTGGTATGTCCCTTTGCTCTATGATATTCACAAAAAAAATTGTTCCTTTACCATACAGGTTTAACATGTGGTTCATATTGTTTAATCTCTAGGAGTGTGATCAGGTTTGATTAAACTAATTTCCAATGTGTTGATTTAATGGGTTCTCCTAATGTTGTGTACTTCCTAATGTTGTGTACTTATGTCAAGGAGTGTTATTTTATTGTGGGGGTCCTTTTTAATGATTTTCTTGTGCATTTGAAGATGTGGTGGAGCTTGTAAGTTCACTACAAGGTGAACATTTGAAGCCATGTTAGCATCTACTACACCATCGTTGACCATGTTTTATTATTTGGCCAAAACTAGGATTTGTCATTAGAGGATCCTTGGTTATCTTTGTTGTCTTTAAATATTTTCATGAGTCCTTTGACTATTAGGGCCTTTTCAATAGTTTTTCCTTTCTCTATGACTTCATCAAATGTGTTAGAGCATTGGACCTTTAGATGAAACCCTATCACAATGTTCAAGTTTTCAATGAAGATTTCCACCAATTGCTTTTCAAGTATGTGAGAAGAACATGTATTATCAAGGCGTCTCCATATTTGTAAGGAGGCAAAAGTCTCTCCATTATTTTTTTTAGAAGCATACAAGTATTTTATGGATATTTCTCATTTCATTTTGTATGAGAAGTGTGTTATGAATTTCACAGTTAATTCATTGAAAGTTTTAATGCCAATTGGTAATTGTGAGAACCACTCCATAGCTTGTCCCCCTAAGCTCCTGGGGAATATGTGCATTAGATAAGTGTCATTATGAACCACCTATAAGCAAGTAATGTAAAACTCTTTGATGTGCTCGCATGGGTCTCCTTTTCCTTTGTGTCTATCAAACTTGGAAATTTTGAAATTGTTTGGAAAAGGAGGTATAGGTATCATCCTGTCAAATGGGTAGGGGTATATATCTTCTAGCGTGTAGCTTTTCTTTGTTGGCTCATATTCATGTATGAAATTTTTTGTTGCAATTTTTGTATTTGGAGAGCCAAGTCATTTTTTTTGTGTGGGAACTTGCACGTTATTAGGATCTTAAGTAGATGTGGGATGTGTAGATGAATAACCTTGGGGAAATTTCATCGATGAAGGATTTTGGTGAATGTATGAAGGATTTTTGGGAATATAAGTTTGAATGGTGGGGTTGGAGTAGCTTTAGAGTTGGATGTGATGAATTATTGTTAGGGATTTATGATGGCATAGGATGGGTATTAAATCATGTTGGGGTTATGATGGAGGTAGTGTTGTGAATTCATGGTGTTTGGATGGATGTCTTGGTTGGGTGAGTTTGGAGTAATGGTATGAGAGTTAGGGGTGATAGACATATGTTGAGGTTGCAATGCGTAAGTATAGGTGTTAGATGTAAGTGGCTAGGAATGTGAGATGTATGTGGATTCCCATCTTGAGTAGAAATTTTAGAGTTATTATATGGAATGGTGTGTTGGAATGATGGGTTGGTTATCATATTTTAATTTTGAATAGTGTTTATGTTTGCATGAGGATTGAATATGTGTGTTTGTGTAGCATGGGATGGTTGAGATTTTTTAGGAATGATAGAATTGTTAGGCGTGGTGTTATAAAGTGGGTTGGTTATTTGTAGGGTATATGTTGGAATTTGAGTGTATGTGGGAGGCACTGATACTTGTGTCAATTTTTTTGGTATGAATGTTTGTGGGATAGTGGATGTTATTTGTTGAGATGGGCTTGAATTGTTGGTAGGTAGGGAAAAAGAGTTCATTTGGGGTTGGATGATTGGACTATTAGTAGTGTGTAATGGTAATGTTGTTTTCTGATGTCATGGAAGGTGGTATGGTGTTAGTATTGTTGGTGAGGGGTACGGTGGAGTTATTTTGGGATATCATGTTAATGTCATTTGTGGGGTATTATAGTGTCATGTGGTTTTGGTATGATAAATTGTTAGAATTTTTTTCCCTTGAGGTTGATGTTGGAGTGTTATTAGGGTTTTCTTTTATGAGGGTGGTGTCAAATGTTGTGGGTAATTTAGCACCTTGTTGTGCAAGTAGCAAAAAGTATCGATCTTGGTCTATAGCAAGAAGGGAATCTACTAATCTCATGGAATTGACATCCTATTGTGCCTCTACCAAATCATTGGGTGTCATTTATTTAACTCCACCAATGTTTGGAATATGATTAGGACTCAATGGAGTGAGGTTTCAAAGCCCCTTGAAATGAACGTGGGTACCTCTCCTTATGCTCCTTGAAATAGTACCCTATGTATGACTATCTTGTTGGGATCTTAGTGCTCCATTTTCTTCTTAGTCTATGACCTCGTTTCTATGGGAATATAAGAAATGTCTAAGATTTCATTTGTGTGGATGTTTGGTAGTTTCATATGATGATTAGGAAAAGACCAAAAGTGTATCTAGATCTTAGGATTTTATGATCGAGGATTTGATAATGATATTTGAATTGTGAACTAGACTTTTGAGTTCAAATTCAATGGATAAAAGGGGTGGAATAGTTTAAATTAGAAGTAGCCAAATATTTTAAGCTAATATACCCACAGGTAAGCTGTTTTGATTCTTCAACTTGGAGAAGGAAAACTTTCAAACTAAACACCAAACTAAGGTAATGGGGGATATCAAAGATCTAGATAAATTGCAATGACTCTGATCCTTATGTGTGGATGATTATATGGACTATGGTAAAAATAATTGTAAGCCCAAGTCTAGGTATGATTGAAATATTATGATTGAAGGTGTGCAATGGGATATGATCAAATCTTAGGTTCACCTTTGTTATGTTAATTAGGTTTGTGTCTATAGGTTTGTTTGGTAAGACTAGAGGATTTGGTAGTAATATGCACCCTAATGACAGAGCAATTATGATAAAGTACAGAATAATTGTGCCACAACGGGGACAACTACATTAATCAGAGTTTCAATTGTAGGATTCTAAGCAACAGTGGGTGATAGTTTATTTTTCAAGGAATAATTGATGATATGATAGTTTGAGGCAATTGTGTCGCTTCAAGTCGTAATTACGCCAAACCAATCCATAATTGTGCCACTCTATGGCACAATTACACCCAAGCTAGTAATATGTGCCCAAGCCTTGGTAATTGTGCCTATGTAAAATAAATGAGACACGGGGCTGACAAATGCACAAATCTAACCTAGGACTAATTTTTTTTACTTTTTCTTGATTGTCAATTTAGTGGATTGATAATCAATTACATAATAGGATAGATAGGTGTGTGATTCCAAATTATTTTGGTCTAATATGAGTGTTTTGAGAAAATTTAGCAAGAAAACACATCACAAAGTAGACATGATAATTGTTGACACTTTTCAAGGTGACAAGATGAATGGTTTCACTCTTATTATCACATAAAGACACACCAATCACATTGACAGCCTATCTATTCAAGTAGGTGTGTTGACTTAATACATCCCACCCATCAAAACATAATACCTTCAAATGAATGGGTGACTAGGGTATGCTAAGGTCATGTACCACCTTAACACCCCTTACCTTGGAAAAACAAGGCCCTACCAAGGAATCAATGCCACCTCAACAAGAGAAGAGTGCATGATTATTACGTTCCTGCATGATATTATACTCTATGCCACACTAAGCCAATGACCGAAGTTATTAAAGGTTTCTAAATAACAAGGTTCATATTAGAATCAGTGAATAGTGAGCTCATACAAGGATGGCCAAGTTGAGGGGGGTCTCCCATCTCCTCACCTATACATGTCTCAATGCAATGAGGGTCACAAGGCTTGGTTAAAGTATGCTAGCTACACCTTGGGGTACAAATTTCATTCTCCCCCTTTTTATACCCCGCTTGAACACATGGTTGAGGTTGTCCTTGGGGTGATGAAATCCCCAACCAGGCCTCCTACTATAAGCAAATGAAAAAGATGTTATTTATGATTCCCAATATGATTCTTTGGAGTCATGAGGGAAATGCATACACAAACAATCTATTCCTCAGGTAAAAAAACAAAAATGAAAATCCTAAGGTATTTGATCTCCAAGATCACATTACTTGCAAGAAGAGAGCATGTGTACCTAAGGACTTACCAGACACAATAAACAATGTTCATTCACCTTATAAAATTGAAGTGTTCCTAATTTATAAAAAAACCAAGCACAAAATCCCTATAATAGATAATGTTAGTAGTTTAGGGTTTGGTCTTTGATCCAACAAACTCCACAAGCTGCTCAACCAAATGATCAATAACCCTAAAATCCAATAGAAAATTGATTTAGTGTAACTAAAAATTAACAAAAATTAGATTACACCTTCTAACAGATGGAAAATTTTAAACAACAAATATGCCAAACAGAAGCAAAAATGCACCTAGATTCTACACAAATGTGCCACACAGAACCTCAATTGCACCACATAGAGCATCAATTGCACAACTCTGCACAGAAACCCAAAAATGCAGAAAACGAAGCAACAAACCTAATCCTAGGGGTCAAATTATCAATCTTAGTGTCAAAAAATTGTAGAATTGTGGTTATCAATGAAATATCAAACACACAAAATTATAAAAATTATAAAATATCAAGCACAAACAATTACGCCCATCTAAGCTACAGATGCACCATACAAATCTTCAATTGTGCCACACAGAGCTTCAATTGCACCACCTAGAGCTTAAATTGTACAACTCTACACAAATACACAAAAAATATAGAAAAAGAAGCAAGAAACCTAATCTGGGGGTCAAATTATCACTTTTAATGTCAAAAAATTATAGAATGATGGTTATCAGTCCAATATCTAACACATAAAAGTCTAAAAAAAACAAAACATATCAAGCACAAGTAATTACACCCATCTAAGCCATAGATGCACCACTTTGTGCAACAAATATGCCATTATATGTAGCATATGTGCCCAAGTGCTCAACAATTGTGCCCGAGTTCTAGATAGTTGCGTCATTCTAGAAACGATTGCACCAAACAACCCTATTACTAAAAAATTCACTCAAAACTCACAAAAATGAGTTAAAAATAGGGACTAGAGTGTCCCACCAGGTGTGCCAAAATGTATGACCAAGAAATTCAACTATGAAACTCAAAGATAAACAAAAAACAACAAGAAGCACAATTAAAATATCACACCAATGAAGCAATTTAAAAAAATATCAAACAAACAATCAATACCTTAAACATGCAAGACCTTTAAGTTGAGCTCCATTGTCCTCCTCCTTTCACCTTGGAGAAAAGTGTTATGATATGCTCTTAGATTCACACAAAGCACTTTGATAATGATAGTATGATTTCTAAAGGATTATGTACTTGACTAAAGAGAGTCTTAATGAGATGGATGAAGGTTGGTTTTATATATTTAGAGATTAATCAATGGTCATGATTGAATGTGAGATTGAAAATATAGATGGATCAAAATTGATGAGAGGAATTGAAGAGGAGTTAATTGACTCACTGATTAGAGATGATTGATTGCATGAGTCAGTTAAGAGGATTGATTGAGGAGATAAGTGATATTGAGTGGAGGTGGAATAGAATAGATGAATTAGTGAACTGGATGATTGATTAGTGAACCTGGAGTCTGTGGGAGTTTACTGGATTGATTGGTGAGTGGATTGAATATCAGTCTCAGTTAACTAGTGAGGTGGAAATACATGGAAATTAATAATTAATTAAATCAATTAATTATTAATGGCGTGTGCAAAGTAAATTAAATAAATAAAATAAATAATGATTTTATTTTATTTAATTGAAGAATGGATAAATTAAATAATTGAATAATTATTTAATTTTGAGAATTGGAGAGTCGATTAAATAATAACAAATTATTTAATTAATGGAAGAATAATTAATACATTAACTAAATAATTAAAATTATTTAATTAATAGAGGAAAAGTGATAAAATAGGTAGTTTAATTAAATAACAAAATTATTTAATTAAATGCAAAAGATGGATGATGATACCTAATGATGAAAAATGATGATGTTTTGGAATAAATATGTTAGTTAGATTTAGGTGTCTACAATAACATTATAATTCTTAGAGATGGAATATTACATGATGATTATGATGGTTCTAGTTGTAATGAAATAACTTGCACAAGAGAAGAATATAATATGAAATATGTTGAAAATATTTGATAACAGTTGAGAATAACAAGCAACCTTGAGGGTAAAAACCTTCAAATATGTCCAATGAGAACACAATTCACAATCTGGTGATCAAATAAGTCTCACTACCTCCCATATATACCCTAATTATGCCTATGATATCACCCAAGCCAACTTAGATAACCCTATATAAGTCTTAGACCAACTTAATTAACTAAATAACAATCTAATAATGATAATATGACTTAATTAAGATTAAGATAGCCACAAGTCAACTATTTATAACCCTATGTACTATAATATTAAGGGTGTAGCATGCCCTCTCTTCAGAGAAGCATTATGCTCAATGCTAATCAAGTGTGGATGATTATGAATGAATTCCTCAGCATCCCATGTGGCATCTTCAACTAGTAAATTCTTCCATTGGATGAGATACTCGGTGAATGTTTCGATCCTTAGATTTTTTGTGTGTATCTAATGAATGAACTCTAGTTCCAGAATGATTCTTCCTTCTTCATCAAGCTCTAATAATATTTTTGAGTAAGGATATTATGCCTAATTACCTCCTTTAAATAAGAAACATAAAAACCTAGATCTATCTTTGTTGTTGGTGGGAATTCAAGCTTATCAATGACACTACCTATCTTTTGTGTGATTTGATATGGGCCATAATATTTCAGAAAAAACTTGTCCTATTTCTATTGATTCAATGACATTTTCTTGTAAGGTTACAATCTCAAGAAATCCCAATCCACAACTTCAAAACTTATTTCACTATGGTGTTGGTCTACCTGTCGATTCATTCGATTTTGTGTCATGGCTAGATTCTCCTTGAGTTCTAAAAGTACTTGTTGATGAAGCATGTGATCCTCAAATGCCTGAAATCTTAGTGACACCTTCAATGATGATGTGATGGAAGGAAGTCGATATCCATATAGTGCCATAAATGGAGACATTTTTATGAACTATGAAAGGAAGTGTTGCACCACCATTCTACTAGTGGCATCCAATCTACACATTGAAATTGTTTATTTGAAGTGAAACAACATAGATATCCTTTCAAATACTTATTAATAAATTTAGTTTTCCACTCAAATTGAGTGTGTTATGAAGAACTAGGAGCCAATTAAGTTCCCAAACATAAGAATAAATCTTCCCAAAAGTGACTAGTAAAGATAGGGTGATGATTAGTGACAATAACCTTAGGTGTACCATGTAGCTTTTGTATATTCTCCAAAAATTGTTTGCCACTATACTTGTTGTAAAAGGATGTGATAATGTAATAAAATGTGCATATCTAGTGAGGTGATATACTATTTTCATGATGACATTCTTACCTTTGGATCTTGGAAGCCCTATTATGAAGTCCATGGATACCTCTTCCCAACATTAGCTAGGAATAACTAAGGGATACAAGAGACTCGGTATCTTAATTGTCTCCCCTTTATTTCTTTGACAAACCTAACATCTAACCACAAATTTTTGAACATCACCTTTTAGACCTTCCCTAAAGAACTCTTTCTTGACTTGATGATATGTCTTCAAAAATATTGAATGACCATCAACTAGACTCGTGAATCTTTATGAGAATCCTTTGTTTGAGAGAGGAATTATTGTAGAGATACAATCACTCTTTACACCACAAATAATTTCCCTTCCAATAAAACTTATTTTAACCTACTAGGATCACTATGTAATTGTTGAATGAGATTACTTCTAGTAACATCATTCTACCACTCTAATTTTTCTTTTACTACCCAATCTTTTTGTAATATGGAAATGACACACAATAAAGCATGATCCTTCTCATCCTTCCTAGATAGTGCATTTTCCATAACATAATCCTTCCCTTTCGTATATACAATCTCAAAGTCATATCCCAACATCTTGGTGACCCATTTTTGTTGCTCTTTAGAAGATTATCTTTGTTCCATAAACTATTTTAGGCTATTATGATCTATCTTAACCTTCAAGTGTTACCCATTAGATAAGCCTCTTTTGTTTTATTGCATGAAGAATATCTAGCATTTCCTTCTCATAAAAAGGTTTGAGTTGATTCTTACCCTTTAATTGATGACTCTCAAAAGAAATGGGTCGACCCTCTTGCATGAGATATAATCCTATGTGATTTCCTAAAGAATCACATTCAACAATTTAATTCTTGGTGAATTTTGGAGTAGTACACATAGCCTCCTTCAATCTCTCAAATGTTTCATTAGTAAACTCGTTCCAATAAAAATAATACTTCTTCAATAAATTTGTGAGGAGTTATATTATTTAGACATAACTCTTCACAAATATTCTATAGTATCCAATTAATACCGAGAAACCCCTCAATTTATTAATGGTTTTGGGAATAGGTTGTTCCATGATAACTTAGTTTTGTTAGGATCTACCTTTACTCCTTCATGCAAAACTATGTGTCCCAAGTAATCCACCTCTTTGTGACCAAAAATACACTTGGATGGCTTAGCATTGAGTTAATGATCTTTGAGAACTTATAATTCTTGATCTACATGTTGCAAATGTTCCTCCCATGTCTTGCTATAAATCAATATATCATCAAAGAACACTTATACGAACTTCCTCAAAATTTTCTTAAAGATGTAGTTCATCAAATTTTGAAATGTAGATGGTGTATTAGTAAGATGAAATGGAATCACCAAAATCTCATAATGAGCCTCATGAGTCATAAATGTTGTCTTAGAAATATCTTCTTCCTTAATTTGCATTTGGGAATAACTTGATCTAAGGTCTAGCTTTTTAAAATACATAGCTCCATTCAATTCAACATAAATCATCAATGGTCCTAAAATAGGAAACTTATCTTTGATGGTGTACATGTTGAGAAATCTAGTCTAGGCACATGGACCAAGTTTCATCCTTCTTAAGCACTATTACCATGGGTGAGGAGTAAGCACTTTGGTTGTGCCTGATAATTCCTACCTCCAACATCTCTTGAACAATCTTTTCAATCTCGCTTTTTTGTATATATGGGTACTTATAAGGCCTGATTTTGGATGGATAGATCCCTAGCACTATTTGTATGATGTGATCATGATTACCCTTAGGAATAAGCACTTTAGGAATATCCCCAAAAATTATTGATTGATG
This sequence comes from Sequoia sempervirens, assembly GCA_007258455.2. Taxonomy (NCBI): domain Eukaryota; kingdom Viridiplantae; phylum Streptophyta; class Pinopsida; order Cupressales; family Cupressaceae; genus Sequoia; species Sequoia sempervirens. The sequence goes on along the minus strand of VDFB02049217.1, from coordinate 5,748,931 downwards.
CCTATAGTTGCTTGTAAATCCAGATGTGTAGGAGCATTTGATTGATATGCTTCTAATGAACAAAATTGAGCCACAAATCCCTCAGCCCCCTTCTTAAGAAACTTTTGCATTTGATGAGAGCTTACCAAAAAACTAAAAGCATCATGTGAGCTATTAGTATAATAATTATTCTTCTTTTTTGCTTCTACACTCATTAGCACAATGTCCCTATTTGCAATAGTAGTAGAATGTTCGTCTTTGGTATCTTCCTCTTCCTTAGCCACTTCTAAAATTGTTATATTAGCTTCCCTTACCACTTCCTTGAGAATAATCATTATGATAACTTGTGGAAGGGTCCAAATCTTTTATTTTTGGTCGTTCCACATGGCTTATATTGTTAACTTGTCTTTGGTTTCTTCTTTGTGGTGGTTTATGGTAACCATGTGTTAGATATCCATTCAGTGCTCCTTCAACCAATCCATGTGATCTGGCCATGCCTCTGTCTATGAGACACTATTCTCTATTCATTCCACTAAGCATTGGTTCATATTCATTTTCTTCATTAGGTAACATAGAGTAACTATCTATCTAACGTTTATCCCTTTCTCTACATATTCCATAACATACACTAGCTACCTTTCTATGGGTTTTATCAAGTTCCACCCATAATGCAACAACTCTTATTGTGCTTTCTACCACTAGGGATTCATTCCTTAAGTTTCCCTCTCTACTATAGTGGGTATACCAAATATTATCCTTTTTGACTAGGGTAGAAGTATCACTTTTTTTACCTTTCACCTAATTTTCCTATTTTATTATATTTTCTAATTGTAGTTTTCATTTTTCAATTTCATCTTTCTTAAGGAATCATTCTCTCTTCTCCAAGAATGGTATTCTACTCTAGTAGCCAATATTTTTCCATCTACTACAACTTTGATACGTAGTTTAAATCCTTATATAAACTACTCAATTCTTTTTTCTTTATTAATGATTCTTCTAATCTCTTCACCATATTTTTTAAACATTAGTCCTATTATTTTTTTATTTTATTTTTCTCATGTTATTTCCCTCCTTTGACTTACACTTTTTGGTGGAGCATTTAGAGTGCAAAAATTATAAAAAATAGTGTGCTAAAATTCTTCATTTTTATCATGCTTAGGACACTCTTTGTTGTACCACCTTAAGGATTCATACTTGAGGGTTTGGACATAAATTAATATATCTTATCCTGGTCATTATCGATATGAATTCTACTTTGGTAGGATTCCAAGACAAATAAATGTTCATTGGCTTCTTTGGTGTCTTTTCTAAATAGAAGAATCTTATTCCTATTTATGGTCATATATATTAGAGTTAAAGGTGTTTCTCTTTAAACCTTTTTTTATTTAAGGCTTATCCTTCCTCCTGGTTTATTCTTTGTTCTTACTTATTTTCTCTTTTCTTTAGATATGTTTTACTCGATTACCCTCTTTTTTTTATTTACTAATCTCCTTTCTTCACCTTTATATCTAGGAAACGAGATATCCAAGAATTCACGCCAACTTTCTCTTAAAAAAAATCACATAATTACTTATTTATCTTGCTTCCTCTTGCCTAAGCAATGATTCACTACTCATGCCTTTTTTAGAGACTTTTCTTGGCTTACATGGCACAAGGAGTGAGTCTTGATCCAAGGGGTTCATTTCCTCATATTATCTCATTGGGAGATTTTTTTTAGTAACTCTTCATCTATTTTTAGATTATCATTATTAATATTTAAGCTATTCCTTTCCTCATCATTATTTGGTTGGTTTTATTTCAATATTTCCAAGGTTTTCAAAGTGAATTCATTTTTTTGTTGATACTTTTTATTATTAATAATTCATTAATTTTTCCCTTATTTGTATTCCATCATACCTACTTGTTTTGATATTCCAATAGTCATTAAAGAGGTTGAGTGTGCTTCATCTAGAGATTAGGGGTACTAAATCCTCAATTACATAATTAATTATGACCCTAGGATCTTCATTGGTAAGTGGACCTTGGGTTATCCCTTGTATAGGTTAAGATCCATTGCTTCTAAGCCTCTCTTTTTACAATGCATTTGTATTTTCTTTCATCCAAGGATGTATGTAATTCATACTTTTCGATGCCCCGCATTCTTTTAAATATCTCATCATGTTGGTCAAATTTTCCTGTGTGGTTTTAATTTGGGTTATAGATCACTTTAGTTCTTTAGTATTAGTGTTCACCATGTTTATTGAGCATTCTCTTATGTTTGTTCTAGTGGAATAGCCAAGATCTACTTGCAAACTCAAAACATCCATAAATAAACATATGCAAAATGAGAAAACATCATAAGAATGTGATGAAGTTGTAAAATGTACAAATAGGCCTTTCTTATAAAGGTAAGCAAGAAGAGCTAAGAAGGTAGGAGTCAAACTCGGATTACCCCTCCAAGTATGAAACAAGTGTAGGACTCTATGGACAAGTGTTAAGACGCTTGGTGAGTCTACATGAGGTGAGACAAAAGTCTAGATAACCTATAAGTGAGCTTAATTGTAATGTGAATATGACTCTACTAAGTATACTAAAAGCTAACTAGTTTTATAATACCTCTTTTCACACTAACACCCCCATTAAGAGATACTTAGGGAGTAAGCTAAGCACTGAAAAGATGAGTCTCAACAGCAAGGCCTAATAAGGTACTCATGTACAGTAATGATCTCTCACGAATGGAGAAAAATGAGAAAACCCAATAGGAACAAAACTCTTCTCCAAAATAGAGAAAGAGAAGGATAAGACCTCTTGAAAAGATGTCTCGTGAAGATAGGAACATGATGAGAATAAATATTGAAGCATGTTGAAGTTGTAAACTCTGTCGAATATTAACTAGTGTCTACTGGAATCAATGAAACTCTAAGAAATGTAGATCAAGATAAGAGATATCAAACATTGCGTGAGTAAACATATAGAACACTACTCAACCATGAATACACAAATGGTACAAAGGCAATCAAACTTTGTGAATTTTTATATTAGATATAGTAAAATTATCAACAGTTACAAATGCTCATTGTAGCAGCATGAACCAATTTAAAGCTCCTCCTACACTAGATAATAGTTATACCAATTCCCCTTTCACATTATATGCATTACAAAAAGTATCCCCACATAAAAAAAATCGGACCTTTACAGTTGTATCACATATGCATTATACATAATTAGTGACATATACACAAAGTGTCTCAATCCCCCTTACATACAGAATTAGTGCCATAAACACAGAATTTACAGGTTTTTCCAAATGGTCAAAAGGATATGAAAAAGATAGGAGTAGAGTTGATTTAGCTACAACTGGAGCCTTCCCCTGTAGGTGCATTCTTAAAGAAGACTAGAGCAAGTGTTGTCTCCTACCCTTCTGTAGATGGTTCTTTACTATTTGTATCTTCCTTCTTGTTGTCCTTATGTACTGCTTCAAGGAAGACCTCTAAGCTAGGATTTCTTTTCTCCCACACATTCCCATGCTTAGCATTCATGATGTCTATTCTACACTTTTTTTCTCCACCAAGCTCCAGAATTTCTCTTTGGACAGTGCAACTATCATGTAAATCTGCATGGCAATATTGTGAAGTGTGTCTTCTAAAAGACTGAGTAAGAACTCTCCTTACTCCCTCAAATCATTCATTATTTTGGGCCTTCAAAATGTCCCATAAAATTTTAGTGGAAATACACAACCAGAGGAGATGACATTCTTTACTCAATTTATTGCCAAAATCAAATAGAATTTTTAAAGGACACGGTCTAGTATTATCCTTCCATATATTGATTTCTTTACAAAAGAGCATCCATAGTTCCTTGGCAAACATACAGTCAAAAAAGATTTGATTAACAATTTCAGGTACTCTACATAACTTTCACAACTCAATTTCATTGTGAGTCACTTTATAAGGGAGCTTTTGTAGTATTAATAGCCATCTGAATGTAGCTTTCTTAGGTTCCAGTTTTTGTTTCCAATTCATTTCAAACAACTTCTACCATTTTTTCCTACTTAGGTTAAGGCCCCAGACCCTATTAACGTGATTTTTTATTTCAATATGCTTAGTTAGGGAAGAGTAGATTGTCTTGGTATTAACTTTTTGTAAGTCAATTTGATCCTTCCATTTATATTCAAGATATTATTGGTTGTTTATAGAGTCATCTACTAGGAATTGCATATCCCTACTGGCCTCTTTAATTATTGAATAGGTTCTCCAATTGCTTGGAGGGAGATTGAATTCTATTTTTAATGTATCCCATTCTTTAAGGTAGCCATCACTAAGGATGTCATTAAAATATTTGATGCCCTTTTGGGCCCAGGACTTTGCAAAGCACCCTTGTAGAAGGGCTAGGGGTTTATTTTTGTGTGCCAAATTCCACCAAATGGATTTATGCCCCTTAATGGTTTTATTCCCATCTTTGAGGAAGTGGCTATTGGTAATGTTTCCTTTAATTAATTCCCATGCTCTCCAAATAGATTTGAACACCATGGAACTTGCAGGTAAGATAGGATGATCACAGCTGAGGATATCACATAAGGGGAGTTGCTTCCAGGTCTTGTCTTTCTTAGGTACATAATTCATTATATTTTGTCTGATAACCTTCCATGGTTCATCCCCTTCCAAAGCCCTTAAGATCCATTTGGAGGCAAGAGCTATCCCTTGCAGCCTTAGATCCTTAAGTCCTAATCCTCTTGATTTTGTGATGTAGCACCACTCCCATTTAACTGAGTGTCTTTTCCTTTTCCCTTTCCCATCTGACCACAAAAAATTCCTTATCTTTTCTTGCACTTCATTAATCTGGTAGTGGTTAAAAAACCACACCGAGGCAAAGTAAATGGTGTAGGAAGAAATTATTTTCTAACATATTTGAGTTTTGTCAGCCAAAGATAAGAATTGTCTTATTCCATTTCATTTTTTTCCCGATTTTCTCTTTAATCCAATTCCAAATCTCCTTTAGGTTAGGGTCAATGGAAAAGGTATTCCCATATATCTTACTAATTGTTGGGGGCCTCCCCACTACAATTCAAATTTTTTTAGCCACAATGGGAGTTCATCATGCCAACCTATCATGTAGGATTTGTCTAGTGCAATATTTTCACCTTAGGATTGACATAATGTGTTCAACTTATCCATAAGGTTGTTCATGTTCCCTTCCTCAAGCTTAATAAAGATAGTAGTGTCATCAGCAAATTGAGTGTTAATAAGCTCTTTATTGTCTGGTAGGTTTATACCTTTAACCATGGGAGTGTTCCAACCATCCCTTAACAGATAGTGTAAGGCATTAGAAGCAATCACAAAGAGTGATGGGACCAAGGGGAAGCCCTGTCTGATAGACCTCTCTAGTGTGATCTCCTTTGTGAGGGTTCCTTTTACATCAATCTGTGCAATAGCATCATTGAACAAGGTTTTAATCATATCATAGAAAGTAATAGGGAAACCAATTTCTTCCATGACTATGAAGAGAAAAAACCATTCAATTATGTCATATGCCTTTTCAAAGTCCAATAGGAGCATTCCTGCCAACTGTTCAGTTTGGTTGGCCCAATCCATGGCTTCCCAACTGGTAACTAGATTTTCCAAGATTTATTTGACCTTAATGTAACCAATTTAGGATGTATTTATATATGCAAGCAAGATATCAGATAGTCTAGCAGCCAAAGCTTTGGCCAATATTTTATAGGAGGCATTTAAAAGAGTAATAGGTCTCCAATTTTTGACAAGGGACCGATCACCCTCTTTGGGATTTGATAACACCCTTATTTATACTTTTCCCAAAGGTACCTTTATCCATTGCTTCTCCATAGACTGAGTGCAAGTCATCACCAATCCAGTCACTAAAGATCTTGTAAAACTCAGCAGGGAGTCCATCCATTCTAGGAGTCTTATCATTCTTTAGGGAGATGATGGCTTGCATGATTTCCTCTTTTGAGATATTATTTCCAAGCTTCTTAGCCTCTAAATCCTTGATCTTCTTTGGAATAATATGCCTTAGATATTCTTTGGCCCTAGTATTGTTTTCATTGTTCCCTTTTGAAGTGAATATTCCTTTGTATAAATTGAAAAACTACAGCCTTATGTCCTCTTGTTTAGTGAAGTTGTTGCCTTCAACATAGATTTGTTCAATCTGCACTCTTGCCTATCTTTCCCTTATGAATCTAAAAAATAATTTTGAGCCTGATGAGGTATAAATAACCTCATAAATATCATGAGCCAAATACCCTTCCTTATTTCTCCCAATCACTTTTACCCTACCAATTGTTTATTTTTAGGATTAATAATTGTTTACTTTTTGTAAGAAGATGTATAATATTTATTTCCTAAATCAATTGAAATAAGCTAACTAGCACTAACATAATGGTATAGTTTTTAGTATTATACAGGTCATTATGCATAGCTGAGTGTATTTTAAAGTAGACTTCAAAGCAGTTGAAGACAAGCATCAAAAGTCTAGGCGTCAAAATTTCAGGAGAGAATAATGGATCGAGTCTTTTAATGCTTTATGTTTACTTTATGTTTTAAAACTTTATGGCTCCTCTCCGAGCCTTTTTAAATGCTTTATGTTATGGACCTCAATCCGTTTTCTAGTTAAAATTATGTTAGAAGAGTTTTTTAATGGTGATCTTCCACCATCTAAAATATGGGATTTTGTTAAGCAGTTTATTATACATATGCAACCACCAGAAACAATGAAATAGTGATACCGTTATGTTGTTATAATGTATTTTTGAACTATGTATCTGTGTTACACTTTTTCTAATATGAATAAAATAAGATTTTCCAGTCTTATTTTGAGTTACTAGTTTTGTGTAATGGGGTTAATGTGGATGGAATCATTTTGAAGATACAGAAGTTCATGTGATTTGAATTAATCGTAGGCATACCCGAGAGCTAGCCACTCAAGGGAATCTCGTAGGATAGATAAGTATCTTTTTTTTCAATTATGTTATTTTTATTTAGTATACTATAAATGTGAAAAAAAAATTATTTGTATGTGTCGAGCTATGTTATTTATTCTTGCAAGTTATAGTTCAAGTTTACAATCTTTAGTTATGTTTATCTTAAATTCTGGAGCACCCACTCTAGTTATCAATCATGTTTGTTAAGTTTGTTTTATGTTAACAATTAGATGTTAGTTGATGGTTGTTATCATTTAAACTTTACGGTTTTATTGCAAGCATTTCTTTTCAAGTAATTTACATGCTTTCTAGTTTAATAATTTTATGCTTTTTAGATTAAAAATTTCATGCTTTCTAGCTCAGAAAACTTTATGCTTTCTAGCTTAAATCCCTTTTATTTTTTGTTTATAACTATTCCAAACATTGAGAAAATCTAAGAGAGTTAGTCAAGATGTTTCCTATTGCATACAACCTTCGAACATTACCCAATTGATATATTTGATGCATTTTTAACTAAAGCGATAGGACCTAATGACAACCTGTCACTTTTTGGCACCGTTGTTGAGGATCCTTCTTTTTCTAGTGTTAGTAGGAAATTGCTTGAATACCTCTTTTAGAAAAAAATATAGTCTCTAGGCTTCTTTTTCTACATGGTCAGGAAACGAGGCCCCCATGGAAGATACATACCAAAAACCCCCCAAAAGACATTCCAACCACAAGCAGGGAGGAGGAAGTCTTAGCTGAAGAACCTATTGAAGAATTGATCGAGCAAGATCAACCTAGGACATCCCAATATACCCTAGAAATTCACCCACCAGAACAAACATTTGTAGAGGAAAGTATCCCTTTGCATACCCCAGAATCTCAGTAATTAGAACAAGCCTTTAAAGAGGAACAAACTTTTGAAGAGGAATGCATTCCTTTCAACATCATGGGTGACCATAGAAATGTCGCTAACCCAGTAGGGGGGCACAAAAATTTACTTATCCTATTGCTATCAATGCAGATGACAAGACACCTATGAAAAATATTTTACCAGCCTTCTTGCTGACCTTCAGAGGTTTATCTTTCGAAGACCCTGACCAGTTCCTATTTGAGTTTAAAGTTTTGTGTCAGACATATGACTAAAAGAATGATAACCAGAAATTGAAGCTCTTTCCCTCCACTCTGAAAGATGCAACAATGTGTTGGTTCATGGGATTAGCTTCAAGGTCAATAACCTCTTGGGATGATATGGAGTCTGCCTTTCTAGATAAATACCAAAGTTATTGTAGAGTCAGCAATAATGAGGGGTTGTTCAAACTAAGTCAAAACAAAGATGAGATCCTAGAAGATTACCTGGATAGGTTCATCTTCTTATCTAAACATTGTGGCAAAGAAGCCATAAGTCTAGAAATTCTAAAAACCATATTTCTCGAGGGACTTGGTGAAGATGCTAGGAGAAGCCTTGATTTAATGGGAAAAGAAGATTTGTCCCAACTTGGACTTGATGATATCACTGAATTATGTCAGAATTTATCTCGTACTCGAGGAGGTATCCGTAAGTCTACTCTTTTTAAAGGATCCAATGAAATAGGAAAACTATGTGAGGAGATAGAAAATATTAAAACTGGCATTCTCATTCAACTAAACACCACATTGGATGGAATACAGTCCAAAACACGTAATCCTGAGACCTTATCCATCTATTGTCCTAGGTGTCGAAACAAACATCTATTAAGAGAATTCCCTTTGGAAAAAGTTGACATTTGCCAATTTTGTGAGAAGATTCATGCTACTAATCAATGTGAGATCCTTAATGCAATCAAGAATTCCAAGAAAATTATAGCTCAAGTTGAAGAAGAGATCAATCTTGTGAATCAAATACCTAGAGGAAATTTTTTTATGGCCAGAACTCAAATCCTACCTGGCGACTCCCAAAATATTGGAATAATAATCAGTGGGTAGCACCCTGGCCTCAACACCACCTAATTGGGGAGCTTACCCTTGGGGACCACCTAAATGGGAAAATCAGTCCTAGGGAAACCCTCAATGGCCAAACCAAACTCAACAACAATGGTATCCTCAAAATCCTACTTTGCAATGGAATCAACCTCAAAACTAGTTTTATATTGGGCCAAGAAGGATGCCTAATCCACAACAAAATCTTTTACTAGCTCCTCAGAACCCTCAACAAAATGAGCAGGTTAACCAATCACAACTTCTAGTGCAACTTGTTCTTAATCCAAAGAATAATCGTCAAAATATCCTAGTGTATTCTATGAATAGGAAAATGTGACTGGACTCAATGCTATCCATTATGGAAACCTATAGCTAATGTTAGGAAAAATACTACAGTAGCCTACCATAGTTGAGATCCTAGATGAACTGATTAAAGAATCTATTGAACCAGCTAAGACACCTTCCACACCTTTAGAGCAAGAACCAGTAAGATATCAAGACAAGACCCTTCCACAATCCTCAGCTAGAACTTCTGAGTTACCTCAGGAGGAGGGTGGTCAGTCTCCAACTGATCCTTTAAAGGACTCTACCTTGAAAGAGAAAACTCAAGCACCTTTTCTGGAGTGTGTTAAACCTACCACCTTGAAAAACCCTCCAAAAATGACCTTATCCATGGAAACCGCATTGATACAGGAGATTAAATAGCTTCAAATCGAGGTTCCTTTGTTACAGGAAATTAAAGAGATTCCTGAACTAAACCAACTAATCAAACAATTATACATCAAAATACCAAGAAGAAAACCAAAACGGATCAATACTGTTCACATAAATGGATATCTAGCTGACTTTTTGGCTAGAAAAAATGGAGCTCCAAAATATGATGATCCAGGCAGTCCACTAATAATAGTAACAATCAACGAGGTAGAAATACCTAATGCACTTTTGGACCTAGGCGCAGTCATTAATGTAATGACTATCGATGTGATCGAAAAATTGGGACTCACTAATTTACGTCCCACAACTACAGTGCTACAAATGGAAAATCAATCCATAGCTATTCCTAAAGGTGTCTTAGACAATGTTCTTGTTAAGGTTGATGGTTGGGAATATCCTGTAGATTTCCAAATAATCCAGTCCCTCACACCAAAGGATAGTTATCCAATAATTCTAGGAAGACCTTGGAAAGCTATAGTTGCAGCCAAGATTGACTGTAGGGAGAGAGGAATGACCATTTCCCATAGTCCCAATAGTAAACATTTATTCCTGTATCCCCCCACTAAACTTGTTGAACATAATAAATTTTGGATTGATGAACCAGATGGTCCCAATGAACAAGAGAATCTAGCTTCACTTGCTATGGTGTTCATTAAACAACATGGTGAGGAGATAGATGATGAATTAGAAAACAACATGGAAAATCTTACCATAGACTCAAGTGATGAGGAAATGTTGAACATAGAAGAGATTCTAAGGCAGCCAATCAACGTAGATCACACTAAATTTGATAACACTAACTTCATGGGGTTACCTTGTCCCCTAGCTAATATCATTCCAAAAATGGATCACTTCTTCGAAGATATTGCCAAACTTCATCAAATCATACCACATAGCTATCCTCTCAACACTTTGACCAAAGAATTTTACACTATCACTTCCAACCATCCAGGGGTCAAAACCATCATGTTATTACCAGGGAAAACTTTGAATATCAATAACTGATTGACAAAGCTAGAAGATCACAACTTGTTTGATGTCTTGGTGAATAGATCTAAATATTTTGCTTGGGATTACACAGACATGAGAGGAATATACCCCATTGTTTTTACCCATCACATCTATACTGTGGATGTTAGACCTATTCATCAACCACATCAATGACTCAATCCTACCTTGAAAGACATTGTTAAAACTAAAATTAATAAACTCTTGCAAGTAGGATTCATCTATCCCATATCTGAAAGCAAATGGGTTTCACCTCTGGTAGTTGTTCCAAAGAAAAATGGGAAGTAGAGAGTGTGTGTTGACTATAGGGAACTCAATAAAGCTACCCATAGAGATTACTTCCCTCTACCATTTGTAGACCAAGTCTTGGATAATTTGGCTGGAAGGAAGTATTTCTCATTCCTGGACGGATTCAGTGCATCCAACCAGATATAGGTAGCTACTGAAGACTAGGAAAAAACAACTTTTACATTCCCTTGGGGAACATTCGCATATCAAGTTCTTCCTTTTGGGCTATGCAACGCTCCTGCAACTTTTCAGAGAGCTATCCTGGCAATATTCGTTGAACTGGTAAATGACTATGTAGAAGTCTACATGGACAACTTCACTATTTATGGGTTAACTTTTGATGAAGGCCTTCAAAATTTGGATAGAGTGTTGAAGTGATGTGAGGACCATCGGTTATCCTTGAGTCATGAAAAATGCCTAATAATGGTAGAACAAGGGATAGTGTTGGGACACCACATTCAGCTGAAGGGATAAAGGTTGATCCTAAGAAAATCAAGGTGATACAACAACTTGTGACCCCAAAGACCCAAACTAATGTTATAATTTTCTTAGGGAATGTTGGATACTATCGGAGATTTATAGAAAAATTCAGCAAGATTGCAGCCCCTATGTTTTCCCTTCTCCAAAAGAATGTTAATTTTAACTAGACACAGAGTGTCAATCATCATTTGAAATTATTAAGGAGAAACTCATCTCTTCTCCTATCCTTCGTGGACCTAATTGGAACCTTCCATTCCATATTTATGTAGACGCTTCTGATGATGCTATAGGAGTGGTTTTAGATCAGGAAGATGAGAATGGGGGAAAGTATGTTATATATTTCATCAGTAAAAATTTGACCCCCACTAAACGGAATTACACCACCACAAAGAAGGAATTTCTAGTTGTAGTACATGCAATCAAGAAATTTTGACATTACATCACATGGTATAAAGTCATTGTGTTTACAAACCATTCAGCCATCAAGTACCTAATGAACAAACCTATAGTAAATGGGATGATAATCATATGGTTATTGCTTCTACAAGAAATCAATGTGACCATTATCGACAAACTTGGAAAATTCAACGTAGTTGAAGATTTCTTATCCCAGATCAAATAGGATAATGGAGATAGTGCTCCTATGTAAGATGAATTTATGGATGAAAATTTGTTTGTTATCTCCATTAAAACTCCTTGGTTTGCTAGCATTTCCAACTACCTGGCCACTTCAAAATAGAAGAAACGCCTCATTCGAGAAAGTGCTCCTTTTAAATGGATTAATGAAATATTATTTCGATGCGGTCTTGATATGGTTTTACAACATTGTGTTAGGGCAGATGAAACATATAGCATCCTTAGACCTTTCAATGATGACCCCTCTAGAGGCCATCATTCTGCCAAGAGGACATCCCATAAGATTTTGGGTGCAGGATATTACTGGCCCTCTATGCACAAAGATGTAAGGAAATATGTATTCCATTGTGATGAATGCTAGAAAGTAGGGAGACCCACTGCATCCAATGAAATTCCTCTGCAACCCTAGGTAGTTCTTGAACCATTTGAAAAATGGGGATTAGATTTTATCGGTCCTATAGACCCCCCTTCAAAGGGGAAAGAGTACATTTTGGTCTGTACCGACTATCTAACCAAGTGGGCAGAAGTTCAACCTCTCAAAGTTGCTAGGGAAGAACACGTAGATGACTTCTTGTATAACAAAAAAAATAGATTTGGAGCCCCTAGAACAATTGCCATAGATCAAGGACCCCAGTTTATGTCTAAATTTTTTTTGGCCTTCACTGATCGTTTCCAGGTAATCCATAAGAAGTCATCACCCTATCACCCTCAAGAAAATGATCAAGTAGAAGTCACTAACAGGGAGCTAGAGAACATTCTAACAAAAATAGTTTCATCAGGTTTAGGAAAGATTGGGTTAGGAAACTACCTGAAGTCATTTGGGATTATAACACAACTTGGAAATCAACCACTGGTTTTAGTCCATACGAGTTAGTTTTTGGAAAGAAGTCAGTTCTACCCACTAAATTTGAACTCCAAACCCTGAGGACAGCAATGGAGTTAGGATTAGATCTCAAACGAGCATAGGTTGAAAGAGTCTTATAGCTTAGTGAGTTAGATGAACTCCATTTAGATTCCTTCCACCAAACTAAGTTAATTCAACAACAACGAAAGTCCTAGCATGATAAACACATTAAGGAAAGAGAGTTCCATAATGGGGATTGGGCGTTCTTATTTGATTCCTGATACAAAGATCATAAAGGGAAACTGAGGACTCATTGGTTGGGTCCATATGAAATTTCTGAGGTATTTTCAAATGGAGTAGTGCAGCTCAAGCCCATTGATGGTGATACTCGAACTTTGTTAGTCAACGGACATCAATTATGCATCTACCATAAACCAGTTAACAGGGAGGAATTTACAAGGATGGTAGAAATGCAAGGAGAAGTGCAATGCATTGACTCTGCTACGACAGAGACAATGGAATGTTCAAATTAATAGTCATCTAGAGTAAAAAAAAAAAAGCATGTGTATGTATTTGTAATTACTTTTGGGAATTTCTTTTAAAATTTTCATCCTTTGGACTTGGCTAAATTTGTTTTTGTTTTGCAGGACATCATGATTAATCAAATACAAATTCTGGTGCATCTTGCTGCGATGCTCCATAACTTATTGGCTCGGTTGTTGCAATACTCTAGAACTTGCATGCCTGACTGGTGTTATTCTTTGTTTTGTTCCTACAATCTAGCGCATCTTTCAACAATGCTCCAAAAAATCTAAGTCCAAAGTCCTTCATTCTACTTTCTTCTTCTTGTGGCATCTTTTGGTGATGCTCTAGAAATTTTCTTGTTGCATTCTGGCTACATCTTTCAGCAATGCTCCAAAATTCTGCTATTTTTTCCCTCCAGCTGCATCTTTTGACAATGCTCCAGAAAATATTGTTGTTGCTCCGGTTGCATCTTTCGGTGATGCTCCAGAAAATTTTGTTGCTACTCTGGCTACATCTTTTAGCAATGCTCTAAAAATTTCGTTGTTGCATTCTAGTGGCATCTTTCAGTGATGCTCCGAAAATATCTTTTTCACTCCTGCTACATCTTTCAGCGATGCGCCATAATTTTTTGTTCTTTACCCCGGCTACCTCTTCCAACGATGCCCCAAAGTTTTGTGATTTTTTTTCCTTTCCAAATTCTTTGATATTTCCAACATCATACACATGCATGTTATTAAATTTTTCCATCACCTTCAAAATCCACACCCTACATTTCCATCTCCTATCATAATAAATTAAAATGGCTATTTTTTCGTCATAATAAGTTCAACATTAATTAGTTGTCCCATCCTTATTCATAATAAATTCATCACCACCCTCACCAACTCATCCAATTATACCCTTATGTCAGCAAAGGTAAGTGATTTTCAAATTGCTGAAGAACAAATCAATCAGCAACAAGAAGAGATAGATGTAAACACTACAATTTTGAGGAAGAGAGATTTGGAAATTGCAAATTTTAATATTCAAATAGAATAAAAAGATAAAACTATTGAATAATTGCAATTTAGGTGCAGCAATGGAATGAAAAGTAAAAGGTATGTGACAAATTTGTCTGAAAAAGACAGACAAATCAAAATTTTATTCAATTACTTACAACTTTTGAAACAGAAAAGAACAAATAGAAATTTGAGCTTAATGCATCCTTAAGCAAAATTGTTGAGTTGGAGCAAGATTTGCAGGAGATTAATGTTAAACCAATAATGGAGTCAAAAGAGATACAGACTAAACCAACCGAAATGGAATGGTTCTAGGTTCATATACCTCCACTACTGGTTGCATGGATGGAAAGGTGTTATTTTTTGAAACAAGCAGGGATAGAGAATGCTAGATTGAAAAAGGAAATGGTTTTATTAAAATAGTCATATGACAGGCTTTATCAAGCTAAGACAGATGCCTGCCAAATTGGTGAATTGTTATTAGCCTGCAGGAGACCATCCAAATTGTATTTCATGTTTTTGAATGAGCAATTATTAAGATGGAAATTATTGAGAATTTCCTACAATCTACCACGTGATCCAGATGATAAGGATTTTGTAAAATCATTTACAGAATCAACACCTGCTCAACAAAATTTATTGTGTGAATTCTTTATCCATAATTTGTTTTTGGAAAGATATACAGATTTCTATGTTAATCTCTTTATCGGTGAAGTTCAACTTAGGGCATTTATGTCCACCATGCAAAATCATATTCAATGGAAAGAAAGGACAAGAGAGTATTTACAGGTAGAAAATACTATTGGAATTCAAATGTGATACCCTCATAGCAAACCTTTTGCTTTTAAAGCTCAATTATGAAGCATTAAGATCAATGAAACTGTGAGAAGTATAATGATAATCTTCGGATCTGTTTTGAGCATTTCACAGTCCAAGGGCTAGAATTGATATGAAAAGAATTGAATGCCTATGAAGAGAGGTACACTCCTCTTCCTATGTACCTTAAAAAGAGGGAGGTGATTTCACCTACTAATATTAAGTGGTCTTACAAAAGGGCATAGACATTGGAAAATATGCTGTAGCAGCTTAAAACTGAATGGATGGGAATGAGATATAGACCTCCATTACTTCTTTCACCACCCCCTGCAGTACATGTTACTACAGAACATAATTCTGAAAATTTACAATCATGGAAATCAAGGGTTAAATTTAACAAAGGTTTCCTTAGAACCCCTTATGTCGGGGATATTGAAGAAGAAGATCCATATGAACTCAATGCTAAATATGAGGGGTTGAATAGGAACATGGAAATGGAAAGGCAGAAGACACAATAGAGAGTAGGAGGACCTACTCAAGCCTAGGAGGGGGAGAGTGATGAGATATAAATAACCTCATAAATATCATGAGCCAAATACCCTTCCTTATTTCTCCCAATCACTTTTACCCTTCCAATTGTTTATTTTTAGGATTAATAATTGTTTACTTTTTATAAAAAGATGTATAATCTTTATTTCCTAAATCAATTGAAATAAGTTGAGTAGCGCTAACATAATGGTATAGCTTTTAGTATTGTGCAGGTCATTATGCACATCTGAGTGGATTTCAAAGAAGACTTCAAAGTAGTTGAAGACAAGCGTCAGAAGTCTAGGCACCAGAATTTTAGGAGTGCATAGTGGATCAAGTCTTTGAATACTTTATATTTACTTTCTATTTTAAAACTTTATGGCTCCTCTTTGAGCCTTTTTAAATGCTTTATGTTATAGACCTCAGTATGTTTGTTAGTTAAAATTTTGTTAGAATACATTTTCAATGGTGATCTTCCACCATCTAAAATCTAGGATTTTGTTAAGAAGATTATTATTATATATATATATATAACCGCTAGAAACAATGAAACAGTGATACCGTTATGCTCTTATAATGCGTTTTTGAACTATTTCTCTATGTTACACTTTTTTGATATGAATAAAATGAACTTTTCCAATCTTATTCTGAGTTACTAGTTCTGTGTAATGGGGTTTACATGGATGGAATCATTTTGAAGATACAGAAGTTTATGTGATTTGAATTAATCGTAGGCATACCTAAGAGCTAGCCACTCAAAGGAATCTCGTAGGATAGATAAGTATCTTTGTTTTCAATTCTATTATTTTTATTTTGTATATGATAAATGTGAAGAAAAAAAAATATTTATATGTGTCGAGCTCTATTAGTTATTCTTGCAGGTTATAGTTCAAGTTTACAATATTTAGTTTTGTTTATCTAAAATGTCGGAGCACCCACTCTGGTTATCAGTCATAGGTTGTTAAGTTTGTTTTATGTTAACAGTTAGATGTTAGTTGATGGTTTTTATCATTTAAACTTTATGGTTTTATTGCAAGCATTTCTTTTCAAGTAATTTACATGCTTTCTAGTTTAATCATTTTATGCTTTTTAGCTTAATAATTCCATGTTTTCTAGCTCAAACAACTTAAATGGCCTTTTAGTTTATGTTTTGTTTATAACTGTTCCAAACATTCAAAAAATATAAGAGAGTTAGTCAAGATGTTTCCTATTGTATACAACCTTCAAACACTACCCGGTCGATATATTTGATGCATTTTTAACTAAAGTGATAGGACCTAACAATAGCCTGTCAGAGCCTTTGTCTCTATTCTCAATCCAGTTTAGCTTGGATCTCACCATTAATCTTTTCATTTTCACTTCCTACAGCCTTCTCAGCTCATTTTTTATCAAGGTGAGGTTTCCCAACAAATATTCATCCTTGGGGTTCTCTTGTAGCTTGGTTTCAGCCTCAAGTAACTTTTCTTGTAACAAATTCTCCTTTTTTATCCTATCTAGGGCCCTTTTTTCCCCTATTATTTGGAAGATCCTTCTCCATCCTTTCACATTATGTTCCCATATTTCTATGGTTCCCAATTCTTTGTGCATCCACTTATATATAGACCTTAAGGATTCAATGGCTTTCTTGCAATCATTGTCCAATAGCAGTCTAGTATTGAGAATGAATCAATTCTCAGTTCCTTTCACTCTTGATTGGTCATCCTTAAGCCTTACCTTTACCCTAATAGGGTGATGGTCAGAGAGGGTATAATGTATAACCTCTACTTTGTATCCCTCTTTCATTGGAAAGATTGAAAACAAATCCTTATTCGGGTAGAATCTATCTAATCTATTATAAATTCTTCTTCCCCCTTTTTGTGCATTGCACCATGTGAACTAAATGCCTGAGCAATCTTTCTTTTGTCCACTGATTGGGTCTTCAACATTGAGTTTCCCTTTCATTCTTTTCCAAACAATCTCTCATTACCTTTCCAATCTAGGCTATTTCCTCCCCATTTGTCTTCACTTCTTTCAACCAGGTTGAAGTCACCTCCAAGAATCCAAGGGATATCTTGTAGGTTACAGAGCCAATTCCATAGGTTAGATCTATCTTTGTATTCATTAGGAGCATAGATAGAGAAAATTCCAAACCCGGAATCGCCCTTCCTGATGGTGCTCCAAACAGCTCTATTACAAGGGGAAACTCTTGAGTCCTCCACTAGCTAATCCCACTCTTTATTGCTTAGGATGGTTACTCCCTCCTTCCCCTTTTCATGTTTAGTAGTGTACTGGGTGGCTTCCATCCAAATTCATTTGAGGGTTGCTTCCAAGGAAAATCCAATAGCTATTACCTCTTGGAGGAGGAAAAACTATCTTTCTCTCCTTTGGTTTAGGAATCTTCTCACAATGTGCTTTCTATCTAGGGATTTCAAACCCCTAACATTCCAAGAGATGCAATTTATCTTCATATTAAGGGTTATTGGGGGGGCTTCCTTATCAAGTTTGAAATTATCAAAGCACTTGGGCAGTTTGCTTTCTAATTCAGGTCTTTTGGCAATGGGAATAAGGATGGCACCACTATTTTTCTTTATTTTTTCTTTGAGAACCTGAGGGGTGTCCTTGGTCAGAGAGCCAATGCTCCCCAATCCTTTCTTTTTCGTGTATCTTCGAGTTCTTTTCACTACAATCTCCATGGAAATCTCCTCCCTTTATGTGGTATCCTTAGTTAAGAGTGCTCCTATGTCATCTGCAGAGTCCATACCATAATGAGATTCCACCCATCTGAAGTTACCACTTCCTTAAGCATGTGAATACTCCCATTTCCTTCCTCTAGTTCAGAGGAGGCCACTATTCCAAGATCAGGGGTATTCATTAGAATCTTGATCTCCCCGACTCTTTTATTGCCACTTACCAAAAAGAAAGTGGAGTGAGGGGGATTAACTTCTTAGTAGTTACCACTTGTAACAATGTGATTTGTAACACAATTGACTTCTTTCGGAAAGGTGGGATCCATTTGGTGGGGGTTCGCCTCACAATTTAGCTTATTTACCTCTGCTACAGTCCAATTATCTTGAGAAAGGGGGGTAATTTCTTTTGAGTTTGGATCTGAATTTATGTTATCTAGGAGAGTTATTTTGTACCATTGGTAGTTATGTTCTTACTGTTAGGGATAATATCATTAGCATTATCATTAATGAGAAGGCTATTTCCAATTATATTTTCCACATGAGCATTTAATTGAACCCTTTCTAAAGCAAGTTGTTAAGAATTTTTCTTTCCAAACCCCTAAATTAAAGTGTTGTTGGTTAGGATTTTTTTATTACTTTCTGAACACAATCCCTTGTTCATTGAAAGTGAAACCTTCAATTCTTCTATTAGATTTTGCAATTTGGCTGAGTTCTGGTTTGGGCTCCCCCCCAAATTCTTTTGTGATTCATTGTTGTTGATTCTTGTATCCCCGCCCCTAGTGTTTTAGTGAGGGAACTTTCAAATTCATCACACGACACTGAATGAAATTTCATATTAGTTTCTAGATTTACATTTCTAGTTCTATCCTCTCCACCCATTTCTAAGGGGAAGTTAGTTATTTTCCTATTTGAAATATTATCTTTATTTTTTCTTCTAATTAGAGGGAAACTCCTCCTTATATGGCCTTCTTTTCTACATAGATAACATGTATTTAATCCCCCTAGGGTTTCTAATGTGCACAAAAATGTGGCATTCTTAATATTGATCTCCACTTCATCAAGGCTATAAATCCTGGAAACAACAAGACCAAGGCCCTTGCTTCAAAGTGTGGTAGTGTAGTTTTTGTGTCATCAATCCTCACAATGTTGCTAGAGGGTTCCAATATGAGGGGGATAAAACTCCAAAGCCTAGGTAGAACTTTTTTTATCACTATCCATCTAGGGCTTGAGAGGGTCAAGATGTCCTCATTCACAACCTTAGGATCCCAAGGAAAGGCTCAGAAAATTGCTCGCTTGACTTGCCAAAATTGTTTTTTAATCATAGTTTCCTGTGCTTTAGGGTTATTAAAGAATATTACGTACAATCCCTTTTGTACCATTCAACAAAAGTAAAAATGTAACCCTATTTTTTTGGTCCATACATTATTAAACCAATCATCCATGTAAGCTCTTGCAATAATTTTATTAATATCAATAGTAGCAAAAAAGATGGCAGACTTAACCAATTTATTATCTTCGAATGAGATAGCACATTCTAAATCATCATTTTGGATTAGGATATCTCTTTTAGGGTTGTGCAGGAGGTGCTTACCTTTCCCATCTCCTTCTTCGAGCACACCCTCATTGGCTCTCTCCACTAGAAATTTGACACCCTTTGGAATGGAAACCCTAGCATCTGCCACAATGTCCCTAAAGTACTTCAACCATGAAACGCTAGGGTTAATGTCTTTCTGGGAAGAGGATTGCATCTCTTCTAGGGGGTCTTTTCCCCCATCCATATTAAAGGTTTTTGTTACCAAAATTTTTGCCTCAGCTCAATTGGAGGACCTGGCTAAATGTTATCACATCTTAAGGTGGAATTGCATTTAAGTTCAATGCTGTTTCGCTTTATCATTATTATGCATTGAGTAACAGTTATGCATCTTTAAAAGAGAAATGGAGTTTCAGAAACTAGGTTTTCAGAATGCCATTCGAGTGTTCCAGAAATGGAAGAAATATAGAATTGATAACATGAGCAAATAGCATTTCAGATGCTTTCTTTTATTTCATGAAGAAACTCTTATTTTACAAGGCTTCATTTGAATTCACAATCATAATGATTTTACAACATTGCATGAAAATGTATTTTTCTTTTCAATTGAAAAGCAGAATTGAAATCAAGAATCCACACAAGTCGTGGATGTGACTCGGTGCTGTCATAATAGTGGTTTACAATTCCTGAGAGGAACGAATTTTAGCTGAAATCACATATTTTTAGAAAATATAATGATTTAAGCCTTTAAAAGTTCCATTTTAAGCAATTGAAGAGGGTTTGATCAAATCACTGAAGATGCAGAAAGTAAGATATCATAAGTGACGACATAATCATCATTGCCTGATTATCGACGTTTGATGCTGAATGGTGCACCTTTCGCCTTTTCGAGCTCCGTCGACCTATAAGAGAAAGGAGGGGTGTCAATGGCTCCGATTATGATGTAACTTATATGGGGCAATACATTTCTAATAGCACATTGCACTACTGAACATGCAGAAAGTAAGATACATAAGTGACGACATAATCATCATTGCCTGATTATCGACGTTTGATGCTGAATGGTGCACCTTTCGCCTTTTCGAGCTCCATCGACCTATAAGAGAAAGGAGGGGTGTCAATGGCTCTGATTATGATGTAACTTATATGGGGCACCCACAATAGTACAACCTACTATTAATCATGCATTGAAACAATCAATCAAGTGCGGAAGAAATGAGCTGAAGGAGACATAACAATATCATGATCATTTTCTATTTTTATGCTAACATTGTTTGTTTCCTTGTGCAGGTATAGTTAAAGTCACGAAGCTAATCATTATTAGAAGACCAAGCATGTGGGATAAAACGGGCTCCCGCAAGGGTAGAGCTTGGCATGCTACCCCTTAAGTTTACAAGTGGGCTGAGAAAGAAGTATGATTATCATGCTCATCTGCCCTATCCATTAAATGGGTCGATTTTAAAGATACATTATCATATTCATCAAATGAAATGAAGAACAACTGAAAGAGTAAAACAGCGTTATCCATCAAGCAACTTAACCAACTGTGCATTCATAACAATTAGGTTTGTTTTCTGAAGGCTACAGGTGAACAGTGAATTTAGTTCACTTAATGAATTCAATTGAGTTCATTTACATCAGATATTGCTGAATAAGTTCATGTTCTATGCTTATCGTAATCATATATGTCATGCAAGTTTCAGTGTATCAATTCATTCTATTCACAGTCAAGGATAGTGAACAAGCATACATTATGCCTTAATAAAGAGTTTTAACTTTTACCATGAAGGAGAGTAGATTTGAAAGAAGTTTGGTAATTGGAGCATAAAATGCATGAAGTGTGCCAAGTTGAAGCTCAAGGTGCATTCAGGTTTTAAATAAGTCACCAGTTCCAATGGGCTGGTAAAGGTAAATACAACATTATGAGTGTGATGATAAAGTGATTATCCCAGAATAATAAGGAAAGAGCAAGCACAGTTTATTTCCAGAAAGAGTTTATGATGTGCATTCAATTACTTTCAGTGAGTCACATGAATAGGATTGTCAAAATCAGATTATGGAAGTAGCATGAGTTCGATGTTCAAGTAATGCAAAATGCAGATTCAAGAAGGAGTTTGAATGATTCAAAGAGGCTCAGATTTTTACACAGTTGCAGTCTTTTAATACTACGAACGAGCTTCAAGAATGGAGAGTATCAATGTTCATTCAATGTCTAAGAGGAAGTCCTGTTAAAGATCAGAATTTATACAACATTTCTATAAAGAAAGCTGAAAAGTGAAAATATCATGTGAATCAGATTTTCAGTATTTCTGGTTTACTCATATGGATGTGTTTTTCAGAGCAGCAAATTAAGTATTTTGTCTTATGAAAGTTTTCAGACAATGCCTAGTTTCTTTATCACTGTCAAGCATTTGTATGGAGGGAATTAACAAGCACAGAAACACTAATAAAAGCAGAAGCCACTAGTCATATGGGTCGAGGCTATAAATTGAAAATAGATAAATATACAGTTTTTATCACCATTTCAAACCATCCATGTTCTGAATACATAAAGCCATGAAGTTTTACATTTCCAGTGATACCCAGGTGAGGGTTTGTTAAATAAATGGCAAGAATAAATGCAAAGAATGGGTGGTCGAGCTCTGTCAAGAAAATAAGAATATGTGCATTTTTCTTTGAAAATTTCCAATAACCATGTTATTATTTTGTTTCAGAAATTTAGAATAAGCCACTGGTTGTTTTGGGTTGAGCCCATATAAGTAAAGTCAAACAAATGGAGTTCTAGTTTCGAATCTCAAGTACCCATGATTGGGGTTTCTAATAAACACACTAGTTTTCATATTTTACAATCATCTATGATACCCATGAGGGTTTGCTTCAGAATGCAAAATACAAATTTTTTCAGTGGGAGCAGTCGTATTTTCATCATATCTTGAAGAGTACAATCTGAGTTCCTGAGATTTTTGTACAGAATTTTGAAAACATCAAGACAAAAAACCCCTTTAAATATTTCACCGACCCAGTTCATATTTTGGGATATATCTTCACCAGTCCAGAGATAGTGATTTTGTGCAAAGTTTCTCTTTTTGAGTCTGTGTGAAGATAATGGAAAATACTACAAACTTTTGGCTCAAAATCACCAATGGCGGCTAGAATGAGATCAAGCAAACACAGAGGAAAATAAACTCAAAGAATCAGACAAAGAATACATGCAAAGGTCGTGACCTTAAATGGTTTCTTGCTTTCCAAGACTTGAGGGAGAAGCCAGGAAAATCATGAAAATAACTTACCATGAGTTGTAGAGAAGAGGCGACCAGATTGGAGGAGAAATCTGAGGATGAACATGTGCATCTCAAGCTGAAACCCTAGCTTTCATGATTGCGGCGGCAGAGCTTTTTCTCCAAAGTAGAGAGTGTGAAATGAAGTGATAATTAGGGTTTGACCCTATTTTCTCATACCCTAATTCGAACATCATGATGATCCAAAATATTCAATCAAAGCACATGTTGATTTTCAAATGGAGGTCGAAAATTTTATGTGCTTAGGTCATAGTAAAGTCTTTAGGACTTTTTCTTTTTGCCTTAGTAAAATATGAAGGCTTAAGTATTGATTATCAATGAAAAGGTAATAGTGAATACCCTATGACTTAGGATATGTTTGTTTAGAGTCAATTATGTTTTAGGTTTCTTTTTTTTTAATTGATTTTAAAGAAATCAATGAGAGTTTTGATAAGGAGAGAAGAGAATGATTATGTAATGTGTTTTATTGATTTTTTGAGAAAATCGGAATATTGTAATGGAGAAATAAGGAGTTTTCTTTTTGCAAAAGATTTTCAATCTTTAATTGCAAAAAATAAGATTAATTGTGCAAATCTACATCTTGTAAAGCAAAATCATAAAGCGATATCCTATAAATTGCTTTGTGTTTTCTTGCTATTTTTAGCAGATTTTTGTTGACTTTTCCTCTTGGTCGGATTTGAGACCTATCTTGGAGAGATAAGGTGTTTTTTGAGCTTTTAAAGTAAGATCAGCCTATTTTTAGAGGCTTGATAGTGTGATCATAAAAGCATTGTGCTTTTTTCTGCTTTTAGGCAGTTTTTGAGACAGTTTGAGGCCCTTTTCCTGGAGCTTTTTTCTGAGCTCAGATTAGGGTTTCTTGAGAGCAATGTTTTGAAAGACTTAGTTTTTTCTCTCCTTCTCAGTAGTGGAGATGAGAGTTTCTTGCTCATACACATTTTTGAGCTTGTAAACCTTTTGGTACTCAGTTTTGACAGATTGACACTCTTTCAGTTTTAATAGAGTAGCAGATTTCTCCTTCTTATTTTTTGTCTCAAATTTTGTAATGGCAATCTGATGTATTTGTGTTTTCAAATTGGAATCCTTTTATGTCTTGCTGTTATAGGTTGTGTTTCAGAATTACATGTTTCAGGTTGCATGCTATATTTGTTTTCCAGATCTTCATGCAAATCATTGATGGGATATTTGCCAATAAGATTGTGAGGATTACTGTAGTAGAGAAGTTGTTGTGAGTGGTTAGGTCTGAATTCTTATAAGTTTGGTGAATCATCTGTTAGAAATAGGTTTTTATGTTCAGTCATCTTTTATCCCTTTCCTCAGAGGTTATTTTAGAATAGAATTCATCATTCGGAGAAGCAGCTCACTCTGGAGATTCCTCTTTCGTAAAGATCACCCACATCTGGAAGAGGTTTCCATGTTTCAGTAGGTTGTTGAATATTGCATTCAGTAGGGTGCAAATCTATTGACAACAGTTTGCACACTGGAGAGCACACGTGAGCATCAAACCAAACTTCGATAAGGGAAAAAATTGCACATGAAGGAGGCCCACCAACAAGCAAAAGAAAAGATAGCAAGAAAGGGGAGAGCCTGATCACCCAGTCAGGCACTCCATGTGTGGAGGAGGTCAAGCCTCCTCCATGACAATGAGGTGGGAGCCTTCAAACCCTACAAACACACTCTACACACACTAGACCATTATCTCCTCTCCCTTTGATTGATTCTCTTTAACTTACAAACTTTGTGAATTTGAAGATGTAGATAGTACAATATATAGAGTATGATAAACAAATGCACAAGTGACATGTAGTACACTACTAGATTGTGCATCACAGTGCTCTACATAAATACTAGAATCTCATAAAATATGATCCACTGAAATAATCCCCCAATAGGAGACATACAAATAGAAGGTCTATTAGACCCCCCAAAAAGTAGAAGGTTCATCCACTACTTCATCCAAACCAAGGAACCATTAGCATAACATTGTGATAATTCCCTCCTTAATAGTGATGTGGAAGAGGTATAGGAAAACCAACTGAAATCAGGCACAAAATTGTGCACATGAATTTAGACCCAATATCAAGTCCAAAAGATGTACAAGAAACTAAAAAAGTGTGTGCATCAAGGCACACACACATGATGCGAGAATCACAAGGATCCATTGCTATGATGACAAATCAAGGCACTACACAATCCCCCATTACACTTTATAATTCAATGTAAGTACAAAATTCCCTCACTAAGGAACACACATTCAGATGTTGTGGCACTTTATATGAGTGCATTTACAAACTTATTTGCTATTGTGAGTTCTTACTAGTTTATATCATGAGGTGTACAATGAAGATATATATCAAGTACACCTTTCAAACATCAATAAAATGATAAAATGGAAAATTCAAAACCCCCATCATTAAAATCATGACCCCCCTAAAATGATATAGTGATATGGCACTTTATTTTAGTCAAAGATAACTTTAAGAAACCCCCCCCCCCCTTGGAGGTGTAAAAATCTGGTGAATCTTGTATACTTCCCAAAAAAAAAATCTCAATTGGTGAATCTTTTGTAATCGCTCAAAGTCGGTGGAAAATCCAGGTGAATTAAAAAAAAATTAAAACCAATAAAATATTTTTATTGGCAATTAAAACCTATGTCCAATAAAATATTTCTATTGGCGAATTGAACCTATTTTCAAACCAATAAAATATTTCTATTGGAGAATTAAAACTGTTTTCAAAACAAAACAAAAAATTGGTGGTGATTAAAACATGTTTTCAAACCAAAAAAAATATTTTCATTGGTGAATTAAACCTATTTTCAAACCAATAAAAAAATCATTGGCAAATTAAACATAATTTCAAACCAATAAAAAAATTCATTGGCAAAATAAATTGGTATGCTAATAAAAAATCATAGCGTGGGTTGACAAAATATCAAATGCAACATATTGTTCTATTCCGGGACAAATTTTCCACACATCCAGATTCCTTCATAAAGTGTCTAGAATGGGGACAAGTTTCAACATATTTATTATATGTTCTTAAGTGAAGTGTTATGTCTAAAGCCGGATGTCAGCAAAAAATAATATAACCAATGATCATTCGATGATTTTTTTATGGATGGTTGTAGTTGCATTCTGGAAGCAAATGTCTAAAGCACTAGACTTGCAAATTTAGACCTCCAGAATAACACTATAACCATTAGATTTCCAAATATCAATGGTTGAACTTTTATTACTTATTAAATCACTTAAAGTCATGACACCCAAAATAATATTTTATCATTGACTGGCTACCGGCAATTGAAGGTCACTTAAGTTATGACTTAAGCCTTTGGAGTCATCGTGGTGACCGGACCCTTGACCTAGTTGATTACCGGTTTCGTGGAGTATCAAAGACCTTAATATCTCTTAAGTCTAGTGATAAATATTTGCTCACAAAAATCAATGGTTGAGATCGACGATTAATGATCGGGTGGCTCCCATGCGCCCAAACTGTTGAGAAGGTGATGTCATCAATTTTTTGTGGTAATGTGAGATTGTGACATCTATCCTTGGTGGGACTGAGCTTCAGCTCGTGGTTAATGGTCTAAAAGGAATCAATAGTCAGCACTAAGTTCATCAAAGATCAACAGTTATTGCAAGGTCGTAGATTGTAAAGGCTCTAACAGGATCAAAATGCGATATGTGAAAACGCAATATAATCGTTCAATGAATGTTTGATGGATGATTGTAGTTGCATTCTAGAAGAAAATGTAGATAAAGCACTAGACTTGTGAATTCAAACCTCCAGAATAATGCTAGAACCGTTAGATTTTAAAATATCAATGGTTGACGTTTTATTATTTATTAAATCACTTAAAGTCATGACTCATTTTTTTAAAATAATATTGTCACATCAAGTGGTGAATTAAATCTTCAAGTGTTGTGTGAGACCCATCTTTTCAATACCAGGGATTATATGATTTATGTCATTTAGTATGATCTATACAGATAGTTTTTCTTTTTTTTTGGCTATTTTGATATCATGGATTCTAGCTTTGACATATTGATGTTATCATAGACACAATACACTTCTACATGTATGTTGATCTTTATTGATATGGATTTTGTGATGCTATGCAATTAATAGAATTAACCTGATGATTTTGTTATTATTATCCTATGAGCATATGATAATGTTATTAGATGGATTGTGGATATCGAATGTGGTGTGATTGTGATTTATCTTGTTGGAATTGATTTTTATTAATAATATGATAATTATGCCATGAATAGATGTGATGAGCTGCTTAGTTCTTTAAAATTCTTCTACATAGATATCATGTTGCATTCTCATGCTTCATTTTGTTATGATGATGGATTAACATTGCAATTGAGTGTGCAGGTTACCCCATGACCAGTGGACTTGGGAAACACCAAGGTGACATATGTCGTGATGGTTCATGATGTGTTATTATGTGTCGTGTTGGTAAGCATATTGTCTTATTGTCTACTGCCATGCTTAGTGTAAATGGTTGTGGTAACATTTTAAACCCAAGTCTTAGAGTGATTTAAGGTGTTTTAGTTATATTTGGTAATATTTTCTTAACCTTAGGTCATAGGGTTAAGTCTTGGGGGTAACTTTATGAGCTTAAAAATTAATTTGGAAACCTTAGGCCCCCTTTTTGGAAGCACCTTCTACAAGTGACAATATTTAAAGGTTAGGTCATGTTTCAAGAGCTTACTCATCAAAATAGTGAATGGTGTTCAAAGGGGGATGCAACACATGTCATTTACACAATTAATCATGAATGATTAGGGTCCTTAAGTAAAATTCTACTTTGAAAACTATTTCAATTTTGGGTATTCCTAATTCATGAGAGTTCTTGGATTGTTCACATGGTAAAAGAAAAGGAGGCTTGGAAGGAATTTTTTTTTTTTTGGAGAAGAGTGTTGTTGGTTTTGATCTCCATTGCCAATTTGAAGGCTTTATAGGCTAGTTATTTCTTTTCTCTGCCCCCCACCCCACCCCTCCCCCTGCGCCCCCCTCCCCTCCCCTTTGTGTTTAATTTTGTGTAATAGGTATGAAAATTTGCTTTGGAAGAATTGTGTGTTGTTGTGGCTCTTTTGTTGAGATTGATGTCATGTTAAATGGACCCTCATGTTCAAGGTTCATTTTGTGTGGGGTTTAGAGTGGGACAGATGTCCAAAGGTGGGAGCTATTATTTGGGTAAGAGTACCCCTGGAAATGTATTTTGGTTGTGTGAAATTGATTATGATTATGACTCAATGTGGTATGGAGGTGAATGGGTGAGGAATGGAGGTTGGAAGTGGGAGTTTATTGGCCATTTGTAGTGTGAATTAGGGATGACAATTGTTGTCATTGGTTAAAATTCTATGCTCCCCTCTCTTTGTAGATGTCCCCACTCCCCCTATTTTGGGCTCACAAAGGTGAGACCTATGTCTATGTGTAATGTGATGTTGTAAACTTGTGTTGTAGCCATTAAGTGAAGTATTTTGTATTATGTGGTTATTGGTACATTGTAGCCATAAAGTGGAGTCACTATGTTGTTAATTGCTTACTTTTCTACAAAAAAGATTCCTAAAAACAAATGTTATGAAAGGTAAATCTAGATATGTTCTAGTAGGTTAAACTTCTTGAGCTTGGATGTTACACTTTAATTGTAGAGTGCATCTTCCATTGGAATTCTTGTTGGTTCAGGGGAAAATCTACAAATATATATAGAAAATAAATTTCCAAAAAAAGAGTTAGAAATGTTCCAAATAGGAGGAGGAAATAGAGTTAATTGTTGCAAAATATTATAAGCATTTTCCATGTTTTTCTAGAAAATATGTGTAACTAATACAAGTTCTGGAAAATATTCTCCATATTTATTTATGTTCTAGAAAATGTGTATGTTTCTATGTTTACTTACCTAGAAGATATGAGTGTGTAACAATGAAATCTGTCTTTGAATGTGTTTTATTAATGTTTTCAAAAATATTCCTCAATAGTGCTTAAAATATTATTGCTATTAGTTAATAATCTAAGAATGCTTCTCAAAAGAAAATAATAAGATGTGCAGTAGCCAAAAAAAAGAGTAATAGGATTTATTTTAGATTCCACCTTGTATAATTTGGGTTTTTGACCCTTCATAGTTGCTTGTTCTATTTAAGCCAATGTGCAAGTTTTAAGCCCAATATAGGTGGTCATTTTTTGGGGGAAAGATTGCGTGAAATTTATTTGGAAATATAAAACCTCTGATAATTTTTCTTATGGCTCAAATAACCTAAGCTTTGTTTTCCTCTTTACCTTAGTCCCTGATGGCAAGGAAACCATCGATAGGAGAGCTCAATCAAAAATAGTAAAGTCTACCAAGGCATTCTTCACATATGTGATGCAAGGAGGAACCCTTTTCCCTATCGTGTTCCTTCCCCATAGTTGAGTTCTTATTCTCTGTTGACACGGTCACAAAAAATTATTATTATTATACATATATGCAAAATGTTTAAAGGTAGGATGGCCCCATTGAGGGAGCCACGACCTACTGTGGAGGCCGCGACCTCCCAATGGAGCCAGCTAAGTATGGCTTGACACGTTTTGCGACATAGGAAATGTACACACCATACTCTAGTTGATAACGTAGTTGTTGCTGCAACTCGAGAATGGAATTAGGAAGGGAAAAAAATAATAAGAGAGAAGATACACGAATCACCAACAAACAAATGACACTGAAAAAATAAAGAAACACTAAAAAAAAGTAAAGGCGGAACGAGTTTATAGCGTAAATAACAGGAAGTGTGTTCAGACCAGCAAGCCCCTCATTTAAGGGCTTCCTTTATTCGCCCCAAGCCAGTCGCTTTGCATCTGCTCTCATCGACTGATTGAAAGAGTACCCATCGTATTCCTAGTATCCTTTCTCTCGCTGTTGCCGAAGTATACCAGAGGAGAAATGAATTTTAGGGTTCGCCTTGTTAAAAAAAAAGAAGAATGTTTTGAAATGCCTTATGGAAATTCATGCCAACATCTTTGGGAATTATTTTATTCTTAATCTGGAAAACGATGAAATAAGGGCGCTCTTCTCTTTTCAAAATGGACGTAACCCGAAATATCTATTGCAGTTTATTTCATCTAGTCTATTCCAGATTTAACTCCGCATTAGTGTCTAGGCCATTCTCCCTACCGTATTAAATGAGTCAATGTTAAAGAGCCACGTGGTGGTAATAAGCGATAGGGTAGAACCTACCTGTCTTAATGTGTAACCCTTGAGGGAATGAATGAATGATTTTTAATGACGTTCACGAGACCATCAGCCTATGGTTTTTAATAACGTGTAACCTATGGGAAGTAAATCATTATTTCTCCCTCCATGTCTTGCAAATCAAATGATAATATTCATGGATTTCGATGATAATAATATTAAATGTAATAGATGGGAACTAAGTTACCCTATCGATGCATGTTACTAGCATTAATATCTTCCCATTTTCCTTAAGAAATATGATGAACAATACCAAGAAAATTAATATTGATGATATTTAAGTTAAATATTATTATTAGTAAAGATACAATTATTAATGTTGTATGGGGTGATTTAAGTTATTAGTAATAGGGGTGGATTGACCCAAACAAAAGTATTATAATTGGGAGTAATTTAAATAATAATAACTCTGAAATATAATCTTATCATTAAGAAGTTTAGCGAATTAAAAATATTATTATTATGAGTAATCTAAATAAAAATAATAACTCTAAAATACAATATTATCAATAAGAAGTTTAGTGAATTATAAATATTATTATTATGAGTAATCTAAATAATAATAACTCTGAAATATAATATTATCATTAAGAAGTTTAGTAAAAGTATTATTATTATGAGTAATCTAAATAATAATAAAAGTTTTAGAAATGTAATAATACTATTAAGAATTTTAGTGAATTAAAATTTCCAACAATTTGTTCAACCATCAATAACAAAACAATAATTAAACTAATGGAGACAATATCGATATCTATTTAAATGTTCATAAAACTATTATATACTTAATTAATCTTATAGGCTTGAACACCAAGTTACCAATGCATGATAGTGTAGAGATTCTAATCAACAGGAACCATCCTCACAAAACTTTTGTCAAGAACAATGCTAAAATCTTGGCAGATTTGTGATGAATTTTTTTGTAATCCACGGATTGATCTTCCTATCGTCTAAATCAAGAAGGGCTTACTAAGGATTGTAATGGTGATGATAAAGGTTATAGAACAATATCAACATTATTGTAAATTGAGTAACATTATTAAAGAAGAGCCTAATGGATATCTCAAATAAACGTCACTAATAAACGAAGGCTTTCATACTAACACTTATTTCCTTAAAACAAAAAAATAGTGTTTTTTTAGGGCATGACATGTTGAGTATTTGATTTCTTCGTTCTATATATACTTCACCAACTTGATGTTCTTCATATCATTTATAATATACTTTGATTTTTTTTCTTTCTTCTCTATTCTCAATTTCACTATGATATCATGGAGTCTTCATGGCATGTCATACTACCCAAATAATTTTGGGAGAAAAGAAGCAACAATGCGTATGATAGATGAAATTTGGGTATGGTTTTTATTATTCCTTGTGTGCAAGTTGAGGATGCTATAAGAGTAATTGTGGGTAGGGAATTGCTTCAGAACAACCCCCGTGCTCTATTTTTTGAGGTAGCTTCTACTTTCTTGTCCAATTGCATGGATATTTTGTTGGATAAATATTTGGTGAAGACGTTTGAAATACGTTATTTGCAGCCTTTCATTTACTCTCTTTCTTCGTTGGAGTTGGCACTTGAGAATTACAATTTTGAATTTGGTTTAAAGCTTGTTGGTGGAAACTTTCCCAAAGTTGAACTAGCTACTTCTATAGTGCAAGCTCTTAGCTTGGTTGTTATGAGGTGTGTTTTGGTGTGTGATACAACAAATGAATCATTGTAGATTCTAGATTTTTGGAGGAAGGATTTGGGTGATTCCCTTTTCTTCTTTGCTCTTACTTTGTTCAATTTGATTCACCTCCTGCTCAAACACCTGGTTTAGGGCCTCTGTGATTGTTACAAAAAAAATTAGTAATGAATTGTGTCTATATTTTATTATATAGCTCTTGTAATATGTATTTTATGACTGGTTTTTTTTGGCTACTTAAATTAAAACGCGGTTAGTGGATTTTTGGCCAGGCTAGCTATGTACTTCATGGCTACTTAAATTAAAATACTTTTTTTGGCTCCATTCTTGTAAATCCTTTTTTCTTTGTTCAATATAAACATGTGGCTTTTAAGTTTGAAAAGATATATATATTTTTTGTATGATTCAAGTTCAACATATAGTTCTAATCATAAGTGAGCGAAATTTATTGTGACTTATTAGTGGACATTGATAATGATTAAGCCACAACAATCCATTTAATTCTCTATCTTTTCAATGCCTCGAAGTACTCTACCTTCCATTTAATTCTCAATCTTTTTATCGATTTTCACATATCCGCCAAATTGTCTCTCATTGAAGAAACTGTGGTTGTGATACTGTGGATTAATGCCATATGTACCTCAAAAATCTTTAAAATATTCAAAATCAATTTCTTTTTCTAATCCAAAATGAGTGAAATGTTTGATTCAATGATAACTTGATACTAAAAATGGCAGAAAGTATGGAACACAGCATGTGCTTTCTTTTTATCGATTTTTGCATATCTATCGGATTGTCTTTCTTTGAAGAAAATGTTGTTGTGGTACTATAAATTAATGCCATATGTACATCTGAAGTGAGTGATTGGATAACTTAATATTGAAAAGTGCACAACATACTATACATGATGATGTCATTAATCCAGTGATCAATTAAAATAAGATTTGTAATGATTTCATATCATTTGAGTGGCATTTTTGATAGCTTGAGGTACATTGTGCATGTAGCCAGACGTCAAGCAAAATAAACATTGTGAATGTAACTTATGTTACATGATTAATTTGGTCAATTGGTTTGCATGATTATACCTCACACGACTCATGAGTAAATAGAGATCAAGATGGTGGCCCATAAATAGGGATAGTGAGCACAACTAAAATCATTTGTAGAACAATTTATTATTGAGTGCAGTGTTCTGAATTCTCATAATGGTTTTCATTTTGCAAGGTTAATAAGGAAGAAGATGATGTGGTATTATTGGGGATACTCTAAATTCTCTTGCCTCAAGTTATGTAGTTACAGAGTAAAAGATCAATTTCCTTCAAGTTCAAAATGGGTGGAATTGGAAAGAAGTTGATCTGCTTCACCTGGCTTCTTAGACATGTTTTGAACCAGGATGAGGAGCTTTGATGGAGATAAGTCCTTTCACAGAGTACGCCCACATAAGTATTTTAATATTGTTTACATTCAAAGTCGACAACTTCTCATACTCCATTTTGATAGAGGCCCTCAAAGAGGAACTTTGGACTTTCGGAGTCATGTTGGGCTATCTGGATGCCTGGAAGCTACCTAAAGATGGTGGTAGAAAATTTACTACCCCTTATCTTCTACATGACTCTGGTTGGTAACCAGGATAGGTACATTTTCTATCTTCATAGCTCCCATTTCCCCAGCATGGTAGGCAAGCCCTATGGATTCTCAAAGTCATTTGTTTGGTAATATGGTTTGGATCCCATAGCCACCACTACCAGCTTGGAATCAATTGTGTCATTTTGGGTTGTTCTAGTGCATCAAATTAAGCATATTATAAATGTAGAACCATATTTGAGATCCCAAGATCCAAACCATGGTCAACAAGCCCTGTGGTTTGAGAATATGGTTTGTATTCCATTGTCACCAACAACAGCTTGGAATCAATTGTGTCTGATGTAAAGTGACATGTGTCATTTATACAAAACAAGAGCTTGCATGCTCTACTCATCTTTAAAAAGATATGTAATAATGTAACATTGTAATTCAGTTGTAATAAAATAAATGGATTTGTTATTCTTTGGTATTCATTTACAGTAAAAAATTATTTTATGTGTTCAGTGTCTATTCAAATTATACAAGTAATGTAAATGAAACAAAATAATGGAATGAAATCTTTAATAAACTTAGAAAAAATAGATTTTTTTCCTTTAAGAAATTAATTATCTATTTATGAAATATTTGCATGCATATTTAAAACATAAAGCAATACAAATGAAAAAAGAAAGTTGCCATCAAATTGACAAAAAACACTAAAAGTTGTCACTCTTGCTAGGGTTTTCCAAAATGTTATTAATTTCTAATTTGTTGTTGACATGCTCCCCTAGTTCTCGGTATCATTAGTCATTTTATTAAGTCCTTAGCAACGTTAAGTTACCAACCCTTTGTCCTTAATGTCAATCAATGTCTTTCTTTTAAAGGGATTGTGTGAGTTTGTAGGATGCTTTAAGGAGATCTATATGTGACTCACAGAACTTTGGAATGGACATATGGACTCATCTCAATGATTCCATTAGGATTGTGTATCCTAGTGCACTAAAGTTTAAAACAACTTTAAAACACATGTTTATTGTTTACATCATAAATTACTCAATCGTTCGATGAACATTTGATGGATGGTTGTAGTTGCATTTCAAAATGAAATGCACAGAGCGCTAGACTTGCAAACTCAAACCTCTGGAATCACCCTTTAACCGTTAGATTAACAAAGATCAACAGTTAAGAATTTGTTTTAGAATTTATTTCTAAGTGTCATTACAAAAATGTAATGTACTAATTGTGTAGTCTAGAGGCAACACATTGATGTTTCATTCACTTTAATATTCAAAAAAAATAAGTGAACTTTCTACTGCTAAGTGATTTTATTTTTAAGTAGAGATTCAGCAAGCAAGGAGATTTCAGATTGCTCATTGCAGTGCACCAGGGAAATTTTGGGTTCCAACAAACTTACAAAACCATTCCACACCTGTTAGTATCAATCTTTTCAAGAATCAAAATCCAAGTAAGTCAAGGACAAAATTCCTATGTTTCATCATTTCTTGAATTCCTATTTTGTCAAACTTTGGGTTTAGGGTTGAGAACTTGATATACTTGAGGAAACTTACGGAGGACTTAAGAGGGATTTCACACTGTACAAGCATGTCTATCACCACTAGAACACCAATTTTTGGGAAAGGCAAAGCAAAATCAGGTAGAAAAATAGATTATGTTGGATTGCTTAAAACCTCAGGTTTCACTAATGAATACCATGATATTTATGATCCTGAAATCTATGGTAGGCTTATCTCAGAACTTAGATTTTTATGTGATAATAATGCTACAAAGAAAATGAAAATTACTAGTGTCAGTGCACCATGGGTACTTGGATTGGGGCGCCTCATGTTACATAAGGTTTTCCCTTGTCCAAAATTGATCGTGGTTTGCGCCCACAATTATGATATAACAAAAGAGTAATTATTAATGTAGATAGCAAAGAAGAAATGTTATCCATTAATGCAAAATAATTTGGAAAAGTGTTGGGGTTTACAATCGGAGAATTTGGAAACATCCACATTGACCTAGAAAAGCTTGCTAGTGATTATGAAGCAATGGATGAAAGGGAGAAAATAATTTCCTAAATAAAATAGTTCAAGATAGCATACAACTTAGAAACAAATTGAAAGGTAATCATAAGCCTCCTTATGATTTTGAAATTTTTAGACCATGGATTCAAGATACTATTTCCATGACGTAGCATTTTTCCTCAGACTAGATAGCAATCGGGAAGTGGGTGCAAGCCTCCTTGAAATGGTATTTAATATCCATTATGTTGGTCAATGTGTCAAATATAACTATCTTGAGAATATTGTAGAATCCATGCATAAATAATTTTTAATGATTAAAGGAGGTTCCACCAAGACATTTAGGTCCACAACCTACTTGTGCTACTTTTTTCTATTCAAATTTAGTCGAATGTTTCAAACCAACAAGCTTCAGATTCATCCCTGTATGAATCTTGATGAAAAAATGCATCCAATATATGATTGGACCACTAAGATAAGGATGCATGATTCTCAAAGGAACTACAACCATTTTGTAGACTACTTTATCAAGAAATTACAAATACTCCAATGCCTAGATTACCTATGTCTTGTAGAAATTGCATTCAACTAGGAAAAGAAATACAATTGGATGATTGGTACTTAATGGAAGAATATATTGTGCTAAGATTTTATGGATTAGGAGTAAAGCCATACAAATTTCCAATTCATGTGATAGCAAGGGTTTTTGTATTGGAATATGTAAGGCAAATGAAGAGTACTGGTGAAGAATACTTTCTCAGTCAGCAGAAGAAGGCCTTATTTCCTTCTTTACCTTTTTCATGTGGAGGGTTCACATTCAAGAGAAAAGCATTTAGTGTGACACATGATCTTTTGAAAAAAAAAAAATTGATGTTGTCTATCATAGCAGTATGATCCATGTGCCACCATTAAATCAAGGATTGTGGCCAATAGGAATGTTGCAGGTAGAATTCAACATCAAAGTAAACCCTTGCTTGAAAACTTGAGAAACAAGGATTCTTGGGATGAGGTCAAAATAGCAATGGAGAAAAGTGCTCCTAGGAAAGATATTTCTTTTGAAAAAAAATCAGCAAAAATTATGGCATTGCACCAACAAACAAGAGTAGAGAATCAAATAAGGAGGTACAAAAAAAATTATGAAAAAAGTGATAAACCATCTAGTAGAGTAAAAATTCCAAATTCTCTAGATAAAGAATGTAGAGAAAAAAAATGGTCACAATAAAAAATTATTGCCTTTTGGTCTCTGAGGAAGGATCTAGGTGAACCAAGAACTCTTGTAGAGTTTGGAGATAATGAAGAATATTTTGAGTTTACCAAGTTGTGGAATATAGAGCATCCTAATGAATGTGAAGAAAATGATGATAGGGAAGAATTAAGAGTATAAATATAATTTGGCTTAAGTGAGGCCACAAAACAAGCATTTACTTCAGGAGCAGCCATAGCTGAAAAAATTGGTTATGAAGGTGGTCCTTTTGGGTCCCAAGGACAAGGCCCTTGAATAGTAATAGACGTAGAGCATAGAAAATCAATTGATAAACGAGGCCTTGGAGCTAATAAAATAGACTAAGGTCATACAAGTATAGCTGGAACAATTCATTTTGTTACAGCTTCAAATCCTAATCATCATGGTTAGTACAATCACAACTAGGACATGCCCATGGTGGAGAAACTAGTGTAACGGGCACTACCACTGGTGGTGATGGTATGGGTAGTAGTACTAGTAGTGGGAAACATGTGCTACAAGAATAAATTACACACAAGAGGCCAACAATACAAGATACCACATAAACAC
The DNA here is from genome assembly GCA_007258455.2 of Sequoia sempervirens. Lineage (NCBI taxonomy): Eukaryota > Viridiplantae > Streptophyta > Pinopsida > Cupressales > Cupressaceae > Sequoia > Sequoia sempervirens. The sequence continues at coordinate 5,711,455 of VDFB02049217.1, read as the reverse complement.
CCAGTGATCAAGGCATACTAAAGAGGGCAAGGATTATGACATGTCCAAATCCAACTACTAGTTCCACCACAAAGGAGTTATTTCAAGACTCTCCTCCAGTTAGTGTGGATGCAACAGCAAATGCAAGTACTGCTAGTCCTTCACCATTCAAGCATTCCATTAATTATATGTCCCAAGTTTTGATTACAATGATGAGTTTAAAAATAAATCAAAATTATATTAAAAAGAAAGGAAGCAACTGATGGAGAGTTCATCTACTATAAATTTAGATCCTGCAATAACCATGGTATTACCCACATTTGACCCAAATAAAGAAATCATGGAGTACATGTTTATTGTTCCCACAGTTCAAAATAAACCACAAAATTAGATGGATTGATCTGAATTTCAGGTGAGTAGATTCTAATCAGATTTTTTTGGATATAAAATACTAACAAAATTAATGTATCAAAGAAGAACAATGAATTGGTGTACATATCATTGCTAAAGTAAGAGAGAGAGAGAGAGAGAGGTTGTAGATTTAAATAGAAAAGTTACAAGCAAACCTAGAAAATGAGAAAGCATAGAGGAAAGCAATAGATAACAAGAGCAATGAATTATAAAAAGAATAAAAAATTCTACCTCTACATCAACAAGAAAAGAGGATAAACAAACAGAGGTGGAATTGAATGAATTGAAGCAAAGGTTAGATGAGAGAAAAAAGAAATATGATGAGGAAAAATCCACTTCAGAAAAAATAACAAAAAACTTTGGGAAAGAAAATCAATAGTGGGAACAAAAATTTGAGAAAGAGAGAAAAAAAAAGTGGAATATTGGCCGTAGAGTTGAGGGAAGGAGAAAATGAAATAAACTCTTTTCAAAACAAGTTAACTGCATCTTGTAGAGAAACAATGAGGCATATGAAACAAAAGATATGGGAGGAAATAATGCAAAGGATTGATCATTTGTGTGAATTGTTTCAATTGATTGATGCTATGAAACTACATTATAAGAAGCTAAACAAATATTTAATGGACAACAATAATGTGATGGCAGCAAAGAAATCTACAAATCAAGTTCAACAAATAGTCTACAAAGCTAGTGACAATGAATTGAAATCAAAAGGGATTAATAATCAGATTGATTTCTTAATAATGTTGTCATCTATCATTCAAAAGTGTTTGAGAATGTGTGAAACAGTGGAATTTGTGCATCTGGCTGCAAAAAAAGATGAAGAAGTTGGATGAAAAGGTAAGGAACTTGACAGAGCTTGGTTTTCCAAAGGATTTTGACACAAATGAGCAATTCATTGGAAAGGATGATTTCAAAAAGAAGATGAAAGGTGTAAGGAAGATTGATTTGGACTAGTTTCCTCATAACTCAGATGAGGCAAAATATTTGGATTCCATCAAACCACTGATAACCTTGAATGCAACCTTGACTAAAACATTCAAGTTAAATTCCAATTTCAATCATACATTGTTAACAAATTTTCAATTCAGACAACATCAGTTAGAACAAATGACAATTCCATCACCTAAATAGTGAAAGTTGCTAGAAAAGTTGATAAAATGATTTGATATTGATAATATGAGTTTCCAAGTTCCAACTCAACTCTGTGCAGAGTTGCCTTTGAGAAATATTTTGCATTGCCTCTATGTATTCCTTCATTTGAAAATTAATTAAAAAACTCAAATTCAGTAAATAAAGTAATGTGTTGATATTCAATTATCTGTATTACTTATTTTATCAATTGAAGAAAAACTTTGGTTTCAACTGCTAGATACACATTAAATGATTATTGATGTTCATTGTTGTATATGCTACTATTTTTAATATGTTATTAAGCATTGAGCTGAGTGATGAATCGTTGAGTACATGTTTAACACAATTAAAATATGAAATTATTAATAATACGTTAATTTATTCAATTTGATGCATAATTTCATGGAATACAATATAAAATATCAAATAGAATATAAAATATCAACTACAATTTGAAATATAAAATTCTTGGTAATCCTCAACTAGTTAAATTAGGGTTGTTAGGTCTACAACCTAGGGTTTTCTAAAACCTTGGCGTTCTTATGTTTTGTTGTTGAAATTGTTCACTTTTTGACTGGTCTTTAAGTTATGATTTATGGGTATCGATGTCGTGAGTCTCACGTCCCCTTTTCTAGGAAGTGCCCCTTTAATATCTTGTTAATCTCTAATTATTTTCCTTCCTAATGTTTTTTGTGCTCCTGGGGTGACCTGGACACATGTCGCAATATCACATTGTCTCTTTGGTTCATTGAGTGCGCAATTTTGTCATTTTCTAGCCCCACAATACCTTGAAATGATGACACACGTCCAAATATTTTTGAGGGCTAATGTTGTTTATCATTTCAAATGTTTTATTGCCATGGGCCATGCCTTTGAGTCTTATTGTCCCATCTAAAGTTGGTCCCCCTATTCCCTAGTCACTTTAAGTAGTTATTTTAGCACGTGCATTTTCACAGAAGCTCTTACCTTTGTAGATCTCTAACAATTTTGACACTTTTCCTCCATGAAATGGTGAAATATCGACACATATTAAAACATGTGTTGAATTCTATCGTAAAGGTGCAGGCCTTTATGGGGCCATGATGGGACCAGCTTTGTGCTCTAGCGAAGTCATGAGATGATGACAAGTGACAGCTTCTTGGCACTTCACGGTGAGCTTTTCTATCGCCAAAGGCACATTTTTCGCCCTTAGTGAATGAGCGAAATGGTGAAACCTATTTGCATGGAGACAAAAGGAGGTTGTCACTTCGCAGGAGGGATAATGTTGTTTATCAAATGTTTTATAATTTATTCCCATTCTGATGTTGTTGAGTCTTTTTGTCTCATCTGAAGTTGGTCCCCCTATTCCCTAGTCACTTTAAGTTATTATTTTAGCATGTACATTTTGTGAAATCTTTTACCTTCACAAAGCTCTAAAAATTCTAAGACTTTTCCTCTGTGAAATGGAAAAATGTCAGTATGTATTAAAACATGTCTTGAATTCTATCGCAAATGCACAGGCCTTCGCAAGGCCATGGTGGAACTAGCTTTTTGCTCTAGTGAAATGGCGAGCCAATGACAAGTGTCAACATCTTAGCGATTTGTAGTGAGCTCTACTATCTCCAAAGGCACATTTTTATCGTATTCACCCTTTGTGAATGAGTGAAATAGTGACACCTTTTTGCATGGCAACAAAAGGAGGTTGTCACTTCACACAGGAAAATTCAAACTAGTGTGATGGTTGTTGATCTAAATATCTATGGTCCGCACTCAAACTAGGCAAACGTCTCTCACTGGTCACACATTCAAGCATGCAAAAGAAGTTTTTTTGGTGCTAATTAGGGTTTTCAAACAAGTATGTAAATTGACATTATCAATTAAATTCAAGAAAAATTTAGGGTGTAGGGAAGAGTTTTTTAGTTCAAAACCATAAAATAGCGAAGAATTAAGGGCATACACTACTGAATTTTTCTCAGACCCTTAGTTGGGTAGAAATTCTATAAAACCCTAGATAGCACTATAAACCCTAGCCCATTGTAATTCTGCAAAATGGTTGGAATTTCAGCTAGGAAGAGAAGACCACAACAGGAGGAAATAATTGCTTTATTTCTAGGATCATCGAAGAGACCAAAGGTTTTTCTAGGGTCTGATGGTGTTACAAACAAGCTCATGGACCAAGGTGTGGATGCAAAGACCTCGTCATTCTGGATGAAGGATATGTGTTGTTCAAGCATGCATACAGGAAGGACTATGCAGATAGGCCAATTTGCAACATTTGGAACATTGGATTAGGCAAGTTGTTGGTGCCCAATGTCTTTGTGAATGCAAAATTGATAAGGTAGTTGGCCATGGAAGATGGCCCCAATTCTAGGTCATTATTCTCTACATATGGCCAAATATTATTGCCATTGGATAGAGACCAAGTATGCAAGGTATTTCAATTAGACCCTAATGCATGCCTTCCAATTGACCTGGGTGCATTGAACAGAGAGTATGAGAGAAACAAAGACAGTTATAGGGTCAGGTGATTTCCCTGCTTCAGGCCAAAAGGCCCAAGAAAAGAGTTGTAGAGGTTCAACAGGGGTGATTTGGAGCCTTTCTCCTATGACATCTTCAAGCCCTACTTTCAAAAGACATATTTTTCATTGATGCGGTTCTTAAGGATGGATAACTGGATCCAGATCCCTGTAAATGTGATGGTCTTGTCAGTAGACATTCAGAGTAGGGATGTCAACAAACCTTATGACTTTGTGGGGTATGTTGTTGACCAATGTGAAATGCTCTTTTGTGCAATGAAGAGTGATCCCTCTAGTCCTATAAGCTTCAAGAAGTATTCTCTTTTACTGCATATGATATTGTATGCAAGATTACAAGTATGGCAGCCATAGTTGCAAATAAGGGCCATAGGGGAGAAGAATGTATTATTATCAGTCTAGGAATGGACATACTTATGGGACAAGGATTGTAGGCATTCCAACTATGTTGCTTTTGAGGAGTTTTTTGTCAAACCTTTAAGGGGATAGGTCTCCCCACTAATTGGGGTTTGTCATAGGAGGTACGAAGATTCTTGACGCCTATTGACCTCACCCTAGAGAAGAAGATTGATCACAACTGGGGTGATTGGTTCTTCTATTCAGATGCTACAGTGATGAAAGTTTTTGGGACCCCAATTGCACCCCATGTGCTTCCTAAGGATATCCTTGATAGATTGGCCTTTCTTAAGATCATGTGGCAACTAAATGAATCAGATAAGATTCATTTCAAGAAGAATAAGAAGTGTGCACTTCTTCCTGCTACAATAGCATTTTTAGATTTCATGGCACTGAATAGGGATGGTATGGAGTTGATCCTATGGAATCTACTCCCCTACAAATTAAAGGTAGACAAAGTTAGAAGCTTTGATCCAAGGGGGTTCACCAATAAAGAGAAGGTTATCTAAAAATTGTCAGTCTATCATCATGTACATGATAACATTGAAGACTTGATCAAGAAATACTCAGAGAGCCAGGCAACCAAGAGAAGGGATCTATGGGTCAAGATCCAAATTGTAGAGAAAAAAAGGATGAAGGTTGACCCATCCTTCAGAGGGTCATTCATACACATAAGGGACCCCAAAGTCAGGATGATGAATATGCTTGACAATGTTTTCCAATTATTGGCCAATGTCCCACAGATGCATCCAAGAACTTTAGGTGCCTCCTCTTCATCCAAAGTAGAAGTACCCCAAATCCCCCAACCAGTAACCCCTTTACAGGTTATTGATCCAATTGATCTTGAGGATATGAATTTTGATGAAGATGCATTGGTGATCCAATAGGAACTTCCTTCCTCCTAGGATTCTTATTGAGAGGCCCATAGATGATAGGTTGGTCATCAATTTTGAGATTGGTGGGGATGTCATTAATGATATCTGAGAAAGGGCCAACCAAGAGTTTTTAAATGATGAGGCATTCATCAACACCTAGGAGTTCAAGGACCTAGTCCTCAAGAACAAGGGACAAGAGTTGAGGGAAATCCTCACTGCAGGTAGCTTCTCTAAGCAAGAGAAGAATGCCACCATTGAGGAGTTTTGGAAAAGGGTAAAATAGGAGATGGAGGGAGTGACTCCTCGGAGAGGAAGGGAGTTGGTGAAGAAGGCAGGATGTTTGTTGCTACTAGGCTAGGATATTTCCTCGGCCATTGCTTGTCATGCAATAAGGAAACATTAGGGTGATTATCCAATTTTGAGGTCAGAAGAACAAGCTGAAGATCTATAATTTGGGTCTAGATTCCACCCTAGACATGAGACCTTATCTATTCGGTCAAATTTCCCTAAGACTATTAAGCCACAAGTCATATCCAACCCAAATGATATTATAGGGAATATTTTTGTTAGGAGATTTGTAGACACAAGTGCTACATAGGTAGCTTCTTTAACAGTCAATGCAACTCTTTTCACAGAGGCAACTATCAAGAAGTTACAAGCTGATCTGGATAGGGAAAATGCCCTAAATCAAAACCCTGAGCAAAGGATCAATGTAGTTTGGGGGGTCATTTCCCCCTCCATAGAAAATAGAGGATGCTCAAGCCTCACATAATAGAAATAAATTGGAGGTAGAGATAAAGGAACTCAAGGAGAAGCTGAAACAAAGCACCTCAGAGGTTAGGTCAACAAAGGAAGCATCATCAAAGAAGACCTCTAATTTGGTGGAAAAAATTATGGGATATAGGTTGTCTAGAATCCTCTCCCATGTAGATAAGGTGTGTGAGAGTCATGCACAATTGATGAATTATTTCTCTTCTCACAACCAAATATGGTTGAGATTGAAATGCACACAACTCAAGTGGTCCCAGGGAGTAGAGTTGCTGAGATTGTTAGTTAGCAACACAAATTTTGATGGTAGCTTGATATCTGACATTTTGGAGTTAGAATGTTTGGATGACATGATGATACATGACAATATATATAGATATTTAATGAAAAGTGAGCTTAATACCTTTGAGGGCTTTAAGGAATTCCATATGCCTCCAATTTTGGTCAATGGGGGGAAATCGTGGCATGTGCATAATGGAGATCAATTTTTTCTAGCCTCTTCACTCCCATGTATAGTAAGATAAATAAGGAGGGTGAGGTTGATACAGACCAGTTAAATGCCAATATGGATGCACTCATAGAATTTTAGTATAGTTTGATTGGTTTTCCACACCTGGTGCAAGTTTTGATTGGCAATAAATACAAGGCACATTTGAAGGAGGTCAACAATTTTTTGCCACTAAGGATTGACACCTTAGTAGAGCAGATAGAACACATGGAAGAGTAGGGTGATGCAACTTGAGTTGCATTTCAATCGGCTCCCAACCGCCAAATATAACTACTGCATGGGTTTTTCATACAAGGAATTTCATAGATGCCCAATCCACTGCAAGAAGGAATCTTGACAAATGAATTGTTGGACTCAAGCAACACTGAGAGAGGGGGTGAATCAGTGTTGTACAATTTTTAACTTTATTAAACTGATCTCTCAAGTGTATATAACATTCAATCAAAAGAAAGATGCATAAACATAGAAAAATAATCCACAACACCATAACACAAGGATTTTTACGTGGAAACCTGGTTAAGGGAAAAACCATGGTGGAGGTCAATCCACAATTTTGAGTACTCAAAATATAAGTGTTTTACAAAATAGGGAATGCACTTGCATTCAGGCACACTTCCTAGAGCTCACTACTCAAAATCAGGAAGGCTCACTGCCTTACAAAAGATTTGAATTGAGAAAATAGCATCTACAAATTCCTGATTACAGTTCCAGTTAGGCTCATATATCAAATTTTGGACCTTCTGTCTGATTTTGCACTTCGCTTTGCTATGTCTTAATTCGCTTCACAAAATCCTCTTCTTCACAAATGAAAATCACTTAACTGCTCTTCTAATATTTGCAATACACACCCACACATATCAAACACTACACACATACACCAAAATGAATTAACTGATCTCATATATATACCCACTACCAAGAATTCAATCGTTATATGTTAGCTTCAATAAAATAGAAAATATCTTCCAACTGTTGGCTCAAATCATGAATAACATTTAATGCACATCCACCAAAGTCAGCCATAGCATAGTTAGAACCCAAAATAAAATCTCCAACACAATAATACTTCAAAAAAAATTGTCTTAAACATCCACACCACCTTACATTCACTTAGTCGGCCTTCATACATTGATGAACAAAAAATTGAATGACTAGATCCCCTAACTCGTACACCACTTGATGTGACAACACAAGACTCGAGAATAACACATTTCATATATCCAACGACCTTCCCTTAGATTCACAACCAAAACTGTTAAACTGATAAAGAAAGCCACTTGACAGATTCAACTTCAGTCGGATACCCTGTTCTTCACTTTGTCTTCTGGTGTAGTCGATTACTGCAGCGCGGACCGGATCAATGACTTTAGTTTCCATCAATGAAAACAATAGAATCCATATTCCAACAATCTCCCCCTTTGGAATTCATGGCAACACTTAGTGAAAAATGACTAAGTGTTGGAACCTTCAAAACTTCAAAATGCCATAGCTAATAAAACTCAACAAAACTCAACAAAACTCCCCCTAAGTTTGATAAGGCATTTTTCACTGCTCTCTCTCCCCCTTTGACATCAATTACAAAAGGATAATAAAATATTTTATTTCTCCCCTTATGAATTGAAACCAAAAAATTATGCAAAACTGAAGGAATACAACTGCTATTTGAAGATTATTTTGTACTTTTCCTTCATCTCCGGAAGAAACTGCTTCCATGCTTCCATTGCAATCCCGGTGATTATGATCATACTATTGTTTTCAGATGTCTGGTTGATAATCTTGATGAGGGATTCCGGAATGGTAATGGCTTCTTCCAATACTTCTCCCTTCCTCAATATCTCAATCAATTGTTCTAACATGCATTCAGTTATGTCCTTCACTTTCTAGAAGGTGTCAACAATCCTGTTCCTAGTGTTCTAAACATTTGCATGCTTTGACTATAATTCCTGAATCCTTTTCTTGGTTGCACCATCTTGATCCTAATACATGTTAAAATTTTGTCCAATACTGTTCAACTCTGTTTCAATTTGTTCCAGCTTCTCTTTGTACTTGCTAATTGCATGAGGCCATCGAAGACAATAGTTATAAATGTTGTTTTTTGTGCTTATGAATTACCTTAGTTCATTCATTTTCCTTTTTAGCTTGGTAAGTGATAATTTTTACTATTTATTTAGGTGTAGGATCACTTCTTCTTCTTCCTTTTTATGATACTATGGTTTCCTTGATGCCTTCAATCATCTCTTCTAGCAACTTATTCCGCAAAATCTCCAACTTGATATGATTGTGCACAAGATGAGCACTTAGTACATTTAAGATCATGTCTTGCTCATATGAAGGTCTGATAGACCACATGCTCTTAATTCTCTACATTCCATCTTCCTCATGAATAACCTGCAATAGCTCTTCCTTGGTTAGATCACCTTCTTCTTCACTTCCTTCTGTCTTTTCCTTTTCTTGTTCTAGTTCAGTTGTTTCCAGTTCTTTTTCAAGGGTGTCCTCAGATTCCTCATCAGGTATGTCCACAATCACTTGTTCTTTCCCTTTCCCTTCAACTCTTAAAGTCTTGCATGCTGGTGGAGTATTGATATCAATTTCATTTGCTATTATCTTCTCTCTCCATCTCACCGGAGGAGGAACCAACTTCAAGTCCTTTTACCAGAATCAAAATACCAGTTGATTCAAACTTCCTTAGCAAACCCTTAAAGAAACTTTCATATACTTTATCACAGTTTTCCAAATTATTAAAGTATATGTAAATATAGTTGCAAACTGGTTCACTTTCTTCCCATATTACATTGTTATTCAGGGGTAAGCAATTCAGAAAATACATCACAAGGCACATAACCAAGGTACCAAACCTGAAAGGGTAATCTGTCTCCTTTGTCAATTGCACATTCTCCATTAATTGATCTTTCAGTAATCCACAAAGATCAAAATCATGATCTACCATTATCATTTTGTGTGAAATGTAAACAACGCCTATCGAAGTTGCACCTTCTATGTTTCTAAATAAAAAATTGTAGGATATTCCATGCGCAATGTACCTTGTCACTGAATCTTTGATTGTGGATATTACCAATGCCCTTTGATCTCCAGTTACTCCAGTTAGGGTTTCAACTTCTTTATTTCGGATTGACTTCTTTCTCGGTACATCCCCAATTTTGCATAACCCGGTTACAACTGCAATCACTTCTTTTGAGATATAATAGGGTTTATCTAGAGTCAGAATATCATCATTCAATCTATTCAGAATAAAATCAACAACTTATTTGTTTCTGAAAAAGGGGAATTCACTCCAAATATCTAAGCTTTTGTGTTTTTCTTCTTTCAACCATTTCAATTCATCGTGCAACAACATGTTTCTTTCGACTCTAATCTTCTCACTACTATATTTATCTAGTTTTACCATTCTTTTGATTTTTTCCATTTTCCCTTCCATACACATGTCTTGAAAATACCAAAGAAGTTCTTCAACCGCACACCAAATTAAAATTTCTCAATACTACTAAAATACCTCATGGATTAGGGTTTTGCCGCTGAATTCTCCTCATGCATTCAAAATTCTGATGCAGAGCGCTCTCCTACCTCTTTTCTTTGACACAAAGTGGCAAATGAGGGTTTCAAGTTGCCTTTTATATTTTTCACACCAAAATTTTGTTGTAATAAATGCTTTTTCCCTAACTTATCCAGATACCATGTTTTCTCAGTCTGTGAAAGATAACTCTTCTACAAATTTTCAACTTAACATGACATCCTTCCCAACTATTCCAGTAACATTTTTAGACCATCAGTGCAGCCCTATTCTCATCCATATCATGGTGTCAATTACCGGTAAGGGGTTTGAAATATTTTCTTGACAGCTCCCCCTAGGCCAAAGGCCGAAAACTAATTCCCAGAGGAATTACCAGAAGCAGGTTCTAGTGTTGGCTCATTTCTTATAACAGAGGGACACTTCTTCACCCATGTCTTCTTCATTTGATCTCTTATTTCATCCACAGTCACTTTCCCTTTTCCTTTATCATCTTTCTACATATTTTTTCCTTTGTATATTGGGCCTCTTCTATCCATATTCTTGTTTCTATAAAATCTTGCAATGTGACCATATTTGTTGCAATTAAAACACACAAATTTCCTTGTTCAGACCAGTTACTCCATTGATTTCTTCTCGATTTGCACTGGTTAGCAATATGCCCAAATCTTCCACAAGTATAACATCTAACACTCCTATTAACAGAGTTGTTTAACACATTTCCACATTCTATTGACTTGTGAACAAAATTATTGCAATTGAAACACTGGCCGAAAAATATTGAATCGCTTAATTTCATTTTACTTCTACATTGAGAAACTATATGACCAAATTTATTGTAAGCAAAACAATATCCATTAAACTTTTGAGAGGTTGTCTTACTGTATGTATTTTTTCTTTGTTCTTCATATTTCCTTGCTTGGAATTCCTTTCTCTAGATCTAGAATTCTCTCCTTTTTCATAACCAAGACCTTGCTTATCATTTGCATTCTTCTGCCCTTGAGTCAGCTCATCAAGCTTAACAGAGCTAATTTTAAACTTCTCCCTATATTCATTTACAGTAGTGAGTTCATCCCTGAGAATAATAATATGTTTTTCAAGCTCTTCTTCGTTGTTTCTAGATTGTTGCAGTTCAATCTCTAACTGAATAAATTCTCCATTAATTTTGCTACATTCATCAGATCTCTCTTTAAGGACTGGACAAGATTTTCCTCATTCTGCTTTCTTTCTTCAATCTCCTTAGTCATCTTCATCGCCATAGACTCTATCTCATGCTTTAGGGTAGCATTGTCTCTAGCAAGCTTTTCATATTCTTTAGTTATTTCCTTCAAGGTTTGTATCAAGTGAACATCATCCATGCTTTTTCTTTCTTTCTACTTAATATGATCATAAAGATCCTTTCTCTTTTCCCTAGACTTAATAATCTGATACTTCAACTTCTAAATGAATTTCTCAACATCCTTAAGATTTTCTCTCAATTCTCGGACTTCTACTTTAGACTGATCAAGGTCATCAAGTGCCACCAAAAGTTGCTGCTAAAGACTACCATAGTCCACTACATTCCAAGATCCACCTCAAGTTATTAAAATTCTTTAGAGGAACTTAGCTTTAATACCAATTGTTGGACTCAAGCAACACTAAGAGGGGGGGTGAATCAGTGTTGTGCAATTTTTAACTTTATTAAACTTATCTCTCAAGTGTATATAACATTCAATCAAAAGAAAGATGCATGAACATAGAACAATAATCCACAACACCGTAACACAAGTATTTTTACATGGAAACCCAGTTAAGGGAAAAACCACGGTGGAGGTCAATCCACAATTTTGAGTACTCAAAATATAAGTGTTTTACAAAATGGGGAATGCACTTGCATTTAGGCACATTGCCTAGAACTCACTGCTCAAAATCAGGAAGGCTCACTTCCGAATAAAAGATTTGAATTACATCAAAAGGTTGAACTGAGAAAATAGCATCTAGAAATGCCTCATTACAGTTATGGTTAGGCTCATATATCAGATTCTAGACCTTTTGTCTAATTTTTCACTTCGCTCTACTCTGTCTTAATTCACTTCACAAAATCCTCTTCTTCACAAATGAAAATCGCTTAACTTCTCTTCTGATATTCGCAATACACACCCACACATATCAAACACTACACACATACACCAAAATGAATTAACTGATCTCATATATATATCTGCTACCAAGAATTCAGTCGCTATATGTCGGCTTCAATAAAATAGAAAATATCTTCCAAATGTTAGCTCAAATCATGAATAACATTTAATGTGCATCCACCAAAGTCGGTCATAGCATAGTTAGAACCCAAAACAAAATCTCCAACACAAAATTACTTCAAACAATTCCTCCCTAAACATCTGCAACACCTTACATTCACTTAGTCGCCCTTCATACATTGATGAACAAAAAATCGAACGACCGGATCCCCTAACTCATACACCACTTAACGCGACAGCACAAAACTCGAGAATAACACATTTCATATATCCAACGACCTTCCTTGAGATCCACAACCAAAACTATTAAACTAGTAATGCAAGCCACTTGGCAGATTCAACTTCAGTCGAATACCCTATTCTTCACTCTGTCTTCTAGTGTAGTTAGATACTGTAGTGCGGACCGGATCAATGACTTCAGTTGCCATCAATGAAAACACTAGAAATCATATGCCAACATGAATATCTTCTGCCATACACTGACTTTAATGTTGCAGGTGACCTCCAAACTAATTTTTGAGCAATTATCAGTTTTCTAAACCACCATTGTTTGTTATAGATTTTGAACTATTTTTTGCGGTTGACTGAGGCCTTTTGCTTATTGCTTCCCTTGTGTATATAAAAGGGAATTTTGGCCTCATTCAAGGGGTTTTACTTCTTATTTTTTGTAAGTATTAGGTTGTATAGTTGATTCCTCTAAAGCTCAGAGAGGAAATATTTTAAAGTTTTACTTTGTAATAAGAATAGATGACTTGAACGCTCATTGCATTATACTTTATGGTGTATATCAGTCTTATCATTCTCTCCATTGTTGTACTCATTACTCTTGAATCAATATAATCAAGGATTATCTTCTAGTTCACATTTCGCCTTTTGTGTTATGAATGTATGAATTGTGAATTGTGTTATCTTTTGGTTGGTTTGTTGTAGGAGTTGTATTACATTTTTAGACTCTGTGTAGTGTGTGAATAAGGAATTGGTCAATCTAAATCTTAAAGCTAAAATATTTGATAGAATCATATATAAAATCAAAATCAAAACCTTTACTTTTTGTAAATTTATTGTTTTATGTTCGTTATGTGGCAGAAGATAAAGGATTCCACAAGTCCATGCGCCCATAGAGGAATGTCCTTTTCTTGGTTGTGGAATCGTAGAAGGACATTATGTGATGATATTCTCATGTGGGACATGGGAGAATTTTGTTGGAGAGAGGGGATGGTTACGTCCTTTTCAAGAACTTCAAGGCTCCACAGAATGTTGCCACATGGCAGAAGATAAAGGATTTTGTAGGTCTGTGGGCCCATAGCGGTATGTCCTTTTCTTGGTTGTAGAACTGCAGAAGGACATTGTGTGACGATATTCTCACGTGGGACATGGGAAAATTTTGTTGGACAGAGGGGACAATTGTGTCCTTTTCAAGAAAATTGAGGCTTTACTCATCATTAAAATTTGAAATTTGTGTGTCTCTTTCCAGATGGACGGTCCACATTTGAAATCAATAAACGAGTAGATGAATGAACTACACTCGCGCAAACAAGAAGTAATGCTAGATGTGAGGAATGATGACTCATAATTACCTTCGTAAATTTTTAGTTCATTTGTTTGGTCTGGCATAGTAGAAAAAAATGCATAGGTGCACCTGCTTTGTGTCAACTTGAGCTAAAGCTTTGAACAATTAAAAAATAGGTATGACCTTCTTGGAAAAATTTACCATTGTTAGTATTGAAGCTCATAATCAGGTCTACAAATTCTATTGCAAAATACTGTAGAAATTAGTTTTAAATCATTCGTCAAACACCCAACCCTTTGGCTCTACATCTAAAAGACCCTTTGAGGAGGATATTTTGGCTTAGTTGTCGGGTTCCTAAAAAAAGTCTCAATGTCAACGTAACCTCGACCCTAATGTAGTAGAGGGGATGGTAGACATAGCTAGAAATTGTAGAGATGTTGAGTTGAAGTACCAGGATGACACAATCACTGGGTGGGAATTGTTCCTACACTGGTATGGAAAAAGAAACCATCATTCCCTTGTCTCCAATGCATGGACCTATAATTTGGGGAAGCTAATTGTTCCTAGTATCTTTATAAACGTGGAAATCATCAAATGCCTTGCTTCTGGGTATGATGAAAATATTAGAGTAATTAGGGCATTGGATGGAAGTGTCCTAATGGATATAACTAGGGAGTTTATTTGTTAGGTTTTTCGACTTAATATGACCATAGATAAGGTTATAGAACTTGCTTCTTTCAGAAGAAAATACAAGTAAGATAGAAATAGCTTCAGAGTGAAATGGCTCCCTAGGTTTAGACAGAAAAGCTTCTATGGAAAGTCATTGAGAATCCCTGATAGCGAACATGAGCCTTTTGATGTCAAGTCTTTTGAAGACTATTTCAGAAGAACATATTGGGCATTATGCCAGTTGTTGGGAGAAGATGCATGCTCAAAAATGGAGATACCTCTTATGTATATGGCTTTTGATATACAACATCCTTTTTATCAATAGTGACTTTGACTATGCCAGCTTTTTAGCTAAGGCTATTCACAATCAACTGGTGGACATTAAGAGAAAGAAAAGTGGTAAGGAGCCCAAAGTGAATTTCATGTAGTATTCTCTCCTTTTCCATATGCTTTTGTACAAAAGGAAAGATCATTTCAATAGAGTTTAACAACTGAACATGAAAGATAAAGAGGGAAACGATCTCCTAGTGCAATGTTGGACCCATATTTTGGATAAAAATTGTGGTCAATCCGACTATAGTTTTTCTTAGAACTACTTTGTAATACAAGTTGTCATGACAAGGTTGGGTCTACCTAGAGTCAAATTGCACAAGGAAATTTTGGATTTCCTTAGGCCCAAAAAGAGGAGGTTGGAGTTAGGAGTACAACATAACTAGGGAGATTTTTACCTCCATGACACCTCAGTTGTTATTAGAATATATGGGTTCCTTCAAGGCCCCCATTTGCTACCCAAATATGTGTCACCAAGATTGGCATTCATGGAAATTATATGGAAATTGAATGAGACTAATTAGTTTCTTTTAAGGAAACAAAATAAATGGTATTTTTCCTTATGTTACCGCCTTTTTAGATTTCACTTCAACCAGAGACACCTTAGATAGGTTGAAAGAAATGCTTTGGGAATACATGTTATTTCAGTTAAATGTCAAGGATTTTGACCCTGAAGGTTTCATACACGAGGTCAGGAAAAGTATCAGAAGGTCTAATTTTCACCATCAGGTTGATGAAAATGAAGATGTCATAAGAAATTGCAAGGATGAATCCGAGGTAAAAAATAGAAAGGAAAAATGGATTGCATTCAGGAAGGCAGAAGCTACTAGGATAAAGAATGATAAGGATTCTCATGGATCATTTTTTGATATTGTTGACCCAATTTCCAAGATTAAGGCGGTGTTGAAGAATTTTTATAGAGTTGTAGGTAAGGCCCCTATCCTAGAAGAGAAACCAGCAAAGTGGCCTATACCTTCACCTGACCTCTCTATCAGAAGGCCCCAGCCCTAGGGGCCTAATATTAGAGAAAATCTACAATCAGACCCACCACAAGTCACTCCCTCTTCTTCCCCTCAAACAATCAGTGTGGATTCTCATTGTCCCCCAAGAGAGCAACCACAGAAGAGGATGAAAGTTGAGAAATCACCATTGTTGGTTCACAATCCCATCAATCCAAATGAAAGTAAAGATGTTCACATCACTATGGATAAAATTCAGCAATATATGCCATCCCCCAAGACCAAATATTGTTGGCCTTCTTCAACAAAGGTTTGGGTTGGACGTGGCTATGGGGAGAGATAACCTCAATGATGTGAGGGAATTGGCATGTTCACAATTTATGTTTGATGATCAATTTATAAAATCTCAGCATTTTACATAGTTTATTTTGAGATCAAGGAGGGAGGAGTACCTTAAAAGATTTTGGTTGGCATAAGTAGATTTTCCTAGAGAAAAGTATGATGAAGTAGCTACAAAGGTAAGGGTAGAAATGAATTTTGAGTTCGAAAACATTATGCCTAATGAAGGGAGAAGAATGGTGGAAGATAGTGGATTGTTGTTTCTCCATGAATGGGTCGTTGCTTCTACAATTGTCTTTGATACTATTAGGAAACAAGAAGGAGAAGTTTCCTCCACATAAGAGGAAGCAAAGATGGCATTGTCAAGATCAGGGTTCAACCCATATTAGGAAGCCCTAGCAATCTAGGCCCTTTCCCCAACTAGAAACAAGCATACAATTTTTGAAGCATCAAAGGATAAGGGTATCAAAGGGAGCTTGATTGTAAAGAGGGTGTCTGAAACCTCTACCCCTGAAGTTGTTGCATTAGTGGTAGATGTTTCCAAGTTTAATGAATCTATTGTTCGAAGGTTGCAAGATAGACTTAATACAATGTTGAAGGAACATAACGATCTCATGGAAGCTTACAACTAGCAACAGGTATTATTGGCTCAAAAAACATCCCTTCTTGAAAGTGTGCACGAAATAAGATCTTCTTCTACAGTTCCCCCTACTCATGTGATGATTGAAAATACAGAGCTTAAATAAAAGATTCAAATGTTGGAAGAATAGTTGAAGAATGCTCAACAGAATCAACAAAAGGAGAATGTGTGCATTGCAACGTGCATCCTACAACACATACTATCTAAAATCTTAAGAAGGCTAGAAAATACCCATGTCATATCTGAATTTGAGAAATACCATTACTAGAATAATTGGGGATCAAGAGCGGATCAAATGTATATTTGAACAATGGAATCCTAGATTTTCATCTTTGGAAGGTATGTATAAGGGATCTACAAACACATCTGATGCCCCACCTGGTATTTAATTTACTTTTGACATTGTCAAGATGGCACAAAATCATAAAGGGTATTTGGAAAGTATAATTGAAGTTGCACGAGAAAAATGAACTCTTTCATAAATGTTGAAAAAGGTGTACCCCGCCTAATAGAAGATAACGCAAAGTTGCAGACCATAGAGAAATGGGAGGATTGTTTCAATATTGTAATCCCCATACTCCTCCCTTTTATTTGCAAAGATGATAAACTTGATTTAAGCCAGCTTGATTTTGTAATGGTGTGAATTTGCACCACTTTCAAATTCCCCATTTACACACCCCTTACCTTAGAAAACGTGATCTCAATGATGTATTTTCCACACCCGCTTCCATTTTCCATCCACTTGGCAACTCATTTATGTGTCGGTGGAGGAATTTCTTTTAGGGACGCTAGTGCAGCGGATGTCCACATGGTATGCTTTCATCTTTACAAGATTCTTGCCTCTGGAATCCGCAGAGGTGTTACACTCCTCCATTGGATGCAAAGTGTAACATTTTTTTCTCCTTCAACTGACTTAAAATGGGCTTTTTTCCTCATTATTTCATTAAAATTGTTTATTCTTTCATTCAATGGATCTTCTCCAATCTTCTACACACTTGGTGATGGATTCTTGATCAAACACACTCACTTTCATCTCCTTCACGCTTCACCGCCTCCATTTAGTTGCAAGTTATTTCTTTTTTGGATCCTCCTCTTTGTTGTTGTGACAGTGTTGGCTTTGGAGAGCTTGTGAGCTCACATCTTCCTCTATTTTCCTTGAGTGCACGTGGTTGAGAAGGTGATATCCATCTATTTCCATTTACTTCTGCATCATCTACTTGTGTAGTAGCATATTGTTGTTCATGTATTGTTTGGTATTTCTATACTTTCTTTATCATTTTTCTACAATCGTTATTATTTGGCTATCCATGGAGGTGAAAATGCCAAAGCAAGGGACTAACTAAGGAAATCCTCTAAACACAGCCCCAACATTTTCCCATTCTTTTGTGTGCAGGTTGTTCATCAAGTGAACCTCTTGAAGGCCTTAACTCAATGGTTTAAAGGTTCATTTCTACCACCTTTCTCTCGTCAAATTCTAGCTTAGTATTGTTAAAGTATTATTCTTTTTATTTTTGTTATTTCAGCATTTTCTATCTCTATCGTAGCATAAAACTCTATTAGTCAAGCAATTAGTAGGTTTTTTTGTGTTTTGTACCATACTTTACACTCTCTATCCGTACAGATGCTAGTGTGCCACTAAGACCCCAACGCATTGCATTAGAGTTTGTGATCCTTGCTATGGTCCCCTAGCAGTGGATTGTCTAAATTACAATCTGAACCTTGAAAACCAACTCTCTTGACCCCTTGAAACATTTGGGTTAGAAAAAGGATAGCAATGACCTGATTGCTCTTCCTTTTCAACCCTTGAAGCTTAAACCTTTACAATTCATTCATCTAGCTTGAGGTAGATCAAGGAAGCTTGTTTCTCTAGACTCTCCTATGACTTGGAGTCCCTGAGCAGTTGATCCCCCTCCTCTACATTTTGGTGAACCCAACATGAACATCATAGCGTTTGTTTCTTTGTGTTGAGATTCTTCCTCTTGCGCCTTGTGAAGGTTGCAGAATTGCATTTCGTGAAGCTTTATGAGCTTTACAACCCAATCTACAACCTTTAGGTACATTTTTAGAAGGAGTGTATGACATCTAGAAATTGATTTCTTGAAGGTCACTATTGGTCTCACTACTGGTTTTGCTTCTCAAAAGATGGTTTTAGGAGCAAAGACAAGTTTCTTCGAGGAAACCACTTGTACTTCTACCCCTCTCGTTTCTCCTATGACCCCACCTTCAAACGATGAAAATGCTCTCGCTATTCCTACAGAGCATCTCATTGCTCTAGATAGGATATTTTTGGATCTTTTGAATCATTTGGGAAAAGAACGAAACAAGGCTAGGGCTGCTAAGCTTGTCAATGAGATGAGATATATGCTAGACAAATATCAAGCAGGCCTAGAGCTTCTCTGAGGCATCATTGACATAGTGGAAGCATGTGTCCCTTCATACAACTCTAGATCGAGTGTTACCCAAGGTTCTAGGCCCAAAGTCTTTGGAAGGAAGATAGGAGTTTTGATGCCCATAACATTGGTATACATGGCCGAATTAGGCCCTTCTGTCAACACCACCCTTGTGCTTGAGGAACCTCCGACCATCAAAGTAAACATAATCCCTATGGGTTTCAGTGCTATTCCTTCCAATTCTAGCGATGGTAACTTTGGGGCCATGCTAGCTCTAGCGGTGGAAGTCTTGGAAGAATGGGGGGTGGTGGCTTTAGTGGCTTTGGCAGTGGTTTTGTAGGCGGTTCCACTTGTCCTGTTTCATCATCTAACCCCGTTTTGAATGCTCTACTACATAATATGGGCCAGATGTAGAATCAGTTAGCAAACCTATCCTAGGCCACCTCCCAGTCAATTTTCTAGCCTTTATTTCATCACAGACCTTTTCAATAGCAATTCTAAATACTCATATCCCCAGGGGATGGAGTTTCAAAATTTTGAGAAGTATGGTGGTAAGAGAGATCTGTAGATGCATGTGTAAGCATTTAATGCCGTGTGTATAGATTTATTCCACCAAGATGCCTTAATGGATAAATTGTTCCCAAGATCTCTCAAGGATACGGTCCTGGAATGGTACTGTTCCTTACCTAATAATTCCATATTCTCATTTGATCAGCTTGTGAATCAATTTTTTAGGAAATTCTAAGAGATCATCAAATTGAAGATGGTTTTTTCAGACCTCATTTGATGTAAACAAGGAAATCATGAGAAGATAACCAATTTCATTGTTCGATACCAAGTGTTGTTTTCATAGATATCTTATCCTTTACCTAACTCAGATGTGCAGAAGGTTTTCATTGGCAACCTACAGAGGTCTTGGTAGGAGAAGTTTGCTTTGATGAAATACCCTTCCTTTGCATATCTTTGTGTCACATTGTAGGATTACCAAAAGACAATTCCTAGTTTGTGGGATCTTCCTCACATTCCAATCCTGAGGGAAGGTCCATTATGTTGATCTTCTTCTCCAGTGCTTTATTAACTTGTCATAATGATGCATGACTAACTCCATCAGGTGTCTCCACACAGTAGTTATTGCATTCAGATTGATCTCGAACTTCCCCTATTTTTCTATCCAAGTATTCCTTTTGTTGTGGCTATAGTTTCCAGTTGCTATAGGCTATAGTATCTTCTTAGCTGCAAGAGGTTAATCCACAAAACATATACACAAAGCTAACTACCATGATTAAACATAGAATTCCAACCATATTTTATACATACTCACATATAAACCATGCAATGCTACTATATCATAACTATATTTCCATTCCTATAATTTAGGTCCAAGGTTGTGTTATAAGCATGAAAAGATATCATAGCATAAGAGTATTTTCTAAAAGGATTGTCTGATAATGTCTGAAAGCATGCATAAAAATAACAAAAAATAGGCTAATAGATGTACCCATCATTCCCCTCAACTATACTTTTGCTTGTCCTCAAGCAAAACACTAGGGGTACAAATTAGATCACAGGGTGATCTCCCTGAGGTCCATGACAACATCAACTCCCTTGATCTTCTTTAAGTAGAAACCTCTATAAGTTTCAAGTTATCTCATTCTGACTATCCCAACTTTCTCACACTCCTCACCTTTTACCCATTCCAATGTGGAACTAGATAGAGTAGCATAGGTGGGTGAAATGTGAATGGTACCTAGTGAATTCTTATGTCAACATCAATTTTCATGTATTTGTGTAACCTCTCAAGCATGGTGGTAAAATTGTATAGTGAATGAGGTTCTTTTCTCTATAACTCTGGGGTCAAGATATTCCATCTACTATGCATATAATTGTAGCATTGCTAACCCAAACCCACAACTAATGTTTGCATTCTTTTGTAATCCTCTATCCTTAGTTTCATATTTTTTCTTCCTACACCTTTATGATCCAAGAGTTTCAACCATTCGTTTATAAGCGCATCAGGGTCTTTAGATCTTTCCTTATTGGGAGAGTAATTGATTTCTTCCTCTCCTCATATTCTTCCATTATTTCTCTCTTGAATTGTTCGTTCTTGTAATAAGATGCTAGTGCCCTTACTTGGAGATCCCCTAAAAATATTAGATAATTCCACTTTGTTTGTTATGGAACCACATAGTTGTGTAAATAGTATTCACATAGTTGATCTTGTTCCTCTAGTGTAGAATTACTAAAAACACTAAGAAACTCAAATTCCTTGCTCATCCCAATTGACTAGTTACTGATTAACCTACTAAACTGAAAACTCATAAATCTTCTTGCAGAAATAATGCATATGTTCTTGTTGGAGGTCTGCATCTTATGATTGGGGCATCTTTATATGCCACTTCTTCCAATCTGACTACTAATCTCCTTAGCTCAATCTCTTTTCCTTCCAATGCTTTGGCATGTTCTTCAATCAAGGTTTCTTTTTTTTTCCTCCACTTTTCTTTTTCTTGTGCAAACTCATCAGTCACCTTCCATAGCTTACAACCAAGAGACAATATTGTATGGTGAATTGGAGTTCTTATGGGTGGAGGTCTCTGATTTGGTACTGCAAGTTCTCCATCCCTTGTTTTGGTAATAGCCAATTGTACCAATAGATACAGCTTTGTACCATGGCCATATGTTTGTAATTTTTCTTCTAATTCTTGTATTTTTGTTTCCCTTTCCTTGTCTTTCTTTTCATAACTTTTCACTAATTCTTCCAAATGTTTAATTCTATCCAAAGCTTCCTGAAGCTCATTCTTGACATATCTATCTTCTATAAGCATTTCCTCTATTCCCAAAAACTGCTCATTACCACCCCCTGGACAATAATAGTCTTCATAAGTAGGACTATCTAGGGTTTTCTTTTGTGTTTTCTTGGCAACAAGCACATCTTCTGAATTTGAATCAGAAGTGGTAGACACGTATATTTTCTTTTTCATAGTTGTATGCACATTTCCAAGGATATTTCCATTCCCTACAGAGTATGTCTCAGCCAACATCACATCTTCCTCCTATTGTTCCTACCCATTTTCCTCTTCTTCAGGTTTTTCCACACTCCTCATAACACCTTGTTTCTTTAATCAGCCTGAATGCCTAGGTGTAGGTTTCTCCTTCTCAACATCCTTCTTTCCCTTTTGAACATCCTTCTCTTTCTTTTTTTGTTTTAGAAGGTATGGATGTTGTGGATGTATTGCCTCTTGTGTTCTTGGGTTTTTGTGGTTTTGAAGAAGATGGGGTTTCTTCCACTGCTGGTGACCTAGACTATGGCTCATTGTGCTCCTCTCACCTTGGCTATGGGTAGGTGGCTAAGGGTAGGTGAATATGTAGGTGAGACATGATAACTTTCTCTTACAGGTTCAACTTGTGGCTCTTAAGTTTCAAGTACTATAGGTGCCTCAAGTAAATTGTTAATATCTTCACATTTCTTAAAATCTTCCCAAGCTACTTGTGGGTATTGAATTCTCAAGCTTCCTTTTACTAATAGAACAATCAAAGAGTGATGTGATAAGGTCGTGTCACTTTGTTTCATTCGATGCTTTAAAACCATTCTTTTTAACATATTATAAAGAAAATTTGGCACATTTACCATCCTATTATGGTGAAGGTGACTAAGCAATTTGAAATTTATAGTATATAAAAGATTTTGTCTACCTTCACAAGTAAGATATCTAATGACATAGGAAGCACAATTAGTCCAAAACCATGGAAGAGAAAGCCTCTTTTACCTTGTGATGATGAATCCAAGTTCTCTCCTTGCTCAAATAATTCCTCTCTCGTAGCCACTACATCTACACGTGCTAGAAACTCTGCTCTAGTTCTAGGTAAACCAAAAACTTGTGCTATGGCGACTTTAGATGCCTCTACTATTAACCCTTTCACCATTGCTTCATTGTTCTCCAATGTGGTTGTAAATCTTCTTGCTATGTCATTGTCAAATTATGCCAGCTTTAAGAAATAGTTGAGCCAACCCACTCTTGTGAAGATAGGCAATACCCTTGCATCCTCTAGTATCTGCTTGTGAGTCGACGACTCTTTCCAAATAACATCACCTCCCATTATGAATCTCTTTTACTTATACTCGGTATTTTAACCTTGAAAATTTAGCTCAATTTCATTTCACCAAATTCAAACCCTTCTCTTAATCTGATAATTCCCCATGTATTTTAACTATCGTACTCTAATTGCATCTCCCCCTCTCAGTATTAGCTTAACTGAGCTCAAAAATGGGTTATGGGTTCGACTTAGCTCAAGATCACATAATTAGGAAATTGGAAATTAAATTTATAGCAAAAAGTAGGTGCAATCTTTAGGATAAAAAGGGTTTGCATGTCATATCTATTGTTTGCATTTGGTTTTGGGTGGCGAAAAATGAAAAAAACTAGTTGAATTGTACCCTCCCCCAACTTAAGGTTTGAAGTGACCTCACTTTAACTCATGATAGGTGAAGGTATGATTAGAAAGTATGGAAATAAATGCTATGAATATATCACATGCTTAATTTAATATGAAATATATAATGAAAGAGTTAAGAAATCTATGGTAATTATGATATTGTGCTTTGCCTACTTGTTGGAGGTGACTAACTGAACGTTGTGCATGTGAGTTGAATAACATGTATCCACAATGTGATTTGATGTGACCAGAAGTAATTGCAGGTGAATGAATGGTGAGATGGCGGATGTAAGATAATGACACAAAATAGACGAATAATAGTTGGTGATGTGACAGTGCAAACATTTAAAATTTGAATTGGTAGCATGAATTAAAAGAAGTGTGTTGTGGGTACTTATTGTGATAAGATGGATACTACATGTAAAAAATTTGAGGTGAAAATGTGTGAATTACAATTAATGTGGCACCAATTGATTTGAAATTTTTCCTACTAGATGGCACTATGGGTACCTTCAGCATCAGGTCTCGTCTAAATGTTGACAACTATTATGCTATAGGTCCCTCCTGCAATAGGACCCTTTTTGAATGTTGACAATTGTATATATAAGACAAGTCCCTCTGGAAAAAGTATATACATCATTATACTTGTGTTGTGTGTGCTTGTGAGGTAGAATAAGAAATTAATCCTGAGTGCTCTCGGGGATTGAGCTATGTAGTTTAATCTCTTAATCACCTGAAGGACCTGGTATATCTACTCCTACTGAGGCATCACTCTATGTTTTTGAACCTATATCTAGATCACTAAGAGGTCCATACTACTGAAATAGAGAGAAAATAAAACATTCCTTATGTACTAGTTTCTTATAAAGTTTCAATCGGTGGCCATTAACCAGGAGTGAAAACCTCGCTGCATCTATGGTATGCAATTTTACTGCTTCATTAGGAAAGACTTGGCTGAAATAAGGTTCCAACCACCTAGATTAGATTTTCCATTTGAAATCCTTATATCTTGAATCATATAATAAGGCCCAGTCTCCCACATTAAATTCTTTTGTTCTGATATATTGGTCATGCCACTTTATCCTCTGGTTTTGTATTATCTCAGTGTGATGGATGGCCTCCATCCTGATTTCATCTAGTCCATTTAAATGGTGTAACCTCTCCTTTTGAGCTACTGTTTGATCCATTTCCAAATCTACTATTGTTCTTAATGTCTTATACTCAAACTCAATTGGGAGGACTGTTGTTTTTCCATATACTAGCTCATAGGGTGTGAAACTAGTTGTTGTTTTCTAGGTTGCTCTATATGCCCATATTGCTTCTAGTAACCTAGCAACCAAATATTTCCTATGTAATTGCACTGTCTTGTTTAGAATACTCTCAATTTCTTTGTTGCTAACCTCCACCTGACCATTGGCCTGAGGGTGATAAGGTGTTGACCTTTTGTGCCTAATTGTGTATTCTTCAACTAGTTTGGTGATGAGTTCTAAAGTAAACTGTGGATCCTAATCAGTAACTATTTCCCTAGGTACTCCATACCTAGTAAAAATGTCCTCATACAAAAATTTAGCCACATTGTCATCTCTAGAAAACTGTAATGCCTTTACTCCTACCCACTTAGTCAGATAGTCAATGTAAATTAGAATATACTCCTTGTTCCTGGAAGTAGGTGAGATTGGTCCAATAAAGTCTAGACCCCGTTTTTCAAAAGGAGCTAGTGTTAACTAGGGTTGTAATGGAATTTCATCATTCCTTGTTGGCTGACCCATTATTTGGCACCTATCATAGCTCCTTATATACTTGACAAAATCCTTATGTACAGTTGGCCAACAGTAACTAGTTGTGAGGATTTTGAATGTTGTTCTTTTTGCTACAAAATGACCCCCACATGGTTCATCATGGTAATTCTTCACGATATCAAAAATTTCATCTTCCCTTATGCACCTTCTCATAATGTTGTTAGGCCCAGTGTAAAATAGATAACCTGATATCCAAGAGTATGGAAAATACTTATGTACCAGCTTTGTCTCTTTTCCCTTAGAGAAAAGTGTGGTGGAATCTGCCCTATCACTAAATAATTTGTAATGTTAGCATACCAGGGTACATGTACATTAAGAGAAAATAGGTGTTACTCTAAAAATGAGTCATCCACTACCCCTTATGTTGATTATGTTGGAAACCTTGACAAAAAAAATTCCACTACATCAGCCTTACCAGGCTTGTCCACTATTGTGATATCAAACTCTTGTAGAAGGAGCAAGAATATAACTATTCTACTCCCTACTACAGGCTTGTTCATCAAATAGTTGATAGTTGTATAGTTTGTGTGGACAAAAACTAAATAACCAATAATATAATGCCTAAATTTATTGATGGCATACACTACTGATAGCATCTCCTTTTCTATAACAATATAATTCAGCTCTGCTCCCTAAGATTCTTGCTAATGTACTAAATTGTATGTTCTTTGTTACCTTATTTCTAACCCAAAACTGCTCCAATAGCAAAATTTGAAGCATTTGTATGTATATGGAAGGGTAAGGTCCAATTTGGCCCCCTCAAAATAGATGCTTGGATTAAGTATTTCTTCAATTTTTCAAAGGAGTGTTAGTACTCTAATGTCTAATCAAATTCTATATCTTTAGTCAGAAAAACAATGGTGGAGCAATCTCACTGAAGTCTTTAATAAACCTACAATAGCCTACATGTCCAAGGAAGCTTCTGACATCTCTTTGCTTTTGTGGAACAGGTAATGTAGAAATGGTTTCTATCTTATGTGGATCAACTTGAATCCCTGCACTAGATATGAAATGCCCTAAAACACTTCCCTGATTCATCATCATAAAGCACTTTTCATTACTAAGGGACAAGTTGTGTTCTTTACATCTCTTTAATACCTTTTCTAGATTGCTAAGGGATTCCTCATAAGTTTCCCCATATGTGGTGAATTCATCCATATATATCTCCATACAATCATGGGCATAGTCAAAAAAGATGTTGAGCACTGCCCTTTGAAAAGTAGCTAGAGCATTACATAAACCAAAGGGTAGGACAAATTAAGTATAAGTACCCTAAGGATAGGTAAATGTTGTCTTATCTTGATCCTTTGGAGCAATTTTTATCTGATTGTAACAACTGAAACCATCTAGAAATGAAAAGTACTTCATTCCTACTAAAGAGTCAAGTACTTGATCTATAAAGGGAAATGAAAAGTGGTCCTTCCTATTGGTTGTGTTTAGTTCCCTATAATCTACACATACTCTCCATTTCCCACCTTTCTTGGGACAATGACTAAAGGTGAGACCCATTCACTGTCAGATATAGGATAAATGAAGACTGTGTTAAGGATTTTTTGAAGTTCAGCTTTGACTATTTCTCTCAAGGTAGGGTTTATTTGTCTTTGGGGTTTTCTAATGGTTCTATAACCATCATTTATATAGATCTTATCCACACATAAGTCTAGATCTATACCATATCATGGTAGTCCCATGCATATGCTATTTCTTGTGCCTACAACACTGTGTGCAAGGATTTTTTTTGTTCTTCAGTCAATGCATTATTTATGTTTAGCATTTTTCCTAGCATGACTTCTAGTTCTTTAGATGATTCTTGCACATATGAGAGATCAAGGCTAGGAATGATTGGTGCACACTGTTGTGGCAGTAAGGAATGAAATATTCAAGATACTTTTTTAAAGGAATTGGTGGGTATAATACTTTGCAAGGGGTCTTGTAGGCATGTGAGACGACTGTCCTCCTACCGTAGTCATTTTGTATTATATGAGCAATCAACTCATCTTCATCCTAATCATCCAATTGAGGGTTGCATTCTATTTTCATCAAATTTTGTAGGGAATAATTATCTTCCCCATCCAAAGTGGGCCAAATAGTTTTCTCAAGATTAGCATAAGGTTGGGCTGGAGGATAGAGGACCAATCTCTTGGTCACAGTCCCATTAGACATTATCATATTGCTAGTCCTACAACCTATGAATGCATTAGTTGTAGCTAACCATGGTCTACCTAAGATGAGTGGATATCTTGCAAGGTTTACCTTTGGTTGTAAAACTATGAAATCAAAAGGATATTCCCAAGAATCCAATGCAATAACTAAATCTTCAATGATTCCTTCAGGCTTGACTATGACCTATTATCCAACTGTAGAACAGTTTGTGTAGGTCTAAGGTTGGCTAACTAAAGTAATTGCATTGTTTATTTAGTCATGGCATCGATTGCTTCCCCTAAGTCTATCAGGGTGTTCTTGATAAGGGTACTATTAATCTTAATGTCCACTACTAGACTACAAGGGTCTATGTATTTAGGGAATGTTATGTTCCCTAACATGATATCTGCAAGGTTTCCTAGGACATGGACTATCTAAGGATCCTTCCTTTTCCTCCCTAGTTTCTTAAGACATAGGTCCCTCATAGTTTTGGTATAAATTGGAATGTCTCTAATGACTTGGATGTGAGGAATCTTAATGCTTACATCCTTTAGTTGACCTAGTAGGTCTGTCTCAACCTATGTGTGATGTTTTTGAATGGCTAAAAGTTCAAGGAAAGCAGGCTTTGGACTTGAGGTAGTCAGGTGTACCTGATTTGACTCAAGTTCCAGAGGTGATTTATCTAAAGCTTCAACTGTAGGTTCCTCATCCTCCATCTCAGTGATTTGAGGGGATGAGGGTCCAACTAGTTGTTTCCCTAACCTAAGTTGGACATCACTCACCTCTACTCCATAAGTGGATTATTGAATAGCCTCATTAGTATAAGCCTGTTGGATAGGCTTGTTGTTAGGGTTAGGTACAAGTTGGGTAGGTATTTGTGGTGGTCTGGGTGGTTGAGATGTAGGATTTCATGGAGGCATAATTTCTTGTCCTTGGGGCTGAGGAGGAAGCATAGGCTACTGATAATTCATGTTTTGTTGTTGCCACTGCTAACCTTTTTCCATTGAGGCTACCACTGGTTCAGTTGTGTTGACCATTAGGGATTGTAATTGGAACCCTGGAAATTTTGTTGTGACCAAGGATTTGGTTACTATTGGTTCCAATTTTTTTGAGGTTGTGGCTATTATTGAGGGTTTTTCCATTGATTTTGATTAGCTGGTTAGGGCTGAGAATTCCAAGCAAAAAAATATTGATTGCCAATGGGAAAGGATGAATTGAAGTTAAGAGGGTCTTGTGGCATACCTTGTCTTTGTTTCCATGGCCTTCTTTGAGCTATGTAAAATAGCTATCCATCCTCTCCTTCAAGTGGCTAAAAATTAGGTTTCTCAATTTTGTCTTGTTCAATACTAGCCACCCTCTTGCATTTGCAATTTTCTTTCCTTCGCCTATAGCTAGGGCAGTATTCAATGAGAATCGCTTCAACTTCCTCTTCCTTCTTCTTGATGTGGAGAGTTTCCAACTAAGTTGTCAGGTGACTGATAAAGTCCTCCTTCATGTTGGACAACAAATTTCTTAATTCGATCTTTGAAACCCCAGTGGATGATTTGCCAACGGTGGATGTCCTCTCTCCTCTTGGCCTCTTAGTTAAGGTCTTGAAGCAATTTTTGCAGACCTTGAAAATGTATTCAAATGGTATTTGAGAGATATCCCCTTTCCCAATAAGATTGAGGGAATCCATATAGTCCTCATTGACTCCTCTAAAAAAATACTAAATTGAGGGATTCTTCAAATAACTTGTTTTGTGGGTTTTTCTTTAAAGAAAACTGAAATATCTCAAAATAATCTTCTAATGACTCATCCTCCTTTTGTGACATTCTAAAAATGTCATCTCTCCTCCTATCGAGTCCTCTACAATAGTCTTGGTACTTCTCCAAGAACAATGTTTTCATGGTATCCCAATCAAGAATGACATCCTTTCCTAATCCCATAAACCATCGTAGGGTTGCATCTTTTAGAGTGGTAGGGAAGAGTTTGAGCTTATGAGCAACAGAAGTATAGTCATAACTTCTGCATAGAAGATCAAATTCAAACATAAATGTGTCTGGCTCTTCAGTCACCAACCCACAAAAGACTAGTAATGTTGAAGGAGGAATATTCTTTAGCATAATATCCCTTTCTTGGTTGGTGATTGGGATCTCAAATGTTGCACATTCAGGATCATCCACTGCATCACCCATAGTTCGGTATGTCCCCTCTATCTGTGTGCTAGATGTTGGTGATAGGGAAATTTCTTCTTCAGTATTACTCTCACTGTGAGTACTGGAGTCACCAATTTTTTCTATGGGTTCTTGGCATGTAGAGGGGAGGAATCTTCCCAAAGGATCTTTGCCTCTGCATACAATAAATATGGCTTTGTATAGTAGCAGTCCTACATAATTTTAGTGTAACTTTCTAGTATGTTGATAAGATAAAGCTTAACAGTCCTAATGTTGAAAACAAAATGTAAACTATGAAAGCATGGAAAACAAGTCTATGAAGATAGAACCATCCCCAACAACGACGCCAAAAATGTAGAGTCTAAACTAGTGTCTTGTAAACTTGGTAAAAGCTACACAATTTAGAGTTATAACTAGCTGAACAGTCCACTCAACATTGTAAATACTACAATAAATTGTCAACCAAGGTTTATAAACTTGTGATGGTGTTGCACTGTATGTGCCTTCAGAGACCTGAGATTACCTAGGTTATCCTATTCAAGGTGTTCTACTTGTTGGAAAATTATATAAATGCATAACAGTGAAGGAAGCAAATTAGCACTAATGGCTACAAGTGCCTACAACTTAACCTATAATTGGACTACTATTAACAAAGAATTACTAAACTAACTCAAAATTTATCAAAACTAGTAATTGGAATTATTCTAACCTCTGAAGTACTACAAATTAACTAAATGCATTCATGCTCATAAACATTTTGTTGGTGTAATTAAAAGTGTTGTACCTTGTCCTAGGTCATAATTACACCTTAGTTAAGTTTACTTAGGGACCACATAGGAGGTAGTTGGAGCATTTCCACTTTTGGTGGACTTGTCATGTTATTAATTTATCACATCCACCTTTCATGGACATACATGTGATTACCTCTCCACCTTTTGTGGGTGATCCACCATTTGTGATGATTATCACATTATCACTTTTCCACTTTAGGTGGAGTGATAGCTTTTCACAATTGTCTCATGTCATAAGATTACGACACTTGTCATAATCTTATGCCATTCTATGTACTCACCTTGGCTATATAACCAAGGGGTCTCCTATGTACTTTTTCACAACACATTCTATTTGCATCATTGGCAGAATACAGTTTATTCTTATCATATTGTTTATCTCTCTCTTATGCTTGTGCTTTCTATTAGGTCTCTAGATCTTGGGTGGCTACCTTCATAGCCAATTCTTACATGGTATCAGAGTTATTGGAGTGCCTTTGGATTGTCATTTTGGAGAGATTCTAGGAGGGTTCCATTTTTGGCCTTGTATTACAGGTGCATTTTAGGAGCCTTTTACATCATATCTGAGCTCACCATTGCGTCTGAAGTGTCTGAAATAGTTAGATTTTCCTTTTGTTTCATCCTAGTTGGACATTGGAGGCCAAATCTACAAGGGTTTGAAGATTGGAGGTGGTTGCAAGACCCAAGACCTAGCTACCATTTCGAAGCATTTTCAGCCAAAAAGGACATCGCCATCATGCTCAGAAGGGCCAAAAACCCCTAAATCGACTGCCAAATCGTCAAATTTGGACAAAGTTGTCTGTCAAGGAAAAAAATAAATTGTTGGCCGAGTCGTACGGCCCAGCCATCATGACGTCAGTATGAATTTTTTAATTTTCAAAAGAAAAAAAAAATTATATTTCTACGAAAAAATATTTTAAAAAGAAAAAAAAATCATTCGCAGTTTTTATTTTGCTTTGTAAAAGTTTTTATTAAAAAAATTCAAAAAGGTTGGTTTGCAGACTTCCAAAGTTGTCATACCTGTAGGTACTGCCGCAGGGTCCGCAGGCGCCACGCGGCACTCACTGCTCGGTCCATGCGGCGATTCTTCCGTACCAGCAAGCGGCCAACTAAATAACAATGACATCCTCTTTTTCAATTTTTGGCAACACATAAAATACACTGGCAACCACAAAAATACGAGCTGCGAAATTAAAAAATCCAGAGAGTTTTATTTCATCGGTGGCGAAATTCAAAATCCGACAGTCATCTAAGATTTTGGTGATCGATATATTCCATCGACGGAAAAATAAGCGAATATTCTGGCAGAATTTTTTGGCTCGGGTGACAACGACCTTTGACGAGCATCCGGCCATCAAATTTAAACTCATGCAGGTGGGCGACGATCATTTGAACGTCAAATTTAATGTTGTAGTTTGTTGACACCAGCACTACGTCAACACTTTTTGAAAATTGGCAGACCCCTCTCCATTTGAGTTTTAGAATTTGCAGTTCATTTTCAAACACTCATATCTTGGTCATTTTGAGGTCTTTTTCAATGCAATTTTATTTTTATTTGGGTTAATTTTTCGTGCTCTACGTGCTAGTGCAATCGGTTTTTGGTTTTAATGCTTAGATTTTTCAGAAATTTTTATTTGTCATAGGTGTTGTTGAGTTGTCACCATTTTTGCAACTTTCGGGGCTCCGTTCAGGCTCATACGAACTTCTTTTCAAGTGCCATTTTTTTTGAAAGTGCATGATTTTTTCTGAACTTCACATTGGTGCTATCAATTTGTAGTGATTGTGATTAGAAATTGTACTTTCAGCACTTGGTTATTTTTGGCCTATTTTGGCATTTGTAAAGATAAGATCTTAGTTTGGTCTTTTGTATCAATCATTTGAGTCTGTTGTAGCCTAATTAAGGTTGTAAAACATTGAAAATCAGAAGCCCACTTTGCTTGGCTTGCAAGTGGCCATTGTACACGCACTAAGTATAAAGTGCCAAATCATCTTTTTTTGGGGGGGGGTTCTTTGATTGAGTGAATTTGGGGGGGTGTCTTGTGTGATTGTTCCTCTCTCTCTATCTCGTTCTCTTTCATTTTGTTGCTATGGGTTCTCCTAAGTTTCCTTTGTTAACTCCACTTAACTATGCTTCTTGGAAAATTGATGCTTGGAGTAAGTTAATGGAAAAAGGATTAACCCATTATATTGATGAAACTATTGTTGCACCATCTGATCCTAAAGATGATCCTTTTGCTCATATGGATTGGCTCACTAAAAATACTATGGCTCTTGGAACTTTAAGGAAATATGTATCAAAAGGTCTCATCTTTCAAATTGAAAAGTGTAAAACAATCAAAGAGGCTTGGGAAAATTTTGGTCAATTGTATGGCCAAGTTGATGAGATTAGAGGTTATCAACTTCACAATGATCTCACAATGTTAGATCCCAAGAATTTTGATACAATCCAAGACTATGTCACTAACGCAAATGAGCTAAGAGCACAACTTAAGGATTGTGGCATTGACAAAAAGGATGCACAGTTGGTCTACAATTTGTTGGGAAAGCTTCCATCAGAATATGCAGCATTTGTTTATGGCTTCCAAACCCATCACTTGATAGTGGTTAGTTCTTTCACTATTCCTTCATTTGATGCATTTACGGAAATGTTGATGCTAGAGCAAGCAAAGTTGATAAGCATGGGGGTTATCAAGTCTTTAAAGTCCAAAGATTTGGTGGCTAATCAAGGGAATCAAGGGACTCAAGGAAAGGGTTCCAACAAGAAGCAAAAGCAATCTAAGCCAAAGAAACAACGAGATAAAGCACAATCATCCTCTCCACAACAAGGGAATTCTTCATCTTCTCCCAAGAAGGGAAATTCAAGCAAGAAGGAGAGACCAACTTGTTCATATTGCACGAGAGTTGGTCACGATGAGCATAATTTTCACACTAAGCATATTGATGAATTGACAAGCATCATCAAGAAGATCAACATCAATTTGTCATCTTCCTACAAGAAGAAGGATTCATCTCCTTCCACTTCCTCACAATCAAAAGGAAAGGGCAAGCATTTGTGGCTACTTCAGGTTCTTCACAGCAATGGATACTTGACTCGAGTGCCACTCATCACATGGGTTCTACAAGGGAGTAGTTTTCTTCTTTGGAGCCATCTAAGGTACCTCACATCTTCATAGGAGATGATACTCAAGTGGAAGTTGAAGGCGAAGGTTCAATTGTCATGGATAATGGAACATTTGAGAATGTTCTCTATGTTCCTAACTTGAGTGCTAATCTTCTTTCAATCTACCAAATCACTCACTATGGAGATGGCAAGAAAGTTGAGTTTCTACCAGATTCATTTGTGGTCAAAGAACTTAAGGATGATGCCTTGGTTGCAATGGGACAAGCCAATCACAACACATGACTTTACTCATTCTCCCAATTTGTGCCTAAGTCTCCTTCTACAACCTTTCTCACTCATTCAAATTCAAAAAGTAAGCTATGGCATGAGCGGTTTGGACATCTCAATTACCACTATCTTTAGCAGCTTAGCTCCAAGGATATGGTTACAGGACTCCCTCAAATAAGCTTTTTCAAAGGTGTATGTTCAGGTTGTTCCTTGGGTAAGCATCCAGAAGAGAATTTTGATAAAGGGAAGTCTTGGAGAGCTTTGTAAGTTCTTCAATTGGTTCACAGTGATGTAGCAGGTCCATTTCTAGTGCCATCATTTACCAAGGCCCACTATGTCCTCACTTTCATTCATGACTACTCCCGCTTCACATGGGTCTATTTTCTTGTTCACAAGAGTGAAGTGTTTGACAAATTTCTAGCCTTCAAGGCTCATGTTGAGAAGCAATCAGGGAAGCAAGTCAAGATTCTTCACACTGACAATGGAAGGGAATATGTGAACAATAGACTTGAGGAATTTTGGACTCTTCAGGGGATTGATCTCCAGCATTCAATTGCCTACACTCCACAAAAAAATGGTGTTTTTGAAAGGAAGAATAGGACCCTTGAGGAGATGGTTAGTTGCATGATTCATGCTCATTCTCTTGGTCCAGAATTTTGGGCAGAAGCTATCAGTTGTGCCACACACATCCAAAATCGAGTTCCCCATAAGGCTTTGAAGGGTATGACTCCTTTTGAGGCTTGGTGTGGTAGAAAACCGGTTGTGAGACACTTCATAGTTTTTGGTTGTCCAGCTTGGGCACGCATACCTCCAGAGAAGTGCAAGGAATTAGAACCTCAGATTAGGCCTTGCATCTTTGTTGGATAACCTGAAGGTGTTAAGGCATATAGACTTTTAGATCCAAAAACACATGATCTATTCATTGAGAGGAGTGTTCACTTTGAGGAAGGCTCTCCTAGCTTGGCCTCTAATCCTCCTCTTCCTTCCTCCATACTAGAAAGTGATGATAGTGACTCTGATGATGATTCTCCCTCAACTTCGAGTTGCAGGATCACACCTTCATAGGGTCCACTTACAGTTGAGGAGCCTCATCCTTCATCTCCTACTAGACCTCATTGGGATCGACAAACTCTTGAGTCAGCAGGTTCTCTTGTTGGGGATCCTTCAGATACTCGAAGGACTCGGTCACAACATCAGGATTTTCCACATGCTTATATTGATAGTGCTTCAAATCCACAATCCTTTAAAGAGGCTTCAGGCATTCCTGAATGGGATTCAATAATGGAGGAAGAGTATAGTTCCTTGATGAGGAACCACACATGGGATTTAGTTCCACTCCCCAAGGGGAGAAATATGGTTCGATGTAAGTGGATCTATTAGACCAAGTATGCAGTGGATGGAAGTGTGGATAAATACAAGGCTCGGCTTGTGGCAAAAGGTTTCTCACAGGTTCCAGGTGTCGATTATACAGAGACCTTTGCACCTGTTGCTAAAATGAACTCCATTAGCTTGACACTTGTTATTGTTGCAGCTCATGGTTGGGTTGTACATCGGATGGATGTGAAGAGTGAATTTCTTCACAGGGATCTTCATGAGGAGATTTATATGGAGCAGCCACAAGGATTCATACAAGATTATTCTTTGGTTTACAGATTGAGGAAGTCTATCTATGGTCTCAAACAAGCCCCTAGGGCTTGGTATGCCAAGATGGATTCCTTTCTTCTCTCAGCATAATTCACTAGGTGTCATTCAAATCCGAATGTCTACATTTTGTCACAAGATGACTCTCATTTGCTACTTGTGCTCTATGTTGATGACTTGATCATTACAAGGAGTACCTCATCCATCATTAGTAGTGTCAATCTGCTTTGTAGGACAGATTTTCTATGATTGACTTGGGCCTTTTGCACTATTTTATTGGGATTGAGATCACATAGTCAACTTCTAGGATATCTCTTTCTCGGCCCAAGTATGCTCTTGATCTTCTAGCTTGGTTTCACATGGTTGATTGTAAGTCGACTCTGACTCCCTTTCTTTCAGGAGTCAAGCTTGAGGCTAAGTGTTCTACTCCAGTTGTTGATGCCACTTTGTTTCTTCAGCTTGTTGGGAGTCTCATCTACTTGACTCACACACGTCCTGATATCTCCTTTACAGTTGGTATGGTTTCATGCTTTATGCATAAAACACATGAACTTCATTGGAAAGCATCCAAACACATCTTGCATTACATACAGGGTACACATCATCATGGGATTCACTATGCAACAAGTACACGACTTACCTTGGTGGGATATACAAATTTTGATTGGGCTGGTGATCTTGATGATCGTAAGTCTACTTATGGCTACAACTTTCATCTTGGTTCTGGCCCCATCTGTTGGCAGAGTAAGAAGCAACATTGCTATTGCTCTTTTTTTGACTGAGGTTGAGTATCGAGGGGTCGTTAATGCCGCTACTAAGGCTATTTGGCTTTAGAATATTCTCACTGAGTTTGGCTTCACTATTCCACGTCCTATAGTCATTCATTGTGACAATCAGAGTGCCATCCAGATATTGAAGAATTTGGTTAACCATCAAAGGACCAAACACATCAAGATTCATATGCACTACATTCGGGAGCTGATACAGGAGCAGGTCATCGATTTGCAGTATTGTCCTACAGCATAGCAGGTTGCAAATATCTTCACCAAACCATTCACTGAGATTATATATCATCATTTGTGAGCTCTCTTGGGGGTGCGAGATGTTTCATTTAAGGAGGTCACTTGACCTTCTTCATTCTCTCTTTTGTGGGGACTTTTTCCTCACTCGAGGTTTTGCCTTCTCATCTTTTTGAGTGCAATTTTTTTTTTTGTTTCATCTCTCTTTTGGGAGGGAGTTTTTTCCCACGTGGTTTTCTCCTTTTCTCCACTTTATGAGAGATTGGATTGCATTTTTACATGGGTACCTAACATGGCCTAGTTGTCAGGACCCATCTTGCATTGTTTGTTTTTGTGTACATTCTCCCTAAGTTGCACTTAAGGGGGGTGTTGGTGTAATTAAAAGTGTTGTACCTTGTCCTAGGTCATAATTACACCTTAGTTAAGTTTACTTAGGGACCACATAGGAGGTAGTTGGAGCATTTCCACTTTTTGTGGACTTATCATGTTATTACTTTATCACATCCACCTTTCATGGACATATATGTGATTACCTCTCCAACTTTTGTGGGTGATCCACCATTTGTGGTGATTATCACATTATCACATTTCCACTTTACGTGGAGTGATAGATTTTCAAAGTTGTCTCATGTCATAATATTACGACACTTTTCATAATCTTATGCCCTTCTATGTACTCACTTTGGCTATATAACCAAGGGGTCTCCTATGTACTTTTGCAAAACACATTCTATTTGCATCATTGGCATAATACAGTTTATTCTTGTCATATTGTTTCTATCTCTCTTATGCTTGTGCTTTCTATTAGGCCTCTAGATCCTGGGTGGCTACCTTCATAGCCAATTCTTACACATTAATTATTGATAATTAAATTATGAGGATCTATTTTTTTTTACATGCAATTCATGAAACAATGATAAATGGAAACAACTACTAACAAAAATAAAACAACTACAAGTGTAGTGAAGAATAGTTCTTGAGTGGCCTACTCAAGTGGTTGTCTTCACTTAACTAGAGCCAAATCTAAATATCAAATTCTATGCATCCATGTGAAATTGAACTTCATTCATTATGCATCACAAAAAATTACACAAAATCTTCTTCACGGATTGTATTCAAAGAAATCATTTTAAATAATCAACATGTCTATAGATGATAACTGAAAAGTAACTAATAACAAAATACTAAAATCAACTAACTGATCTAAGGACTCAACCACCCACTATATACGAGCACGAGGGAGTTTTATTCCAAACACAACTCCTAACTGAAAACATTAACTACAACTCCTAGACATCAGAGTATATAGTTAAGATTGAATTGTTCAATATATAACCAAAAAGAGACAAGAGTTTTAATAGAATTGAAACCCTGCAAAACAGATCTACATGTAAAACACACAAAGATTTATCCAAAATCCTATCAACAAAATAATTCTTCTCCAACACTTTATTAACTTGCAATAATGATGCACAACTAACTCCATTAGGTGTCTCCTCACAGTAGTTATTACATTCAGATTGATTTGACACTTCCCTTGTTTTGTTGCCCAAGTCTTTATTTTTTGTGGGTTATAGTTTCTAGTTGTTGAAGGGTACAATGTCTTCTTGGTTGCAAGAGGTTAATCCAAAAAACATATACACAAAGCTAACTACCATGATTAAACATAGAATTCCAACCATATTTCATACATACTCACATATAAACCATGCAATGCTACTATATCATAACTATATTTTCATTACTATAATTTAGGTCCAAGGTTGTGTAATAAGCATGAAAAGATAACATATCATAGGAGTATTTTATAAAAGTATTGTTTGATAATGTCTAAAATCATGCATAAAAACAACAGAAAATAGGCTAATAGATGAACCCATCATTCCCCCCAACTATACTTTTGCTTTCCTCAATCTTGCTTCCAACTCCCCTCGCGAATGTTGATGACCCTCACCCTAAAAGTGTGTAGGTGTTCATCGCTCCCTCGACGGAAGCTCCTCTTCTGATGTCCCTTCCATACATTCCTCTATTTTCTCATCCTGTGGACATGTTCAACACCACGGTAGTGTCTGTTGTGGCCTTGTCCTCTTCCACCTCGCCCTCTGCTTCATCTGTGGGGATTTCACATCCTCTGATGAAGCATAAGTTGGAGGATGACCTTGCTTCTAATGAAGGTTGGAATAAGGGATCACCCTCTTTGAAAGAGGGTTCTACTTTGGCTTACGCCATCCTTGTGATGAGGCAACCCCCGCATATCTCAAGTTTGTCATCGTCTCTTTTGATGAGGTTTATGGTGGATGTCAAGTGCTTCCTTCATCTCCCGCTTAGTTAACACATGACACTCCTATTAAGTGCATGTTTAACTCAGTTGATGATGTCCCATCTCTATCATCGATCTTTGCAAGATCGATGAGGTTTACCTCACAGGAGTGAGTGAAGAAGACCTTGAGGGGTCCTCTTCCTTAGCTCTTATTATAGGAGAATTGAAGGGTGCTCCCCTTGCTATCTCGAACTTATAGGCTCGCCTTCCCTCCCCTTATAATGATCTAGATTTGGAGAACAATGACCTCCTAATTGATGAGGACTAGGAAAGTACCTCTTCTCTATAGATTAGATCTGTGTGTGTGTTGTGTTTCCCCCATGCTTGTTTTTGTGTGTTCCTGGAGGACCCTTGTCACCCTCATAGGTGCTTGGATAAAGGAGTGAAATTGTTTCATAAACTTCCTCTATTTTTTGCATCATTCTTCTATATGTTGTATCTTGATTTTTTACAATTAGGGATGATGAAAAGTGTTGGGGGAATTTAGGCCTCCCTTCCATGTTGACCCAATTTTTTATTTTTATTTTTTCTTCATGTGTTATTCTTTAGATCTTGGAATTTTTGGAATTGATGATCTTTCACTCCTACACTACGTGTTACCTATTTTGATGAGCTAATCTAACCCCAGGTTCCTAGATCCCCCTGTCTTTTGATTTCTTCATCTCTGCTTATCTTTCTCTCTTCATTACTTGCTTCTTGATGTTGTGGTGCCTATGTGTTTTCCCTAATGTGTGCAACAACATTTCCATGTCTACATCTCATCATGTATCATGGGCCACGACATCTTTGCATGTTCTTCCTTTCCTTATGATGCCACGTGCTCCTTTAGTTTGCATGCACCATCCTAAGGGGGGCTCCTACTCTGATTTTCAATAAGGTGTATTCAGTGGCCAATGAATCCCTAGCTAGAAATATTTACATTTTTCAAAAATTGCATCCTTCACCAAGGACCACCTTAGCAAGATATATCTTTTGAAATAAATTTTGTAACAAAAATAATTGATATTTCACCTCCGAGGAGGCCATTCTTCTTTTTTTCGATTCCTCGAAGAAAGAGAATCTTTTAAAAGGATTCCTTGATGATAGGATTGTTGGAAAAAATGTCATCGCTTTTCAAACAAAGAATCCCTTGAGTGGGCCCCTCTTTCTTTTAAAGAGTTCCTAAGGGACCCCTTTGAAAGCTTCTCCTTCAATTGCTTGTTCCATGGCATGACTGTATGTTTGTCTGTGTGAATTTTTCTTGTCTAACATGTTTTGTCTATGGATTAACATGTTGCCTTGCATGACTGAGCACCTGTAAGGACCAATCAAACTCTGCGAATCCTTTCACATATGGCCTCCCCCAGGACTGAGCACCTATGGCACCTCCTTTGTAGGACTGAGCACCTGTAAAGCATTTTCATTTTGCAGGACTAAGCACCTGTAAAAACTTTGTTCATCTTCTATGGGATCCAACACTCATGGAGCCAATTCTGTAGGACTAAGCACCTGTAGAGCCTTTTATTCACCTTCCACAAGACCGAGCATCTGTGGTGCTTTTATTCAAATCTCCATAGGACCAAGTACCTATGAATCCAACTCTCTCTCTCTCTCTCCTACACTCGAGTTTGTTAGATTGTAGTCTGCTTCCTTGATGGTTCAGGTATATTCTCTTCAACTTCTTTCATACTACTTTACAGTGCACTCACTGACACTTATGCTCACTAAAGTGGGGGGAAATGTAATGGCATGAATTTTCACCCCTTGCAAATTCCCCATTTACACACCCCTTACCTTAGAAAATGTGATACCGATGATGTCTTTTACACATCTGCTTCCATCCACTTGGAAAATCATTTGTGTGTCCATGGGGGAAATTTTTTTGGGGACACTGGCACGACACACGGACATCTACGCAATGCGCTTCCATCCCAACAGGATTCTTTCCTTTGGAATTCATAGAGGCATTACACTCATCCATTAGACATGAATTGTAACATTTTTTGCTCCTTCAACTGACTTCAAACGAGCTTTGTCTCATTCTTTCATTAAAATTGTTGATTCTATCATTCAATGGATCTTCTTCAATCTTCTACACACTTGGTGATAGCTTCTTGATCAAACACACTCACTTTAAGCTCCTTCATGCCACCACCTCCATTGTAGTTGCAAGTTGCTACTTTTTTGGCTCCTGCTCTTCGTTGTTGTGGTAGCGTTGGCTTTGGAGAGCTTGTGAGCTCACATCTTCCTCCATTTTCCTTGAGTGCACATGGTTGAGAAGGTGATATCCATCCATTTCCATTTACTTTTGCATCATCTACTTATGTAGTAGCATATTGTCGTTCATGTTTTGTTTGGTATTTCTATAATTTCTTTATCATCTTTTTATAATCGTTGCTATTCAATTGTTCATGGAGGTGGAATCACCAAAGTGGGGGACTGATTGAGGCAATCCTCTAAACATAGCCCCAACATTTTCTTGTTCTTATATGTGTAGGTTGTTCATCAAGTGAAGCTCTTAAAGGCCTCAACTTGTTGGTTTGAAGGTCCATTTCTACCACCTTTCTCTTGTCAAATTCTAGGTTTGAGTCAACTAGAGAGTTCAAACATTACAAAACTCAACACAACTCTCCCATAGCTAACACCAAATTTATGGTAAAGATGAGATCACAAAACAAGACAATCATGGAAAAAGAAAAGGTTACATTTACCTCAAGTGATCCAAATCCTTTAGAATTTGACCTTAGAAGTCATGTTACACCATCACAAAAACCATCACCTCTTGCAGGACCATATGAGATCGAAGACGTCACGAATAACCCATTTGAGCTCACTAGAGAAGAAATTTTAGAACATCAACATTTTGAAAGTGTAGCTCCTATTTCCCCAACATTTGTAGCACAAAGTTTGACACAGGATTTCCCAACTCCGTCAGAAGGGCTAAGTCAAACTTACATACCTAGTCTTGCAACCAGCCTTGCTAAATATTTTGGTCACACCTCACCATTTGAAAGTAGTATACTTGTGGGTACTCTTCAAGCTAATCCTCCACCTCCCACCACCTTTTGGACACCTACCTTTGGTGCTCCTCCCATTCCCGAGGATCCAAAACAACTACAATACTTCGCTTGAACTTCACTATTCCACCACCACTTCGACATTTCAGGGAAACCCTTCTTCATGTACACCCATGAGTACCACACGTATTCCTACCATCACATAGAGCAGTATGGACCAAAAATCTCAAAACTACATACTAGGGCATGTTAATACCATATCACAAAATCAACCCTTAACCCAAATAGGTATAGCTTTATCAAACCCTCTAGTGGGTTCCTCCATTCCATCTACCATTAATACATCATCCCCTATCAATCCACTTCAAATCAATCCCTTGGTTACAAATTCTATCAATCCTGGGAGTACCTTGATCACGAACCCTTTGTTTACATCTTTTGCACAAGGCAATCCTTAAAACATAGGACAAGGGAATCTTTTCAAGTGGACTGAAGGTCCTAGTGTCTCGTTTCCATTGCAAAACATAATGACATCATCTTTTCCAACAACTCCCTTTTCTATGCTAAATCAATCATGACCTCAAACATACATTCCTCCACCTCATTCTACCATATTGCAAGGAATGTTAAACCAAGGGAATCCTCCACCTTTAACCAGCAATTTGTTAACCACTCAAAACATCAATGTCCCTATTGCTTCACAGATGTCTCAACAACCACCTAATCCCACATTGCAATCACATGCCTTAGCTCTACAACAAGCCCAACAAACTTATCAACAAGTCATACAACAACAACAAGCAACTTTAGCACAACAACAACAACAACAAGCACAACAAGCAGCCTTAGCATCTCAACAAGCAACCTTAGCTTAACAACAACATCAAGCTCAACAAGCAACCTTAGAACAACAACAACAACAACAAGTGGCCATTTCCCAGCAAGCTCAACAAGTAGCCTTAGCAGCACAATAAGCCACACAACAACAACAAGCACAACAAGCAACTTTATTAGCACAACAACAACAACAAGCCCTAGTGGTGCAACAACAACAACAACAAGCCTTACTAGCTCAACAATACACCCAACAACAACAACAAGGTTCCTATTTTCCTCATACGAACATCATCAATCCAAATGCATTAGGAACGTATTCATCACTTTCACAAAATTTCACACCCTCATACACCCCATATAATTCATCTCTCATCCCACCATATGTTCCTCCACCCAATCCGCAAGACGTTCTAGCATCACAATTGAAAGAACTCTCACAGGAAATGCAATAACTTTGCATGGGCAAGACAAAGAAACCTCATACACAAAACTTGTGTCCTTACCCATTTGATTGAAACATAGCAATGATACCATTCCCTCTTGGATTTGAAATCCCCAAGTTTGACAAATATAGAGGGAGAGGAAGTCCTGTTAACCATATCAAATAATTTAACATCATGTGCATGGAAGTGGCTTACAACGATTCATATCTAATGTGCCTCTTCCCTCAAAGTTTAATAGGTATTGTTATGGATTGGTTCTCTCATTTTCCTCCTGGTATCAAAACTTTTCACGAAATCACTAACAAATTCATCGATCACTTCTCCTTCAATATCGACATGGACGTTAGTCTAGAAGATTTGTACACTCTCAAACAAAATCCAAGATAAACCTTCACTAATTTATTACAATGATGGATACAAAGAGCGAGTAAAAGCAAGTGGCCTCTTCCTGACGAACAACAAGTGGGAATCATTATAGCCAACCTTGATCCAAATCTATCATTCCACTTGAAAATGCAATGCATCACATCATATGACGAGCTTGTTCCAAGATCCCTTGACATTGAAAGAGCCCTAATATCACAAGGAAACACTCAAGCTTACAAAGACAACCTTCCTTCAACTAGTTCAAATGAGAAACCTCGTGTATGGGATAAAAACAAAAATGTAACAAACGACGGTGTGGTAGACACTAAGGTCATACTAAGTGCTCCTAGACCCAACAAAATCAAGTTGCTAACATCCAACCAACTATGCAATAATTGGTACCACCTCAAAACAATCAGATCAATAACACCAACATGCAACCAAGGCAAACTGGTAATAGGAACAACTATCCCAAACACAAGTACACACAATTATCGGAACCCATTGAGACAATCATGAAGAAACTGGTAGAGTCAAATTTGATAACACTTCCTAACTTTGAAAACTACCAAGAACCACAAGAAAAACCATCCTGGTACAATGAATGTGATCTCTATGACTTTCATAAAATCAAAGGACATAAAACAAAAAAATGCATGAAACTCAAGAATATCATCCAAGATCTCATAGAGAACGACAC
Organism: Sequoia sempervirens; assembly: GCA_007258455.2. Lineage (NCBI taxonomy): Eukaryota > Viridiplantae > Streptophyta > Pinopsida > Cupressales > Cupressaceae > Sequoia > Sequoia sempervirens. The sequence continues at coordinate 5,667,239 of VDFB02049217.1, read as the reverse complement.
CATATCTATTGAAGTACTGGCTGGAAACCAAGATCTCAAGATATACAAGACCCCTATGCCCGATCATAATAAAGCAAACAACAATGGAAAAGCTAAGGATTACACCAATGTATAACATTCTTATTCCAATGTAGTTGCCTCCTATGATAGTGTTATCACTGTTGTCACCATCAAGGGAGCTAGTACGGAATGTGGAGTCACCACACAATGTGGAGAAATAATCGTTCAAGGACCTGCCTTAGCTCAATCCAAGACAAAGCCTACTTTGCCCACATCTAATCCTAGCAAGTACAATCTTGTACATCAACTCAAATAGACCCCCGCTTAGATATCAATCTTCGAACTCTTTAAATTATTTCCTGCACATAGGGAAATACTAGAAAAAGCCTTGTCTGAGTCATCTGTTTTCGAGAACATTGATACCGATCAATTTCAAGCTATGGTAGGGCATATCACCAGCCATCTTCTCACCTTCTCCAAGCAAGATTTACCATCACAAACATCTCATAACCGTGCTTTACACCTTGAGGTTGTCATTCATAAAAACAAGGTCAAAAGAGTCTTGGTAGATGGAGGTGTCGGTCTAAATATTTGTACCCTGTAGTTGATCAAGCATCTAGGCTATTCAAAAGATACTATTGAGAAGACAAAGAGTACCACCATCAAAGCATATGACAATGAAGAACAGGTATCACAAGGAATCATTGCACTTCCAATCCAAGTGGGACCTCTTATTGCAAAAACTACATGCCAAATACTTGATCTTGATCTTCCCTATAACATACTACTTGGTCGACCTTGGATCTATGCTTTAAAAGTCATAGCCTCAACCTATCATCAGTGTGTGAAGTTTCCTTTCGAAGGAAGATAAATCACTATCCATGGATATTCTGAGCCTTTCTACTACTACAAAATCCTTGAGGCCAAGTTTGATAAGATCCCACAAATACCCAAAAAATGATGAAGGACCTACACCATCAAGCTCATTTGTTGACCCATCATCTCTAGCCTCTACTTCAACATCAAATATACCCATTGTGAAAAACATACCCAATGTCTAAGCAATGATCCAAGATGATGGTTGTGGAAGCTACAAAATATTAAAAGACGCCTTTGTCTTAGGAGAGTTACCTATTTCTCCTCAATCTCATGGGAAACCAACATCTAGCACCAAAGAACCAGAAACAATCAAAATGGCAGCCACTACCTTCACCAAGTGGGGAGACCTGAATCAAGAAGACATCAATGGGCAAGACATCTCAAAAATCCTCTATCAAGATGAATGACCTGTTCCTGTTCTTCCTATGGAAGACAACAATAAAGGCCTACAGCTAATGCAAAATTATGGACATAACAAAAATGAGAAGCTAGGATAGAATGACAATGGTTTACTAGAACCCATCGTTCCTGAGAAAGGACTTAAAATATATTGGCTTAGGTTGTACTACTAGCAAGGTCACACTTATTGAAAAAGGTATTACTGCTAATCGAGTTGAGGCTTCCTCTTGGTCACCTACATCACGTGATACTATCTTAGATGACTTTCCTCTTGATGTCGCTGACCTATTTGAGAATAACACCATCTTCAAGATATCCATAGCATCCTTTATCTCAAATAACCAACCAAATGAAATACGCCTAGTATACCCACAACTCATTGACATGGACTAACAAGGAACATCGATTCTAGATTTATTCAAAAATGATGAAGTGATCTCAGAATTCATGGGACTCAGAGACAACTTATCATAGGTAGATCACAAAGCGGGCTTTGACATAGAGCTCAATATAGGGGCATACTATAGGGAGATGATTGAATCCTTCAGTTGCAAAATAAATGAAATACAATTAACATGCATATCCTTGAGTGAAAACCACCTAGTGGCACTCTCTGGTGCGAAAATAGGAAAAAACAAAGGATGCATCCGATGGTTAAATCCTCTCTGAGGTGCCAAAGGATGAGGTATTCAATCTCCCCCTTAGTGCAATGCATCCAGAAAATTCAGCAATATAGCAGAAAAGGCTACTCCAGTCAATGTGGGAACAAAAGAAGCACCTCAGATCACCTTTTATGTTGAATCCTTGTGAACAAAAGAACCTTGCAACATTCCTTAAAGAGAGAGGAGCTAACTTTTCATGGTCATGCACATATATACTAGGCATTGATCTAGAAGTGGTTGTACACCACTTAGCAGTCTATCTTGACACCAAACCAATCAAGCATAAATTAAGGAAGATGCACCCTCAAATAACACTCTTAGTTAAACTGGAACTACAAAAGCTTCTTCACGTTGGATTCATTTGACCAATAGATTATCCTGAGTGGGTTTCAAACCTGGTACCAGTCTCAAAACCCACTGGGGGCATCATAATATGCATTGATTTTAGAGATTTGAACAAGGCATGTCCAAAGGATGGTTTCCCTCTTCTCAACATTGAGCTCATTGTGGATTTAATAGCTAGGCATGAAATGTTGTCACTCATGGATTTATTTTCAAGCTACAATCAAATCATAATCACCAAAAAGGATCAACATAAAACTGCCTTTACTTTTCCATGGGGAACCTACTGCTAGAATGTGATTCCATTTGGGTTGAAGAATGTAGGATCCACCTATCAAAGAGCAATGACCGTCATCTTTCACAATACGATCCACAAAATTGTTAAAGATTATGTGGACGATATTTTGGAAAAATCAAAGAAGAGAAGTGGGCACATACAAGTCCTAGGACCTATCTTTGACAACCTTGAATAATACAAGGTATGACTAAATCGAAAAAAGTGTGTGTTTGAGGTGACATTAGGGAAACTTCTTGGCTTTATCGTTTCACAAAGAGGAATAGAAATTGATCAAGCAAAGGTAAAATCCATCCTATACATGGAACCACCACATACATTGAAACAAATGAGGGGATTGCAAGGAAGGTTGCAATCCATCAGAAGGTTCATAACCCAGCTATCAAATAAGATTCATCCCTTTTCACATCTTCTCCGTAAAGGGATAACTTATAAATGGGATGAAAAATATGATAAAGCTTTCTAGCAGATCGAGGATTATCTACTAACACCTCCAGTGCTCATGCCGCCGATACCAAACAAGACACTGATCCTATACATCTCATCCACACTAGCAACACTAGGAGCTCTTTTAGCACAACATGATGAACTATTCACCCATTGAGAAAGCATGCATAGTCTACATCAACAGAACCTTGGTAGGCCATGAGATGAACTATTCACCCATTGAGAAAGCATGCTTAGTGGTAGTTTTCACTTAACAAAAGTTCAAGCATTACATGTTGTCACACCAAATCAGGCTCATCGCAAAGATTGATCCATTAAAATATATGTTATCCAAAGAAACCCTTACAGGACGGATGGCTAAATGGGTAATGATCTTGACGAAGTTTGACATAGAGTATGTGGCGCGCAAGGAAATCAAAGGACAAGTGATTGCAGACTAGCTAGCAGAAGCACCCATCTATGATGAGAACCCTTTAATATCTAAGTTTCTTGATGAATCAGTGTTCCTTATTAATCTCATAGCTCAGTGGAAGATGTACTTTGATGGATCGTTCACCCAACATGGATCAGGAGCCGACATTCTTTTCATCACCCCCCAAGGTGATTGCATCCCAAAATCTTACAAGCTGTCATTCCCATGTACCAATAATATTATTGAGTACAAAGCCTTGATCACAGGTCTCAGGATAGCAGTTCAGTGGCAGATACAAGAGATGAAAGTCTATGGAGACTCACAACTGGTTATCAACCAAGTCAATGACGACTATCAAACTAAAGATGACAAGCTCACTCCTTACAAGAAGATGGTGGACAATCTCAAAGATATTTTTATAGACATAACTTTTGAGTAGATTCCTTGCATGAACAATAGAGCAGCAGACGCCATGGCAACAATCGGATCACTACTAGACATGTTGAACAACATCCTTCAATGTGAATTCTTGGTAGAACAACTTCTCGTACCAACTTTCAAAATCTCTGAATCCAAATTTGTGTCATTGTTGGTCCTGGATCCCCGTGGTACTATGACATCTTTACTTACCTTAACAGAGGAACCCTCCCATCAGACATCACCCCAAACCTTAAAAAGACCTTTGTCAAAAAGGCATCCCGATTTGTGATCCTAGGTGATACCCTTTACTATCGAAGCATTGAAGGGACATTACTACAATGTCTTAACCAAGAGGAAGCCTTAACTACCTTAACAAAAGTACACAATGGCATATGTGGGTCCCATTCTAGTGGTACAACATTAGCCAAGAAATTGTTGAGGATGGGGTACTATTGGCCAACCATGGAAAAAGAAGCTCACAAGTATGTGTGGAAATGCATCCAATGTCAACAACATGGGGATTTGATTCATGCTCCAACTCAAGAATTGCAACCAATGATCACACCATGGCCTTTTTCACAGTGGGGACTTGACCTCATAGAAAAAATCACTCCAACATCATCCAATAGCCATAAGTTTATCATAACCGACACTGAGTACTTTACTAAATGGGTTGAAGCCATTCCTATGACTTACATAACGAGGAAGTAGATAGCCAAGTTTATCCTGAATTACCTAATTTTTCGTTATGGTGTACCACAAACCCTCATCTCAGATAATGAAACCCCATTCAAGAATCAAGACGTGAAAGAGTTGTGCTAAAGATTCAATATCCAACATGGATTCTCTACCCCGTACTATCCCCAAGGCAATGGCCAAGCAAAAGCAACAAAAAAAACTATCATAAAAATCCTGAAGAAAATAGTTAATGAAACTGATCATCACTAGCATTTGTAGCTAAATCCCACTCTTTGGGCTTATTGAACTAGTATTTGCACACCTACAGGTGCAACCCCTTTCTCCTTGGTCTATGGATCAAAATCCATCTTGCCTATTGAGGTTGAACTCCCATCATTGTGAGTTTCTTTAAAATATTTGATAACTAAGGAAGAATACAAAGTATCTCGACTGAATGAGCTAGAGTTCCTGGATGAATGTCATCTTTGTGCCCTTAATCACTTGCAAGTATATCAAAACCGACTGAAACAAAGCTATAACAAGAGAATCAAATGTCGGTCATTCCAGGTAGGCGATTTGGTCTTAAAGTAAAATTAGAAGAATATTCCAGATCAAGACAATAAAGGAAAGTTTGAGCATAATTGGTTGGGTCCCTTTGTCATCACAACAAACTATGGATCAGGAGCATACCAACTATCAACCCCTGAAGGTCGACCCTTGTAAGTGCCAATCAACAACTTGCATCTCAAAACAATTTATACCTAAACATGAAGGGTGTAAATCAGAAAATACAAAAAAAAAAAGATCAAAATCCAAAAAAATGAGAAAAAGATTGAAAAAGTAAAGAAAAAAATTGTCCTCTAGTGAAAACCACTTTGGTAGCGCTTTGGGCAAGTACCTTGGTGAAAACTTGGCAAACATGCGCCTTGTATAAATAAAGCATCGACATCTATTATTTGGCTCTTTTGGCCTATCATTCTTTGCACCACCATTCATACTCTCATCCACATCCTTATCGTGGCTTGTCACTGTAAGGTATCATGAACTCTTTAGTACTACTTGGCATATTCCCAAGGTCAGTCTGTCCTACCTTTATCGAAGTAGGCTAACATATCACACTGGGGGAATTTCGTTATGCGCCACAATCGGGTTCTTATATATCTTGAGGTCATGGGACATCTTATCAGAAAACACCAAAAAAATTCAAAAAACCTTATCTAGAAAATCCCAAAACATTTGCAAAATCCTGTAAACGAAAATCCAAAAACATTCAGAAAATTGTAAAGGAAAAATCCAAAACATTCAGAAAACATCAAATCCCTAAAAAGGTTTCAAGAACATCAAAAATCCAAAAAATAATGTCTCTCTGTCGAACTAGGTTGTCTCTAAGCTTGAACGTAGGAAAGGCCATCATTGATGTGCCCCCGAGACACCCTAGGTCAATCCTTTAGCAATCTGTTGTAATTAGTTGTCGTCTCTCGTATGTTCATATCTTTGTTTTGTAAATCGGTTGAGTCAGTCCAACTACGTGGTCTCTGCTTGTATAACGTAGGCAAGGCTAATCTTTGATCAGCCCCCAAGGCCCCTAGGATAGGTCTTTAGGTTAGGTTCTTGGTCAAAACTCTGAAACTCTCACAAAAATCCAAAAACATCCAAATATCGTGAAAATCCAAAAACATCCAAATATTTCAAAAATCCAAAAACATTCAAATATCTCAAAAATCCCAAAACATCCAAATATTTAGAAAACACAAAAACATCCAAAAAGTGGCTAATCCAAAAATAATAGAAAACATTCAAAAGACCTAAAAAGCCTCAAATATTCAGAAAACCCTAAACAACCTCAAAAAATCAAAAATCCTAAACAATAGAAAACATTCAAAAAGACCAAAAATAACCCCAAAACATTTTCAAAATACCAAAAACATTCAAATATTCCAGAAAAACCAAAACCCATCCATCCCATCTCGCTTTCACCCATAATAAACGATTGTCACCTTCACCCTTTGGTGAAGCAAGAAGAAAGAAAGCATAGCAAGTCATAAAGTGTGAACCCAAAAGTCAAAATCTAGAGTCTAAATCATAGGTAAATGCATCAGTGAAGTTTATGGTAATAGCTCATCTTAGCATCATTATCCTAACATCAATCAACCCTCTGATCAACATGTCCTAGGATGTATCCTTCTTGCAATGGACATCAACATCAGATATCACTTAAGCTAAACTTAAACTAGGCAAGAGCTATAGATAACATTGACTGTTTGTATTTGATATTTTTCTTATGATTTATCTTAATGACCCATTTCGAGGACCTCTCAATGATGTCTATCTAAAAATGATTTAGAGAGAAAGGAATGGGGCATCGATCATTATCTTTCATTTGTTGTGCTTGTGGATACTCTTGTAAAATAATATTGGTGCATACTTGCTTAGTTGTGTGTAGGAAGGTCGTTTGGAGTATGTTGTTGACTATTGCGTATGCTTTGGTCCAATATATTCTAAGCTTCTAACTTGCATTCCAATGATGTTTCTGTATGTCAAGGTGGAAACAAGAACTATCCTATCTGCTTGTCAAGTCAAAGTCCATTACACTAGATACAATGCCATCTTGGTTATCAATACCTTGATGCATCATGTATATGTGTTATATCAAACAATAAGGAATAACGAAAAATCCCAATCCTAAAGTGTGAGTACCTATCCTGCATTTCATCTTGCATTTTGCATTGTCTCGTCACCATCTCTAATAAAGTCTCAATGGATCATGGACTTGTTGGATCTTTTGAAGCAATTATCATCAACAACGGTTATTCATTCTTCGTTGTTCTATCTTTTCTCTGCGCTAACCTAGTACCGTGACAATCAACAAAAACATCATTCATGCATCCATCCCGCATCCACAAACCATCAACATACATGCATAATCATAATCATATCATAAATAGCAATTATCATAATCATTGCATATCACATCATACATTATCATTTGAGTTGTGAGGAATAATATAGATTTATTATTCTAAGCATCTTAAATCATTGCATATCATAAGCATTTACATCCATACATCCATATGCATACATCATCATCATAACACATGCATAGAAAATATACAAAAAGAAATGCATCCACATTGTTTGCATCCATAACATCTGCATATCATAGTCATCCATCCATATCATATCGTGAAAAGATAATAAAAAATAAAATAACATTGCATCCATCCATGTCATGATCATCATATATCACATAGGCATAAAATAAAATGCATCCATACATGATCATACATAAGCATCCATACATCATCCATACATGAAATAAAGTCAACACATCACATCATGAATTATCCGTATTTGTGTCATATATATATCAAAAAATGTGTCATGGTACAAAATTTGAATTAGTCTATGTACATCGATGATAAGTACAATATCCACGAGGATATCAAAAAAGAGCCCATGAATGTATATCAGTATAAAGAATGGGGAAAAATCAAAAAGTGTTTGTACATCGAAAAGCTAGCCCTAGTGGCTGCTACCCTCTCTAGCCTGCCTCTCAGGTTGATCCTCTACATAGGGATGCACATCACTGCGCTATGAAAAATCAGGCTGAAGAAGAGCCTCTAGTACATTCCTGTGATAGTGTTAACTGTAATACACAGCCTTTGTGATGGCCTCTCTATACAACCACATTGACACGGTCCAACCATGGGTGGCTACCACCATAACCTCGATCTGCTACCACCTAGCCACCTCTTGGTCTCTCTCCTCGGTGACAACTTGAACTCTCTAAAGTGTTGCATCTCTCTCAACTATCACCATGACCACCTGTTCTTGAGCCTTGTCTCGCTCAACAATCACAACCAAAACCTGCTGGCAAGCCTGGTCCCGCTCACCCGTCAAAGCCTACACCTGCTGATGTAGCTACTATATTTGAGCATCCCGCGGATCTGGTGGTGGTGGTGGCATTGGCTACTGCTACACTACCAAAGGCTATTGTCCCACTAGACAATCCCATAGAACCTATCCATCATGGCCATCTTGGTCGCCCTGTCTGCTACCCCTGACACCTCTACCTCGTAGCCTCCCTCTAGGAGGAGCACTTGCTGGATCTATAAGTCACCGTGATGGGACGAACCATGCATCATAAGTTGGAGTGGTCTACATTATGGTATGGCCCTAATCATATGCCCAAGGTTGGGAAACCAACTAGCGAAAACTCTCAACGACCTTTGGTGCCAGAATCATCAGTCCCCATGTCGGAACCTCTCTAGCTAATCTGGAAAAAATGACTCTGTAAGCATCATCGGGCTTGTCCTGTACATCGCCAAACTGTTTGGATACCCTATCAAGAAGGTACCATTCAATCATGGTGTGCTCCTGACCCTGCATGTAATGCATCTATCTGATGAAATAGAGTTGTTACAGTACATCATCAAACCATAACAACATCTATAGCTATGGGCGCCAGTGAAACACTATCATATCATCTATCACCTGTCTCCAGTATGGGAGCCCAATTTGTCCAGTGTGCCTAAGTGTGATGGTACACACCTCGATATCTCCATACGATGGGATCATCAGGCTCTATGTCCACCATTTGTATAATGGGCCAAAGTATGGAAATGTGCTCCCATGCCCAAATGTGAAGAAGAGTAACACCTACACCGAGGGATCTCCCATTGCAGTAAACAAAATCATGCAAATCATGATATAAGGAGGCCAACATCACGGGCCCCCACACAAAAAGAGTCCTCTTGTACAACATCCTCTGCCAAGCCAAACCCCATCCTAGACTGAAAAATTGATCTCGTCTGTTTGGAGCCACCAACCTGAAATGATGGTTGCAACGATCAATCTAAAGGTCGACATGTGACCTATGTATGCCTCTAAATCAATTTGAGAGGTGACTAATACAATCTAGTCCATCTCCATCATCTCGAGACATGCATCAAATCTGACATTGGGGTCATAGATCACACGATCATCATGGATAGGCAATCGCAATATCCACCACACATCCTATAATGTAATTGTCATCTCCCCTGTCGAAAGGTGGAAGGATGAGGTCTCGCTATGCCATCTCTCACACAGAGCCATCATCATGGCCAAATGCATCCTAATCATAGGTGTGTATGCAATATACCATAATCCGATCTCTCCTAGGTGCTCCTGGCGCAACTCTAAAAGATCACCCAATCTCTCAAGTACTGTCGGCCTGTGCTCCCTCGACATCAAAGGTGGGAAGACCTTTTGCACCCACGAAGTGCATGATGTCAGGAAATCATCAAAATTTGAAGTTATTTGGAATTTTTGGCTCGAAGATCACAATAGCATCGCTATTTACAATAGTGTCACTATATTCAAAATCCAAATAGCGACACCCGATGCATTTCAAATTTCAAATTGTCAAAAAGCATCACCATACAAGATGGCATCGCGATTTAGAATTTGGCATGACCTAACTCTAACTTTTAAATCGGCAAGTGCATCGCTGGATACAAACACGTCGCCATTTAAAATTTGAAACCCTAATTTTAAATTAGAAAAAGCGTCGCTATATATCATTTGGGCATTGTCGATTGAAGTTTGGGCGTCGCTATATAGCGATGCCACCAAAATCTAAATTCTAACGCTTAATAAATACATCAAAATTTCAAATTTCAAATCAAGTTTTGAATCACATATCGATGGTCCTGCCCCTGGAGGCCACTAGAACTCATGAACTCGATCAAAGATGTGTTGGGGAAGCTCACGACGCTCCATTTTGTCGAAGGGTCAAAGCTCAAATCACAAGAGTTTCTTAAGTGTGAATACACAAATGAATTGAAAATGACCCCTCTTGACCTATTTAAGCTAGAATATTAGGGTTTTTTGCCCTAATTTAACCTTAATAATGGGGTTTATTATCATCTTCACCAATTTTACTAATTTGGACCTAATTTTCCATCGTTTTTTGCATTTTTAGCATTATTCTTGCATCCTGGAACCTTTCTGAACCCTTGGGGCACTTTTGAACCTTTGTTGAGAAAACAACCCAAAATTCAAAATTTCCACCCAATTTCTCGAGGGGGCAGGGAGTCAGTTTTATCCTTCCGTTGGGGCATCTAAAAAATTAGATTTTTTTTTTATTCGAGCAGCATTTTTCATTTGAAAAGCGTTGTTCTTTGAACCGAAACAACAGGTACCTCGCTTTAAAGAGGGGAAAAATGTAGACACTGAAAAATGTCCTAATCAATGTCATACATTTGAATCAAATTTATTATCATTTCTTCTTTAATCCATCATCTTTTTGCTTAATTAATTTAATTAGCCTAGTTAATTAATTAATTGCATCATTTTCATCTATTTAGCCTAATTAATTAAATTAGGTTAATTCATCTCTTTTGGCACTAACACTTCATCTCATTAAATTAAATAAATCAAAATATTTAATTTAATCTCCTAAGTCATCTTATTTAATTAAATAACCCTATGTTATTTAATTAAATAGCATTTCATCCCCCTCCCCTATTTATAAATCATCTAATTTAATAAATATCTCTTTATTCTTCTAATTCCCTAATTGCATAAATTAAACCTTGTTTAATTAGCAATTAAACTAATTTTCCTCTAATCTAAGGGTTCCCATGGAATATTCTCTATCCTTTTTGCACAATTAAAACTTTATTTTAATTTGTAAAATACCTTTTTCCTCACCCTAAAGGAACATTCTAAGGAATATTCTCTTTCCTCCAATCAACTCACTTAGCTTCAAATGCAAGTTAACCCTTTAACTTCTTAAGCAAGTTACCTTTGACCTGTGTGAGCAGGTCAAAAGTGTGTTTGTTTGAGGCAAGCGCGAGCCTTTGATTAACTTTCATCATGCATTATCATCTGTTGATGAGAATCAATGATCCATGCCTCTCACCCCCTTCATCTTGAACCGTTGATTAAGCTTTTTGATCTCAACCATTCATTCCTCATTTGATCTCCTATAAATAGATCACTATTTGGAGACAAATGGATCCATCTTTTATTGCAAACTTATGCTATTAAATTTAGTCACATACTTACTTATCTTTTACTCACTTTTTAGCTTGTTAAGTTAATTTTCATTGCATAATAGCTTAGAGCATCCATGCATCCATCTTAGTTTGTAAATAAATTAGGGTTTTCATCTTTTAGCTTAAATTAGCTTAAATTAGCTTAGATTAGCTTAGCATTAGCTTAGCAATTGCATAATTAGATCATTTGTAGCATAAAATCATGGTAACTTAGCTTGCATCATGTTCATTTTTACATAATTTAGGTTTTCATACATCAAACACCATGGTTTCATTGATTCTCTTCCATAGAATCGACTGAAACAAGCTCACTAATCATGGGATTGGGAAAGGGTCATTGTTCCACATCAACACGACACCAATTCCACAACAGGATAAATTTTGAATGGATTAGAGTAGATGTTTGGGTAGGTTTCATATTTTAGTATGTTAGGTTTTGATGAAATGTTTAGTTTTAATCTTGTTGAGATTTGAGTATTGGTGGCTCTGTTATGCTTCAATTCTTCATGGATCAAGTGTAATTCAATCCATTCCAGTATCCTCACATTGACAATAAGTAATGTGATAAGTGTTGTTCTTTGCTTGGTTTCTTATTGTAATGCAGTGAGGTTATAAGAAGCCATGAGTTGGTCTATTATAGGAGTATATTTCATTTTCTGACTTAGTTACGAATAAGGAACTAATCAAAATAATTCATAAACATGAAAAATGATGCAGGATCACATATTAAATTAAAAATAAATTTTTTACTTTACTACAAATTTTATGTTTTATGCACAAATCCACGCTAGCAAGGAAACATTAAGCATTGAGCTGAATGATGAATCATTGAGTACATGCAAAACTTATTAGTTTGACACAACTAAAATATAAAATTATTAATAATATGTTAATGTATTAAATCTGATTCACAATTTCATGTCCAATACAATATAAAATATCATCTACAGTTTGGAATATGATTCATGGAGTGCAATATAAATACCTAAAAGCTAATAATTCACTTCCATTTTCCAAATCAAGTCAAGGTCTTCAAATTGACATTGAGATAAATTAAAAGAGTCATCTTGATTCTAAGTCTGGTCTTCATTTTTTTCGCACTGCCTACATCCGCTTAACTGCATCTCAAATTCAACATTCATTGTGTCACTGTCATTTGTCCCACTGTCAATGCCACCACCACCAACGTTTGAAGTGTTGCACAACCCTCTTCTTTCACATATGGAGTTCCATATTGTGAGTACCCTTTCAAAAGGAAAAGTTTTGACATTATACACAGTTCCAAACACCCTCAAGAAATTTTCCAAATTATTTTCTAGGTTGTTTCTTATCTTTTATTTCAAAAATGCCAATGAACTAAAAACTCTCTCATCCTCCATCGACCCCAATATCATTGTTTGACTTAAATCGACAAGTTTGAAATATTTTGATATCAAATCACATAATATTTTACTCTAACATAAGGTTGTCCAAGCCTTTGTTATTGATCCCACTTCCATGGGCTTCTCCATGGAATCAAACTAGTCCATCATACTTCTTGCAAAATGCTTACATTATTCTTTAAGCTTATTTCCATTTATAATTCCTTCTATTGTATGTTCATTGTATTTTACACTTTTCAAAAAGAGTTCGACCAAGGTATTTACTTTATTATGAAAATAGCTTGGGCTATCTTAGTTTCCTGAGCCTCGAGTCCAAAATTGAGGATACACAATGACATGGATTCAAGTATTTCATCTCGAGGGATTCGTTGATAAATCTCTGTGGAAAGAGATTTTGCAATTTCCTTGAAATTATTGTCAATGCTGAAAAATGAGAAAATTAAATGAATCTAGAACTAGAATCAAAACACTTTTAACATCACATCAATGCAATCTTTCCTAAATGAAAGCAAATGCAAAAACAAATACTAAACTACGAAAAACCACACATGGGAATTCAAAGGAAAAATAACTCCATCGCCTTCCTATCATCAAGATCTTGGATTACACATTTGATGCTCTTAGATTTTCATAAGCACAAATGCATCAAGAAGCTATGATGAACTGATGTAAAAGATTTTGTGATCGAAATCGAATATGTATCATGGTGAGAAAAGAGAGGGTTTATATAGATGTCCTCATAGGAAAGATCTGTGTTATGGGAGAAATGTGGGATTAAAAGAGCAAAACGAAGAAATGGATGTTTATTGCATATTGTTTAATCAAGTGTAATTGGTGGGAATGAAAGAAATAAATGGGAGAGTTTATGATATGACGAAGGTTTAGGAATGTATAATTAAAGTTGATTTGCGAATTAGATGAATAATTTAATTAAATGGATTTGTATATGAAAATGCAAATGATTTAATGAAATATGCAATGGATACAGATTTATGTAAATTTAATGTATGGATATTTTAATGATTAGGTGAATATAGTATGTATGAAATGATTTATAGATGACCAATTATGCAAATAGATAAATGATTATAATATTTTAATGATTTAAGTGAATTAATGAATAAATAAAGGAAAGTATTAAATGAATTAATTAAATAGATAATAATATCCATTTAATTAATAGAAGAATAATATGATGACCATGAGGATAAATTTTAAGTGTCTACATTTTTCCCCTCTTTGAGACAATGTAGCTTGTTGTGTTGTTTCAAATAAAAAGAATTGATTAATTAATACATTCCCCAGGGATATCTTGGTAAGGATGATGATAAGGATGATATGCCCCCTCGAGAGATTGATTGAACAAGATGTGATAAGATTAATCTCTAGATAGATCATGGGGAGAAGATTTGATGATTGATATTGCGTGAATGATTAAGCAGAGACATACATTTGATGAAAATGCACAATTGATAAGCATAACTGAACAATTGATGGAAATGCTCAGTATAGCCAAGATGATAAGCTGATTAAGCTGATTGAGATTGATGCTAGTACAAAACAATGATTGATTAATAGATTGAGAGATCAGGGAGCATTAGAGTCCCATGCTAAAAATAAAGTTGATTGATTTGATATTTGGATTAAAAGACATGTATCAGTTAGATAAAACGATTAATTATTCTTTGAGATAAGGAGCGTGAAGAAAAATGAAGGAATGGATGATGGAGGAAATGATGGATGAAAAGAGATATGAAGGAAATGAGGGTGATGAAACTTCTTGTGCTTTACATAGTACTTTATCATCATAGAGCTTATTATGTCGCAAATTAGTATAAGCATCTAGATAACATGAACATCTGGACAACCTGAATATTGTTTGTGTTTTGATTTAGCAATGAAGTATAAGCATATAGGTATAAGGACCTTAGATGACCTGAATATTTATTGCATGGAAGACACTATCAAACAAGGAATGCTCTCATCCACACTACACTCATAGGTCCTCGATGATTTTAGACAACCATGTCTTAGGACGAGTCATCCTATGAATAAGAAACAATCCACATATAGCAAACAAGTGAACATGCCCCATCCTCACCTCTCTAGTCCAAGACATCCTCAAGAAACTAAAAGACATGTCATCAAAGATAAAATCATAAATCAATCAAAAGACCAACAAACAAGCAAGCATCATGCTTCAATGTAGAACCGATTCTTGTTACAGTTTATGCGTTTGGTTGGATTTGAAGATGGATTGATAGGTATGTTGCAATGTCTACTTGATTATCAATTGTGGTGTGTTTTGATTTTTTTGAAGTTCAAAGTTGTGTGGCGATCTGAAAGTATCATTGTTTTGGAATTTTTTGAAGTTATTTGATTTTTTTGGATTTTTGGATTTTATTTATTTTTGGGTTTTTGGAAAAAATTTGGATTTTGAATATTTGATTTTTTATTTTTGGAATATTTGATTTTTTTGGATTTTTTGGAATATTTGATTTTTTTGGAATATTTGATTTTTTTGGATTTTTTGGATTTTTGGAATATTTGATTTTTTTTAAGTTTTTGAAGTTTTACGATGGAATGAGATGAATGGCAAGCGAGTAGACAAATAGAGAGGATAGTTTTTTTACCGCAAGATGTAAAGTATCCCAACCCATAGCTAAGGTTGAGGAAATGTCCCAGTGAGGGATAGGACCAACTTAGTATGCATGGAGAAGCGAGCAAGCGAGGGGAATGTCAAACAATTCACAAGCCATGGTGAGTGTGAAAAGGTTATTATGAATTGGAGGGTGAATGGAGATGGGATGGAAAGATCAAGTGGAGCTCTAAAGGAAAGAGGAGTGAAGCCTCTACACATGGTGTCGATTTCTCAGTTTTCACCATGGTGCTTGCTCAAGGTGACACCAAATTGGTTTTCACCATTGAACTAATTGATATCTCTTTACTTTTTTTATTTTTTTGTATTTTTTAAGGACTTTTTTCCATTTTTTATTTTCAAGACTTTTTCCCATTTTTTTGTATTTTTTTAGGACTTTAGAAGAGTCCACTCTCTGAAGTATCAGGTATAAAACCTGCAGATATGCATATAATTGATGGGATCACTGAGCAATTCACCTTCTAGAGTAGATAACTGGTATGCTCCTGATCCATACACAACAGTGATAACGTATGGACCCAACTAGTTAGGCTCAAATTTACACTTCTTTTATGTCTTGTTGATTGTGAGGATTTTCACGAAGGACAAGATCCCCAATCTCAAATGTACGTGGTTTCACTTTATGGTTACAACTTTAGCACATCTACTATTGGTATGCTCTAAGATGATTGAAAGTAGCTTGTCATTGTTGGTATGCTCTAAGATGATTGAGCAAGGAGACCCAAAAAGAAGGCAACTCAACCTCAATGGGAAAGATGGCTTTAAATCCATAGATAAGGGCATGTTGGGTAGCACCTATGGTAGTGCAGACACTCGTGTGGTAAGCCCAAAAGGCAGGATTTAGTTGAGCATGCCAATATCAACTAGCTTCATTGACCATCTTTTTAACAATTTTGAGAATGGTCTTGTTAGAGGCGTCAACCTGGTCGTTACCTTGAGGGTAGTAAGGTGTAGAAAAATGATGTTGTATAGGGAATTTCTCATAGATTTCATGGACATCCTAATTTTTGAATAGACGACCATTATTTGTGATAATGGATAAAGGAACACCATAATGACAGATGATATAGTTCAGTATGAAAATGGCTATTTATTTTCTAGTGATGTGGGTGAGGGAAACAACTTCAATCCATTTCATGAAGTAGTTTGTGGTAACAAGAATGAACTTATGACCATTGGATAAAGGCGGATGGATCTTGCCCATGAGATCAAGTCCCCGCTGATAAAAGGGCCATGGTGTAGCGAGTGATTGCAATTCTTGTGTAGGAGCATGTATCAAGTTTGCATGTTTCTAACATTGCTTGCATTTTTTAATAAACTGATAAGCATCCTTTTCCATTGTAGGCCAATAATAACCCACACACAAGAGTTTCTTGGCTAGGGTAGGACCGCTAGAATGTGCCCCACATATACCTTCATGTATTTCTCGTAAAGCAGTTTTGACCTTATCACGCTCAAGTCATCGGAGTAAAGTACTATCGAGACCTCGGCGATATAGGGTATCAGCTAAGATTATATAATAGGAGGCTTGATGGATAAAGGTTTTACAAGATTTATTGGATAAGTCTGATGGAAAGATGTTATCATAGAGATAGGTATAAATATCTCCATACCATTGAGAATTAGGACCAACAATAAGACATATCATTTCAGATTGTGGTACATTGTAAGCAGGTTCCAAAAGAGGCTTTAGCAAGAACTCACAGTAGGTAGTATTTCTTGGCATTTCCATGAGTGAACCAATTGTTACCATTGCATCAACATCTTTGTTACTATCTCAAGGAATCTACTCAAAAGAAATTGATGTGAAATAGCCCTTGAAATCATCGACCATTCTTTTGTAAGGCATCAATTTTTTGTCTTTTGTTTTATAGTTATCATTAACTTGTCTGATCACTAGTTGAGAGTCACCAAGGACACACAACTCTAGGATTTTCCATTGTACAACCATACGAAGCCCAAAAAGTAATGCCTCATATTTTGCAATATTTTTGGTACAGGGAAACTGTGTCTTATAAGCTTTAGGTATACAATCCCCTTGTGGTGTGACAAAGATAACGTCGACACCATAACCACTTTGTGTGAAGGAGCCATCAAAGTATAAAGTCCATAGATGTGTAGATTCCATGTTGAAGATTGATTCATCAAGGAACTCTGTAATAAGAGGATGATCATCTATCATAGGAGCATCATCAAGTTGATCTGCTATAGCTTTTCCTTTGATTGCTTTTCTTTCCACACACCCAATATCAAACTCACTAAGGATCATAACCTATTTAGCCAATCGTCTTGTAAGTGCTGCTTTGTTCAAGAGGTACTTAAGAGGATCAATTTTTGTGATGAGCTTTGTCTGGTGTGTAAGCATGTAATGTCACAACTTTTGTGAGGCAAAAAATATGACAAGGAACACTCTTTCGATAGAACTGTAATTGAGCTCATATCCCACTAGAGTACGACAGATGTAATAGATTGCACGTTCCTTTCCTTCAGAGTCATGTTGTGCCAAAAGTGCCCCTAGTGTTGTGGTAGTTATGGATATATAAAGGAGTAAAGGCATGTCATCTGTAGGAGGTACTAATACCAGTGGTGTCATCAGATATTCTTTTATTTTCTTAAAAGCTTGTTCTCACTTGTCATCCCATCTGAATGGAACATTCTTGCATAACAGATGCTAAAATGGTTGACATTTATTTGCAAGTTGCGCTGTAAAATGGTAGATAGACTAAATTTTTCTTTGCAATGATCGCAACTGAATAATATTCTTAGGTGGAGGCATTTAAAGGATAGCTTTTACTTTTGCAGGATCAGCTTCAAAAGGAGTTTCCCAAAAGTTCCCCCAAAGAAACATTTCTTTAGATTCAACCAGACCTTTTATTGTTCTAATCATGTGAAAATTTTGTCCATGATCTTTAGATGTGTAGCTCAGGTGTAATATTTTCCCAACAAATCATCTACATAGTCTTCCAAATATGTATGCATCATGTCATGAAAGATAGTGTTCATTGCACATTGGTATGTAGCTTTGGCGTTCTTCAACCTGAAGGACATGACATTCCAACAGAAGGTTCCCCAAGAACAAGTAAATGTTTTCTTAATTTGATCTTCAGGAGCAATTTTAATCTAATTGTAGCCTGAGAAACCATCCATGAGGGATAACATTTTGTGTCCTGTTGTCAAATCCACTATCATGTCAATGTTTAGAAGTGGGAAGTCATCTTTAGGAAAAGCTTTGTTTAAATCTATGAAATCTGCACAAACACAGACACTCCCATTAGGTTTTGAAATTGGTACTGAGTTTGAAATCCACTCAACATATTAACAGGTCTTATAAATCCCACATCTAACAACTTTTGTATTTCAGCTTTTACCAATAGAGCGACATGCGGGTGCATTTTTCTCAACTTTTGCTTAACAAGTTTTTCCCCTGATGGAAAAAACAAGTGATGCATTACTAAATCTGGATCAAGTCCCAGCATGTCTACATAGGGCCATGCAAAGTTGACTTGTCTTTCTTGTAAAACTAAATATGTTCTATTCTCTCTTCGGGTGTCAATGATTTCGCTAGATGAATTATCCTTGGTTTTTCTTTTGTGCCCAGATTTGTTGGTACTATCTTCTCCACCAATATAGATGATTTTTCATGATATAGTGCTAGGGGAAGTGTGTCAATCCTTCCATCCTCAGGCGCATCAGAGAGGTTTTCACCCTTGTATACGTCCTTTATTTTTACTTTTTATGGGTCTAATAGTGTTGAAGAGTGGTTTTCACTAGAAGACCTATTTATATTTTCAATAATTTTGCAACTAAAAGGCTTGGCACCCTCTCTGAAGTAAGCCACACTATTGAGTTCTATGACAAAACCTACTTTATGATCCCCAAGAGGTGTGTCTTCTCGTGGTTCCAAAAAGTTTATGATTTCCTCATCATTTTGAAACACATCTTGCTGTGACGGTCCCTTTTGATCCCAATCAATGAGTTGGGGGTGAACCAGGGGTAAAGGATCATTATTTGAGTCAAGATTTTGAATGGATTCAAGGTTACAAATGCTATGAGTAGGTTCAAGGGTAAAGACACTATCATATTCATAGATGTCAATGAATTAATTGATGGCATTTTCCTCGTTTGTCTATGTAGCATTAGAGGACCCTACTTCCTTACTTGAAGTACACGCGGTACTCAAGCTCTTATCTTTCTGCATGTCATATCCTAAACTAGGGAATTTTTACGTAAGAGTAGGTTGTATTGGTTTCAAGATACCTTGTTTTTGTAAACCCAAAGAAATTTTACCATTGTATCCCATTTATTTTATAAGATCAAATCCCTTGTTGTATTGTTCAACAAGTATCTTCATCTCTAGTTTTTCAGTTTGTTCTTTTTTTGTATCTTCATATTTGTACAACCATCTCAAGAGATCAACTTCTTCTGTTTCATTATAAACAACTCCCCATTTTTTTAAAGTAGTTGATTTACAAACCAATGTGTTATCGGTATCTAATGTGGTCTTAGGAATTTGTGGCTTTCCATAGGTGCGGGGAGATAAAGGTAGCTTTCTAATGCATCTAATGCAAAGAGCACAATTCAGGGTATATTCCCCTACTCCTTGTTCTTTCACTTGTATTTTGATCTCAGCTTCATTGGATTTTGAGGTGGACACTTTTAAGGACTCGGGATCAACATATGCTTGAGAAGGAAGTGCTTCATGATTGTTAGGGATTGTGATTTCAGTTTTAGGGCTTAGATTATTGCAATACATGAAAGGGTTTGTATCTCCTTGTATTGTGATTTTGACACCATTATGTGGGAATTTAATGCACTGATGGTATGTAGAAGGTACCACTTGCATTGCATGAATCCATGGTCTTCCAAGGAGGATGTTATAGGTCAGAGGGAGATCAAGGACTTGGCAAACCACATCCTTTGTCATAGGCCCAACCTTGATTGTTAAAGTAACTGATCCTTTAGATGAGTGTTCCTCTTCATCATATGCCTTTATGGTAATCTTTTTCTTTGGATCAACTACACTTTCAGAGAACCCTAATTTTGTGATCAATTTTTTAGTACAAATATTAAGACCTGCTCTTCCATCTATTAGAACTCGCTTGATCTTGACTTTATGGACAAGGACTTCAATGTGTAAAGGTGCGTTATGTGGTTGTTGGACAAATGAATCATCTTTCTCAGTAAAATTGAGAGTGTGAGGATAGGTGATGTGTCCCACCATAGCTTGTAATTGATCTACATGCAAGTTTGTAGGCATTGTAGTAGTAGCAAGTGCTTTATCTAGGATAGCTTTATACTTAGGATATAGGCGTAGTTGCTCAAGTATGGAAATTTGTGTGAATGTTTTACCTAAATTCTCTATGAGATTGTATCGCAAAGCTAGTGCAACAAGTTTTGAATTAGGACCTCTAAGGGTAATTGTGCCTCTGCGGGTGGTAACATTGCAATAAGGTTCTTTGCCTTTTATAATGAAAGTGATCACATGATTATCAACCTTGCTGATGTTAGTTATGATATAGTCATATTTAGCAACAGTATAGTTTACACCATCACCAGATTCGGGGGCCTTTCCTTTATCCTTGTCATGCTTAGGGAAGGGGTTTTTAAACATCTCGTGATCAGAGTTACCAGAAGGAGTGTGTCCACCAACTGCTATCTTACCATCATCAATAAGGTCTTGTATCAAATGTTGAAGTTTATTGCAACTATTAGTCTTATGTCCTTTGTGTTTATGATAGTCACAAAAGTGATTGTCATCGCACCATGGGGGTTTGACTTGTGGATTATATTCTTTCATCTCAGGTAGCATTATAAGATTATTTTCAAGTTCTCTTAATGTCGATTCAAGTGATTGTCCCAATGGTGTAAAATTTCATTTAGCGAAGCTTTTTTTTTCTTTTTTTTCTTTTGTTTGAAGATGAACCTTTAAGGTTGTAGATAGGTGATGATGTTTTAGTCATTTTCACATCATCAACTTTGTCATTGACCACATTCTTGTTCTTAACCCAAAAAGGTGTCTTGTTGCTCGAGCTTGATTTTTGATCTTTGTCATTATTAAGTTTAATAGTTCCATCATCGATGAGAGTTTGTTCAATTTTAAATCCCATTTCTATGACTTCATCAAATGAATCCAAACATTTGAGGTGAAGCTCCTTTCTAATTTCCTTGTTCAAATTTTAACAAAAGAGGTCAACCAATTCTTTTTCTGGAATGTTATAAGGTACTCGTTTTGTCAAATGTCTCCATCTTTGTAAAAATGACACAAAAGATTCTCCTTGTTTTTGTTTGGAGTTAAAAGGTTTGTCATGGTCACTATAAGTTCACTGTTGTAACTATAATGTGAGACAATTTATCAGTCAGTTCTTGAAAAGATTTGATGGTCGGGGGTAATCGTGAAAACCATTCCATAACTTCTCCTCCCAGGCTACGAGGGAATAATCTCATAAGATATGTCTAATCAATTGCAAATTCCAAGATAGCAACACAAAATTATCTTAAGTGATCTTTAGGATCTCCTTTTCCCCTGTATTTATCAAGTCTCAGTATGTCCTAATGATTGGCAAAAGGTGGCATTAGTATGCTTGGATCGAAAGGATAAGGATGTATATCTTCAATGGAAAACTTATGGGATGATGTTTTACTATTCTTAAGAGTATCCAATTTGCATCTCAATGCTCTAAGCTCATCCAATATAGGATCATTTGTAGGTGCAGGTTTTGACGTCTTTGAACATCTCTTGTAACCAAGTTGTAAATAAAAGGGTCTGTGATCTTTGATTCTATCATCATTGTTTGTTTTGGGATGCTTAGATTCATTTTTGTCATTCATCGTGAGTAATGATATATCAAATTCAGGAGGCAGTTTGATTCCTTCATTAGTAAGGGCTTTGAAGTATTGTTGCGGATTATGTTTGACCACCTCTATAAGCAGTTTAGTGAATCTATGATCATGAAGTGCTTCTTCTATATGGGATTGGGTTACTTCTTCACTATCAGTTTCATTTGTTTCACTAGTCGCAACACTAATGTGATCTTCCTCATAAAATTCAATTCCCCAAGGGTTCCCTTCCTCTTCAAACATTCTTACTCTTGTTTTAGGGGTCATTGATGATTGTTATGATCTTCAACTTAGGACTAGAAAATGTATGAGACTCAAGATTCAGATGCAATGCAAATTGATATGACCCTAAGATAAGATATTGGAATTGAATGGTATGATGTGACAAGCTTGATATGATAAAAATGCAAGAAATCGAGGCAACTCTAGGTCTGAAGCTAATTGTGATGCAAGGTTTTACCTGTGCTATGATGGATAAACAAAAGGACAAGTGATCAAGAGAGTGAATGCTAAAGTAGGAGATGATAAAATTTGAGAATATTTCCCTACTCAAAGATGATAATATGTTCCCTAACTCAAGGATGATGAACCTCAAGTGATACGGGTGATTAATAGCTAATGTTTGATTCAGGACCTAAGAAGAATAACCTAAGTGCAAGCTAAAAGTTTTTTTTGACTAATGATGGATATGCAAGGATTGAGGTCATGGTCAGAATATGTAAGGACTAGGTGGAATGATCTATATATGCAAGGACTAAAGGATTAGAACTGAAGAATAAATCCCCAAGAGACTAAATGTTAGGTTTGTATTGGATATGTAAGTTTGGTTCATTCCTCAAAGAGCAATCATAAAAGTTTCTCAGTAATATGTCTCAATTGCGGTAGTTCTTAAAGATGCATTTTCTGATAGACCTAGAACTACAATGTTTATGTTTAAAAAAGTGAAAAGTGGATCTTCGCCTAGGGATTTTGGTTTTACAAGAGATCATGTGGACATTTGTGTTGTTTGACTTTTTGGGCAAGTTTATGAGGTTTCCAAGGTTGAAATGTTACAGATTCTAGGTGTGATGTTTGGTTGAGATTTGTTTTGAACACACACGCAAGACAAGATAGACAAAATGTTTTGGGAAACTCTGACACAAAATCAGAGTAAAATTTTGAATGGGGGCCTAGATTAGCCCCAAGATTTTTCACTAGTCTCGACAAGTTTGAAAACACTTATAAGCATGCACAACCTAGGCTAGAAAGAGGATACTACTTGTTGAGTCCCTACTTGGATTTCTCCATATATTGAAACAAAGTGGATAACTAGAGATCTTGGTGACACTAGCTCCCCCTTACACGACACAGGTACAGCAAAATATCTTACCTTGAAGATCCGAAGATGTTATGAACCGAGGAATTTCTGTCTCCACAATGAATAGTATGTGTAGGGTGGCTTCAGAGGTTCGACCTCCTGCACTAGCAAGCAAAAAAGGTTTTTAGCCTCTACAACAAGTGGTTCTTAATCTATGTTTTGGGGTAATACTAGTGCCTATACATGCAACGGTTCACTCAATTAAGAGGCCTCCTAGCCCTTAGAAAGATCTAAGGGTTTTGACGTATCTCAAGGATACTGAGGGAGACATCCATCGGTATTAGACATCCACACCAGGTGATTGAAGAATTTCCCAACAACCACAATGATTTATATAGCAGAACGAAAAAAAGTACCGCTTGGGTTGTTCCCTCTCACAAGTTGGGAGGCAAGCCCTCTAAGGGATTAAACACAAAAAAAGATGGGTCTGGCTTCTAATCATCGAGTTTGCACAAGGTGAGAGCATACACCTACCACCTTACAAGCATAGTAAACAGTGGTTCATTAACCCCCCTTAATTAAACACGTGAAAAAAATGATGGGTCCGGTTTCTGATCATTGAGTTTTCACAAGGTGAGAGCATACACCTACCACAAAAAAAAAAAAAAGTGATTAATTAACCCCCCTTAATTATTCTATGTGAAAACAAACACTTAAAAAGGAAATAAAAAAAAACCCTGCAAAACCACCATTAGTAGTTTAGGTCTCCAGTCTTCGACAAACGAGTGTCAAGTTATCATTTTAAGTCTTTGGCATGCGAACCCACAAAAATCCAAGTCAACAAAGATTAGCCACAAAATTGAAACTAAACTAAAAAGGAAAATAACATTAATCTAACTAACAAAAGTTACCAAACAAAATTTAATCTAAACCTAACTAAATTAATCCAACTAACCAAAAATTAATCTAAATTAATCTAAACTAAAATAATCTAAATTAACAAAAATAATTACTAAAATTAATCTAAATTAATCAAAACTAATATTAATCTAAACTAACAAAATTAATTACTAAAATTAATCTAAATTAATCAAAACTAAAATTAATCTAAATAAATCAAAACTAAATAAAACTAAAAATTAAAACTATAACATCACATAAATGAATAAAAACGCCTTTATAAGCAAATTCACTTTCTCATCTCTTGCACAAAGTCGACTCTCTCTGAAAATAAGCTTATTTCCATTCATTCTTGAACGGTAATTTGGGGGATGCTATGAGCCGCCACATGCATGATACCACTTCAGTTCAAATCAATCCATTTCCTTACGCCTAGTCTTCCAATAGGTTTGCATTATTCTCCAATGAAAAAGGAGTTCTAAACAACATAGAAAAAATCAAAGCCTTTGCGTTCTGTTAAAAGTTCTTCCCCTCACAATTTGTAGCTCTCGAACATACTGCAAATACATTTTTTTTCTTCTGAAGAGCTTAATAGCTATTATGAGCCACCCTTGTTACTAACAAGATCATGCAAATGAATACAAATGCAAAGTGGCAATATCATGTAGACAAACAACATTCATTTAGATAGTATTTAGACTCGACGGTTACAATTAGTATTCATAATAAGTAAAATGCAAACAATAAACATTATTCATAATCGGTTATTAAACCAAAAAAATCAAGCCTTCGATAGTCATCCTTGCATTTTAGATGAAACCATTAAAGTATTCATGCAAGATATTTATCAAAACATATACATCAAAATTAATTAATCCAAATCATATATTCAAGCAAATATATATCATATGGCAGTGTCACTCTTATAGTAGCATCATTCATGAAATTAATCAATAAGACATATTCATGCAAGATAATCCTAACGGTATTTAGGCGGGAGTAATAGGAAAGATTTTAGATGAATCTATGAAACCATTAAAGTATTCATGCAAACATATATCATCCTACACAATATTCAAAAAGTGTCAGAAATCAACAGTATTCATCATCGACAAACGATGGTTTGAGAAACTGACAGGATTTAACTAATAGCTAAATGAATAATATTCATCATCGACAAACATTATTAATCATGCAAAAACAATATTCATCTACCATATTCACACATATTCCTATTATATTAACATGTCGAACAGATTATGCAAAAACAATATTCATCTTTATGCTGACAGAGATTCTGCAAAAACTTTCATCAGACAAAACTTTTCAACAAACAAAAACATATACACATGATATGAAAATTAATAGAATAGCTGCCTTGAAAGCAAATAAGAATAGCCAAAAAAAATATGTTGGGTTCACCATTTTGTTGATGTTGAAACTAAGAAAACTAAATGAATCTAAAACTAGAATCAAAACACTTTCAACATCATGTCAATGAAGTCTTTCCTAAATGAAAGAAAATGAAAAAAAAAATATTAAACTACAAAAAACCAAGACATGAGCATTCAAAAGAAAAATAACTCCATCGCTTTCTTATCATCAAAATCTTGGATTACACATTTGATGCTCTTAGATTTTTATAAGCACAAATGCATCAAGAAGCTATGATGAACGGATGTAAAAGCTTTTGTGATAAAAATTGAATATGTATCATGGTAAGAAAAGATAGGGTTTATATAGATTTCCTCACAAGAAAGATCCAAGTTATGGGAGAAATGTGGGATTAAAAGAGAAAAATGGAGAAATGGATGTTTATCCCATATTGTTTAATCAAGTGTAAGTGATAGGAATGAAAGAAATAAATGGGAGAGTTTATGATATGATGGAAGTTTAGGAATTTAGAATTAAAGTGGATTTGTGAATTAGATGAATGATTTAATTAAATGGATTTATATACAAAAATGCAAATGTTTTAATGAAATATGCAATGGATACAGATTTATGTAAATTTAATGTATGGATATTTTAATGATTAGGTGAATAGAGTATGTATGAAATGATTTATAGATAACCGATTATGCAAAATGGATAAATGATTATAATATTTTAATGATTTAAGTGAATTAATGAATAAATAGAGGAAAGTATTAAATGAATTAACTAAATAGATAATAATATACATTTAATTAATAAAAGAATAATAGGATGGTCTCGTGAGGATAAATTTTAAGTGTCTACAATTATCACTAATAGATTTACTAATGTCCTTAAAATCTTCCTTTGTAACAAGTACTTCTTTGATAGAGTACCTAACCATCATACAATGGTGCATTGGTATCTCAAATCCACGTACAAAGACAACACATAACTGCCTGTTTGCATTAAATTGTAAATAATTTTCAAAATAATTCAAATATGTAATTTTCTGCTAGCTTAGAAAATTTGGGCTTTGATAAGTTAGATCTAGATATAGATTATTGAGGGTCATGCATGTCATTCTACGTAGTTTAGTATATTCATAGATATACATAGTTCTATCTTGGGATTTCTTCACAAGAGTGTTCATTTCATCCAACATGGGGAGAAGACTAGATAAATTCAAGAGTGTCTCTAAATTTCTTAACCTATGTAAGTGTTGGTTCTCAGTTGTGTTCTATTTGGTTTGTCCTTGATGACAAAATTCACCTTTGGGTATCTATCGGCATGACATTCACGTGGTTTTGGCAACAAAGGAAAGGTCTATCGGCATGAGTATTTTTCACCGGGAAGAGGTCTTTCCGAATGAGTCGGGTCTCACCGACTTATACATGAGGTGGTTCATCGGCGTAAGTGATCCTTTGTCGGCATTGTGTCTTAGCGAGTTTGACTTGTTACATCGACCGAATAGCACATTAAAGATTCACTTCGGGCAGACATATTGCTTTCGGTGTGAAGTCATAGCAATTGTACATTGTCACACCAACCGGTGGCGGGAAGATACATATCGGTAAGAGTTAGGGTTATCGAAGTGAGGTCTTGGCGAGTGACCTTCGGTCTCGCTGACATTACACATGGAGTTTCACTGGCAGCTTTCGGCAAGACTTCTCCTTTATTTCGGTGACAGAGGGTGATCCTTATCGGCAAGCGTTATACCATCGGTATGAGGTCACAATGACATTGTTATGTCTCACTGACTGGAGGTTGAATGGGAACACATCGACAAGAGTGGCGGCATCGATATAATGTCATAGCGAACCCTGTGGGTCTCACCAATGGAATACTTATGGACCTTGTCGACATAGGCATTGATTTGTCTCGGCAAATAGGAATGATCACGTGGGCTTTCAGTAAGACACATGATGCTCTACAAAACGTCTCCTCGATTATGGATTGTCTCAGCGACACTGGATGAAAGGATGACTTTCGGTAAAACAAAGCATCATCTACGAAACGTCTCCCCGATAGCAGAATGTCACAGCGACACATAAGAGATAAAAGGGCTTTCGGTGAAACATAATGTGGTCT
This sequence comes from Sequoia sempervirens, assembly GCA_007258455.2. Classification (NCBI taxonomy): domain Eukaryota; kingdom Viridiplantae; phylum Streptophyta; class Pinopsida; order Cupressales; family Cupressaceae; genus Sequoia; species Sequoia sempervirens. Next base: position 5,639,080 of record VDFB02049217.1, on the reverse strand, counting down.
GCGAGAAGTCTTCCCGACTCTGATGGGTCATGGCGAAAGCGATAACTAAGGGGAATGTCTGGCGATTTAATTGCCGTCGGCAGGACTATCTGGATGTCTCGGCGAACAATTAACAAACTCTATCACTGTGGCCGACATGTGAATTTCTATGTATAGTTGCAGGCTGACATCATTGGTTGGCATCGAATCTCAGAACGGTTACATGGCAAAATATTCTCTGAGAATTGGGAGGTTATGGTTCTCAGCTGGTGGGCAGTCGTGGTTTTGATGAAAATCTATCAGTTACAATTTGAAATCTCTTGATTCAGCGCAGAAATTAAAGCCCTCTGGACAGGCGTTACTCTTGATTTTTACCATCATCTACATATTGTCATTATTTAGCTTCAGATTCTAAAATTGGCAAGTGAGTTTCAGATTCTTGTGAAAAATGCATTCTTTGAAGACCTTCTTCATGACAGACATACTTGAAAATGTATATAAAAACCAGTGTTGAAAACAGTGTAAGCTCTCTGGTTGTAATTCTTGAGATTATCATTCCTTGGCTATATGAAAATGTATCCATAAACTCTGCAATAAAAATATGAATAACAAGAGGCAGAGACATGGTAAAATTCTTCTCTATATAGTATTTTAAGGATTCAATTATTGAATCCTTAGGGTATTCTGTAGATGAGAAAACAGAGAAATATGTGCTTAACTGAAAACAGAGAAATCCTCTGAGTTATTATTATTGTTCAAAACATAATTTGAGGGGTTGGTACTCCTTGAGATAGGTGTCTCAAAAATGAGGGGTTGGTGCTCCTTGAGTGGGTGCTCAAAAATCATCCTATAAGGCATTGTGAACAGTTGTTCAAAAGATTAAGCCTACAAGGCATTTCAGAAGTGGTTTTTATACCCCAGGAGGGTTTTCCACTCAGCAAAATCTTGTGTCTCTTTGTTATTCTGTGTGCTCACTGCTTTATTGTGTTGTTGTTGTTTCAGTTCACTGTTGGGATTATTACTTTTCTCAATTCTATTTATGAATGATTACATTCAACTCATGAATGCATTAATCAGAGTAATATTAAGATCAAATCTGAGCTATGTTTTTGAATTTGTGAAAATTGGTCAAATCTGTTAAGACACTGATTCACCCCCCCCTCTCAGTGTCATTTTAACTCCAATAGTAAGAGGTCAGGAGCGTTGTCTATTGTGTTGCGATGCTCATGCATTATTCCAATCAAGGATTGATATACTGAAAGAACTTGTTGCACTGGTCCATGTAAGGAGATCCATTTGGTATCAACATCCTTAATAAGCTTGTTTCCTCCTATTTTTCCCTTAGCAAAATTTTGAAATTTTGCAAAACGTTTGGGACTTCAACTGAAGTATGCATAGAGATCATAGACTAGATTTCCAACTTTTGATACTGTAGGATACTTGCTTACAATTCGAAATGCTAAACTCATTATGCGGGCCATGAAGTGAATGCCAAGCATGTATGGTGCACAAGTTGTTTGTAACTTTGTGCAAACACTGGTCCTATGACCTTGCATTACTACAACTCCATTAGCTCCTACACACACCAACATTTTGGAAATTATCAAGTCATCCATACCTCCAATTTCATTCAAAGATTTCTTGACTAGTTCAAACAGATCTTGTGATGTTGAATTTTCCTTCATTTTATGAAGACAAAGAAGATGAGCATGGAAAACATGTTGTTTTATAGGATACACATGCATATAGACCCAAGAAGTATTATCTATCGTAGTAACTTCATCTAAAGATAATGCAATGAAGTTTGACTCTTTTACTTTTTCCCTTTAATCTTGCTTTTCCACTACAACAAGACAACTTCCCATTCCCATCCAACATTTATTGACCAATGTGCGCTAGGAAAATTAGGAACACCCAAAAAAGATAATAAATTAAAATATTTTCGGTAGTCTATCATAGGATGCCCTTTGGAAAAAATATGAAAAACAACACTCATCTGAATAGTTTTTGCCAGTTGTGCTCCTTCCATTACTTTCCAAATTGAGCCTTAATTGTACCTCCACATGTAGTAGGCTTCGACATTCTTTGCTTATGCTCATCATATTCCACAACATACTTTACCTGAAGATATTCTTCCTTTGATTTTCATCGTACTACTAATTTTTCCTTTGCGTCTATGATTTATTTTTCATAAACTTTACCAATATGATTTTCTATAGTGTCAAGATTTAGTTGCAACTTCTTGTCTCTTTTACATTTCCAACTACAAATCTTACACTTGCATTCTGTTGGAGGTTCATCTTTATTTGATTTCTCCATTGGTTCAATGAATGGGTACTTTGACACCCAATCAATCTAAAAATTCCTTGTCATTTCCCAGTGGCACCCCGTTTTTTATTTTCCTTTTCTTTTCTTGCTACCAACATTATCTATGGCACCAACATTTTCATCCAAGTCAATTATCTCATTCTAGCTAACCAGGTAACCCTTGGAACATCTTCTGCAATATTACCATCTTCATTTGACTCATTTAACTCAATGAAAATCCCACCTTCTGGTGGTGGTGCTGTATTGGGAATGCCTTCTTTATTAATATTTTGTGGAAGAGTTGATGATGTAGCTCCATCTTGATCTGATGGATCAAAAAAATTGCCAATTCCAAAGTAAGACTGTATGGTAACTCTATGTTTTGGGCATTTTGATGGCCTCCCAGTCCCTTCACCACCTTGAGGAGTCTTACCCTTGTTGCACCTGCTGCTTGACACCTTGATCTCTCACTTTGAATAAAAGCTGGAAAAAATGTCTTCTTGTTTAAGAAGGACATAAAATATAGATCCCATTCCCTACTCAATATCATCTTTAAGATTAAAGCAAGAATGAAAAAGAGATAAAGATATCTTATAACACTATGAAGAAATGATCACTCACCTTTAAGTTTAGGCTTTATCTGACTTGCTATTCATTAATGTAGGAATGCATGTGTTGTAAGTTTTAAACTTGCCTATGATCATGTTCAAGGTTCCAAGTCAAACTTCTGAATTGAGAGCTCACAAGTTCAGAACTGAACAAAATGTGTAAGAATAAATTAGAGTTTCGATTGTATTTATATCAATCCATATTTGGGGAATTCCGCAAGATTTTTAAATGCTATATTAAAAATTTGGCAAATCCCACTTGATTATACAACGATACATTTAAGTGTTGGGCGAATCAAACCTCGATGGAACACATAATTTGTAATTTTCAAGGCGATTATGGCCCTACAATTAACATGGAGGTGTCATGGCAATTGGCGAAATGTGTCCTCAAATGTAATTATTTTTTAATGTTATAGGCGAAATGGGTCCTCATAAGCAACTATTTGTAAATTTTAATTGACGAAATGGGTCTTCACGTGCAGTGAACATTTAATGGCATTGGTGAAACCTGTCCTGATACACAATGTTGTTTTAATAGTATTGGTGAATATGTAGGTGATTTAATACATGCTTCAGAGATTCCAGGTGAAAATATTAATCGATCCATTTGAAACACATAGTTTGTTATGGTGAATTAATTACTTAAATATGCCTCATAAAATAAATTGATGGAAAATGGAAATGCATTAGGCTGATAATTTGTAAAATATGGGCGATTTGGCCACCTTGTTGGTTGCGATTTATTTGCCAATTTTGACTTGGCTGATATGTAATATTCACCAATTGGCGAAGATTCACCACTAAAAAGTCCTTGATTTTAGTACATTAATGATTCCACAAAGTGGATTTGATGTACAAAACCTCAAAAGAGACATACTCAAATTTTATTTTTTTTAACATATTCATGGAAAATTAACATCATCACTACATAGAGCTCGAAAAATCATGTAGGTTAAAAAAAGCGGGACCCAAAAAGGAGTCTGTATTAGCCCAAACGAGCCCTTTGAAGTTCCAAAAAAAGAACTTTACATGGTGTCTTCTTAAAATTTGATTCTTTTTTAAAATCTATATATCATAGTGCAAAATGAATCATACCATTGGATAGAGGATGAAAAAATACACAAAATAAAAAAAAATCACTCAAAAAGACATGCACATGCTTGAGAATGAAACTTTTGAAGTTGAGCCAAATATCAAAATGTAGGCCAACGGTGAAGGGGAAAACTTGGGGAAGAAATTGATGATGTCAGAAATGGAGTATTCCAAAAAATAGACCAAAATATTCCTCATGGTCAAAATATTCCAAAACCACTTTTTATTTTTTTCTAAAACCACTCAAAAATTTGAAAACCACCCTCTGAAATCAAGAAAACCACCCAAAAGGGGGATAGGTGGTTTTGACTATGTAGCGATGATGTCAACAAGGTATTGTGCAGGTCGATTGCTGACATCATCCCTGCACATGTATGTACTTTTCTTTTGCACAAAATATCTAAAAAATAAAAAAAATGTTGTATAGAGACCAAGATAACACATATTTCAAGATGAATGCATAGGAATCAAGGCAGCTTGCTGGTATAGTACAATATTACATTTGCATGTTCGTATAAAATTTGGTACAACCATCCATGGATGGGCCTCCAAAACTTCCAAAATTTGTTTGTCATAAAAAATACAAGTGTTATTTATGAAAATTCATCTCTCAACCCTTTTGAGTGCAACCATGATGTCCATTTTGCTCCATGAAGCACCGTTTAAGAGTTTATGTCCACAACCCTCACAAATTAAAGAGAGAAAGGGATTGGATTTGCAAGCTTTCTCTGATACCATGTTGGAGTAGCCAAGATCTGCTTGCAAACTCAAAACAATCCACAAATGAACCTATGTAAAATGAGAAAATATCACAAGCATGTGTTGATGTTGTAAAATGCACAAACGAGCCTTTCTTATAAAGGTAAGAAAGAAAAGCCGAGAAGGTAGGAATCAAACTTTTTATACCATTCCAAGTATGAAACAAGTGTAGGACTCTATGGAAAAGTGTTGGGACACTTGGTGAGTCTACATGAGGCGAGACAAAATCTAGATAACCTCTAAGTGACCTTAAGTGTAGTGTGAATAGGACTCTATTAAGCATGCTAAAGTCTAACTAGTTTGATAATACCTCTTTTCACACTAACATGTTCTAGGGGTATCTTTAGTTATAACCCTCATAACATGCTTTATAGATGCCTCTTGCATGCTTTTTTTTTTTTTTTAATATCTTTCCTCGCTTTCTTGGGCCTGTTTATCTCTTTACTCATTTTCTATATTCATTTCAACCATGATCACCCTTTGGATTTCTTCTAATCCCATTTTGATTTTAATAATAAATTATATTTCTTTCTTACTCTCACCTTTTGCCTTAATTTTTTTAATTTCAAGCCATTCTTAATTCCTTTTTGTTCATCCCAAATGTCAAACTAGATTTATCTAGGTGGACATGTCCTTTTGGATTTCCCCCATTCCATCATCACCCCTAAGTGCCTAACCCCTCACATACATGCTATTATATATCTCAATTACTACCATAATTTTTATTAATACTCTTTCCCTAGTAGCATTCTTTACCAAAAAACTCTTTCCTTATTTATGTGGTTTTCTTCCTTTGCACCAACAAACTAGGGTCTCAACAATGGAACCAAAATTTGACAATAAAATATAGCCCCAAGGTTTAGATTAATTACGTTAGAAAGCTATTCCTAAGGTGATTTAATAAGAAAGAAACAATAATAGTTATGATAGATAAACATATATGTGCAATATAAATATTACAAAAGATTGTACATACTCATATATGTCATAAGATCAATGTATTGATATACTCACATCATATGTTACTTATGTAATAAACATTTCATAGTGCAAGCATATATATATCCATCATAAATTCTTGGGTGATACTTCTATTTATATTATATTCATTTATTTTTTAGATTCTCTTCTATTTATGCTCTTTCTCTCATCTCTCTCGCTTTGCCTTGTTGTGTAGTTGGATGCTCATATATAGCCTCTACATACGTAGAGATGTGTTCCTCTCTATATATTTATTCCTTATCATCCCTCAAAAGGTATTGCATGCCATCAATTATTGCCGCAATGTTATTGGGGTGATTGTAACTTGGTTTATTTTGCTTTTAATTCCTTATCTGCTTGTAGCCTTGAAAATTTCAACCCTTGACCATTTCACACTAGGTTTTGCTCCCCCTTATGTGCTTGGACCTAATTATGCATATCTTAAAAAAATCAAACTAGGGAAATGGAATTAAGCATTTAAAATTTTCCCTCGAAACTTTAGGCCCTAAAAATGATGGGTCTGGTCCAGGTCACCCCATGCCCTAGACCAACCAATTTTGGCTCCATTCTTAATATATCAGTGTCAATATTTTATTATTTAGGAATTTAAATTTATTTGTCCACTATCAGCATTTGATTTTTTATAAATTAGAATTAATGCATATAAGTACAAAGTATGTTCACAATTTTAATCCTAGCAATTTTGGAGAGCAAAAAATATATTTAAAAAATCAATCAAGATCAGTCAAGAGTAGAATTATCAAAATTATTGAAGTCAAGCATCATGTCAATTGTTCATCATGTTTTTATGTGAGTTTATTCATGTTTTATGTTCATTTGTTTTGTGAACACAAAACATCAAATCAAGCAATCAAATTCTCCTTGGAGGTGATGAGTACATGACTTCAATCCATCAACAAATGCAAATCTGAGTGGTGAGTTGCAACAATTTGTCAACTCATCGCTTGTTTATTGTTAGCCTTTTCCAGACTAAAGGTAAGCTCTCTTTTCATATCATCATAGCTGTTGTGGAGGTAGAAATACCAAAATAAGGTTTGATTTAGGCAAGCCCCTATACAACACAATTCTTCCCCCTCTTTCATGTGTGCAAGTTTTTAGATTTGTAGATAATTGGAGGAAGATCAAGGACTAATTGGTCATTCACACATTCAAACCCTACAAGTTGTCAAATCACAAAAACTTGATTTTCTCAATAACAGATGAAGTTCTGACAGTGACCTTGGGAGAACAAAAGCTATAGACTAGTGACTTTAGGCATGTGTTTTCAATTTTTAAAAAATAGGAGTTCAGTCTAGGGTGCCCCACGCCCTAGACCAGTCAATTCAACACCAAATTTTTATGCCATATTCCTCTGTGTCTGCCTTCTATGCTTCTAGAGTCTATTTTAGTTTGTTTATTTTACATTTCTTAGAATTCATTCCAGTTTGCCGCATTTTCATGGTTTACATAATTAGATCATTGCATCCTAAAAAATCAGTCAACTAACAATCATCCAAATCACACCACAACCTCAAAAAACATTGGATTAAAACCCTGATCCACCATTCTGGCTCTTCCTACAAGGTTTGTAGCCAAGTGGGTATTGAGATCACTTTTAATCCACCACCTAATTAGGAAGAGTGTGGTTTATACCTTATATCCCTTTTCCCAATCTAACATTGCCAACACTTATGATAGATCTAGAACTCAAGGGTTTCCACCTTAATGGGTGTGAGAATGAGATTCATTAATGGTTTGTCAAAAATTCGAGCTCATTGAAGGAAACCACTAGATTCTAAATCTTGGAAGCTAGCCAAATCATGACTCCAAACCTTGCTCTCTTGAGAAAAAAGGGTTAGTAGCTCCAACAACATTGTAGTAAATATTATTCAAGGATATGACATTTGTTATCCCATAATATTAATGAAAGGCTAGAGTGGTTTGACTAATATTTCCATATGTTGAGGCCTCCTTCTAAATGTAAGTTCAAGAATTAATCTTGTCACATTTACACTTCCTCTTTTTATGTATTTACTTATGCATCACTAGTTTTCATTATTTTTGTGATATTTTTAAGTTATGTCTTATTGGCTTAAACTATTATATGATCATAGGAGCCTTACTTAAACATACTTGTATGAATGTGTTGTTGATATGGTGTGGTTTGGCTTAAACACAAATGACTAACTTGATGAGATGCTTTTGGCCAAGTACCATTTGGATAGTTTGACATCACTTGCTCCCTCCCTACTTTGTTAATGCCACCCACCCCTTGCACCACCAATGATGTAATATAGTGCATTATGTTTGAACAAATAGGTCTTAGGTTTCTTCAACAAATTTTATTGTTTCTTTATTTAATGTTAGGTTTAATATTTTAGAAGGGAATTTAAACACTTTAGAGGGAAATGTAAATATTTTACAGTCATTTAATATAAGACTTAAGTGTAAGAAGATGTAGGGAATATCAAATAATTTCATGATACTTTTTTGTTGTATACAAGTTGTTTTTAATTAAAATTTTGACATTTTTTTAATAACTAGTTTGTATGTATTTAATTTTTGAGAACGTTATGTTAAATATAAGGGTTCAATGTAAAAATATTTATGGTTATTAAAAGATACTAAGATCATTTAGATTGTATATAAGTTATATTTAAACAAAATATAAATTTGTTCTAGTAAGATGATGCTTTTTGGTTTGACTATTAGTGTTTCATGAATAAAGTTTTGGTTAAATCTTTAAAAGATTTTAGAGACGCCTCTCATTGTGAGTTGTGTGACGAGTTGTACCTCCAAACCTCAATTATAGATAGATAATAATCCGTATCACATTCTATACAAAAATGAATGTCCTACACAATTTCATATAACCTTTACAAGAATACAAAATTAATCGTCTAACTATTGATCTCTCTCCTGTTATTACAATAATAATTAATTAGATTGAAGAGCATAACTGTAATGACAAAAGAAGTAGTATGTAATGACATGAACATATTAATAAAAATATTCAAAAATCAACATATATTTATAAAAAACTAAAACTCCAAAATAACTCTTAAATAATTTGAAAGTAAAATAAAATAATTCTTAAATAAATAAAATAACTCTTTAGATACATAGTAAAATCCAAAAAAATACACTATTTAACAATATGAACTCTGAATATCTTTTAACTCTTCAAACATTAAAAATAAATCAAATAATTTAAACAAAATAAAATAACTAAGTAAAATAAGTCAAAAATGTAATTTAAGAATATAAGACAATATTATTTATTTAATTTATACACACCAGATATTATTAGTACTTGTCGTTAAGGCAATACTATTGCAATGAGTTTTGCTAAAACTTGTTTAACTAGTTATTAATAAATTGTTTGCCAACCAATTATAAATTAGTATTTTAAATTGAATGAAGATTTTTTTTGTTTTCTAAAGTCAACATGTAAATTTTTTAGTTTTATAAAAATTTTAAAACATTTTTCATCAATGTGATTGGCTAAAAACTATTCAGTGTTATTGACAAATTTTGGGCATGTTAAGCACAACCTGTTTTATTGGAGATTTTTTTGGCATGTTTTCTCTAGTGATGGAGTAGTTAGAACGTTTGGAAAAATTCCCACTATTCATTCACCTCGAAAATGACACCTGAAAACTGGAGTTCACAGGCTTTCACACCTGAAAAACTAGAGTTTACAGGCCTTATCCTTGCAGTTCGCATGCCTGATCCTTATCTATATGCAAAAAAAACTACAAGTGAAGGAGATCGAGATCATCTCAAATTTGTGCAAAATCTTGAGGTAAATCACTTGCCATTGTTTTCTCCACTATAAACCCCGCTATGTCGCTTCCTATACATTCTTATCCTGAAGGTGAAGTTATATTTATTGTTTGTTTCTTAGTACTGATTCATTTTATGAAATTGCTTTTACCTCTAATTGTGTAAGATTTAACCTTTTTGCGCTGATTTTCATTATAGTTTTTGGCTTTCAGAGAAATTACCTTCACTTGCTATGTTATTTGATTTTTTTACTTGAACATTGGACAAGTTGGATGTGTATTCTGTACCCATACACCACAACTTATAAAGGATTCATAGAGAAATGTATATATAAGTGGAGAGGGATTACCCTTATGGGTGCCATTGCAGTCTTGTCCCACCACCGAATATACAATGTGAAAGATTTCTAATAATAGCAATTTGCTTTCAGCAAGGTTTGACATACAATCCAATTTATGCAAGCATCAATGAGGATGAAATAGATTTTACTAGTAAATTCAGATGACACTGCAATCTTGTCCCACCAACGAATGTAAGATTTGACAGATATCTGATAATAACATTTTTTTTCAGCAAGGTTTTGTATACAATCCAATTTACACAACCATAAATGGAGAGAAATAGATTTTACTGTAAATTCAAATGCAGTTGCAATCTTGCCCCACCAATGAATGTTCATTGTGACAGATTTCTAATAATAACAATTTGCTTTCAGTAAGTTTTGGCATACAATCCAATTTACTCAAGCATCTCAATTTACCATTGAAAAATGTTTATATTAGAAATCTGTCACATTGTAGATTCATTTATATTTGTGGGAAATGAAAATAAAATAGCTAAGTATAGGAAAGCAAAACATTACAATAATATATATTAATATTAATACCATTAGTGGGAGGGAAAAAAAAAATCTGCTGATTCATGTTATCCGAGTATAATGACTGAAATTAATAATGTGTAGAGTAGAGGTCTCCTAACATATAATGTATCTTAATTTGAGAATTTAAGGGAAGAGACTATAGTTACCTACAAAAGAGGCCCTGTTGGAGAAACATCATGGACTCCTCTGTCTCAATCCCTGAGTTCTCATCTGACATGAATGAGTCATCCAGCAAATATTCTACTATTTCCTCTAGCCTGTTTTTGTTAGAGAACATTGAATAACTGCCTTCACTTGTAGAAACTGAATGACTAGAATTATGTAACACCTCTTCTAGATTAAAATGTTCAAATTCAGGGAGAAGAGAAAGAAAGTTCCATTCTGCATTGAAGAATCTCCTTCACAAATGCGAGAAATCATATTTACCATGATCAGAGAAGTAAACAGATGGTTGCAGCTGTAGTGGCAAATTGAAATTATTATATATGTTATCTGCCAACTGAAAGAAAGTTCCGTTCTGCATTGAAGAATCTCCTTCACAAATGCGGGAAATCATATTTACCATGATCAGAGAAGTAAACAAATGGTTGCAGCTGTAGTGGCAAATTGAAATTATTATATATGTTATCTTCAAACTGCGATGGCCAGCTATAGTATTGCCCTGCTTGATCTTTGTATGGCCCAAATCTTGTGTCATAAAAGTATGGGGATTCCAGTCTTGAATTGAAACCTCTCTTGCTTAGCATGTTCGAGAGTTTTTTTTGAAATGTTATCTAATTTTTTTTAAAAAAGATCTTAGAATATCACTTGTGGTTCTATGAGTCTAGAACAAATTAGAATTTATACTCTGCCCAAGAGTTTTTTCCACATTCGAAACTACTTCCATTAAAATTATTCTGCTCCTACACTTCATGGAATTAGGTTCTATTGCTTCTTAACTGCTCATTTCATGAGACAGTTTCAATATGAAGGCAAGATGAGATCTTTGCAATGATTAGAAGCTCCCCTATATGTACTGGTTGTTTGCAACATGTTGGCAATGGTTGGATTCATATTAAACACCTAATACAACTTGAACTATAACCTTTTTACTGTTGGTATGTGATGTTGATCATTCAGTTCTACACCGCCATGCATCGCCATTTACTGTCATGCTGCATGAGTATCATTCATAGATTTACAAATTCAAAACAATCAGTTTATTTATAGTTTTTATAGCTTTAAGTTCGTCTAATATTGTATCAATATAACTATTGATAGTCTTTGAATTAATAGAAGCATGGTAGATTCTATGAAAAGAAGCTGCAACCTCTATAAAATACTATCTTATTGTTCTTTAAAATATACAGTCTCAACAATGTAATCCATTCAAGAAATTTGAATAAAAGTTTAGTGTTTGTGTTAAAACTATTCTTTGTATTTTGTGTATGTTTATTTTTCCTCTGTTTTTGTTTATTGGTTCTCTTAGAGTGTGGTCCCATGGAGGGGGGCTTCCTTAAAAGTCTCAGCGGGTGTTGCTTAGCTTTTTTAGGAATATTTTAAAGTACATGGTCCTATGGATTTAGTTGCAATTCTGCTTAAAAATTTAAGCTCCGAAATATATGGAAGCTGGTGGTCCCGTAAATTTAGTAGTGCACTACTGCTTAAAATTTTAAGCTCTGAAATTTGAGGAAGCTGGTGGTCCCATGGATTTAATGTTGCAATTCTACTTAAAAAATTTAAGCTCAGAATTTTTTTTTAAAACTAATGAGCATAGCCATCATTCATTATTCAAAAAATAATCAATTTTTTCCTTACAACAGTGTGGCTGCAATTATCAAAATAACATAAATTAATATTTAAAAAATATAGAAATTAACATTGAAACAGCTGCCAAAGCTTACCAGAGTTGGATGTAAACAATGAAACAGCTGCCAAAGCTTACCTTGCAAACAAACCAGACACTGGGAATTCCCCAAACCTTTATTTATAATGTTGAACTGTGGAAGCCTAAAAGATTTAGCATTTAATACAAGATAGAATGTCGATGAAAACAATTAAGCAGCTGCCAACACTATCCCTGCTGATTTCAAATTCTTAATTGCTGATTCAGTGCTGTGTAGAGTCATTGATGCCTGTAAAATGAAAAATGTTGCGAATAATCATTTTCCCTCAATTTTTATTTTTATTTTTGGCGGGAATCTTGTGTTTTAGATGTGCGACAAGTGGCACACAAAACTCCTAAGCTATAGGGGCAATTTCTAGCCCCACCCCATTTTCACCAGCTGAAAGATTCATTCCTATACTGTAGGGGCTCCTATTTTTCTGGAAGAGATTCCAATTAATCCCGTAGCACAATTTTTTTTTTCCATGGGACCTCCTGCTCCACCAAAATAGAAGTCCAAGCCCCCCATGGGACCATGCAGTTAGATTCTACATCTCCTGCCTACATGAAGTTGGTACAATTAAGGATTTTGTGGAATGAGAATGCCCTATGTGAGTCTTATGAATTAATTACAAGTTACTCATAAAAAAATAAAAGAAGCTACAATGTGTTATGTTATGGTAATTATTTATTTTACGTTTGGTATTAACGGAAACAGTTGTTGCCTCAAATTACAGAGCCATTTTTCTTGAGTTGGCTTGTTCAATATAAGTATATCGTTTGGAGCTTGTTTATGCAAACTACTTCAAGGTGTTAACTTCTAGTAACATGCCTTACAAAAATGGGAGAGCAAATATGTCATGAAATACCACCACTTCTCAATAGTTGGCTTTAGACTGTCCATTCTTACAAGTTTGACTGTTATGGAAAATAGTTGGTAAGGACCATAATGCTCTGCCAATCTTCATTTGAAAATTTTGACAATCAATTAATGGTTGAACCTATTAGTCTTGTTCTAAATTCTGTTCTTTATATTATTATAATTAGGACCGCAACACTTGTCAATTCATTGCTTTATAGTTGTAGTTGTTTTGTTTCCCTTAGTGCTACCACATCCTAAAATATGAAGGCATAGTTTAGTGATCCCATACTATGACTGTGATGCCCTTATGTTGGTCTCAGAAACCTGCATTAAATACTTTTACTGAAACATAGTAAGGATCTACACATTTTAACAGTGGCAATAAATTTGAATGCTAAAGTATACCCAATATTTATGATAAATTCATAAGACAACACACATCCATTCCATTGCTCGTGCCTTCATTTATTAAGTTTTTGACAAAATAGACCTTGGTGAAATAATATAATATTGTGATAAATATTTGATAGATTATCTGAATCTTTGTTAATGTCATTCTATTAAAAAAAAATGGTTTGATTTTAGAAACTAGGGTTTTAGGTGTATATTTATTAGTGGTTATTGATCAAAAGTCAGAGAATCCCTATAAATTAGAGCTTTTTAGAAATGCCATCTAAATTTTTCTTTTCAAAAATGTGAAAATAAATTAGAAATTAGAAATTTTTAGTTTTCAAATAATCTCTAAATATAAGAAGTGAAAGAATTATGTGTATCTTTGTTAATGTCATTCTATTAAAAAAAAGGGGCTTGATTGTACAAACTAGGGTTTTAGGGGTTATTAGTCTTCCAATTTCCTTCAAATTTTGTGTTTAACTTTATATTTGATCCTATAAAATATCTAAACTATTCCGAATGGCACAAAAAGAAAATAGTAATGTCCATTGTCGTCTACTTAATTTAATGTGTTGTCGTCTACTTCATTAGCAAATTTCATTTTTTTTAATGTCTCTTCTTTTATTATCATTCTTCCGCTTTTGGTAAATGTTAGAGAGTGAGTTTGAATTTTAGCAACTAAAGTTGCTCGTTTCCAAAACTAAGGTATCTATATTCATGGTTTAACATTAATGCTTTCAGTTTGATTAAATTGTATATAAGTGCTTTGAGTTTGATTAAATACTATATAATTGGGTATAATATATAAAAAAAAAATTATTTCATAAGATAAAATATTTTTGGAATGTTTGGTAAATGGAGTAATAAGTTAAGTAGGTTTGATTCTAAGAAAATAATTGAGTAGGTTTCAATCTAAATAATATTGAGATAAGTAATTTTTAAAGAATTTTTTATATTTGAAGCATCAACACATGTGAGTTTAAGGAATGGTGATCAAGACAAAGTATGGTTGATGTAGGTATTCCCAAACATTCAATAATGCAGACCAACACTAAGTAAATTAAGCTAGAAAATAGGTAAATTAGAGATAGATTAAATAATAATAGTAATAAAACAAACAGTATAAATTTAAATTTAAATTCATACATTTTTATTATTATGAACCAACTTATTATGTAGCTCTTTTCTTCATTGAACTAAAATTAATGACACAATTAATAGATTTTTTTTCATTATTTCACATAAATTATATTAAACATATTGTTATTTAACAAAACTATTATATAAATTTAATGTTTAAATAATTATTATTTTATTCAATTCTTATAATTGTATTATATAATCATTTCATTTAATTTAAATTTTATTTAATATAAAATAATTTAAATCATTATTATTTAAATTTATATTATATAATCAATAAATATTATTTATATATTATATATATTATTATGTAACATAATTATTACATAAATTTTATATTTATATAATTATCATTTGATTTGATTTTTATTTTGTTTGATATTTATAATTTTTTATAATATTATAAATTTGAATATATAATTAAATTAAAATTAAGAATTATTAATATTAATATAAACATGCATAATTATCTTTTCTTCCATTAAATTAAAATATAGGCATGCATTATCTTACAATTTACATTACAATGATTAATATATTATTTACAAAATTTAAAGATTTATTAATTTTCATGGATTATTGATAAGTACTCCATATTTATATTTACTTCGTCACAATTAAAAATATAATACAACTATACAAAACTCTAATTACAATACTACAAAGGCAAGTACTCCCACTACGTGGCACTTGTTGTTTTGTAAAATTTGATGTATCGTATAACTCACATTTCAGATATTAAAAGCGTTGTTTCGCGCATTCATCCCATTTTTAAGTGTATAGTTGACGAAACTTGAGATGAAAGGGAAATAAAACAGGATAAACCCCACATTTCACCGGCAACTCTTGAAAATGGCAGTTTGAGTATAATCCAAGCGAGACTAAAGCGAATTAATAATAATAATAATAATAATAATAAAACAATGAGCAGACAGGGACATACACGAGTACACTTAAATTCGCCATTTCTCACCAGTTTGTGCTCGGACTGCCAAAGAGGGACTCGGCTATAATTACACCCAACTGCTACAAAGTTTCAGATCCCGATTTTCTCGCGAATTGCCCTACCATCGCCATTGCAGTTTTTGAGCTGAAGGTGGTCTTATTACACTTCTGGAGGCCACTATGCGATTTGGGTATGTTTAACTTTGCAAGCATTTGTATATGAAAATAAATGAATCGGGATTACTATTTTTAAGGCAAATAGTTTTAGATGGGAATGCCTGCGCCTGGACCTACCTGGGCTTTTGTTTTTCCCTCCGTTGAAGTCAGGAAATTCACTGTTTGGGTGCACATATAATTGAACTTGGGCATGATCAAGACTACATTCCTTCTAAAATTAACATGACACACTTATAATATTTTTTCTGGTAGACTCTTTTTTGAGCGAAATAATTTCACCGCTAAAATTTAAAATTTAATGCAATTATATTATCATGCCAACCTAAAGTAATGACTTTCTTGGAGGTTCTCTCTTTTTATACAATGCTAGTTGTTGATCTAAAAATTATGAAGAAGTACTCGGCGCGACAATGCTTAAGAGATTAAGGAATAGTAACTATCTTGGAGGGTTTCTCTCTCTCTTTAATGCTAGCTGTTCTTTTGAAATTTATGAATAAGTTTTCAGTGCCACAGTGCTTTAAGAGGTTATGGAACAATTCTTTCTCCTCAATATAGTTGTTGATCGTCCCCGCGCAACAACGCTTAAATTTTTTTGGAACGATGACAATTTAGGGAAATAATTACATCTGAAATAGTATAATGGTGTGCGTATGCTGTAGCAGAAATCTGATGGTACATTTGAGGCGCTGTTGATTTTCATCTGACAAGGAAAACATACGAGGAAATCTAAACGAGCGTATCCCAAGGTTCACTTGGCCTGTTCAACGAATGTTCATTTTCTTAGTGAATTTAGATTACCTTTGGTAGTAGATGTGTCTCTGCGGAGCTTATGATTATCACGGAGGGAGGAACTAACCGCACTAGGTCTAGAAAAATAAAATAGTTAGATGACTGGATATACAGGAAAAAATCACGTGGCATTCATTTCTTGCTAATTAATGCGCAGTAGTTGTACTGAATCAGCAGGGCCTTATATAAACGCAAATCAAATAGCATCAGACTACCTCTCATGATCATTACTAGAAAAAAATGACTTATCAATAAATTATAACCGGATCTTGTGTTTGGGGGAAATTAATGAGCCAGCATAGGGTGCACGTGTGATATATTGTGGAGATCAAATGGGTTAACTGCACCATAAAATTGCAGGTTGGTGTCAAAGCCTGGCTTATTCTGAGATTAACTCGTGTGCCTCAAAAATGTCTTCTAGAGATCTTAATAATTTCATAATGCAGTTGTAGAACTATATTTTGAATTAGGCAGAAAGGGATATTATTGGGAAATGGTGGCTCAGATTGTCGATAATACTAATAGCTGTTAGCCATTGATCATTGGAAGATACAGTACAACTACAGACAGGTTCTTTGAACACTTCATTAGCTAGTTAGGGAAAATGAGATTTAATATGGAAACCAAGGAGAATAGTTGTCTACCTGCTCTCAATGTATTCATTACAATATGTAATGGTTCACTAGCCCAGAGGTATATAGAAAAGATAAATAGAGATCTTCACATGTAGCTTTCCAGGATAATTCCCACCATTTACCTTCACGAAAAGGCAGAGTCCTTGACACTCTAACCACTAGGGCGTTAAGGATCTCAAACGATGATCACTTTGAGCATTAACAGATATCTTCAATAGCCTTAAATGAAATAGCTATCATGTTTGGTAAATTAAAAAGCTTCTGGTAAGGCAAATAAGACTCCTAGGCCCGTCTAGTAGACAATAATAGGGTGATCTGTTCCTTTTTTTTGTGAAGCTGGATTCATTATTGCTACAAATTGTATTGCAACCATGAGATGAACCATATGACAGCGACTGAGCTATGCTAGATTTTATAGAACATAACAAAAGATTAGATAGTTCCGTAATGGAAGTCTCCAAAGATATAATAATTGAAATGGTGAACACTGCACAGGGATAACCAAAGCCACTTGTGAAGTGATACCATCATTTGAGTGGCAGGATTCCCCCCATCCCCCAATTATGTCCAGTGTGTCCTATGTGGGCACAGATACCGTAGTTTCAAAAACTGGAACAACCATAGTGAAATGTCCCACCCCAGGTGGACACTTGCTAACCGGATTTCTGCCTTGTTTGATTTGTTTGATCTTTCAAGTTTTTTTGTTTGTTTGGAATTTTGAAAGGTTTATGCCAAGAAGTGCCAATAACATGTAGACATAAATGCAATGAAGGAAATTGACAAACCATTGCAAATTTAACAACTGCTGAAGCAAACCCCTTATATATATATTCAAATCAGATTTTACAATTGATTACTAGACATTAATATTCATACCTGAGATTCAAGTCACTAAGTGCAGGTCTGAAATTTAATATCAGCAAATCTGGAAATGATTATCAGCAACAGGAAAACCCTTACAACGGATGCCTAACAGCAAATAATGAGTTCTCCACCATAGAAATGCACCAGATTGTTTCCTAAAGACCAACTGCCCCAAATGAAGATCAAACACAGCTCATAAGCTAGGTGTTTCAACCCTGCATCAACACGTCCGTATACAGGATGATTTGTATGGCTTTATCAGCAGATAGTATGGCCTCTATACAAAACCCATGTGGCTATCAAAAGGTATACAAACAGCAATGAAAGGATTTGGCAATGTTTGTTCTTTGAAAGACCTGAAATCTGCCCTTCAAACACCCTCCTCAAATTAATTGTACGGCCCAGCTGATAATACCTTGTACGGCCTGGAAATAGTATAGTACGGCCCAGCATGTATTCAATCAGCAATTAATACAAACAGCAATGAGTATGCTTCTGATTTCTGATAGTAATTTCTTTAAAACCCTTAAATAACCTCTCTATTGAGCACAATGTGACCACTGAATGATAGCCACCTGAAAACCACAACCCTTGGATGCTATCTCACACCTGTAGGTTGCGCAATTCTCGAGATAACATGTTGTCCAAGACTGAATTTGCAGCAAAACCCTTGGTTTCACCTCCAAATGCCAAAGCAACAAAAGCCAAGTGTTGAAAGAAGATGATCATGAATGAATTCAATGCTTTTTATACCTCCAGGAAAAGGCACGATTTCCCAAGTGTAATTTGCTCATTAAATATATATTAAAATCATTTGCTTTTGTTGACTTTATGAAATAACTTTACTTGGGGGCTTTAAACCAATACTTTATTATTTGACTTTTATATCATTTAATGACCGAACACACAGAATAAAATGTCCAAAGACACTCTATCCTCTCTTGAACAAAATCACATGCTAAGATTGCGAGAAGATCATATGGCGACTCCAAGGTTTCTTTTGTCAGGTCTTGACGTGTGGATAAGCTCAATGGGCGTTGTGATATGCTAGTAATACACAAAGGGACTTATGTTAAAGAATTCTTCACAAGTTTAGGACTTAGACGGATTTAACATTAAATACTCCTTCTTTTGGGATTTTCAGTTTGGGATTTCAAAAAAAGTGCAAAAGGATAAGGGTTTAGAAGTCCTAATCTATTCCCAAGAACTCAAGAGACGGTAAAGATTAGGTGAAACTGGTAACCACGCTTTGCTTCGCCTCCCTGGGACAACTACACAAAGTTTGTGCAATCTTCAAGGGGTGATTATAATTTTCATGTCTTGAACAATACTTATCCAGACTGAAGTTAAGCATCCACAATCATAAGCTCAGGCTAACTTTACGCATTGAATAAAAATCATCTTTTCAAAGAAAGTATGAGCTAAGTTTCACCAATCAATACTATTAGATCTTTCATTCATTTAACAAACATTCAAATCAAATTCTATCTTAATTCTAATCTAATGTTGAAGAAGCTATGCAACCTTGCAAACCACTTGACAATAAAAGGGATTCAAAGCAAATCATGCATAAGAGCTTTTATTATCGGAAGTAGCAATACGCAACAATCTCATACACTTTCTTCACACTTTACAAATGAGGGGCGAGCTCAATTTATAGGCTCTTCGACTACAATTCAATGGCCAAGATTGATTTCAAATCAATGGTCGATATTAAAATAAAACCCTAATTAGGGTTCGTCACAACCAACTCCTTTCTCGATCAATAAGAAAATTACATTCAGGGACACTTGTCCTTCTGCTAAATATGAACCAACAATAAAATAGAAAGTTGTTGCATGGTGGAGTGTCAGGTTCATTGAATCTAGACATGTTGACTTGGAACAACTTGATTGGTTGGGGCGCCACTTCAATAGGTTGGATGTCCTCCTTCGTCACTTTGTTCATTTTTCCATGTTCTTGTCTTAGAATATTTTCCTTCCCGATGACTTTGTCCTTTGCGCTTGTTCCTTCCTCGCTTTGATCTTGGCTTCCTTTGGAGATTTTGATTTCTTCTTCTTTCCTACTTGAACTAGATTGATGTTATTCCTTTGGATTTCCTCTCCGAATTCTCCAATTTGTGTCAAAAAATGGAAATTTGTTTGGAATACTCTTCTTGTCACCATCTGTTTCTGATTGGAAGCTTGTCTTTAATTCTTCAGGAGATGAAATCCTTCAAGAAGTTGCCTTGATTGCTTCAATAGGTCTGGGATTGTAGATGAAATTCCCCCAAGATGTCCGAATATTCTTTCAAGTGCCTTGAATTTGGAGAAGAATGCTTCTGTGCTTTCGCCACAATGGAGGAAATTGGAATTTTCTCTGTGAAGTATTTTCCATACTTAGCCAAATTTTGGCTTTTCAAGTTCATTTTGTAACACCTTCATGTGGACCATTCAACACTTAGCCAAGATTTTGGCCATCTCCATGTTTGAATGAACTTTGCCTGTGGATTTGCCTTCAATTCTGAATTTGGCTTGTGCTAAGTAGGGCAGACTCCATCCTTGGACAAGGATTTTATTCATTCCATCTTTACTTTTCCTCCTTATTCCTCTTCATTTTCCCTGTTTTCTTTCCAATACTTAGTTAATTTTCTGAATTTTTCTCCTCGGGCAGACTTCACTTTGGTCTCACCATCCACTCTTTATGTCAAAGTCGGACTTTATGAGGCTTTGGACATTCCTTGCTAGAGGTAAGTCGGATTTTGAGCGACTTTGGACATCTCTCTTTTGGCCAAGGCGGACTTTGAAGCCTCTTTTCCATTCATCTTTGGTGTGGGCGGACTTTATCCTTTGCTTGCCATGTTCTCCTTTAGCATGACAGACTTTCTAGGTGACTTGACTAACTCTTGAATATTAAGCCATCTTCATGTTAGGCTGGGCGGACTTCAAGATGTTCTTGCCATAGGTTGGGCGGACTTCTCTTGATGCTTTCCATTCCTCATTTTCCTTATGGCGGACTTTGGAGTGTCTTTCCTAATGCTTTTGCCATATTCTATCTTTCCTCATGGGCGGACTTCAAGATTTCCTTTCCATGTTTCCTTTTGGCATGGCAGACTTTGAAGACTTCTTGCCATTTCCTATCCAAGGTGGGCGAACTTCATTGATGCAAGTGCGAAGGCGGACTTCCTTGACATTACTCCTTTTAACACTTAGCCAAATTTTGAAACATTATTCTCCAAGGGGCCAATACTTAGCCAATTTCACGAGTCTTCCTTTCCGAGGCGTCCATACTTAGCCAAATTTTAAGTTTTTTCTTCCCCCTCTTGGCTGGGTGGACTTTAGCTTTGTCCTGACACTTCATTCTCCAAGCTAGGGCGGACTTCATGATATTCATGCCATATCCCCCTCTTCTTAAGGCGGACTTCCTTTGTGCTTTGACATTTTACTCTCCATGGCAAGGGCGAACTTTCCCTATACACTCCTTGGCGGACTTGTCTCCATGCTTACCATTTCCTATCCAAGTGCTGGGTAGACTTCCTTGATGTCTTGACATTGCTTCTGCCATCTCCATGGCGGACTTGGAGGTTCTTCAGACATTATTTTTGGATGAATTTCTTTAGACTTAGGCCATTTTCTACTTTTGGTCGTCATGAATTTCATGCTGAATCTCTTGTCTTTTTTTGGATCATCTCGCCATGTGATTTTTACTTGATTTTTCATGATTTTTGCTTCTGGAGGCTTGAATTTTTTGATTCTAAAGATGGAAATGTTGACTCCATGACCTGTGGGACCTTGGCACTTTCTAAAAATAGAAATTGCTAAAAATAGAAAAAGCAAAATCCCTAAAAAATAGGAAGTGTTAGAATTGACTGAAAGCAATGGCGATCCTCGTCCTTCGGACCTTCGGAGCACTTTGATGATGTGTATGCACTGTTTCTAGGCTTGGATTCTTAGCTTGGCTCGGATGACTCTTCTAAACTTTTAACTCCTCATTGTAAAAGAAACATGGTGATAAGCAGTTGCGATGCCAAGGCAAAAAGCGAAAATAGGGGGTCCCCATTTGCAATGGGGCGATGTGTGAAAAGGTCACAACAGACCCCTTAATAATTAAGTCAAATAGTTATTATTATATGCACTTATAATAAATAATAATTATTAAAGTATTACTTTAATAATAATTATAAAATCACAACTCCATCAATAAACATTATTTATTGAACCTGATAGTGCCAGGAGGTAACCCACTGAGTCCTTTGCTCACCCAGGTGCCTTACCAAAAATAGTAAGGCTGGTGTCTATCACCCAATTGAATTACTATAAATAGTAAGTGTATATCAATGAAGCCAGAAACCCTTGAATAACAAAGCCTCTGAACATGCCAAGGATCTGGAGAGATAAACACTGCAAACTACCAATTGAAGAGTGAGATAACCCCAACACCGGGCCCTCTAAACACCATTAGTAGCCTACGAGGACCTTGATAATAGGCTAATCCTCCAAACTCTGATGCTTGCTAAAAGGGGACATTACACATAGGCTTTCTGAAAAATGGCATCAAGAGCAAGAAAGCAATCAATTAAGGGTTTACTTTTCACAAATTGTATATTGACTAAATTCAATTTTCATTACGTTGATTTTCTGATTGGAAGGATGTAGGCCTATCCAACAACAATATCTCTATGCTATTTGCAGGAATAATTGAAAGTAAAGTATAAAACTAATATTTTGTACTTTTCGATTATTGGAGAAGAGAGTGAGTGATTCATGACATCTCAATTCTTGGATGGACAATTTGAATTCAATACAGAAATAGAATACATTAATGGAGATTTAACATGTCATAGACAATCAATGATCCCGAACCCTTTCATATGAAAATAAAGTGTAATGATTATTTTATATCCTTACTAACTCGCAATCTTACTTTCAAATAATATATCCCACTCTCAGACAATATTGATAACACCATTGCGTGATCAATTAGCTCGTCTGGCTCACATTATGTTATTTTAGCAAAATTTTAAGGTCCATCCAATGATCATCTACATGAATTACCTTGTTCTTCCACATCTCTACACCACCCCATCACATTTGATGGGCGTTCCTCTTGTTTTGCTTGTAGTGCTTGGTCAAGGAGTTGCTAGACATTTGCCTTAGATCATCAACACCTTACTCCCATCATACTGCCACTTGACTTTAGTATTTTTAGAAATTGGTTAGTGTTCTTTGCACTTTTTTAGTAGATATGGAAACTCTTACACGAGTAGGGTGAAAGTTCTTTGTACTAGTGACATGTAATGGTTTTGTTTGTGTACAAATTCATAGGGCAAGTTTGACTGTGCCGAAAATTGCTTTGCTGGAAGATCAACATACATACATGGGAGTTACAACATCACAAGGTTTTGAGTATTACAAAGGTGGTGATAAGTTGTTTTTACATTCCTCTGTGCAAGTTCAAGTAAAATTCAAATGATATTATTGTTATAGCATATGGATAGGTGTGATGAAATAACTTGCACGATAGAAGAATATGATAAGAAATATGTTGCAAATACTTGATAATAATTGAGAATAACAAGTCACTTCGAGGGGGCGAACCTCCAAATATCTCTAATGAGAACACAATTCACAATTTGATGAACAAATAAGAGTCACTACCTCCTATATATACCCTACTTATGCCTAGGTTATAACTGAGGCCAACTTAGATAACCCTATATAAGCCTTAGGCCGACCTAATTAACTAAATAACAATATAATAATGATAATATGACTTAATTAAGAGTTAAGATAGCCACAAGCCGACTATTCATAACCCTATGTACTCTAATATTAAGGGCATAGCAATACGGGCATCACAATGATTGCAACATAGAGGCATAGGTTTGATTCCAATATCAGAGTTGTACCATCTATCTGAAGACCATTTTTATTACATATTTAGTATGCCAAACTAAATTGATGATTATTGTAGTCACAAAGAAGCTATATTAGATATGGGAAGGTCACAACAAGTACTTTGAGTTCTATGCATATAAACTATGGTTGGAATAGGTTTTCCAATAGTGATTTTGTGTGATAGCAGTTGTGTAAGCCCATTAATGGGCATTTACAAGCTTTCATTAGCCCAAGAGTTTCTTCCATCGTGAAAGAAAAGTGGCATGATGTTTGGTCATTGATAGTAACATGATAAGATCACGTATGGCACAATTCATAAGAAAATTGTTAACTTTTTGAGTGTATAGTTGCACATATACACAACTTACATTGAAAGTATTTTCATAAATAGAATTATTGTTTTTTGATCAATTAATGGAGGGCTGCAATGGGGCTGTCATCCATGAAAAAGCCAAATTTGGCCAAGCAAATTGAAAGGATGAGAAACTGAAAAAGTGGGATATTAGATTGCGTACACAGAAGACACAAAGTATACCAGATTGTATGCCTGCAATTTCCTATATTAAACCTGATTGATATCTTAGATTTGCAGATTGCTCGATCTGCTAATGGATGACAATTGGATTTTTATATTTCTCCTTCGTTGCTGACTGCTATTGTCTTCACTTCTTCTTATACCCATGAAAAGCTGAGAGACACCCCCCTTTTCATGGTATGCATTCGTCCAAGAGGTATGTCCATTCGTTTAAGGGATAATTAATACTTATTAATATTATCCCGTTAATATTATCTTTTGAGGGAGTTCACTGCCTTTAACTAATCGCTGCTTATATAATTCTGCCTTTTATGAATCTTAATCGATGCTTATATTACTCTCAAACTTGGGCACTTAGATCATTATGTACCTTGGAACATATTCGCTGCTCCTCTTTAATCCTTGTTCTTGTCATTAAACTTGGTTGATTCAAATCATATCTATATATGCTTTTCTCTTTCATACATAAGGTCGGCTCCTTGATATATTTGGCCGTGAAATAACTGCTGTTTAATTATTTAATTCGTATCTTTTTCTTTTCCCAGGTCGGCCACCCTCAGGGCATTGTCAATAAGGAGAGTTATTAATACTGTCAGCGCCTAGGGTTCTAATATTTTAATGCTGTGATTCAGGAAATAACACGGCTCATCACAATCCATAAAAGGGAGAGAGACACCGCCACCATTCATGGCATCTTCAACATTTGGGTCATTGTCCTTATCATCTAAAGTATCTCCATTCTAAGGAGTGTCATTGTTAGTAGGCTCATCATTCTTTGAGGAGTCAGACATCTCTTTTTAATCACTAATCATGTAGAATGCGCAAAGTATGGGGTTTTTTGGGAAAAACCTAATTTGGCAATAACTTGGTCAAAATCAAGAAACAGTTTCTTTTGTTACCACTAGAAGCTCTACACACTATATCAATCATTAGCATGGACAGATATGGCTGAAATCACAATTTGAAGAAAATTACTAAATGCTCCTTGAACACTTTAAACCAGAGATCTGAGCTCAAGTAAAACCAAAAACACCTACCTTCAAACAAGAGGTATAGAGTCGCTCACAAAATGTTGTAAGGACTAGGAAGCCTCAATGTTCCTTGTGAGAGCTAAAGATTAAACATAGGAAGCTATCATTTAAGCTCAAATACCATATGAGAACTAAGTAATAGATTCCTTTATCTAATTTAACAAGCTTTGCTCAAGCAAAGAAAAATCACAAGAGAAGACCGAGATAAGTTGATGTTAGTAGATATCGAAAATGTTTACTATTATAGAGAATAATGAATGAATGTATTGTACTCAATGTAAAGTGTTCTACTCTTATAGAGAATAATGAATGAATGCATTAATCAATGTAAAATGATGTATATGCCCCAATTACATAGAAATGATGAATTCCAAAACCTGATATACAAATGGCTTGGGCATACATGTGCACATATCCTAATGATACCTCATAGGGTTGTGTATGGTCCTATACACCTGCATAACTCGAGGATACCTCAACATGATAACTAATTAGATCCTAAACTTAAAGCAATAATCCCAAGGATACCAACACACAATAACTAATTGGGTTCTCAAGCAATATCCTCAAGAATACCACAATTTGGTATCTCAAGGGGTTTTGAGGGATTATTCATACCCAACTATAGAATATGCATCTAAAATCCAAAATTCCTTAACAACCTCTCTCTTTTTAAAATTTTACATTTTATTATACACTAGTTTTTTGTGTATCTCTTATTAAATTTTATAGTGCAAAGTTTTTCAAATGGATGTTATTGAAAGCTTCATTTTAGGCAATGATTTTGGAGAAATAAATTGACATAATATTGAGATTGTGTTTTTAATATGCTTTTGGAGTACAATAATCTTATAAACACAATTCGTATGCAAATGTAGGACATGACTGCATTCTTATATTTTATATCTGTTAGTCATTATGTGTTATATATTATTTAGGTTCAAATGCTTATGTCTAAGATAAAAATGTTAAAACTGATGAAGGAGATATTTTCTAGTCAATATTGGTCAAGAGAACAAGCCTATTAGTAATTGAGGACTAGTCTAGATTATGACTAAGACGAAATTAATCTATAGACAAACATCCCTAAATGTTCACAGCTGTCCTCATGTTAGGACTCTAGTTCACTGACTTACAACTCATTTCAACTTATTATGTTTAAATATGATCTTTAAAATTAATATCACTGTAGAGTTCAAGTGGGATATCTAGATATCAAATTTAATCTTGATTTTGATCTGGGATGTACCCACTTTCCAACATGTAAATACAAATCATTTGTCGCATTCTGCAATTTGTGCAATGAGATCAAATAATAACAACCAATTTCTAATCTGACCCCATGATATATCGAACTTTGGAAAGCTTATTCTTGACTTAAGTGACAAATAACCAGAATTAAGTTGGCAGAGGAAATGAATTTTCAGAATGGTGGGTTTCTTGACCATATATCCACTTTAAGAGTATTATATCCTATCAAATATTGTATTAAAGAAATTTTATTGGCCTACTGTTATCTAGAAATATTTACCTTTTCCCATGGCTTATTGCATTCCGTAGTTCCTTATGAATACCTGAAATTTACAAGTAGAAGACAAGTCTGGAGTATACTATTTGGATTGTTAGGCACCTAGCTCAATGCCAATTCTCTAGATGTTTAAAGTTTAAACAATGTGAATATAAAGTCTAGGTGTCATGTGTATTAAAAGCGGGCTCATGGGAAGGTTACCAATATTTATTTAATTCACCTACAGTAATTTATGATATTATGTTGTGGGAGGCTTAGGAAACTTCATAACAATCTATGGCAGTCCCCACTTGTGCTCTTCAGCTGGATGAGGAAAACCATTGAAGTAGGCATATAACTAAAATAAATGGGAGAAACAATTTGACAAGCACAGAATTGCTACAAGAATGATCTTGACATGGCTGGCTAATATCTAGAATATGACTGATGATAAGACACTTTCCGTGTTGTATCTTCCGTAAGAACTATTTCTTGCATTGGCCATCATTTACTGGGTCATTCAGCTCATGAATGTCCTCTCCGTTTACAACATCTGACAATTTAACATCCACTATGAATTTCCATTTTCCCGTGCGTTAAGCTTCAATCTTAACTATTCTCTTCTGAAATTGACCATTGTAAATAAACCTTAAATGTCTTGATGCAAGATTCTTGTTTGCTCACATTTCTTTAAATAAATGACAATGGCAATCAATTGAATGGATACACTAAATGATCTTGCATGATTTCATAGCATGTACATCATGGCAATATCTTTAGATTTATCTGCTTGCACTATGAAGCTTTTGACTAACTATCCCTTTGTAGTTTGTACCTCTCTGTAGAGATTCTTTTGTGGGATCCTTCCTCTTTCATCTGTGGTTTGTTTTTTTAGGGAGGAGGTTTGTATTTTTTTGCTGCCAAGTTTTCGCACCTTCTTGTTTGTTGATTTCTAATAGTAAGGCCTAATCACCTAGGAAAGCTGAAGTTATGGGTTGTAAGTATTATTTGACCATAAAGCAATCCTTGCCTGTTTAATGGAAGCTGCTAAGTGCATGGTTCTGCAGGTTGTTCACTATTTTGCTGGAATGAAGCAGCAGCTGAACTGGATAACCGCCTGACTTTCAAATTCCGTTCTGTTAATATTGTGATTAGTAACCCTTTTGATTCAACATAATGGCTGTGGATAGTTCAAACTCCTACCAATTTATGGCCAAATCGCAACAGCGATTTATGAATCAGGATGTTTCTCCAGATGCTTCTGTGAAGTCAAGAGACTCGGATAATGCTTCTAGATGGTCAGAGCCTTTCAATGCTGATGCAAATTCTTCATCGACGTCTTCTCATTGGAAGCGTGCACATTCATCAGTTCCTTCCAGTTCCAGAAATTTCCATAAGGTTCGGCATATGCAATGGGTATTTCAACTTGTTGACGTTGCTGGTGGGCTGATGGCCAAGATGTACAGGCTTAATCAGAAATTGGATTACCCAGAGCCCACTTTGTTCCAGTTTTCTGATTCCTTCTGGAAAGCAGGTGTGATTCCCAATTGTCCAAAGCTTTGCATGCATATTGCAAAAAAGTTCCCAGAGCATCCTGGGAAGTTGCAGCTAGAAAAGGTAAGATGCTCTGGTAGTGTTGTAGGTAGACATTTTTTTATTTTTTGCTATTTTAGCACTGTAAAATTTTGTGTTGCAGGTTGATAAACTTGCACTGGATACTTTATACGAAAATGTGGAGGCATACTTGGAGAATTTGGAACCATGGCTTATGGTATGCTGATGTCTTAAACATTGTATTTTCATCTTTTATTTGGAGTACATATTTATGTTGAGATAATTACACAAGCTGTATGCAATTATAATTTCTTTTTTAGTTTTTGGATACGATAGGCAGCTGTATGTCACATGATATATCAGTTCTATTCAGACGTTACTGCTATATACCCTATATTTTTTGTGGGCAAGATCTTGAACTATTTAATCATCTTCAAGAATTCTTAACTAATCTCTTTTATTATTTCCATTTGAATGGTTTGAGTCAATTCCTTGTGTTGCAGTTCATTACGGAGTTGTGTGATATGACTGCTGATTTTATACCTATAAGTAATTTGATTTTATCAAGATTATGTTACCAGATGAAATACATGTTTAGACTTTAAGCTGTTGGTCTGTATGGAAATTTTATTATGAAATTTAATTTCAGCTGCTGTATCTGTTTTGTAAGATGGATTCTTGGATACTTTAGCTCGGGAAAATTGATTCTGTTTGGTATTAGTGTTGCTTTAAAAGCTCCCATGTTTCCAACTGCATGATACTAATGTGTTTATTTCTTGATGTGTACTAAAGCATGTTGTTGAGGGGTTATTCTTCCATTGTCTGAGTTCTACTGTTTTGAAATAAATTGAAACAGAAAATGTTTTATGCAATATCATACATTGGATGATCTATCGATCAAGAAATATGTCTAATACTTTCAGTTGCAAAAGGCATTTCCTAAGATAGCCTATTAAGGACAGACTGACTTGGAATTATTTCCAGTATTTATACAATTGATGTAAATGCTACTTTCTATGCCATAACATTCTTAAGTCACTAGCAAAGCTTGCATTTTGTAAAAATTGAGATTATCTTGGATGCTTCAAGGATCTATACTTTGGGCAAGCTTTATTTATTGAGTTTCTCAGGTAGCTGAAACTAGATGCACACTCAACAGATGAGATATGAGGAATTATCTCATGTTGGGAACATAAGCCTTTGGATAAAGATCTGGAGCGTAGATTGGCTTAAATAACTCAAAAAATGAAGTCAAACAAACTTATGCTCAATGGGGTGTGAGACATGATACTATTTTAATAAAAGGGAATTGTACTACTGAGGAGGAGGATGGGCACATTATCTAGCCATAAGTAAGGTCAGTTAGTGTTTGAGTTTTACGGACCTGAAAACGTTCTATTTCAAAGAAAGCATACCATCTGTAGACAGCAATTCTGTATTTAGTACACTTTGTGTATGCCAAAGTAGAACTTTATATTTTATTGTGAAATAAAGTCGAACCACTGATTATGTATATATTTCGTTAATAGAAGATGTGGTGTTATTTATAGTCATGAAATGATGCCACCAAAGGTTTTGAGCTACCAGTCTTTGGATAGAGATCTGGGGCATAGACTAAGGCTTAAATAACTCAAACAGTGAAGTTAAACAAACATATCACTCAATAGAGTGTGAGGCATAAAAGTATTATAATAGAAGGAATATTGTATTACCGAGTAGAGGATGGGTATGTTCTGGAGCTATAAATAAGGTCAGTATTTGAGTTTTACAGATCTGACAAAGGTTCTATTTCAAAGAAAGGATACAGTCTGTAGGCATCAATTTGATACTTAGTACACTTTATATATGCTAGAATAGAACTTTATATTTTAATTTTATTATGAAATAAAGTTGAACTGCTGTTTATGCATATATTTGATGTAAGAACCCTGTTGGTTCTAACCACTGGCACCTGAGGTTTAAATGATGTAATTTTGTTTGTTTTGAGTGATTTTGCAATTTTTATGTATTTTCTGAATAGGATGCCAGGCAACAATGTATTAGGAAATATTATCTAATAAATGCAATGTAACTAACAGGAGATAATAAACTGAGAATTTAATAGCAGCAGCAATAACGAGACTTTTTCATTAAATTTCAGTTGTCCAAGTGTTTACAATGATATCATAAGATTTCTGAAACTTATAACAGCAAATAGAAGAACCTGGTATGTATCATTCTGCTGCAAGCTTGGTAACTCATAACTGCAAATTCTGGAAATGTAAACCAGCAACTGGCAAACTGATAAAAAGCAACGCTCAGCCTCAAAGATGAATTTCTCCACCATTAAAAGTATGCTGAATGTCTTTGCTAAACCCCACACCAAAGATGGAAGGAGAATATGCTCAAAAAGTTAGGTGTTTCAACCTCTAGGGAAACACGCCCTTGGGTGGAGATGGTATGGCCTGGCTGTACAGCAACAGTACGGCCTCTTGGAAAGTGTGCCAAGCCCAAAAATTAAAGCAGCTTCAAATGATTTAACCTTTCTCAATGCAACTGCCAAACTCCTGTATGAATCTTCACAAATATGCACAAACTGGACCCTTGTATGAAGCCCACAGTCAAGCAATAATTCAGCTGATAGTTTCACAGCCTCAAAATTGCGTAAACACTAAAGATTTTTCGTTCTCCAATGCTGAAAATGGCAGAAACCCTAGTTGGCTTCTTCGCCAAGCACGAACTCCAAAGACACAAGTTTATAATCTTCAAACATAATGAAATAAATTCCTCTTGATGCCTTTTTATAATCTCCTCAAGGAGGTCGAACTCTTAATTGCATTTTAATTGCTTTTGAAATCCACTTTTAGGTTTTTGATAAAAACTTTATAATATCTCCAAACTTGGGCGGCCAAATCAATAATATAAAATAAATGTACTTTAAGTGATTTTAATTGAGGTTCATGGCATCATCGGAAATAAAGTACACTTTTTGACTTTATAATTTAACTTTATAATATTTAATTATTATTAAAGTACCTTTTAACGATAATTACTCATTAAACAATTAATATTTCGGCCATCCAACTGATTAAGAGGTCAACACTGCATCTGAGACCTTTCCAGGTGCCTTACTAAATATAGTAACCTTGACTCCCTTGAAATGGTGACTTACTATAAATAGTAAGTATGGAGAACTAAGTCGAACGAAGGCCAAACTTGAATCCACACTGAACTCTGAAGGAGAAAACGCACCGATCACTACCAAGAAGGACCCTCTAACCATCTGTGTTAGCCTACGAGGGTCAGGAATAGGCTAAACCATCCAAAAACAACAACAGGCTAAAAAGGGGACATTATAGTCCGCCCTCCCTAAAATTGCTTGTCCCCAAGCAATCTCATCTGCAAAGAAAACTCTCCTCCACCTGGATCCCAAGGGAAGATCAGTGTAATGTCCCTGATTTTACCAATTGGCTCCTATAACACCAACACAAGAACAATTGTCTGAATCTGCTGAACCAAATCAATCTCGCCATCAGGTGTCGCAGGAGTATAAGCCTCAAAAGGAAGCAACTCAAAAGACTGAGAATATTTGCTTCCAAACTCTGCGCAAGGCAAGCCATCATACAAACTGTCTAGCGCATGCACCACTGAACTGTGCATCTGAAATAGATCATGTACATGAGGGTCAAATGTAAAACTGTACGCACTCCTCACTATGCACACCTCAAAAAACTCCTATGCGAGCCTTGTCTGAAATCTCGATGCACTGGAAGGATCCTAAATGCTATGATCCATGCTCATCTCAGGACTAGGGTTAAGAGTGGAATTGACATCAAACTCGAAAAGTGGATTATCATAAGACAATGTAGCATTTGCCTCAAACAAGGGATTGTTCACAAATTGAATATTACCCTCATACTGATCTAATTCATAGAACTCTGAACCCCTGGAGCCATGAGCAAATTCGAACTCCTCCTGGATCATCTCACACTCCTCTTGAATATCCTCTCGCTCTATCCTCTCGCTTCTCTCTACAGAGAGAGATAGAATGCAAGCTCCCATCTGCAATTCCCCTCAATAGATATTTCTTGTTATTCAACTCAAATTTCATTTCTAATTTAGGTACGTTGAGGGTAAATTCTCCAATGTCCCAGAGCCATTTCATACCCAATACTATGTCCATCTCACCCATGTTGACCACATGGAAGTCAGCCTGTAACTCATAATCATTCAGCATTAAGGTGAGATTACCTATCCACTTGGTGCACGTGAGGGTATATCCATCAGCAACTTGGACTTTGAATCCATTGAAGTCCTTTGTCTGAAGTCTGCATCTAGCCACAAATCCCTCATCGATAGAATTATGCGTTGCTCCAGTGTCAAGCATAGCAATGCAACGCTGTCCATTGACTATTCCCCTAAATCTAAATAAAGTCTCGTCTTGTACATTAGCAAATAATGCCAAAGGAGACATATTCCCATCAGGCCCAAACTCTGTAGAGGCCTTTCCACCCTGATCATCCCTTGAAGCAACTGGCTGATCTGAAACTTCAGAATCAGAATCCTCATAATACACCCACATTATATGATTTGCCTTGCCCTTAGGCCTCAAAGGACAGTCATGATCTCTGTTGGAAGGTTCCTTGCATCAGTAACACAATTTCTTTTTCATTAACTCCTCCTATGACTCCTCATCCACCATGGCCGCTGATTTCTTTTTCTTATCAATAGATTGTTGAGGATTCTCAGTGCTAGAAGAAGTAACATCAAAGCAAGACTGCAAACTCCATACTTCTGGCCTTCCTCATAGCTTCTTGAAGTGTCGGTGGATCAAAGGCTTTTATCAAACTTCTCAATAGTTCAAATAAGCCCTCTATAAACAACATGACTAATCTTCTTTCCGAAATGTTGGGAACCATGACTGATAGCTTTTGAAAATCACCAATGTAAACCTCCAAAATCCTAACCTGCTTGAGCTGAGCCAGGTTTCTGAAATAGGTTTTTGGATCTTTCTTATCTAAGCGCTCAATCAACTTGTCAACAAACTCCTGGTAGGAGGTGATGTGGTTATGTTGCAACATGACCATCCCATGGTACCACCAATCGTGAGCTTCTCCCGCCAAGTGTAAAGTGGCATATTTGATTGCATCCTCCTCTGCCATGGGTCGTAGAGTCAAGAAAGTATGTAGTTTGTGAACCCATGTCTGTGTTGTACTCTTACCACTACGATCAAATGTAGGCAATGTGAGTTTGCTGGTAGCATGTTTCAAGTCTTTGTTTTGGTTTCTTGGGTTTCGGTCTCGCCTTGATCTGTAGTGCTATCTCCTCTGACTTACAAATCTATCAAAGCTCATGCGCTCCCTAACCTGGGGTGTTAACAACTTCCATTCGTCATTAGTTGCCATGAGATTATCTGCAAATATTTCCTCTCCCTCTTCTTCAACATTTTCCTCTTAAGGCTCATCCCTCAAAAAGGCAGGACGTGTGGGTCTATCTATGGTCCGAGTAGGTGCTCGTTGTGCCTTGGGATTGCCAGCAACACTACCATTATCTCTCGGTTCCTAATTCTGTCTTTGAAGAGGGTTCATATG
This sequence comes from Sequoia sempervirens, assembly GCA_007258455.2. Taxonomy (NCBI): domain Eukaryota; kingdom Viridiplantae; phylum Streptophyta; class Pinopsida; order Cupressales; family Cupressaceae; genus Sequoia; species Sequoia sempervirens. Next base: position 5,604,940 of record VDFB02049217.1, on the reverse strand, counting down.
ATGTAACATCGTTGTAAGTGCCTGCAACGCATCAACAACCTGCTGCTGCCCTATTGCCATGTTTCTCATAGTTTCTCTGGCTTCTTTTTCTTCATTATTTGCCCCATTTCTAGCTTTGTTTCTGGGTGGGCTACCATTCCTCCTATCACCCATTATATCCTGTTGTATATCCTTAGTTTGATTTTCCTGAAGTGTCGCCCTTTTGCGAGTATAATACCTGTGTGTTTCACCCTCTTGTGGCTGCATGAAAAGCTTTAACCCTCCAGGATAGCAAGATCAAAGCTCTGATACCACTATAAGAACCCTGCTGGTTCTAACCATTTGCACTTGAGGTTTAAATGATGTAATTTTGTTTGTTTAGAGTGATTTTGCAATTTCTATGTATTTTCTCAATAGGATGCCAGGCAACAATGTATTAGGAAATATTATCTAATAAATGCAATGTAACTAACAGGAGATAATAAACTGATAATTTAATAGCAGCAACAATGAGACTTTTTCATTAAATTTCAGTTGTCCAAGTGTTTACAATGATATCATAAGATTTCTGAAACTTATAACAGAAAATAGAAGAACCTGCTATGCATCGTTCTGCTGCAAGCTTGGTAACTTATAACTGCAAATTCTGGAAATGTAAACCAGCAACTGGAAAACTGATAAAAAGCAACGCCCAGCCTCAAAGATGAATTTCTCCACCATTAAAAGTATGCTGAATGTCTTTGCTAAACCCCACGCCAAAGATGGAAGGAGAATATGCTCAAAAAGTTAGGCGTTTCAACCTCTAGGGAAACACGCCCTTGGCTGGAGATGGTACGGCTTGGCTGTACAGCAACAGTATGGCCTCTGGAAAGTGTGCCAAGCCCAAAAATTAAAGCAGCTTCAAATGATTTAACCTTTCTCAATGCAACTGCCAAACCCTTGTATGAATCTTCACAAATATGCACAAACTGGACCCTTGTATGAAGCCCACAGTCAAGCAATAATTCAGCTGATAGTTGCACAGCCTCAAAATTGCATAAACATTGAAGAGTTTTCATTCTCCAATGTTGAAAATGGCAGAAACCCTAGTTGGCTTCTTCTCCAAGCACGAACTCCAAAGACACAAGTTTATAATCTTCAAACATAATGAAATAAATTCCTCTTGATGCATTTTTATAATCTCCTGAAGGAGGTCGACCTCTTAATTGCATTTTAATTGATTTTGAAATCTACTTTTAGGTTTTTGATAAAAACTTTATAATATCTCCAAACTTGGGTGGCCAAATCAATAATATAAAATAAATGTACTTTAAGTGATTTTAATTGAGGGTCATGGCCTCATTGGAAATAAAGTACACTTTTTGACTTTATAATATTTAATTATCATTAAAGTACCTTTAACGATAATTAATCATTAAACAATTAATATTTCGGCCATCCAATTGATTAAGAGGTCAACACTACATCTTAGACCTTTCCAGGTGCCTTTCTAAATATAGTAACCGTGACTCCCTTGAAATGGTGACTTACTATAAATAGTAAGTATGGAGAATTGAGTCGAACGAAGGCCAAACCTGAATCCACATTGAGCTTTGAAGGAGAAAACACATTGATCACTGCCAAGAAGGACCCTCTAACCATTTGTGTTAGCTTACAAGGGTCAGGAATAGGCTAAAGTTCTAAACGATCTAAAAACAACTACAGGCTAAAAATGGGACATTACATTTGATTAGTAGAAGCTGTAGTGTTATTTATAGTTTTAGAATGATGCCACCAAAGGGTTTGAGCTACAGTGGGATGGGTCTTCAATCCCATGAGTGCATCAATAATGTCAATGAATAGAGCAGAATAAGAAACACAATGCAAATAAGGCATAGTGGAGCAGTCTGCTACCCAAAAAGATTACCGTGAGTATGTTGCTTCTGAAATACAGTTATAAATAATAATAAGATGATGTGAATGATGTGTATTGGAGTTAGATAAGCTATATCTGTTAGGTGTATACTATATTTACTAATCTAGCTTATATATAAGAAATAATAGAATTAGTTGGTATTTGAAGCTGATAAATAAATAACATGTGTAGGAGCACATAATACACCCCCTCTTTAGAAGGAGCACATAAGACACCCCCTCTTTAGAGGCTTTTCCCCAAAGACATAAATTTTGAGGAATGCTGGTTGAAATCATTAGGTTATGATATTGCTTCCTCTTTTCTTGTGCTTTGATTAGGGATCTCTTGATTCCTTGTTATTCAAATGCTTTCTTTGCCTTGTGAGATTGGCTTTGGACTTGAGTATTGGTTTCTGCTTTTTGTGTTGGAAATATTGTCATTAATGTCAAAGGGGCATGGATTGTTTGTCATTGATGTCAAAATTGTATAGACTAGATTGTTGAAGATGTTGTCATTGATGTCAAAGGGGCAAGTCCAAAATCAGGGGATTGCTAAATTATTGCAGGTTAAATCAATAAAGTCTTTGTGCCAAATTTATGGCACCAATATCAAGAAATTGTTGTGAAAGGAAGGAGAAAAATGGAATCAATTAGATGACGAATTTATCTTGGCACCCAAAATTGAGGAGGCAATTTAAATATTAAATTGCATAAATAATTGTCTATTACTTTCCTACATGGCCGACCGTGTCTAGCGCCCCTCACCTTGAAATATTAAATTGCAAATAAATATATTATATTTTGTTGTGGGCCGACCTATATTAGGGGATTTAATTTGCAAATAATTAGTTTAAACAAGGGGCCGACCCCTTGCGCATTTGAGTGCCCAAAATTGATATGAAGTGGTGCGTATAAATCAAAGGTTGCCCCTCCTGCAAAGTGAGATGTCTTTTCGATCAGGTTGTCTCCTTTGAGAAGATATAAGAGGATTTTGTCAAGTGTTTTTGAAAGCAAGAAATGATTGAATATCCTTCTATTTCAGAGCAGATCTAAGAGAATAAAATCAGAGTTTTGGAGTGGACGTATGGCAGATTTATGAGCAAGCTTGTTGAAGATTATATTGCAGATTTATGGGTAGACATCTGGCAGATTAATGAGCAAATAGTTAAAGATACATTTCAGATTTATGAGTAGACATATGGAAGATTTATGAGTAAATTGGTGACGATTATATGGCAAATTTATCAGCGAATTGTTGAAGATTATATTGCAGATTTCTGAGTAGATATATTGCAGATTTGTGAGCAGATATTAAGGCAGTTCTTGATGAATTCATGAGTAGATCTTTAAAGGGAAACTAGAGCAGATATTAAGGCAGAAATATTTGTGGAAGCAGTGCATCATTGTGATCAGATTTGTGAGTGAATACATTACAATATTTAAATCAGATTTGTGAAAGAAAGATATACATCATTTGAGTCAGATTTGTGAAGGAAGGACATTGCATCAGATTTGTGATCAGAGTTGTGAGGGAAAGTGTATCAACATTTAGATCTTGTGAAGACACATATCATCCATTGAAGAATTTGGAGGTTGGTGCCTATCAAAGAAGAGATTGGTGTATCTTGCTGAGTTGGTGCTCAGTTGTGGGGATTGATGTCTCTATTGGGTTGGTGCCTACAAAAGAAGATTTATAAGAGAAGTAGGTTGGTGCTAACAAAAGAAAGTTTATAAGAAAAACAATATTTTGCCATGGTTTTCTCTCGTAAGGGTTTCCACATAAATTGTGTGTTCGTCTTGTTCTTAATTACATGTGTGTTATTGCTGTGGTTGATTAAGTTTTGAAACGTAAAAGATTGTTGTTATACTGGTTCATACAAGAACTTCTCCCTTCGTTTTTTTTGATTTTTAACACAAGAATTTCACCCGTTAACATTAACTTAATGAAAGATAAGCAAATTGGAATGCAACCTTTCACTTTTTAATCACCCAAATCCCAGAGTGGGCAAGGCGAGAGCATACAATGTAAGGGGATCTGCTAGCTAAACTAAAAACTTTAAATACAATGATATTGGCAGCAAGCCGACGAATATAGAAAATGAAAGTACTTAGGCGGCAAGCCAGCCTCTTTCACTTTTCAGTGGGCTACAATGAAAGTAAATGGAAATGAAATTGCTTAGGCGGCAAGCCAGCCTCTTCCACTTTTTAGTGGGAATAGAAAGCAAAGTGCAGAAATGGAAAGAGCTGATTAGTACTACTGAATCAGCGTTACAATATTAAGATTTATTCACTAAAATAGAGATATTCTTTATCAACTTGAAAGCCCAAATGTTAGACAATATCCTCCAAGGAAAATACAAAGATAATCATCATGGAAATATGACAAAATGAAGGAAATACCAGGTCTGATACAAAATTGCAGCTTTCTGATTTTTAGACCAGCAAGGCCTAGAAACAGCATAATGCTCATATCTCCCTCAATCTTCTTTGAATGACGCCAAACAAAAAGCAATAGATGCCTAGAGGCTAGGCGTCCAATCCCCAACAACAAAAACACTCCAAACAACACTTATTATTTTAGCACACATCCCAAGGCACCAACAAGAAGTGGTAAAACCTCCTTGAGAAGGGCAGCCTCAAGCAAAAATCAGCTACACCTTCTAAAATCACCAAAACAGGAGCATAGAGGCGCCCAAGAGCTAGGAATCCAATGAGTCAGTACCCACAAAAATCGCTCCATTTAGAAAGATGTAAATCAAAACGTGCTATAGCCATACTCTAAACCAGCAACATGAAAACTAAAGAAAACACACCAAAATGAGCAAAAACTGAAAGCAAACTCACTACCACACCAAAATTAGAAAACATCGAATGAAGCCATCTCCGTTGAAGCTCTATCTGCAGCCTTAGAGTGAAGAAGCAATCACTGATTAGCTAGGAGCTATCTCTCAAGCCTGAAACTGAGAAAGGCTAGGAAGTATTCCAACCGCAAAGCAAGAGTTTGGATAAAATCCGACAACACTTCGTTATAAGATGCATAATGGATGCCAAATGAAGAGGCAAGACCCTGTATAAATAGCTTTTGCGAACCCAAAAATTTGAACTTGCTTTTCCCTCCTAAAGGGACGCCTAAGAAGGAGATTAAAATATTCATTTTAATTTGCATTTGAACAACTTTACTTTGGGCACCCAAAATGATTTAGCAAATTAAACTTTAGCAAAAGCAAATATATTAATAATTAGGATGTCCAAATGAGAAACCCAACTTGAAAACAACTTGAAGTCACGAGTCTAGGCGTTGGGGTCCAAAAGGCATAATATAAATATCAATTAAGTCATCAACTTTCGAAAACGGGCTCCAAGAAAGCTGGAGATACAACTGCATACATTGCCCTGCTAGAAATAGCCACTGAGTGCTGAATTGTTGCCAAACAACATTGCCAAAAATAGCACTTACTAAAAATAACATATTACTAAAAATAGTGACTCCAAACTCCATTAGAGCACAAACCAGACAGTTGTCGTAATTTACTAAAAATAGTAAGTCCAAAAATGTCCTCTGATGAAAATGCATGTCGCACCATACTGAAGCCCTTTGAAAACCCAAAAAGACCCAGAGATCCCTTTGCCAAACTCCTGCAAACAACCCCCTAAAAACTCAGAGGGAACCTCCTAGAAAATTGGAAACCTTAATTCTACCTCCGACTAGCCTATGGGCCTCCGAGATAGGCTAACAATCACCAAATGGAACTATTGTTGAAAAGGGGACATTACAGTCTGCCCTCCCCAAGATTGCTTGTGCTCAAGCAATTGCAAGTTTCGATGTTGCAAAATCTGCTCATCCTCCCAAGTAGCATCCTCAATCGGTAAGTCCTTCGGGCCTTCCACTTTACCAAGTACTCTTTTATAGACTTCCTCCTCAAAGAGCGCTCTCTGAAATCAATGATTGCCTTTGGAACCAAAACCAACTGTCCCTCCTCATCCAATGGAGGGAAATCTGACGAAGCAACAATATTATGCCCAAGTGCCTTCTTGAGGCGTGATACATGGAAGACATTATGCACCTTGCTACTCGTCGATAGCTCTAACTCATAAGCCACTTCCCCAACTCTCCTGATTACCTTGAAAGGCCCATAGAAACGTGGCTTGAGTTTCTCTGCTCCACTCTTCTTGAGAGTAGACTGTTTTTAAGGTTGGAATCTCAAGTAGACCATGTCACCAATATCAAATGTGCGCTCAAATTGCTGCTGATCAGCATACAACTTTTGTTGATTCTATGTATGGTGAATATTATCCTTCAAAGTTCTCAAAATATCCTTACTCTGCTGCAACATATCCCTCACTTGAGGGGCTCTACTATCACCAAACAACAAATCTACAAAGCTAGGAGCCTCATATCCATACAGAGCCATGAAAGGAGACATTCTGATAGACATGTGGTAGGAAGAGTTATACCTGTACTCTTCCAAATGAAGCCATCTCACCCAAGCCTTCTGCTGCTTTGAAATGTAATTCTTGAGATAGCCCTCCAACCACTTGTTCACAATCTTTGTCTGTCCATCAGTCTGCGGGTGATAATTAGTGCTTGGAGTGAGCACTATACCACTCAATCTGTAAATCTCCTGCCAAAAAGTACTTAGGAACTTGCTGTCCCTATCACTCATAATGTTTTTTGGCAACCATGCAATTTGAACACCTCTTTGAAGAACAAATCAACAACCTGAGCTACTGTAAATGAGCTAGTAATGGCGAAGAAATGAGCAAACTTTGTCAATCTGTCAACAATAATATATATGCAATCTTTCCCTTACACCTTTGGCAACCTAGTGATGAAATCCATCGAGATACTTTCCCATTTCTGATTGGGAATAGGTAAGGGCTGCAACAAACCAGCTGGTGTAGTGTGCTCATTTTTATTCTTTTGGCAGATCAGACACTCCTTAATGTAGTGAAGGACCTCATTCTTGAGTCCTTTCCAAGAAAACCTTTCTCGAATCTGCCTATAAGTCTTGAAGTACCCTTGATGACTAGCCAAGGGAATGCCATGAAATGGTTGTAAAATCTTCTTTTTATGCTTAGATTCAGGTACCAAGAAGATCCTACCCTTATACTATATCAATCAGTCAATCAACTTATACCTCTCATTGTGCAAAGTGCCCTCAACTAAGCTGGTAGCATACTATTTTTGGCATATTCTGCAATAATCTGCTCTTTCCAATCAGTAGTGATCTCAACCAACGAGCTCAAATGTGGCCTTCTAGACAAGGCATCCACCACTATATTGTTCTTCCCTCTGAAATACTCGATGTCAAAGTCATAAGCTTGGAGCTTTCTCACCCACTTTTGTTGCCTCTCATTCAAGTCCTTCTGATGCATGAAATGTTTGAGACTGTTATGATTAGTCTTAACTATGAACTTGCTCCCAACCAAGTACTGTTTGAACTTGGCCAATGCATGCATGATCACAAGCATCTCCTTGTCATAGATAGAGTAAGTCCTCTCAACACCCCTCAATTTTCTGCTCTCGAAGACAATAGGATGTGTTTCTTGCATTAGAACAGCCCCAACTCCTTCTTTTGAAGCATCACACTGCAACTCAAATGGCTTGGAGAAGTCAGGTATGGCTAACACAGGACATGAACTCATGAGTTGCTTGAACTTATCAAATACTACTTGTGCTTTTTCTGACCATGCAAATGCTCCCTTTTTGGTGAGATCAGTAAGAGGAGCATCCATCTGAGAATATCCCTTAACGAACCTCCTATAGAAGCCACAAAGTCCCAAAAAACCCTTCAACTGTGAGAGGCTCTTTGGAGGAGGGCAATCCAAGATAGCCTTAATCTTCTCTGGGTCAACACTAACTCCTTTAGAGCTGATTACATGCCCAAGGTAAAGTAGCTCTGTCATTCCAAACTCGAATTTGGACTCCTTAGCAAACAGTGATTTTGACTCCAAGATGGTAAGCATTTCCTCCAAGTGCTTGAGGTGCTCCTCCCTTGACTTACTGAAGATTAGGTTGTCATCGAAGAAGATAAGCACAAACTTCCTCAACTACTTCTGAAATATCCTCTTCATACAGGACTGCAAGGTAGTTGGTGCATTAGTTAACCCAAAGGGCATGACTAGAAACTCAAAATGCCCAAAATGACATCTGAAAGCAGTCTTCTCTATATTTGATTCCCTCATCCTGATCTAATGGTTGCCCGATCTGAAATCAATCTTGGAAAAGTACACAACTCCATGTAACTCATCAATCTTGGGAATGGGATACCGGTTTTTGATTGTCTTTTGATTCAAGGCACGATAATCTACGCACATGCGCATAGTGCCATCCTTCTTCTTGACCAAAACAACTGCAGAAGCAAAGGGACTCTTGCTTGGGCGAATTTGACCCATGGCCAAGAGTTCTTTGATAACTTTCTCTATCTCATCTTTCTGCTTCTTGGGGTACCGGTATGGAGTAGTAATGACAAGTTTAGCTCCTTCCTCGAGCTCTATGACATGCTCAGTCCCCCTTTGAGGAGGTCTCCCAGGAGGTATACTGCGAAACACCTTACTCTTCTGGATGGTAGTGTCTCTTATCTTCAACTGGATCGGAAGGCAAGATTAAGCACTCTGCTGCCCATTCAACTTGATCATGACGCGTTAGCCTTTCCATCCTCTTAAATGACACAATACGAGGGCCTCCATTTGACATCCCCTTTGAATACCAACTTCTTCCCATTTGATGAAAACTTCAACTCCATGGTTTGCAGATTCAAAGTGATCTCTCCAAGAGATCGCAGCCATTTAATGCCAAGCACTGCATCAGTATCTCCAATGCCAACCACATAGAAGTCATCCTCGACTTCATGTTACCCAACTGCATGGACATATTGGAAATCTTTCAGTTGCAAGACATAGTAAAACCATCAACCGCCATTACCTTAAAACCTTCAAACTCTTCCGTTTTAAGGCCTCTCTTTGCAACCACTCCTTCGTCAATGAAATAATGTGTTGCTCCAGTGTCAATTAAAACAACGATTTGCTGCCCTCCAAGCACTCCACGGACCCTAAAAGACTCATTTTTCTGAAAGCTAGAAAGTTGGGCAAATGCACTCCCACTTCCTTGGTCCTTATCCAACACTTTTGGAGCTGTTTCTTCATTGCTGGCCGTAGAATCAGATTTCTATTTTGATATATCAGATTCTGATCCAGAATCAGAATATACCTCCATGTGATGGGAATGACCCTTTCCGAAGCACTTGTGCTTACTCCATGGTTCTTAGCTAGTGTAACATAATTCCTTTCTTCAGAGCTCTTCACGAAGTTCATCATCCATCTTAGAATGAAACTTTTTGGTCTGATTTGAAGAATGTTTCTTGTCTTTCTTGTGAGAAAAAGTCCTAGACTGAAATTTCGGCCTTGGGGTAGCCAACTCCATGCTTCTAGATTTCTTGATTGCTTCATGAAGAGTTGGTGGATCAAATGCTTTCACCCACCCCTTCAATGGTTCCGTTAGTCCTTCAGAAAACAAGACTACAAGCCTTCTTTCAGTGATGTTGGGCACCATCATGGAAAGCCTTTTGAAATCTGCAATGTATGAATCAAGTGAATTTAATGTCCCCTCTTAGCCTCTGAGCAGTGGACATCATCTTTAACCTATTCCAGAGTCCCTATAGGCTAAGAGGTTCCGATAAGGGGACTCGGTTCTAGCTTTGGGTGTTGGGTTTTCTGTATTTCCGGCGCATATCAGTTTTTCTCCAGTTTGAGCCTTTGGGATGTCACTTGCTAGTTTTAGTACTTACTAAAAATAGTAAGCCTATTTTGGGAATATTGGACCAGGTTAAGCTTGTCACAATAGCATATTCAGTTGGTAAAGTTACTTTGGTAAAATCATTTAAATATTTGATTTTAGCTTTGAAATGTGAGCTTTATTAAAGTAACTTTATATTTTTAAATTAAGTGGGTCATAAGGGGACATTTAAAGGGGACCTTGGACGCCTAGAGACACAACTTAAAGTTGTTTTTAAAAATTTATATCATTTTAAATGTTTCTTATATCCTGGGCGCCCAAGTAAAGATGAAGGCAAAAATTAAATAAAAAATTAAAACAAAGTGCAAAGGGAGAATGGGCGTGGGATGTTAGGGCAACCTGGGTCGCCCTAATTTGAGATTGAAGCTTTTAAAAGTGATTTTGAAGCCTTCTTTTTTCATGCTTGAGATTGACGACAAAGGGAGATGCTGCTGGTTTGATACCAGGAGGTTGAAGAATGGGATTGAAGACGAAAAACCTCAGATTCTAAGGCTAGTTTCGACAGTGAGAGAACTGCTCAAGCTAGTGATTGGTGGTTTCACACAAGAATCACAATTGGGCGAAAAGGATGAAGATTTATCATTACTTTTGATTGGATTTTAGTTGGTTTTTGTGTGGTTTGTTGAGTTATTCAGTTTGGTGTGTTTCTATGAAGTTTTTGGTGAGTTTTTAAACATTTTTTGGGCATTGCTTTGTTGGGCCCGAACCTTCATTTTTTCTCATAGGTCCAAGATGAACAGAGATATCAAAATGGGTATGGTTAGAAGGCTCCCTCTCTTCAAGGCGATTCTGTCAAGCATAAGAACGTAATTTTTAGTGAGTTGTGGATATTTTAAGAGGAGGTCGAGTTTCTCCAGAAGGGACGGCTTTGTGGGAGTGAAGAACATAATTCTTTGTTGCTGGTAATGTCCTTTCTGTTCGCCATTGGAGACTGAAATACAGGGCTAGGGACGTGGTCAAACAAGGAGGATTAAAGATTAATATCTGGGTGCTGGGCATTGCCATTTAGGAACCCTATATGCTGCTGAAATGATACTTATTCCAGGTCCGAGTCTTCTTAAAATCTGATGTATTATGAATGAAATCTGGTCATTGTATTTGTCTTTGAAAATATGAACATTAAAGTGTAATGAAGTTATTGCCTAGTAATTTCGTTGTATGTTTCATTGCATTTATTTATACATCATTGGGTATCAATATATCATGACTGGCATATGAGAAAAACAATCAAACAAATCAGAAAACAAACTCAGGAAACCTCATACAACAGTTGGAAAGTATCAGGAAAAAACAAAAAAAAATATTGGGGGTTGTTTATTACAGTGAACCATGTTGTTTTAATTTTGCAAGCTCATGAAACTTGATCTTAAGATCCTTGGTATCAAACCTCTCAATGAGTTTGTTAGTAAATTCCTCATAGGTACGAATAAGGTTATGGCTAAGAGTGACCAAACTGTGATACCACGAGTCACAGGCAGCCCCATCCAAGTACAAAGTAACAAACTTGATGGCATCTTCTTCTGGCATCGGTCTTAGTGAGAGGTAGTTGTCAAGCTTTTCGACCCATGGTCTCGCTGAACACTTATCACTTCCATCGAAGTGAGCCAAAGTAACCTTCTCAAGAGCTTGTTGGAAATGTCTTGGAGGTATGGGAGCACGATTCTCAACTCTTCCGCCTCCTCTTCTCTTTTTTTGGTTCATGTACTGATCCAATGACAGAATCTCACGGATCTCAGCAGGAAGGGAAACATATTCCATGTAGGTATTCCTCACTTCATCTGGCATAGGTATTTCAGGTTCAGCAGGTGGTTCCTCCCTTGGTGTAAAGGTAGGAATAAGAGGTCTAGAGGCTGATCCCCTAGTCACCTCAACAAGCTAATGAATAGGTCTTTCTCTTGGATTTGTATTAGAGCTACTGTTTTCAGTCTTTGAGTTCTATTGCACCAGAGTAACTTGCTGAGGTTCATCTTAGCTAGCAATTGAAACATCATGTCCAACATGATATCAAACTTTCTTTCAGTTCTAACATCCCTATCTTCCTCACGGGCTGGACCTGATGCAGAGCAGGGAGGCAAACCTTCTCAAAATCACAATTTGATCAAATTCAAACAATCTTTCTGCCCTTACAACCCTAACTTATCAACCTTTCACAATTTCAACCTATTCTCCTTGTAGCATATCAAATGATGAAAATTAAGCATATCTTTCAGAAGAAACCTCAAACCCACCAACAAAATACCATTTCAAATACCCTTTATGGCATATTTCAACATATCCAAATTGTGCATATGGTTGTTTTAGACTTTCACCTTCAAAATAAGACCGGTACACCGGACAGGGGCTCAATTAGCCCTATTTTCCAAAGCATCACCAAGCTAAACACTCCTCTAACCCCAAAACTCAATTGCAGAGCCTTTACCAAGCTACAAATAGCCAAAAACAACAATCTTTATCAAGAGAAATCCCCTCCAAGACATCTAATCACCAAACCCTCATTTAGACTAGTTTAAAGAGGGTTTATCGAAACACAACACTCCTAGCCTCATATCACCTTATCAATGCCTCAGACCCTTCACAATAGGTCTGCACATGCTCTCCAAATTATCTCCCAACCTTTGTCAATATATTTTCACCAAACTCCAACACTCAACCACCATTTTCAAGCCAAAATTCATACAAATACACCTAGGGAAGCATCAAAAACCCTTCAAACAGCCTCCCCTGCTTTTGAAACCTCTTAAAAACAACATCCTGCATCTAACCATGCCATTCCACCAAGTTAATTCAAATTTCACCGGGTGGAATGGCCTAAAAACCCATTTTTCACTATCAAACCCTTAATTTTGAGTTTACAGACCCGTTGACAGTAAAATGCAAATAAATCTCTTCAAACTCGGAGAAATTCAATCAAACCAAGTCCAAAGTGAAGTTAACTCGTACACCTATCGAAATCAATGCACTTTCAATCAAGGGGAATCTGTACGAAACCATACAGTCACTTAGAGCAGCAAATTACGAGAAAATTGCAGAGAAAATACTGTTTGTATTATTGTTTTCAACTCCAAATAAGACTCTAGAACCCTTCCTCGGATTGTGAGGCCTTTTAAACTTGACACACCAAAAACTAACTCAACCAACCGACTCCAACCAACATTTGAACCCCATGACCGTTGGTCTTACACATTTTGCATTTTTGCACTTTTTACAACATTGCATTTTCGACAACATTTGAGAATATTGACACTTTTTGCAAAAGGAACCCTACAAGACTCAAATTACATCACCAATGGTCTATTATGACCTTATTGAATGACAAAAATAAAACTCAAACACCTCACAAGCTATTACATGACCTTATTCACAAAAAATGAACTTGGTGCCCCTGCACCAGGACCCTTCTCCCTATTCACCAATGTCTCAACTACAATATCACTGTTCCTTAGAACCTTTGAAAAAATATCCTCTTTCGGAACTGGTGGGGTCTGAAACTGCTTTCTCTTCAACTCTCTGTTGTAGTATCTAGTTTCTTTATCACTCATCTGACAAACTGATTATTGAAAGCACAAGCTTGCAAGATGACTAGCTTTAATACCACTGTAATATCCCCCTTTGTTTTTTTTAATTTTTAACACAAGAACTTCACCTGTTAACGTTAGCTTAATGAAAGATAAGCAAACTGGAATGCAACCCTTCACTTTTTGATCACCCAGATCCCTGAGTGGGCAAGATGAGAGCATATGGTGTAAGGGGATCTGTTAGCTAAACTGGAAAAACTGGAAATACAATGATATTGGTGGCAAGCCGACCAATATAGAAAATGAAAGTACTTAGGCAGCAAGTCAACCTCTTCCACTTTTCAATGGGCTACAATGAAAGTAAATGGAAATGAGATTGCTTAGGTGGCAAGCCAGCCTCTTCCACTTTTCAGTGGGAATAGAAAGCAAAGTGCAGAAATGGAAAGAGCTAATCAATACTATTGAATCAATGTTACAATATTTAGATTTTATGCATTGAAACTGAGATATTCTTATCAACTTGAAAGCCCAAATATTAGGCAATATCCTCCAAGGCAAATACAAAGATAACCATCAAGAAAATATGACAAAATGAAGAAAATACCAGGTCTGATACATAATTGCAGCGTTCTGATTTTTAGACCAGCAAGCCCTAGAAACACCAAAATGCTTGTATCTCTCTCAAATCTTCTCCGAATGACGTCAAACAGAAAGCAATAGATGCTTAGAGGCTAGGCATCCAATCCCCAACAGAAAAAAAAACTCCAAACAACACTTATTATTTTAGCACGCATTCCAAGGCACGAACAAGAAGTGGTAAAACCTCCTTGAGAAGGGCAACCTCAAGCAAAAATCAGCTATTTGGATAGGACTTATAAACCAACGTGTTGATCGAGGAGTTATGGTAAGTGTGAATTGACAAGTTATGAGACAGTAGAAAAAGTGCCCTAGGTGTAGAGACATATATTTGGATAGGACTTTCATTTGTTACTCTGCACTCAAACAAAGATGACTCCACTGTATTTGTGCCATGATATTAAATTTTTGTAATAACATTTATACGCTAATATGTTTTTAATGATTTTTTTGGGCCTCTTTTATGGGGCCCCAAGCCTTAACACTACTAGTATAGACATACAAAAGAGCAATTGAGATGCCTGTGTAAAAATCCCATGCAGGGGCACCATATGTAATGTCCCATTTTTTATTACAAGGAGACATGATATTATTTTAATTATTTAATATTTCTCCTCCAAATGTTAATTCAAAAGAAAAATATTATTAATTAAATAATATTATATTTAAAGTGGCTTATTAAATGCAGATTCAAAATTAAGTCACAATTAAAAAATTAAAAGAGAAAAGGAATTCGAAGTGTCAGGCAAGGAGAAAGCCAAGGGTCATGGCAGAGGCAATTAAAGAATTCTTGAGAGCAGTTTGCAGGGGATGGTTGATTTTGGTTTGGAGAGCTTGGCTCTTTTTCGTAACTTGAGGACGAAATCCCTCATGTTTCAGAATTGGACAAAAATCCAATTCTTGTACTGAGCGAAGTAATTTAGATTTCACATTAGGGGTTAACAGTTGAAGTTTTCAAGATCTTGGGAAATCTTTTTACAAGTTGAATTTCTGAAGTTTGGTATAAGTTGTAGAATTTCAGTATTAAAGAAAAAAAATTCTATTCATCTGTTTTGGAGTCTACTGTACCATTTTGGATAACTGGGAAAGGAGTGAAATTTCTATAATGTTAACATTTCTGAAAATTATTGAATTTATGGTTAAGGTGGGAGTTGCCTAAGGACAAATCTTTAAAGGAGTTTAGGAGATATTTCAAAACAGAGTATCCAGATATCAGTATGCCTGGCGTAAATGAAGTAGCAAACCTCTGAAAGTTCAGAGAGACCAGAGCTTTATATTACAAAATAACCGATTTGAATTGCACTGAATCTTTGTGATGCTGAGTTTAATTAAGTTGAGTCTTTAAATTGTGAAAAGATGGGAGCTTGATATATATCGGGAGCTGCTAGTTTGCAAGTTAGTCACCAATTCATTGTGGAACAGTGAATATATTTAATCAAGGTTTGTAAATTTAAGGAATCGAATAGGAAAGAACTGCCCAGCCAAATGCCAGTGGATGTATTGAGGGATTCAAAAGTTTGGCATCAAGCGACTTGGATTAGATCATTATATGGAGATTCAAAGGAAAGTCGTTTTGGTATTAGCTAATTGTATCGGGAGTCTTCAGAAGGGAAATTGAAGACAAATGTTACAGAAAACAAGAGATTTTTGAGTGAAGAGGAAGTGTCAGGAATTCTTGTGTATTAAAGAAGCAGTTTCTTTAACTCTGGAAGGTGTGAAGAAGAAACAACTCAGCTAATTATGAAGGAACGATTATATCTAAAGAGGCCGTATCACTTGGTTCAAGCACCGATGGGTTTTTTGAAGTAATATGAATTTTATTGGGAGCAGCTCATTTAATTGATATCTCATTGAGTTCTAAACTGCCGCTCATATTCTTTAAATTGCAATTTAATTGGGGGATGCTTGGAATTCGAACAGTTCGTATTTCTTGAATGCGCCAGGTATTCTCACGTGAAGTGTGGTGCCGTGTAAGTTATTTCCTTAGTAGCGTTCAAAGAAAAGAGCTCCCGTCTTGGTGTATGAGTTTGAAGAAGATGTAGGTGCCAGGTGTGTTGGTAGAATTGTGACACCTCAGAAATGGTCAGGTGTAAAAATAAATGGGAATGTTAACTGCTCCAAGTCTCTTATAGTTGAATTGATGAGGAGGTCTTTTAGTTGAAGATTTCAAAGTGACTGCAACTCTTGAAATATTCTGACGACTTGGTAATGAGTCATCCTGGCACTAATTCAAGGAAACGTAAACTTTGAGGGAAGTAAAAGGTGGATGTGGGTCCCAGCAAGAAGCTTGTTGTGGACAAAATTTGAAGTGCTGAAGACTATAGGAAAAAACGTGGAAGGAATTTATAGTGACATCTATCTCATGGAAGGCAAAGTCAAGTTTTTGTTTATGAAATCTTCTTCAAGTCTTCAGGTCAGGAAATCATTGCAGTCTTGATCATATTTAAGTTCTGTTGTGTTTGATATCACCGTTGCACCTTTTTCAATGAGTTCAAAACAAATTTGAAGTATTATTGTATTGGATGTTGCATGAGTTAAATTCATGAGTCGAAGTGGATGTTGAAAAGATTGTAATATTAAGTAACTACAGTCTGTATCAGTCAAACAAATGCAAATACAAACTCAGTCAAAACAACAGATGATTTAAATTGTTTGACAAAATGCCTGGATAGTTCTATTGGTGAACTGGAAAAAATTTAGTGCTAAATCTTGGTGAGCAAACTCAGAATAGGGTAGCTCGTTACACCATAGGCATGAACAAAAGCTTCACATAAAAAAACAAACAATGTAGAACAAATGGCCAGATCAAAGAAAAATGAGAGAAAAACCAGCATGAATAGCCCAAAAGGGCATAGTTGGAGGATACACAATAGAACACGCAGCACACTGAAACACTATGATGCCACCAAAAACATGACCAACACAAAAGTCATCATTCCTAGCATAGAGCAACCAACCTCTAATTTTTTTCAGATAATTCCCAGTGTGCAACACTAGAGCGTCCTAGAGCCATCCTCAACTAGTCATAAGTTATGTTGTAAACAGTAAACTTGAAAACAACTGACTTAACCTTCACCAGCTTTGCCAGTCTTCCAACCCATCTAATTGTACGCCTTTGATAAATTTCTCTCACCACATAGAGTGAAGTAGGAGGTTGTTATCTAGATGGAGTGTGCATCCACTCAACACCTCCAATAAACCTTTGTTGTGGGATATCGCTAAATGCTTAATCACTAGTTGTAAGTCTTGGGAAAACTCTGTTGAATTACCAACATCTCGATTTAGGGAAGGACTTTCATCTCTTATTGCCTTGAGCACCCAGTTGTTTGAAACTCCGTGGAGGTGCAACAAACTTGGTATCTCTAAATTGGAACCCTCTGTAATATCTTCTTCTGTTCGAACTAGAAGCACTTTTATGCCAAGGCATACCTCTGCATTATGTATAATATGTTGGAGTACAAGACCACTAAGAGGGGGTGGAGGGAGGGTAGGAGGTGAATCAATGGTCAAATAAAACAAATTGAACACTTAACACACTTGAGTACACAAAATTCTAGATATTGTGCATTATGAAAATCACAAAGATATGCAAATCAAAAGTCCACATTTGAATCAGGACTAATCAACCATGAACAAATCAACACACCATCAAGAATACTCAAGACACAGGATTTATGAGTGGAAAAACCCAAAAGGCTGGAAAAAACCACTCTGAAACAATTGCTTTTATTACCTTGAATGGGCACCAACCCAGTTACACAAGTGAGCACCAACCCACTGAGAGCACCAACTCTCCCGAAGCACCAACTTCGTACAGCTGAAGCACCAACTCCAGCGTAAGCACCAACTCCAGCGTAAGCACCAACTCTCCTTCGAAGCACCAACCTCGAAAACACCGAAGCATCAACTCCAGTGGCTCAAGCACCAACTCCAGACTTTGAATACAAGAAAAAGTATATTACAGAGGGTTTCTCTGTTTCACTTCAAACCAATGCTCTATCTCTGCATCAATTCTGCAAACATCATCTCTCCTATACAAAACTTCAAGATGTAACTCTTCTTGAACAAGAATCCCCTTATATCATCAACCACAAACTCTGCTACACATCTGGCCTGTCACTGAGTAAAGAAAACAATACAAAGACAGTAACTCTCCCTACTTCATAACCTTGTTACATGGATGACTGCAATCATATTTTAGCCCTTCACCCTGTCCTCTTGACTCAATTCTTCACACATGAGCAATCATCCTTTTTACAAGAGTCTATTTGTTTCAGGATAAGTTTCTCTGCTGACACCTTGTTCACTATCACAACAATAAATATCTTTTCTGTTCAGACATCCAATCTACAGCAACATGGATATTATCACATCCAGAATACTTTAACTCACTGTTCAATCACAGCAAAACCCACTCCTTGAATGCAGCAACACAAAGTCTTAAAGCCTTTTCATAAACAGTCATAAACTTCTTCTCTGTGTATCATCTCTGACTCAACATCTTCAAAAACCTTTTATCTTCTGTTATTCATGTCTTTAGCTTCACTTCATATATGAAATTCCTTCATGTTCTGCTGTTCAATTCTTCATTACATTCCATTGGAAATCACTTAACAAGGTAATGAAAATTTCAATATTTCATGAAGCCCAAAAAACCAGACACACTGCTGCCACATTGTTTTTCATAGAAGAACTTAGAGTCATCACCTTTCACTGTGCTCTTCCATCTATTCCATACACTTGTTAGAATCCAAAAAGCCTTTCCAAAACCTTTTTGATCATCTTCAGTTTTTGGCGCCAACAAAACTTTTCATCTTAATCTGCTCATTTCCAAACGATGTACAAAAGCAGAAAACACTTAAACTTCCACGCCTATCAAACTTCATACATCGGAGAATAGCTGTTATACACATTTAAATCTGAGCCTTTAATTAAGTGCTCCTGCCAGATTCAACTTTAAACACAAGCCTTTGATCTTACTTCGAATGACTTAAACATTTACTTCAACTTGCTCAACCAGTTTCAGTGCATAGGAGGGCCGGTTAATGAATGATGCTAAACCCTTTACAATGTTCCTTAAGTAACCTTTAACCTCCTAATGCCGGTCAACTCCCAAATAAAAGAAAAGTAACCTTGCATAAATAGGGATTTACAAACAAGAATACACTTAGGGTTTGAAAGCAAGGTTTCAAACAAGAAACCCTAATGAACATGACTGCCTGTAATCAACCTTTAACTTCTTGTGATTGAACACTTTGCCAAAAGTCTTTTTTATAAACCCCAAGCACCAACATTTGCATTACCTTTTCTTTACATCTATTGCCAACAAATACAAACCTTTGACATCAATGACAAAACACCATGCCAACACAATAGTCCCCAACTTTTCTTTAAAATAGGCTAAAATTGTAGTTCTAGAGTGAAGCATTCCATTATCAACAATTCCATGCTGGCTTAGAATGGATTTACCTCTTTTAGCAGTGACACATAGGGCATTGAAGATCCTCTTCAATCTATTGTGTGAAACTATCCCCTTTTGGAGAGGATCACAAGAAGAGCTAATGCCCTGCCCCACCCCGCCATGAAAAATACCCTTGCACACAACAAGAAGCACCTAAGCTGCACTGATCATGACCCAAAGAAGAGCATGCCAGCACACCATGTGGATAAAAACAACCAATGGGAAGTCACCATAATTAGAATACCTTAATTTCACAACTCATTGACCTTGAAAGATGATGATAGTAATAGATGCCTCAAGATGGCTTGGACATATCATGTGCAGAGCTATTGCGTAAAAAATAATCCATCACCCTTCATAAACAATACAATTTAGTGAAAGCTTACAACATACATCGTAAACACCCTCAAATCATGGGATTGTCCTCATCAACAAGCTTATCTATCCCTTCCCAATCTGACATTTAACAACTTTTCAGAGAAAAAACATTGACTGGGTCTATCCTATGGTTACCCAACGATCAACAACTTTGTTTTGCTCTCTATAGCAATGAAAAATCTCAAGATTCTCAACCTAATCAAATTTCTTAATCCAAATTAGGTTTTCCTTCTGAATGGAATGGAGCTTCTAGTTTGGGCAATGTTCTTTTTTCAAGGCATTGGTAATAATCGGCAAATCACCTTCGACCATAACATTATGACACCCCTTGGAGTATACCAACATGAATCCAGCTAGAAGTGCCTCCCACTCTGCTCCATTATTAGTTTTTATACCAATATTGCGGGATCTCCCTATCTATAAAGCACCTGAGGTTTTCTAAATGCATAACCTGCTCTCTTCGGACTTGGACCGCAGTAGGGCCTTCCATTTTTTCTTGTCTTCCATCTTTCTTAGGAACTTTTAACCGTTGAATGGGAGTTATAAATTTAATATTCTTAATAATGTAATATCAATAACTATTTTAATATTATAATAAAAATTATATTTCTCTTCAAATTTAATCACGATTTTATTTTTCTTTGAATTTTATCATTGATGAATTTGTTTCAAATTTTTTTCTTGCCTAACTTGAACATGAACCTGAACCTGGTGACATAGGATACATTAATATAAGAAACACAATGCAAATATGGAATAATGGGAGCACTCTGATACCCTATAAGATCCTCATTAGCACAATTCGATAAATAATAGGAAGACAATGCAAATGTGACATGTTACATTTTTAGATTAAATATATATGTTAAGTATAAATGCCAGTGTGACTTATATAATATATGAAATGATTATTGTGCTCCTCAAGACAAACAATAAATAACATCTTGTGTAGGACCACAACTTGCTGCACTTAGTGGTAACTTTTGATTTGTATATATATATATATGATACTTTTCTTTTTAAGATTGCTGAAGGTTAACAAAACATACATATGGTATGAGCCTGCAGGCAGTCCCAGATCATAGCCAATACAAAGCTAGTGCCAGCAACAGAAAGGCACTCCGTCAATCCAAAGCTGAAGGGCATGCTTTCAACAAAATTGGGCTCAAACAGGCACCCACATGAAATTTGCTAGAGACAAAAAAAACAGGATTAGATATTTAATAATAAGGAAAATTAGATATTGTTCTTTTGTTTGATAGCTCTCATGGAATTTTTTGTACACATCTTTGGACTCATTGTCAAGGATTTAAATCCCATTCTCTTCAGCACAGCACTCAGCCAAGGAAACACCAGCATCATAGTCAATAAACTGATGGATATAATCTGATTCCCTTTACTTTTAAGAGCAGATTCAGCCCTAGTAAGCTGACTCCAAGCATCATTAACAGAAGCAACTAATGGATCAAGACTAGGGGTTTTATTCTCAGGGCTCAGCAACTAATGGATCAAGTAAAGTCCCTAGCTGACCCTTTTGCTCGAGCATATCTTTATATAGAAGCATGGTACCATGATCAAGGATCTCCTGAGTCTCTTTTGGGCACTTTCAACAAGTAGTTAACCTGCAACCAAAAAGATGAAAGAGAGGCCTAATGACATAATTCAATAAGTGACCATCTTTTAACATGAAACACTGCATTGTTCCTTGCTTTCCACAAAGCTACAGAACTTTAGTGGAGGAAAAATAAGTGAAAACTTTCTAACAAATTTGCTAAACTTTCTATCACAACAGATAAAGCCAAACAGATTACCAATCCAAGAAATGCAGTAATAATCAAGACACTTAATCCAGCACTTCAAAGACATGCTCCACACAGCTCTAGCATAAGTGCATTAAAAAAGGAGATGCAGAGGGGTTGTATAAATGCTACAAAAAGAGTAGGGACCCATCAAAAAACCAGAAGCAGCAGGAGTAGACCCAACAACAAGCATCTGATGGACAAGCAACCATCAAAACAAATTTTTTTAGGCTCAATAATCTATCATGCGACATCACAAGAAAAATATAAACCCCACTCAGCATTCCAAGGGTTAAACAGGTCCTAGGAGAAAGATGGATTGTTTTACAGAAACTTACTAAAGGCCTCGAGGGAGGAAGGCCCCTCTTTCCATTCGACATTATCCCAGATCTGTGTATTGAAGGAAAAGTTAACTTGAGTGTCCGCTCTATCTAGTGATCTGCCCAACAAGGAGTGAGCTCTTTTATGGGAGGCAACAAGCTCTCAATTCCTCCAAAGAGAGAAGAGAGCCCTGCCAGAAAACATTAGCAAAAGTTTTGCTGCCCTTAGCAAACCAAAATCTGGTAGAGTATCCTCTGATAGGGCCAGAGGAATATCATTTCAAGATTAGCACCGCCAAAGAGATCTAAAGGCCTGGAATTTATTACCTCTGCTAGAGGATACCTCATGATCAGAGAGAATTTGTCTCACACCTTAAAAAGATTTTCAAGTACTTCCAAAAACTGAAGACCCAGCTGGCTTAACTGAAAATGTGCCGAAAAATAAGAGTTGCATGGACATTGATATGGATATGGATGCAACTATTTTTCAAGGGCCCTTAATATAGATACAACTAGATACAATATTCATAAAAAAAATTATACGTACTATCCTGATTTGGCATGAAATTAAAATAAGAGCATTTTTTCTCTAATTTTATGACTTTTACAGTGTTTTCAATTTCCCGATTTTTGAAAAAATCTTTACCTTCTGGTTGCCAAGTCAATCCCAAGAAAACATTTTGCTTTGATGGTGGCTGATAGAAATATGTCTTAGCTTTTAAGTTTCAATCTTGGCCATTCGATTGTGAACACGTGTAAGGTAGAAGATTGGAATAATTTTCCCAGGATGTTAATGAATAGGTGAGAGGATTTTGATACTTTGATTTGTTTGAATTGGATGAATAGCATTTAATGGTTTCCAAATCTTATCACCATTAGCATTTGGAGAGTGCGGATTGTTGGATCAACTTTCCATTGGGTGGACAAATTTTTTCAACATATAAGAATTTTTTTTATCGATTTTCATATATTTAGTAAAGATGTGATGAGTTTCAAGCAAGCTTATCAAGGACTTTGAGAGCTTCATGCAGACTATCAATGAACAAAACTTTGATGGAAAGTGTAAACAGACACATGGGTATAGACAATTATAAAAATTTAAAAGAAAAACGATGGCAAATACAACCATTAGGCCAGAAACAGTTATTAGCAAACAAAGGAGTGAAATGTATGGACAATGAACATTATTCACCTACTGATATTTTGGTGACAATTTATGAAAAGTTTGGAGGGGTGTTGCCTAATCTGATAATCTCCTTTACACTCTATAAACTTAAAACAAAAAGTGTTGTAAGGCAGCATTAAAAAATGAGCATGATATAGGTTTTGTAACTTCTGTATGGATTGAGATTCATATGGAAAGGCGAATCTCTTCTCTTTGTCATACTGTTCTATCATCTCCACTCAATCAAGCATTTGCTTTAAAGTTTTCAGGAAAAAATCCCAAGTTAACTACAAGTATAATGCATGAATAACAATCTATCCATAAGCAATAGACATGATCATTAAGATGTGAATTAAAAGGACCTTGAAGAGGCATTCCGAGATGAAGAATGGAAATGGAAATTTAAATCTTGATCTTTATGGTGTGGAGAGTGCAAATGATCTCTTGACGTAAGTCCATTTTAAGTTCAAACCTGACTGGAAACATAAACACTCTTCAATAATACAACAAACTTCCTGAGAAATCACTATAAATTAGTGAGATTGGAAGGAATTACCATTGGAATAAAAATGCAAAGCCAAGCTTATGGTTGCTTCCCTCAAATGTTAAGATAACCAGAATCCAAACATTCAAAGCCTGGGCCTTAATGAGTTTCTTAGATTGATATTATAGGTTATTCTTTTTGGAACTGTAGTCATTTGTTTGAATAATATGTATTAACTTTGAGATCTTCACATGAGATTTTCATAATTGCCACATACACTAAGGAGCTGTCATCTGACCTATTTGCTGCTCACCTTGTCCTCATTCTCCCACGTCAGATGACAGGCACAGTGCTTCTGCTTGGATAAGAAGTACAATTTTTATTTCAAGCGAAACCTATCTTCAAAGGGACAATCGTATAGCTTAAAAGCTTAAAACATAACTAGTGAGTGTTGATGTTATAAAGCAGCGTCGGGCTGCTACTTCCAGCGTGCTTTGTCTCCTTGAAGGCAATTCGAATGATAGCCTTAACGGCTATTTGAATTGCGAGATTACATCTTTGAAATGGCATGATTTTTGAAGGCACAATTTAATTAAGTGATGCGATCTCTCCTTGGCCAACTTCATATATGTTAATGAATGCGATTTCATTAAGAGGAAAATTATAATTATTTATTATGCATGGCCGACCTCATGAAAAGACACGATTAGTTAAAGAATATATCTCTTTATTGGAGGCCGACTTGAAGATTAAGGATGCATCCTTTCACTTCCTCTTGTATTTATATTCGATGTATTTCCTTGTTGCAATCATCCATTCATTCAGTTCGATGTTATTCTTTGGAGTTAAAGTGCGAATCATCTAGAGGAGATAGCGATTTCTGTAGAAGGGAATTTTGTTGGCTAAGTTCTAATCAGCGATATTCATCTGGTTGTATCTAAGTTACATCTGAGTTTGCATCAGTTTGTGATGCTTCTTATTGGCCCTTCAATCGGCTCATTGTAAAGGAGACATTCTTTGTTTTTGTTCAATATATAAGTGATATATTGTTGCTGGGTTTTTCTCCCTCAAGTGGAGGGTTTTCCTAGGGTATCTGCTGTGTTCTTGTGTTGAATTTGAATTAAATTTCTGTGCTATTAATCTGATCATAAAAACAACATGGAATCAGAGCGGGTGTGTGTGAGGATCCGATCAGATTTCATTGTTTATTCAAATCACTGGATGGAAGTATCGTAGCAGGACATTATCGTACAAGGAAGAGTCAAGTGTTTGGAATTAATGCGTGGAGCTCGAGAGAGTCGGAAATCATTGCGGAAGATATGGGGAATCATGTTTATTAGTTGAGCGTTGAAGGCACTGAAGTTAATTCGTTAATATCCTATGGCAAAATAAGAGTGTATCGGGATTGATTCTGGGTAGATGCCGCTTAATTTTATTTAGCCGAATATCTAAGAGAGCTCTACATTGATTCTTTTTGTGGTCTCTATAACATTGCCACTGGGAAAGAAGTCACGCCGTTCGTGTCATTGAGCTCAAATCAATAAGGAATTGGAGGAGACAATAAAAATGGACTTGAACTGTATAGCAGCATAGGATTCAATGCTGGCTGTGCGAATATGGAATTGCAATAATTACATGAGCAGCAATGGTGCTATCGTGTAATATTCTTGGGTGCGATTTCAATAGTGGAGTCGTATTCCTTGATGTGGGCCTTGAAGTCTTTACTCTTGTAATTCTCTCCCAGGATCGACACCATCAGGGCACAAGGCCAGGTCTGCCTTGAATAAATTTGCTTCAGCTTTATGGAAGTCTTCATCGGGATATATTTACTGGAGTTGTCAGCACATTTCTGAAGCTGTAGATTGTGGTCAGCACAGTCTCCCAGGACATCGTTGGAATAAGATTTGAATGGTCTTCAGACCACATTCAAATGTTAAGAAGATCACTCCATCATGATGTCTGGTCTGCTTAAAGAAGAATAAGCCAACCAACCTTAGCATATGGTTCAGTGGAGGAAAGGCCATGAGAAATCAATTCTGGAGATGAAGAGAGAACGTTTATCCAGAGTTGATAAGATTTCTTCATATAATTTGAATTCTGGGTAGCTTTGGTTATTATCTGTGTTTGGTGACGATCTATAAGTCACTACAAACTCCATGACTTGGCTTCTATGATAGGTGTTAATTCAAGGATGGCATCACTAGAGGTGGCAAAGATGTGTCACAACCACAGTTCAAGCTCTCTGGTGTACCTTCAGAATATTTAAAGAGATAAGTATTCTTTGTTTTGTTCGAAATCACTTTTCTAGGCTAAATTTCAGTTATATTATTTATTTGGATCTTGTGTGATTAGTAAAAAGAGATTGTGTTCTCTAGCATAAGATCATTTGAAGATTTCATTTATTCATTGCAAGTCATTTCATGCTGGTTGTGAAGATTTCTGAGTTTGACTCTGAAATAAAAAGAGAACTGCAATTTCGATGGTGATTAGTTGGTCACATTGATATCACTCTCTAATGCATGAACTATGATAGAGCCTTGAACTCTTGGAGAGAGTTGGTTCTACATGCTAAATGCATAATGCATTCAAGAAATCTGTAGATGTTTAGATTGTCTATTGTTGTGCTGAGCTTAGCACTCTCGAGAGGAGTAAAAGATGGAAGAAAGAGTTATATCAAAATTCAATAAAGATAAGTTCTTTTTTCCTTCATTCTGATCTTTTGATATAATTCTCTTTTAGGTTGATTTATTTATTCATGTTTTAATATTGTTCATAAATTATTATGTATTCATGCTATAACTTGAAATAGTAAACCTTGTATGATTCCAGCCTTGATATTTCTTTGGATAGTTATAAACTGTTAGTAATCTCTCTCTAAAATGCTTTTAGGACAATTCTAGAAGCAAGAAGGTGATGAGAGATTGCTTAGTGATGAAAAGTTTGAGGCATCTTGTGAGGAAGTCATGCCGACCAAAGAAACGATCAAGTTGGAAGTCACAACTTGCAGCCATGGGACTGAGTTGGTGGCTAGAGGGAGTTCACTTCCAGAAGACTTCTTTGCAATCTCTGAAGCAGGGATCAAGAGGGAGTTTTGTGACTCACTGATAAGAAGTGAAGGTTGCAGTGTTGCAAGGCCAAGTGTTAAATCCTTGAAAGACCTCTTCAGCTGCTGAAATCAGATTTGCACAAGACAATCAGCTGGATTTGATATTGGTAGCTCTGCAAACCCATTCAGAATAGAGTGATCTGCAATGAGATCGAGGAGGTCCACCTTGAACTCTCTACAGTACCAGAGGTGTGCACTAGAAAACATTTATCTAAGGCAAGCATTGCAAGCAATCTTGGTCAATGAGGTCAGAAGGTTGATGCAGGTGCTTGAAGATTGAGAGGGAGCCTACTAAACCTGAAGAAGATGGTAATCTAGTTGATCTTGGTTCTTTATGATGATTTATTTCTTATTGGAGGTATGATGGATTGCAAATCCATGTCTATGCCTATGGAGACCAACTTGCACAAATTGAACGAGGCTGCAGCTAGTTCAGACCTGGTGGATCCCACGATGTACAGATAGTTGATTGGATCCTTGATGTATCTAGTTAACACTAGACTTGATATCTGCTATGCAGTGAATGCACTTAGTCAGTTCATGTGTGAATCAAGGCAGGTGCATCTTGTTGCAGTGAAACATATCCTGAGATACTTGCGTGGCATAGTTGGATATGGGTTGAGATATCCTTCAGATGTGTTCTTGAAGTTGCATGGTTATACTGATTTTGATTGGGTAGGGTGTGTCACTGATCGGAAGAGCACCTCTGGATGTCGCTTCAGTTTGGGATTTGCTATGATATCCTGGTACAGCAGGAAGCAGTCATCTGTAGCATTGAGTATAGCAGAGGTAGAGTGCATTGCAACTTGTGTGGCAGCTCGTGTGGCTTTGTAAGCTCCTTGTAGGATTGTTTGGACAATCAATGGAGCCTACTATCATTCATTGTGATAACCAGAGCTGTGTGAAGCTTTCTGTCAATCCCGTGTTTCATGACAGAACCAAGCATGTTGAGATCAAATACCATTATATCAGAGATATGGTATTGAGGCTATACAGTTGAGGTATATCAGCACTGAGCAGACGACAGACATTCTCACCAAGCCTCTCTCGGGATAAAGTTTGTGTACTTTCGAGATAAGCTTGGTATGGTGGAGAATACCCTTAATTGAGAAGGAGTCTCAGTATCAGTGATCCTCTTTAATGAGTTCTTCTCTGTGAGAGAAGTTCGAGGTGAAATATCCCTTGTTAATGCATTTCTCTTTTGAGATTTGAGGTGAAAGCCCTTGTTTCCACCCTCTGGGAGAGCCATGGTGGATGTCGTGTGTGACTCCATGATAGTATCACGAGAGAGCGTCCGTGATGATTTTCTTGTACTTGTATATCACCCTCTGGGAGAGCCATGGTGAAAGTCATGTTGAGGTGACAACATCACGCAAGTGATGAACACTTGTACATACCATACATGGTTGTAGCCATTATGGTTGATATCACGTTGAGGTGATATCTGATATCACAATGAGGTGATATCTCTCTTTTCCACATATGGTTGTAGCCATTGTGGTGGACATTACGATGAGGTGATATGTCTTATGATGCTGGAAATATCCTCCCTAGCTGAGAGGGAGTGTTGATGTTATAAAGCAGCGTCGGGCTGCTACTTCTAGTGTGCTTTGTCTCCTTGAAGGCAATTCAAATGATAGCCTTAACGGCTATTTGAATTGCGAGATTACATCTTTGAAATGGCATGATTTTTGAAGGCACAATTTAATGAAGTGATGCGATCTCTCCTTGGCCGACTTGATATAGGTTAATGAATGCAATTTCATTAAGAGGAAAATTATAATTATTTATTATGCATGGCCGACCTCATGAAAAGACACGATTAGTTAAAGAATATATCTCTTTATTGGAGGCCGACTTGAAGATCAAGGGATGCATCCTTTCACTTCCTCTTGTATTTATATTCGATGTATTTCCTTGTTGCAATCATCCATTCATTCAGTTCGATGTTATTCTTTGGAGTTAAAGTGTGAATCATCTAGAGGAGAGAGCGATTTCTGTAGAAGGGCATTTTGTTGGCTAAGTTCTAATCAGCGATATTCATCTGGTTGTATCTGAGTTACATCTGAGTTTGCATCAGTTTGTGATGCTTCTTATTGGCCCTTCAATCGGCTCATTGTAAAGGAGACATTCTTTGTTTTTGTTCAATATATAAGTGATATATTGTTGCTGGGTTTTTCTCCCTCAAGTGGAGGGTTTTCCCTGGGTATCTGCTGTGTTCTTGTGTTGAATTTGAATTAAATTTCTGTGCTATTAATCTGATCATAAAAACAACAGTGAGCACATGGTAATGTCTCTGTACTCATGCAGCTCTTTTTGTCGCTCCACTGAAGTTAGTTTACTTTGGAATGAAGTTGGTGCAAATGTGTGCCTATATCAGTAAATTCATAACTTTTTTGACTTATTAAATCATTTTTGACTTGTTTTTAATCATTGATAGAATCGCTTTATTATATTATCGTAAAAGACTGTTAGTTGTTTTGGTTGTCTCATCTTATTTGAATACCTCTTTTTGGTTAGTTGTTCATTTTTGCTTCCTTCAAAATATTTAAACTTGTCACTTTCAGTAAAGTTTACCAGTAGGATTCACTATTTGTGCATGGTAGCTGAAAAGTTGAAAACGTTGTTTCATGCAGGATGACCACCTTATGTAACTATAGAAGGATTTCTCTTGATTGTATGCTTTGGAAAATCCAAACTTCTTATGGAGTTGTAAATTCTTACTGTGAACTTGATTTTTTGTTCTGTTGTAGTTACTTTTGGACTTGATGACATTTCGAGAGCAAGCATTACGACTTATTTTAGACCTTAGTAGTACTGTTATTACTCTTCTGGTAAGGGCACTACATCTATTTGAAAGAAAACCATAATAGATATAGGGATTAGGAAGTGCATTTTCTTGTGTAACTAATGCAAAAAAATTGTGAATGTGCAGCCCCATCAGAATTCACTGATTCTACATGCATTCATGGACCTTTTCTGCGCATTTGTGCGTGTGAATTTAGTGTCTGACAAGGTAATGCTACCCTGTGATAAACATTGATCAAATATGTTATTTTATAATATTGTATGCAGTTTTCCACGAATTTTGTGATAATGCACTGTTCCTTATCAGTAACATGATATTTCTGCACTTTAGGACAAGTATGTCTTGGTTTTATTGTACGAACCTTGTTTGGTCAATCCTTGCGGATCATGGTAGGACTTAATTGTTTTTTTCCAACGTTGTTTGATTGGGTTTGCTAGTACAACAATCTCTCTCTTTCTCTCTCTCTCTCTCTCTCTGTGTGTCTGTGTCTGTGTCTGTGTCTGTCTATATATATATATATATATATATAATATTAAAGATATAAGAATACCCATTAGTTGCAAAGAAATAACAGAATTACAAACACAACTGATAGTGTGAGTGTGTATATATATACAAGAATACCCATAAGTTGCAAAGAACTAATAGAATTACAAACACAACTGATAGTGATAAATATAATTGATAATTCAACAACAAATTCCAAATAATACAAAAGTACAATAAATAATCTTTACACTGCTCTTCAATGAGACCATGATTGTCATCACATGGTTGTAAGACTACCTTTTTGGGATTTTTCTCTAAGAATTAGAGTAGATCATCTTTGGGAATCTACAATTAGTCATTAGCTACTTAAGCGTTGATGGGGAAGGGTTGAGGCAGATTGGAGGAGGTCATGGTTTTCTCTTGAGAAAAGGGCCTTAGGATTGATCAGTATAGGGCTGATTTAGTTACTGATTTAAATCTAATATAGATATAGTAAGAAAATGGATAACTAGTGGAGACTAGGATGAAGACCATGAAAAATGTTATGATAGATTATCTAGTTTTCTTATCTAATATGGAAAATCCTTTGTATGATACATTTCATAGTGGAAAATGGGCAATTGATAGTGGAATAGAGAGTCGAGAAATATTGATACAAATTTGCTTCAAAATTCCCTTTTTTCCTGTTTGTGAGGCAACCTTAGTTGAAGCGTGACTAATTTTAGGTTTAATTTGTTGCTGTAGCATTTTGAGATACTCTAGTCATATCTCTTCTAGATCATTTTCAGTAAGTGCTTTGCATCTTGTTTATAATTATTGAGAGGAAGAGCTAATAACACATTAATAATTATTATATATTGGAGTGACGATTACGACAAGGTTCATCTCCTTGTAAATAGATTGAGAGATATAATCGGCAATTAAAGATGTGACACTTGTCCACAACCCTAAATGCTAATAGTAGCAACATTAACACATGACAATGACTTTATTACTATAATGATGGTGACTTTATTACAAAGGTAAGCCTTATATTATAACACTCCCTCTTAAGGCTTATTACACCTCTTCTTAAGGCTTATTGTACCAAAAGCAAAACATACTAACCAATTGACTTAAGACTAAAAAAACTTAGAACCATATATTCTTCAAAGCTTTCTCTTAAGGCTTATTACACCCCCTCTTAAGGCTTATTGTACCAAAAGCAAGCATACTAACAAATTGACTTAAAACTAAAAAAACTTAGAACCAAATAGAACCATATATTCTTCAAAGCTTTTTCTTTGAAAAACAGTTCATGGACAATGGAGAACTCCATCAAGTTGCCTCATAACCCACTTAGAGGTGTAGCTCCAGAGCTGAATTCTTGAGTTTATGGAGTCCACCTCTCCACACACTCTTGAATTACAAACTTCCTGAATTATTCAAGAGCCATCCATGTTGAGCTACATCTATATTGTTCTTTCAAGTTGTCTCATGATCCTCATGAGGGCATAGCTCACATGATCCACAAATCCTTGAGCTAACTGGGCAGCCATCCATGGTGAGCTGCATCTACCTTAATTCCTTTCCTATCTTCAAAGTGTGGTCTCCTTTAAACATGAAAAATTACTATTCTTTAGTAAGGTCATCACCATTGTTAGCATCTAGAGGATGTTCAACAATGGCTACATTAGCTACATTGGTTTTTCCTTGAGCTTTTATAAGATCCCTAGGGTTTGTAAACTAATTAACTGGTTTCAAATTTGTGATTATACACTAAATCTTCACCACAACAAAATTAACTCACGAACAACAATGCTCAGTTTGTCCAAAACTCAAGAAAAGAAAAATTAATTTTAAATAGTACTCCACATACAAATCAGATGAAAATTTAAATCTTCACCGCAACAAATTAACTCACAAACAACAATGCTCAGTTTGTCCGAAACTCAGAAAATTTAATTTAATTTCAGACAACACTCCAAGTACAGATTAGATGCACAGCTAGTTAAAAATCAGAGGATTGTTAATAAACCTGATCTGGTATAAAGCTTACAACAGGTGATTGCCCCTCAATATCCCAAAAATTTAGGCTCTTCTAACGACGATCTTTGATCAGATCTAGGGTTGGTAATAAGATGCCTGAGGTCTGATACAAATATTGACTGAAATCCTCCTTGCCAACAGTCTAGTGGCCTGAGGCATGAAACCCTCAAGGGATGGCACCCTAGATGCCCTATCTCATGGATTCCAGTGCAGAGATCTGTCTGCTGGGTGAGGCGTCCTTCTCTATCTGGATCCTTTTTTATGGCAAGGTCTGAAATTGCCTCTCTAATGGTTGCTATTAGACAATCTCCATTCTGCTGTTTGATATAGGTACTTAATTTGGGTAATGGTGTCCTGTGACTACTGTTTGGTGGGGACTGGCAGTTCTAGTTGATGGATGATTATGCCTTGTTAGTGACAGCTGCAAACACTAGGGTTCCAGAGTATATCACTCAGCAGCCCAAAGAAATTGGCCCAACACAACACCCTCTTGCCCATCAGCGGTTGGAAATGTACAGGCCAGCAATGGAATGACCTATGGCTGGTATAAACCTCATGCAATTCCCTCCAAAACCTGGCGATCCCCTCCACATTAGGTATGTCTAGGTTAATACTGCAGATTGGGTTTGTAAACGCAAAATGTTGGCATCCTAACCTTGTTGAATCACTGAGTTTTTCGTCTTAGCAACCCACACAGGATTTCTCCCAAAACTCTCATCAAATTTTCTATGATTTTCAAAATGGCGCCTAGAATGCCCTTTTAAACAAATCTGCACAGGTTGGCTCAAAGGGCCCAAAACTAGACTCTAGAAATTAAATTTAAATTTTCACTTTAGTTTTATTTTATTTTATATTTATTATATTTTTATTTTATATTTTTTTAATTTTAAATATTTATGAATTAATATAATTTTATTTGGTGTTGAAAACACCTTTAATAGATCTGGGTGTTGGATGACCCAGTTAGGGAGGGGACATGACAGCTTCCCCCTGAGCACTCTTTTATGTGCGAAACCCAGTACACAAAAAATACCCTAAAAACAAATATATTGAATTTGGTAATCATTTCTTGCTATGCTGATTAAATATTCTTGTCTATCAGCAAACCCAGTATCATTTTCCCCTTTATACACATTCAGCAGAAAAGAGGATTTGGCATTTCAAATGATTTATTCTCCAACAAACGTTCCTCACTCAACATGACAATCTGAAGAAAACTCCTTATTCTCTTTATCACTGCCATCAACTTCAACGCTTTGAACACTTTATATTTGGGAATTATTCTTCCTTCCAAACTGTATGAAAGCCTTGGAGAATTTAGTAATTTACCATAAAATCCACATTCCTCTGTCTTTCCCTTATAAAAATATTTGAGAAACCTCTTAAAAGTTTTTGGACTATAAATTTTCTGAAATTATAGACTTGAAATGGAAACACCTTCAACTTTCTAGCACTACTTGCATGCATTTGCAAATCATGCATTGTGCCCTAGCTGTAATTTTTTGCAAGTCCAGTTTTAGAAAACCCTTGTGTGACTTTTTTGTAGCCTGCAAGTTGCAATTCAGTGACTTGCGCCGTTCAAACTGCATGACTGCACAAAAATTGCAAAACTTTCTGTAATTTTTCTTGCTGTGACTGTTAATGCCTGCAATTTTTCTTGCTATGACTGTTAATGCCTGCAACTTTTCTTGCTGCGACTAGTAAAACTCCTTTTAAGACCTGCAATTTTGTTTTCATTCTCTGCGTGTGATGCTTTTTTATTTTTTATTTTTTGTTTAATTATTTCTTTTATTTTGTAATGACACCTGGTTTGCAATCAAAGACTTTCATTACCTTTGATCTCTTGAAAACATTTCCCATGTCCTCAAACATGCTTCCACTATTACTGCAACTTTGATCAAGATCCACAAGATTACATTCAGATTGGGATTCCCACAATTTTCAGTGCTCTGTTGATAAGTGCAAAAAGGCGCTCAATTTTCTGCATAAAAAACCCTTAGCACATGGAATTTGCATGACCTGACTTCTTTCCTCGATCCAATGCTGGCTTCAATACCATATTAAGAGAAAAAGCTAATAGCACAATATAATATTATTAGATTTTGGAGTGACGATTCCAATGAGGTTCATCTCCTTATAAAGAGATTGAGAGATGTAAACGACAATTAGAGAGGTGACACTTGTCCACAACCCT
Organism: Sequoia sempervirens; assembly: GCA_007258455.2. NCBI lineage: Eukaryota > Viridiplantae > Streptophyta > Pinopsida > Cupressales > Cupressaceae > Sequoia > Sequoia sempervirens. The sequence continues at coordinate 5,570,889 of VDFB02049217.1, read as the reverse complement.
AGATGCTAATAATAGCAACACTAACACACCACTAAGGCACTATGGTGATTTTATTACAAAGGTAAGTCTTATATTCTGACAGTAATGTTTACATAGTTTTGGAGACTTTTGTTGGTACATGAATTAGATAATTGGTAAGGTAGTCAGATAAAACAGCATGCTTGAGTTGGTAACTCTTTAAGGTCTTTGAAACCATCTATTCAATCTTTGTACTTAGACTTAGGCAAACACACAGGAAGGCTTATGTCTTTTCATGTAATTATCTACTATAAATAATATAGGCACCAACTAAGTTGGATGACAAGTTTCTAATTCCCAATAAAATCAGTCACTTGTCTGAGTTAGGTAGTTAGATTTTGATTTGATTTATTTACATTGAATCTTAAACTCAGAAAATATGGAAAATTCAAACATGAGTCAGATACTTAAACTATGTAAGGTCTTTGAAACCAACTATTCAATCTCTGTACTTAGACATAGGTAAACACACAGGAAGGCTTCTGTCTTTTCATGTAATTATCTACTATAAATAATATAGGCACCAAATTGGATGCTGGATGCTGAAGTTTCTAATTCTAATGCAATCTGTCACTTGTCTGAGCTAGGTAGTTAGATTTTGATTCATTTATTTACATTGAATCTTAAACTCTGAAAATGTGGAAAATTCAAAAAATTATACAGATCCTCGTTTTGTCTTTTTAATTGCATGCATATGTATGCGTTCTTATAAATATATAGAAGATTGACATTTGATTTCTAATGAATTTTCTAGTCTTTGCGTGCAATTCATTTCATTAGATGCTTTGTTGGTCGATGTATAATTTTGGTGTAATTTAATTTTAGGAAACATTAAAAGTTCTTTATCAGAAGTTTTGGGTAATGGTTTGAGATGTACCATTCTCTCTGCATTGTATTCACTTACTATCCCACATCTCGATTGCAATGTTTGTAAGTGGTACCATCTTCTACTGGGACTTTGCTTAATCAGTTAGTTATCATTGGCATAGATGTGTTGGCTTGCAATGTATGCATAAAATGTTTGTGAAATGGTTCATCTTGTACAGGAACATTGCTTAAGCCATCAATTATTGCACATAGATGTAAATACTTGGCTACTGGCTTTGTGAAACTGTATGAAGCATGGACAAGTTGGATGCTAAAAATACTTAAGTTTGTTTCTCAATAATTAACAAATAGTTTTCTTCAGCTAGATATCATAGCATATTGGTTGTATTAGTTTTAATCATGGTTTTTATATGTAATAGTCTTGCACACATCCTTCCAACCTAGTATAATTGCAACTAACCTGTGTTGTTCTGTCTTTTAAGCTTTTGATTTTCAATTAATAGAATCAGTTTAAAAGATTGCTATTTTCTTTCATTGCTGGTATGATATACAAGCCAGGGCTGGTTCATTTCTTTATCACCATGCTAGTTGAATACACAAATGCCATTAGTATAAATGTAAGGTGCTTGCTGGATGAGCAATTTGATTTATCCACCTTTCATATTCTGCATGGGATCTGAGTGGAATTTCTGGGTGGAGAGCGCCATTGTGCTGAGACACCTCTTTATGAAGCCCAATGTCTTTTTGTTTGATTTTAGTTTTGTGTACAGGTTCAAAGTTGAAAACCTGTAAAGTTTTTTTTGTTTCAATAGCTGGCTAGAGGTCGATAGAAGTACAGGAAACCTGTTGGATGAACCACCTTGTGTGGAAATCCAAGTGTATAAACCTGAAAATACACTGTAAAATCTCATCAACATCTATTGTCTTGAGTTTTGATGGTTGGTTATTTGAGTTTTCTTGTTTCAAATATGCAAGAAAGAGTCTGTGAACAATCTTCCAAGTTCAAAGGCCAATGAGCAAATAAATTAGATTCTATGGTATAGGATAAAAGATACAAAACTCATAAAAGAAAGTTGTAAGAGTTTATTAAGGATATTGTTATTGCATAATTAATGTATTTCTTGAGATATAGTGGATCCTTGCCTGTTTTATCAATCATTTTCAATCATTCTCTGACATGGATGCTCCTGTTATTGTGTTAGGTACCCAGAAAAATGATCGTTCAGATCTACAACTTGATGCATACCATGCTAAGAAGTGGAAGGGACTATGAATTCTATCATCGGTAGGATCAAACATTTTTCACAAGCCATTGCATTGTCAAATTCGGATTCTAATATCATCGATTTGATTGCATTGCTACATTGAAGCATGCTACAGTGCTCATTAATATTGAAATATTAGGATGCAGTACCTAATTGTCCTTTATATGTTGTCTATGATTTTCAATGCATTATCTTACCGCCAGGTTTTGTAGAACAGATTCAAAAGAAATGTTATCATATTTACAATTCTGAAAAATATGTTGGGGTGTAATTGTCATGTTGTTGATTCTGCATGCTTACAAATTTCTGAAGATGCATCAGATATTTAGACCGATGAAGCATAAATTGGGAAAAAAATCACCAAAATCATGATTAATCGTGAAATGGTGAAATTCCCAATTTTTATCCCCAAAAAATTTGTGATTTTATATTAAAATAATTGACCGCCATTTTTGACCCATTTTCTTGAATTTATTCTGAATTTTCCATTTTAATCGCAGTTTTTTGGAGTCTAATCACTGTGTTTTCGAGTTAGTGTGTCAGACGTAGGTTAACCACTATGTTAATACCAGGGGTTTTCCACCATTTTCTATTTTGATGCGGTTTCCAAGCTTTTCCCGGCATTGACGTTTAGAAACTTTCGATATGGTAATATACATCTTGTGTAGTGGGTTTTGTCTTCTGAGTCACAATAGTTTCAAGGGATTCTTCTTTACTGGTGGCTCCTATTATGCATATTTTTGGGTTTGTGTTGATGTGTTTTGTCAAGTAGGCTTCTAATGCTTTTTGGTAGGTGGGTCGTGTTATTGGATCAGGGGTAATCAAGTGTCTGATTTCCAAATGAAATTATGGGATAGGCAGGGTAGTGTTGCAACAGCATCCACATTGATGTAATAAGAGAGTTCTTGGGGCAAACTGAACCAAGTTGTAGAGAGGACTCTTAATGTGGAAATATTTCTCAAGTATAAAGATGAGTAAATTATTGGACACAACAAAGCACATTCATATCATTTCTAATTTGCTCTGCTACATTTTATTAGTAATTTATTTTCATTGACATGTGATAAAGAGAATTTATACTTTAAATTTAAGCTTTGGATAATGTTTTATTTGACTTAAATAGTGCTTAGCATTCCAATTAAATTTATCTCTAATATCTATATTTTCTTAACAATTAATACTCAATTTTATCTAATAACCCACTCGACTTCTCCTCATAATAAAAGAATGACAAATAAAAAATTCAATAATCAGATTTATCTCGGTGTTTCTCATCACCTACCTTCTACTCAACCAAATGTTTGGTGCACTTTTCTGATTTGGATCTATGGTTTGTATGATCCTATTAACACAATTATTTTGGTTAATTTGTTCTTTTATCCATTACCAGACACAAGTTTTGGATAGATGGATTTCACCTACTCACATCTAAATTGTACAAACTGGATTATTTGAAATTTTGAATATTCCACAATTCATGTGCTAAACTTGCAATTTTATTTACCCTTTATAGGGGAGAGGGCCCAGCAATCATGTGGGCGAACATTGTGAGCATGTAGCGATTGCCTCAAATATCGTAGGACCTTCATTTTCTTTTTTGGAATGGACTGGCCTCTTATCTATCTATAACTAAGGTTTGGAGGTGTGACTCATCATGCAACTTGCCACATCAGCACATCTACTTAGAAGTGTCCAAAATTTGACTTTTAAAAGATTCGACCAAAACTTAATCATGGTACCCCTAGTAGTTGAACAAAAAAATATCATTTGTTGCTTGTAGAGTATCATATGTTTATTTAAAATAAAACTTATGCACAACCTAAATGGACCAAATACCTATTGGTAACCATAAATCCTTGTTATCTCTAGCTTATATATTCAACACAAATGGACCAATAGTTAAACACAAAAAAACTATTTCTTGTTATAAAAAGTTAAAAACAACATATAATTATTTAAAATACAACTTATATAAAACAAAAATGGACCAATAGTTGAACGCTAAAACTTTTTGAAAATCCTTCACATTTAATGGCAAAATGCATGGTATATATTGTGCTCACCTTTTATATTTGCAATAGGACAAACTATTAATATGAAATACTCCAATGCTTGTACATTGCTACCCCAATAGTTGTACACATAAGAACAATATTTTTTCACTATGATAACAATACTTGCTTAAATGAGTGTCTTATTTTATTAAATGAGTATTTTATTTTATAAATGAAACACTTATAATGGACAGTTATGATATTTTATTTGAGACAAAAAAACATTTCACTTCTTCATGAATGTATTTATGTTTTTTTATATAACATTTATAGGTTCTCATGTGTTCAAGTATGGGTCCATTTTGACCAACATTTGGTTATTTTTCTATTTACATGTGGACTATTTATTTACAATATATAATATAAATATGTGGTAAGACTGAGTATTATAAGCACAAGTGCTATAACAACAATTGGACCCTGCACAACTATTGGCCCCTCTCCCCTATCTCTATGTTATTGAAATGCCTTCAAATTTAAAAAAAAAAAAGAGTTTTTGTCCCATTTTCTACAATTTTTCATTTTTTTTGGTTTGATTTTTTCTTGTTTAAAGCCCATTTTAAAAAAAAAATCTTATACTTTTGGTTTGCCATTTTTTTCCCCAAAATATTTTTCCTGCTATGATCTAGACAGAGGAGAATATTATTCTATGCAAAAGTTCATGGTATGCTGGCCACTGAAATATCTGAGCATTTGTTCTAGTGATAATTATTACAGCAATCAGCAGTGTGGGAAGTTCCGGTGCTTCAGCTAGATGCAATGAGTGCTAACTGGACCATTCATGGTCATGAGATGTATTCTTGTGAATCAATACTCATGCAATACGGGTTGATGAAGATGGACTCAATACAGTATAGTTGAATCCTGATAAATCACATCATTTGATATACTAAAAATGCCTCTTATATGAAAATGGATGAATTAGGGAGTTCTATAATGAATGGTTCTGGAACAACATTTGTTTAATGCTTCGCAAATGGCATAGCAAGCTAAATGGGCTTGATTGGGTGAAACTCAATGGTTCAGTGTGCTTGAGCCAAAGTTGGGAGAGTGATCTCTCGAGAAGTTTTGTTGCTTTGCCACTGCGAGTGTAATTTGGATGCAATGAATGCTAAGTGGACCATTCATTGTCACAAGATATGGGTTCTTGTGAACTGTTACTCATGAAATATGGGTAGATGCTTATTGACTCGAAACTATGCAGATTAATTCCAATAAATCATCACAAAAATTTATGCTTTGGGAAAAAACCACTTATATGAAAATGAAAGAGTTAGAGAGTTTTGAGAGACATAAACATTCCCTTTTGTTCCATATTCTAGCCTCTTTCACATACCTTAATACCCATTTTCATACCATATCATATCATTTTACCACTTTTGTGCTGCATATGATTAAATATAAATAAGAGGTATTTAATTTAGTGCTGGGGTAAAATATGAAAATTAATTATTAGATTGTATTTACTAACAAACTTTATCATTTTAGTCTTGGAAAATAATCTGCAACATGCTATTGGAGGAGGAGAACACAGACTTCTTGTAGCCTTTGTTACACTTGGCAGCAAATTTAATTCCATCTATTAATCATTGTAAGTAATTATTTGCTTCAGTTGGATGGTAGTTCTTTTGATGCAATAGATAGTGATTTATTTTGTACTCGTATGGGACAGACACGAGCCAAAAATAATTCTCTATAATTATTTTTCTGTTGTAACCTTTGATGTTTTTGCATGGTAATAATCGTAGGCCAAAAATAATTATTGTTGCAACTAATAATGTTGCGCTTCTGTATTTATGGAGAATGGGCACAAGCTAAAACAACCCCTCTAATTTAGGTTGATTAGTTATTAGCAAATATAACAAATCTATGGAATTTGTGAGTTTGAAACTGTGAAATAAGAGGAAAGGCGTGATTATAGTGAACAACTTGGAAATTTGTTACATGCCTTATTCATTATATAAGGCAATGTAATAGCAGTTAAGAGGTGCAGATTAGTATGCCAGAAAATAGCATAGCAATGTAATAGCAAAAGATGGTGAGAGAATAATCTGCAACACACAACGTAGATGTATGTAATGTCCCCATTTTAGCCATACTCTTCTATGTCTGATAGCCTATTTCCGGAAGCTTGTAGGCTAGTCAAAAGCTGAAATTAGGGTTTCCTATTTTCTAGGAGGATGTTTTGGAAGTTTTGGAGGCTTGCATGTTGGAGTTTTGCAGTTCTGATTCTGGATTCCTTCTGGGTTTTCAGAGAGCTTCGCGATGGTGTGACATGCAATTGAATTTGAGGAATTTTTCGGACTTACGATTTTTAGTAAGTTGCGACGATTTCTCAAAATGTGGTTAAAATGCAATTGTACACACTTATTATTTTTAGCATTATGCTATTTTTAGTAAGTGCTCTTTTTAGCAGGGTTTCATTAGGCCAGTTCAGAGGCTTAGTTGGTCATCTTGCACTCTTGGAGCTATTTTTGGCAGGTCAGAGCTTGTGTTGGGCGCTTCTCTTGTGGAGGTAAAATATTTTAATATTTTGGTGAAATTTTGGCTAAGGCTTGGAGGACGAATTATTTGAAGAAGTAATTAAGTCATATTTTAATATATTTCATTTGGACGCCTAGCTTGGAGGAGATAATAACATTTTATAATGTATTTGGCACTTGATAAAATGGGACGCCAAAGCTTTTGTTTTATTTGCAATTTAAATAAAGTCATCTCACCCTTATGTTTGGACGCCAAGTCAAGGAGGTGCTGGAGATTAAATGAAATTCAAATGCATATTGCAAATTATTGAAGATGAAATTGAATGTCATGTTGGGCGCCCAAATGAGAGGGAAATGAATTTGAATTTGAGGAGAACTTATAAATAAGAGTGCTGGCTTCATTCTTTTCATCCATGAAGAAAATACAACAAAGTGTTGCCGAAATGGTGATTGAATTGCTTCGAGGAATGCATACTTCCTAGCTACTCTTGGTTTCTTGCTTGAAAGATAACAACTAGCTGAGATAGAGAGATTGTTCTTTACACTGAAGAACAGATTGAGCATTATGGAGAGGTTTGGTATTGATGTTTTCTGATGTTTGGTGTGTTTTACAGTTTACAGGTTGCTGGTTTTGGGTGTGGTCGTAGGTTGTTTTTGCTTATATCTCCTTAGGTGAATTTTTGGTGGTTTTGGGCAGTGGCTCATTCCTTTCCTATGGCCTAGGCGTCCCTTCTTGTTGGTTTCCTGATTTTATTTTAAAGAAATGAATTTTATAGTGAAGCCCGCCCTTCTTTCCAGGCCGTACCATGCTTGCCATTGCATTGGGATTCATGCTTAATTCATTGTGGGGTGTTTGGTGCAGTTTCAAAGTCTTGCCTTGGTCGCCATCTCTCTTAGAGACCATTGCTTCTTATTTCATGTTATTCGGAGGAGTATTGAGTGAGTTAGGAGCATTTTGGTGTTGTTTCTAGTTGCTGGTCTATGTTTTTTTCAGTTTGCTGGTTTTTATATCAGATTGTAGTAGTTGGAGTTTTGGGTGTGTTTTTTCATGGTTGTGAGTCTTGTGAAGTTTGGAGAGCATATAACATCACTTGCAACTTCTTGGACAGCAATAATGCTTGGCTTCTTGCAGATTATTATTCATATTGTAACATTGAATTAGTAGTACTGATCAACTTCTTTACTTTTCTGCAATTTCTATTGTATTCCCACTATTAGTGGAAGAAGGATGGCCTCGTTGCCTTATTTACTTTCTTGCATAAGCACTTTCATTCCCACCATTTGGTGGAAGAGATAGGCCTCACCATCTTTACTTTTCTGTACTTCCATTTCTCATAGTGTTGATCGGCCGAGCTGTCAATCTACTTCCGCTGAATAAGTGGTCGAGTTGCATAATTTGTATTTCCAGCATTTAAGTTTACAAGCTAATGATCCCTGGCGCCATATGCTCACACCTCACTTGTCATTGGGATCTTGGTGTAGGGTTACATTTTAGTGCTAGTTTTGGTTTTGCTAACGCTGACGGGTGATATTGTTGATGAAAAAATTGAAAAAATTGTAAGGGGGTTATTTCAATGTAGCAGCATAAGGGGAATATAGCACATATGTAATAGTGAAGATTGTAATTTGTATTTTTGAAACAAAAATGTGTAGTTTGTGATCTGATCTTTTAACAGAGCGCTTCAACCACCCCATTGATCAAGAGGAGGGCCTAGTCTCATGAAATGGTGGTGACTTTAATTTCTATTCTATATTTTGTGTGTTTTGTTATGATTTTATTTTATTTGAGTGTTGTAGATTATGGTTCGTGAATTAAAATTATTGTATTTGCCTTAATATGTGAAGTGTGATTAGAAATATGTATTCATGGTTATTTAATTATTCATTTTTTTTTTTTTAAGCAAAAGTGGCAAGCCACAATAATATATTAAATTATATATAAAAAGAATATTACAAACCTGGTTCAAAGAGCATACCGACAGGAAAGAACCAGGAAGAAAACCTCCAGTTATAGCTTGATTCGATACAAGTTTATACAAAATCATCCCAATAATTGGGACCTATGACATGATTTGCAAATATTACAAGGAACAACAAAGATTACAACCCATCGAGATTTTGAAACAAAATCCGACAAATGTGACATGCTGATTGACCCGTACTGAGCAAAATCCCAAAATTTTAAAACCTAAAACATACTTTTTTAACTACCCCTAATACCCAAATGAACTGAATTTTCACCTTGACCTTCCACTGCATACTGGACTTGGCTTGCTGCTTGAGCTTGAGAATGCACCGTGATGTTTATATCTGGGACTTGCACATTAGCCCTATTTTCTTGCCGTTTTGGTAGTGGATCCAATTTATGTAATTTTTGAGCACACTTGTGAGAAAGGAGAAAAGATAGTGCATGGTATTTCCTTTTGAAATTGTCAATTTTTTCCTTGTCGAAGTCGAAGCGAAATCTGTTCAGGGCTTGGTATAAATAGGCCAACGAAACCCTTTAACAGAGAAAGCTTGAAGGCTTCATAGGTATTGACATACCTCTACTTGTGATACAGGTAGTGTCTAGGAAAAAGACCACCGATGAATCCTTCACCATTTGTAAGTTCGTAACCTTGAACACTCAGCAACAAACCATTATTCTGCAAATACTCGACCTTGACAATTTTTGTTACCAATACATTGCAAAGACTTAAAATTCTGAATCAAATCCATGGAATTCGATAAAAAGATGGAGAGGAGATTTGTAGGGAAAATTATTCGCTGTGACCTAGTATGCAATATTTCATCTCCAGTTAGGGTTTTTATGCAGTTTAAAACTTGAGTGCATTTTACCTTGAATACCAGCTGCAAATGTTCATCCTCGATGCAATCTGAAACTGGGAGCTCCCACAGACGAATCTTTGCCGACATTCTGTAGTTTCTTGGGCGGAATTCTGTGCTATTTGAAACCACCTCTCGACGGCCATTTTGTGCCATTTCTGAATAGGAAATGAAATGGACAAGCTTCGTACCCACAAACCAAATGCAGAGCGAAACACCCTGATTAAGGAAGGAAATAGCTTTGGAAGTGACAAAGGAATTAACCAAATTTAAAGGCAAATGCAAATCCTGTCCATAATTTGAAATGATAACAATCTGGCACAGCACATTCGTGATCTTGCATTGTAAATTGAACAGGATCTTATTGTCAAATCCATTTAATCATCTTCCTCAAGGTCGCTTGTGATGTCGCCACCTTGCTTCAGACACATGCAGATGTGAGAAGATAAGCAGGGTTAGTACTAACCCCCTGCAAAACACTAAAAATAGGGATAAATAAAAGCGTGTGACGGTAAGACATAATCCCCGTTCCATATCTTCGTGCCAAACTTAATTATTCATTTTTATTGTAGATTAGTTTAAACAATTTTCAATCTTCACAGTTCCTGTAGCAGCTTGCATAGTTCTTGTAGTAGACTGTTGCAACAATTTTTACAATAGTTTTCATTAGAGTTCCTGTAGTATTTTTAGTAAATGTCTTTTTTAGCTACATTTCATCCACACTCACCGCAATATTTGCAGCCCTTGTGCATATAGCCACTATACTTTTCGTAAGTTTACGTCCCTGGATTGACACTTTGACTAAACTAATAATTAGTTATTAAAAATTAAATCTTTTTCATTATTTACCCCGGTTTTGGCCTATTAGAGAGCTCTATTATAAATGGTTCATGAGGTATTTGTTGAAGGTTTGGGGAATGGGGTAGCAAGTTAATTGGGCTTGATTGTGGGGGAAGCTTCATGGTCGAGTGAATTTGAGCTGTTATATTATTGGGATGGGTGACCTCCCAAGAAGTGTCGAAGCTTCACTTCTATAAGCATAACCTAGATCAAATGAGTGCTAGTTGGATTATTCATGTTATGAGTGATGCGTTCTTGTGAACCACTTCTAATGAAAAGTGGGTCAATGAAGATTAAGTTAAAACCATAGTTTTAGGACTCGTTGAGTACTCGACAAAACTCTTCAAACTCGCGAGTCTCCTAGCTTGCTGAGATGAATTGACTAGACTTGGGAGTCGAGTCTTGTGATGTCCTATATTATTCATGCCCTCTGCTGAGGAATCTACCATACATCAACACCCTTTTCATGCTAGTTGACCATGTCTACATTATGATCTAAATTAATATTATAATTTTGGCCAACCGCCTTTGTTAGCACTTATAATCGACCACAACAAAGACATAGTTAAACAAGTATAATTGGCCAGGTATTAGGGGAATGTGGCAGCTGGGAGTTAAATAAATGCATAATAAGACAAAGCAGATAAGACAAAATAACCTATAAGCAAAAATTATTATGTGTAAAAAAACACAATTAAAAGAAGACAAAAAGGGTAGTTAAGGCAACACTCTAATAATGAAGAAGTGCCTTTATAATTATGGACGTCTCCCTTAGTGAAGAGTAAATAGTGTGAAATGGCATGTCTTTTTATGAAATCACCTCCTTTATGAAGAGGCATGAAATAGATATCTGTTTACATCCTATTAACATAGTTGCTGAAATCTATTTCGTGCCTCTTCACAAATCTGTAACTTGGATGGGGTGGTCCAAGAGGTTGGGGTTGAGAATGTTGTCCAACTTATCACAGACAACACAGTAGCATATGTAGCCATAGGGAAACTTATTATGGAGAGGCATCCTACTATTTCATGGACTCCTTGTGTTGCACATTGCTTGGATTTCTTGTTAGAGGACATTCGGAAGATTGGATGGCTCAAAAGTGTGGTTGAGGATGCTAAACATATTACCAAATTTATCTACAACCATACTATACTTGGGTCTTTTCTTTGACGAGAAAACACACAAATGGCAAGGAGATTGTGTGACCAAGAGTGACATGATTTGCTAGCCACTTATTCACTTTGCAAAGCATTTTAGCCGCAATTCCTCATTTGAAGCAAATATTTGTGTTTGATGCTTGGTTGGAGTCCCCATTTTTCAAAAAAGTTGAAGGGGAGAGAACTGCAAGAACAATGTTTGATGACTTATTCATCAAAAATGGAGAGGAGTTAATTGGGGTAAGTAAACAATACAAACAAAAACTTTATACAAAATAATCTATTTGCTATTTTTTTTGAGGGATTATTTTTGTAATAATTTAAAATTTGTTTTCAATTTTTTAGGTGACAAAACGTTTGGTCAGGGTTCTTCGTATGGTGGATGGAGATGGCATGCCAATGGGTTGTTGGAAGTGGAATTACTCTGAGAGGAGGGGGGGCGGGGGAGGGGGTGGTGAATCAGAGTAATGTATAAAAACTTTTTTCTTTGACTTGAAATGCAGATTTGAACTTTCCGACCTTGAACAAAGGAGTGACTTGTATATGCAATGTGAAAACTGAGTTTTGAATGATTGTTTTCCAATGACTTAACCAAACATAACATGAATGCTTAGCAACTCATATCAAAGCATGATATACATTGTTCATATAAAGCTGAATGAACAACTTTTTGATGCTTTCTTTTACACAAGACACCAACTCACTTATGGCGGAATTTAACATTCATACAATGAACATGAACAATTGAACATTGATCTTAAAGACAACTTGAAACTGTGATAAAGTATCAGAGCATTGCATAAGCCATTTTAACATATATCAGTATGAGAACTTAAGCAAGATAAGCACAAACCACACAAAAGAGAAACACAAAATTTTGACGAGTGGAAAACCCTCTTGGGGTAGAAAAACCACTCCAAAATGCCTTACAGGCTTAATTCCAAACTTATTACAATGTTTTTCAGAGCACCAACTCAGTAACAATGTGGAGCACCAACTCCAATAACAATGTGGAGCACCAACTACAATAACAATGTGGAGCACCAACTCCAATAACAAACTGAAGCACCCACTTCAAGTTAGAAGCACCAACTTCTTTTGAAACAAAATCTCATGATAATGCAAACTGTTAGGACCTTATAACTGCATTAATTATTTGCAGTCACAAAATCTCAACAGAATACAAGTATGATTTTTCAATAATGCCCACAAAAAAAAAATGTGTACTGAATGAACAGTACCAATATAACCTTACTGAAATATATGCAATCTCTATAATAAGAATCAGAGATATGAACTCTTTAAGCTCTCTCTTTTACAAAAGATATTGCTTTAATAACATAACCCTGTTTTGCTCAAGAACCCTTGTTCTCAACAATACCAAATTTTTGTTCACCGAGATATGGCTTCTAGCCACATATTTATATAATGAATATAGAACAGTTCTTATTTGCAAAACCTATATCCAAATTAACCCGGGTTTGGATAAACTGAAAAATAATACAGTTAAATCATGAGACCCATAATGGGTTCAAAAGAATAACCAAAGAAATTCGATGAATAGCCACTGAACTATGAAACCCTTGAGTATAAGCTCGGGTTAAGCAAAATTGAAAATATTTTTCAACAAATTCTTTACCACCAATCAGTTGTATTCAAATCAACACAAGATCGTTTAGATTTGAAAACCAAATACCTGTCATGGCGGCCAAAAGACATTACCAATTGCCTGTATAAACCTCATAATGGTCTCACTGAAGACTCGATGCAGCTCATCAAACTTCCAGCACACAGATTACTGAAAGATAAGTACGAAAACCAGCTACACTGTAACTGCAAACTCTCCATGGCGGCGCTGGGTTTTGTATCTTCAGAGCAAAAACAAAACAACATAATGAATACCCTAACTTCCTTCCGAATCAAGACTTTAGCTTGCCTTTTCATCATTTGATAAAACTTGAAGTCCGAGAGGACTTTAATCATAATAACCCTTAATCATACATTGCCAAAGACCCGACAACATTATTAACCAAACATCAATGATGGCTGTCGACAAAAACCTAATGACAAATGTTATTTCACTGCCATGTGAAATAAAGTCAATTGCCTTGTATAATACAATGAGGTCGATTCAAATAATAACATGGTAATCCCGATACAATATGGTATGCTCAGTGTAATGTAAGGTGAAGCCGACAATGTGACCCAACAGTATGATAGCCGATAGCCATTTTAATGGCTTTCATTTTAAACATTAACAAAAGGCCAATGAATGAACATTATGTAATATAGTATACTCGGCTAAAACTTGAAGTATATTAAAATGTAAACCATATCATATGTAAATAACCCGATTACTCAAGACAAAGCCATGTATGGCTTTAGCTTTATGCCACCGAATATAGCATATAATTGCTATAAGAAAACAAACCACTTTACTATATTTGATTGCCCCTTGAAAATAAATGTTGCCATGTAAACCATCAAAAAGAATTACTTTGAAGAGGAATGGAAAACATATCACCCATAATTATTCACTTCATATAAACCTGTTACTAGCACCTGTGAGTGCCAAAATAAAACTTGTATGCCAATAACCATGTAAACCAAGCATATAAAATCTGAATAAAGTGAATGTGCAATACAAGTCTTCATGAAAACTGAAACTTACCAAAAAAAACTTTTAATGCTATCACCTGTATATACCTTAACAATGCTTATGTAATCACTGAAGTCAGCCATGCCAAACAACCTGTATGAAATAATAACTCCACTGAACAAATATATATCCTTTGCACATGAATCCAACAATCAGTACCACAAGACAAAACTGAAGAAAAACCATCAAATCACTGTCCATATAGGAATCACTGAATAAGCCAAGTACTGAAACATCAATAGCCAAATGCACCAATGAATATGCCAATGCCAATAACCAATCAGTTTTGACATCAAGGACAAATAGCACAAAAGAGAAGTCAACATGGGTTTCCTTTACGAGGCCACGGATAAGGCCAAAGAGGCCATTTTTCATTACTATGGTGGAAACAAAATAAAATATGAAATCATTTGGCGCATCATTGATCATAGATGGACAAACCAACTCCACCAATCGATATATGCCTTGGCCTACTACTTGAACCCAAAATTCTACTTCTTTGATTCATTTGAGGCTGATGAGGTCATGGTAGGTGTCTTCATGCATCAATAAGATGGTGCCAAATGCTGAGATGAAAGATAAAATGTTTGATGAGTTGGAGGTAAGATTTACTAAATCTTATTTATGAATTTGGCAATGTTGACGCTTTGGAAACATTTGTTTACATACATAATAATCAACTTGCTATATTTCATCCATCTATTCAAGGTCTACAAGGGTGCAAAGGGGAGACTTTTTTCTTCAGCTCAAGCAATTCAAAGGAGAGAAAAACAACATCCATGAAATTTTTTTAGTTCAATGCTACAAGTAGAAATTAGAAACTTGATTCTTATATTTTTTACTTAATTCTTATATTTTTAATTTTTTTTGTAGATTTATGGTGGGAGAATTATGGTATTGGCACGCCAAATCTTCAAAGGCTAGCCATCTGTATTTTGTCCCAGCTTTGTAGTGCTTCTAGGTGTGAACACAATTGGAGCTTACTACTATGAAACCAGACTCACTTTGCTGCTTTCTACTATGAAACCTTTGGTTCTTGCATAAACCTCAAAAGATAATTGATAGCACAATGATATATAGCTTAGTGTAGGTTAGGTAAATGAGATCCCCAATAAGCGGGTGATAAAAAGTTGCATTTAGCAAAGTTGATGGATCATATTTGGAAAGTTGCAATCTTGTCTCTGTTAGTTTTAGGATCAGATTTAACAGAAAGCAGAAAGTGCAACACATGAACAATAAACATAGCAGTTTACCCTGAGAAAACCCTCCTACTCGAGGGAGAAAAACCCAGCAAAATATATCTCCAATATATTGAATGAATAAGAGCAGAAATCTGCTTACAAGTCTGGCCTTACTCAAGGCTGAATTAATATAATGAATAATAGCATCACTCCTTGATGCAAAGATACAAATGAATGTGATTGTCCTTTAGAATGGTCTGCTGCTACAAACTGATCTGCTGCTAAGTGCATACTCCTTAAAAGAATGCGAATTGAATATGAGAATGACTTGATGATTGAATGAATGATCATCATCTTGTATATATACCAAACTAGGCGACTCTTCATCTAGGTCGGCCCCTTTGATAAATAAAAAATAAAAAATATAATATGTGATACAAGGCCGACCTGCCTTGGAGATTAATTATCTTAATTTTTACTTAGGAGAAAATATCTCCCTAAGCTACAAACACTAATACTCCCTCTTAGCTAGGGAGGTATTTTCCAGATATCCTCATCATGACGCCCACAATGGCTACACCCATTTGTGGAAAGTTGTTCATCACGAAGTCTCTCAACGTGATGTCGTCATGGAGTCTCTCAACATGACGTCCACCATGGCTACTCCCATGTGTGGAAAGAAACACAAGTACAAGGGTCCATCACAGAGTCTCTCAACGTGATGTCGTCATGGAGTCTCTCAACATGACGTCTCATCTCAGTCTCAAAGATGAACAAGGGCTTGCACCTCATATTTCTTCGTCTCAGAGAAATATACACTACAAGGGCTTTCACGTCATATTTCTCCGTCTCAAAGAAATATACACTACAAAGGATTTCACCTCATATTTCTCCATCTTAGAGAAATATACACTACAAGGGCTTTCACCTCATATTTCTTTCTCTCAGAGAAATATACACTACAAGGGCTTTCACCTCATATTTCTTTCTTTCAGAGAAATATACACTACAAGGGCTTTCACCTCATATTTCTCCATCTCAGAGAAATATACACTACACAAATCTTCATGATGATGTGACTCCCTCTGAAGCTCCAAGTACTGGCATCAACCTCCTGACCTCCTCGTCCAAGGTTGCCTTTGTTGGTTTGTCAGACTCCCTTTGAATGTTATTTCCTCCTCTTTGAAGAAATTGATCGTAATTTGTATAGGTTCTTCCTCTTCGAGAGATGTCTCCAGTGAAGTTATGTGCCACCAACTCAGTCCCATGGCTGCAAGCTGTGCCTCCATTGATATCATTTCTTCAGCCTGCGTGACTTCCTCACAGGATGCCTCAAGCTCTTCTTCCCTTGAATTCCTTATGCAGTCTCTCATTATCCTTTTGCTCCTTGATCCGTCTTGGAAGCATTTTAGAGAGATTACTAATAGTTCATAGAATCAAACTACCCCAAAGAAAAAAATATCATGCTAGAAGCATACATGATTCACTATTCCCAATGTTAGTGCATGAATTAACTACATCATTATTCAAAGGTACAAATATAAAATACGTATCTCTTTATTGTGATGCTCTTTAAACTTCATCTTCATCCACTGTAGAAACAAAACTTAATAGCCTTAGCCTCCATTTGCCCCTTGATGCATCCTGAGAGTTCCCGTTGCTAGGATATGGAATTGAGCAATACTTTATCACCTAAAAATGACTTCAGCATAAGTGAAATGTGATTGGCTATCATAAGGCGACTTCTTTTCCCTTCAGAGCAGTTATGCACCCACAACAACATCATATAATACGCCAGCTGGGACAGCATATAATATGGTTTCCTACAACCTTGTTGTGCTTGCTCAAAGAGACCCACGACTTGGTCTTTCCTGAGTAGATGCCAGATGTATTGACTAGTAAGCAACGTTTTCTTCTCTAAACACGAATTGCTGCTTCCAATATTGGCAGCTTCAAAAATTGACGTATCCTTGTAACAACGCATCACCTTCAGAAGTCTTTAGAAATTGCTGGATGAATGTTGCCTCCAGTTGCTAAGGCACACCAATCATGTGCAACAACAAAGATCGTCTCTCAATTGTGATCGCCTTCACCTTCCTATCAGATGCGATGACATCCTTAGTGGCATGATTATTATAGCTGGCCCGATAATTTCTTTCAAGCCGTCACTTTGCCTTGTTTCCCTTACAGCTGCTCCCGATGCCTTTATACAATCGGCTTTGTCTTTAGCGAAAGCTCCTTATGATAAATTGCGACTCTCTATTTGTCTGATTTGCTCAGAGGCCTACGTCTCTCCTTTGCTTAAGAGGCCCAATACTCCAAATTTATTTGTCTTTGTGATGATTAGATTTCGTCTTCTGAAGCGTTGCCTCCCAGATGGTGTCTTTCCCAGCCACACCAAGTAATCATTCCTCTTAACAAATACTCCAATTGCTACGCTTTAAGTGAAATGTCCCCTAGTTCGCTTTCCTCTTTATGCTGTTTGCTTTCCTAGATGCCTCCCAAAGAACACCAATCTTCAGGTGATTTTCATTGAATTGAATTCCTGCAATGTTACTTAGACAAATCTGATCGGATTTCCCTGAACTTGGCTTTGATACCATGTTAGTTTTAGGATCAGATTTAACAAAAAGCAGAAAATGCAACACATGAACAATAAACACAACAGTTTACCCTGGGAAAACCCTCCTACTCGAGGGAGAAAAACCCAACAAAATATATCTCCAATATATTGAATGAATAAGAGTAGAAATCTGCTTATAGTTCTGGCCTTACTCAAGACTGAATTAATATAATGAATAATAGCATCACTCCTTGATGCAAAGATACAAATGAATGTGATTGTCCTTGAGAATGGTCTGCTGCTACAAACTGATCTGCTGCTAACTGCGAACTCCTTCTTGAAAGAATGTGAATTGAATATGAGAATGACTTGATGATTGAATGAATGATCATCATCTTGTATATATACCAAACTAGGCGACTCTTCATCTAGGTCGACCTCTTTGATAAATAAAAAATAAAAAATATAATTTGTGATGCAAGGCCGACCTGCCTTGGAGATTAATTATCTTAATTTTTACTTAGGAGAAAATATCTCCCTGAGCTACAAACACTAACAGTCTCCATTGGTGTTGATATGCGATTGCATTCATCTATCTTGAATTTCTAAAGCAATGTTTTCACATATTTCATCTAAGATACAAAATTCCAATTCTTCTTTTGCCACATTTCTAGTCCAAGATAATAATGTAGGAGCCCAGGAACCGTCATGTCAATCGATTATTTGAGATCATTCTTTTTAAGACCGTAGAGGGGTTTCACTAATTTGCATGCTTTTTGGTGCTATCTAGGTGCAACGTACTCCTCAAGTTGAGTGTAATGACCACCATTGATTTTTTTTGAGAACTCTGTATGTTGATCATTTTGTTTGTTGATTGTAATGCTTGTTGTTTCATGTGTTTTGTATCATTCACAAGAGTGCATAGGAAATAAAATAAGAACAAAAAATACAATAAAGAACTTTTCAAGTAGATTCATAACAAGACATTGAAGCAATGAAGACTATAGCATTTTCAGACTTAAAAAAATGTATATCAGACCTGGTACAAATGTGTTGCAGACCTGATTTAAGCTAACGTAGTCATCTAATTCATCATACATTGCAAACTTTCATCATGGAGTGAACATATACATATAGGAAACCTTCCTAGACTTTGTCACTGTAAGAAATAGCGATAAACACCCCGAAAATGGCATGATTTCAAACCTCTGTAGTAGCAAACCTGAACTTCAGCATACTCAGAAATGGCACAGCTCCCAAGAATGGGCGACTTGGCTTTAAAAGTCAATGCTTTACCAATAAATGGAAGTAAATACTTGAAATGGGGCACCCAAACATGAAGAATTCAATAAGCAAATACCTATAACGGAAGACCAAGTGTGCGTTGAGCTATGAGC
Source organism: Sequoia sempervirens (assembly GCA_007258455.2). Lineage (NCBI taxonomy): Eukaryota > Viridiplantae > Streptophyta > Pinopsida > Cupressales > Cupressaceae > Sequoia > Sequoia sempervirens. The sequence goes on along the minus strand of VDFB02049217.1, from coordinate 5,551,617 downwards.
AGATTTCACTTTCCGACCCTGTAAAAAATGGTGATTTCTAGAATTCTGGAAATGCAATCAGACCTTTGAAAATGGCTTCAAATCTCCTCCAAACACCACCAATAACGAAGCCAAGAATCACACATACCTAAATCTTCAAACCCACATCAAAACACTAAGAAAGTCTTCATTATTTATCCCCAAAAGCTATGTAGCCGGTACGCTTGGTTCTGGGCTCGGTACTGGTCTGGGTTCGCACTGGGTTCGGGTCCTGGTCCGGTCCCTATGTGGGTTCGACTAGGGTCCTTGTATTTGAGGCTTGGTTCGAAGGTGAAGAACCCGGGCGAACCCAAAGCGAACCCAAGGAGAACCCACGCGTCTGGGCGACCAAAAAGCGTTTTTTTTGGTATTTTTTTAATATTTCCTTCAATTTGACTTTGACCCACGCCCATGGGAACCCTAAAAGTGACCTCTAAAACAAATTAAACACCTAAACTACCTCATTTTCATTCATTTGTTTTGCAAACAAGCATTTTCATTCCAAGAGGCTGAGTTCTTATTTTAACTTGTTGGATTGACAAAAGGAGTTGAATATTGATTGTTGAAGCTTCTACAAACGATTGCATTGCCATTCCTACAGATTTGCAAGTGTTCATTGGCTGCCACAAAGATTGTTGAAGAATATTTTTGCAAAGAGGTAAGTTTTTCTCTTTTTTTCATTTTTTCATTCTTTTTTTTGTTTTACAAACATAAACTTTGTTTTGCTTCTTTTTTTTTCTGTTCTTCTATGAATGTATACATTGTGCAAGATTCAAAAGAGCTAGGTTTTAATTTTTAAAAATTATTATATTTTGTTTTCATTCAAATTTTGAATGTGTTGTTTGCAAAACAAATTGCCATAGGAATCACAATGTCAATGGGTTCTACCTCCGGCTCCGTAGCTAAACCAAACCCAAAGTTCAAAACAAGTGCAAATTCTCCTCTATGGCAGTATGTTGAAATGATAAGACAGATTCCAGGTGGTGGTGGTTATGTTTGGAAATGCAATGGGTGTGAAGTTACATATTCTAGTTCATACCATAGGGTGAAAGCACATTTGTGTGGCATAAGTGGAAAAGGCATCTCACCTTGCCCTGGAAAGAAAGATGCCCCTATTCCACCTGATACAGTTGCAAAATACATTATGGAGCAAGAAGCAGCAGATCAACGGGAAGCCCAAAAAGGAAATCACCCTTTGTTAAAAAAAAAATCAAAGGGAATGCAACCCCCATCTAATCCCAATCCCAATATTGTGGTAGAAGACCACCCATTTATGGCCATTCCGAATCTTCAAGTTCAAAGTGCACAACCTTTTGCAAACAAGAGAGCAAAGGGACCTTTGGAAGTTGCATTTCAAAATGAGAGTAGAGCCCTTGCCGACCAATGTGTAGCAATATGCATAAATGCCAATGGATTATCTTTTAATGTTGTTCGTTCTCCATATTGGAAAGAGATGTTGAGAGTGGTTAATGAAGCTCCAAAAGGGTACAAGGGCCCGGGTTATGAGAAGGTGCGTAGCACTTTATTGGAAAAGGAGGTTGAGTTGGTTGAAGATGCATTGAAGCCTATAAGAGATTCATGGGTTGAGACAGGTGTGTCCATTGTTTCAGATGGTTGGAAGGACTCAAAAAATCGGCCTTTGATCAATGTCATAGCGGTGTCCCCTAAAGGGGCAATGTTTTTGAAAGCCGTGGATTGTGAGGGGCAAGTAAAAGATGGGCAATTTATTGCTAATATTCTTATTGCAGCCATTGAGCAAGTGGGAGCCCGCAACGTTGTTCAAGTTGTAACGGACAACGCGAAGAATTGTAGAGCTGCAGGGTTGTTGGTTGAGGAAAGATATTCACATATCTTTTGGACACCTTGTGCGGTCCATTCACTCAATCTTATGCTGCAAAAGATTGGGAATAAAATTGAATGGATCAAACAATTGTATATTGAGGCTGAGGACATTCAGATGTTCGTCACCAACCACCACTTGTCTCAAGGGATCTTTAGAACATTTTCAAAATTGGAGCTATTGAAGGTAAGAGAAGTAATATTTACATTTGTCATTTTCTGATTTTCATAATTTGATTGTGCATTCTAATTTAAATTCTTCTTTAAAGTTTATTTTTAAATTTTAATTATTATTTTTAATTTGCAATAGGTTGTAGAAACCCGCTTTGCCTCTAATACAATCGTTTTGAGACGACTTGCGAAAGTTAGGCAGGCACTTTCTAGCATGGTGATTAGCACCGATTGGTCTATATGGAGGCAAAGCAACACTGAAAGAGCAACAAGAATTAAGAGCATGATATTAGATGACTCATGGTGGGATCGTGTGGAGTATCTCCTTAGCTTCACCGAGCCCATTTTGAGTATGATTCGCTATATTGACATGGACAAGCCATGCATTGGATAGATATATGATGGTATAGACTCAATGATTGAGAAGATCAAGTGCACCATAAATGCAAGAGAGCAAGACCCTGAAGAGACTTTCTTCAAACAAGTGCAAACAATTGTTGAAGAAAGATGGAACAAAATGACAACTCCATTACACCTTCTTGCCTTTGCATTGACTCCAAAATACTACAGCTCTCAACTTCTTTCACAACCAGGAAGGCTTCCTCCATATAGAGATTTAGAAGTGGCTGAAGGGTACAAGGCAGCATTTGTGAGACTCTTCCCTGATCGAGATTTGCGAAGTGTAGTCACGGATGAGTTCACTGATTTTGTGCACTCAAATCATCTAGATGTTGATGTCTCCCGTGATAGGTTCTTAAAGGATGCTCATTCTTGGTGGTACTTCCATGGACAATACTAACAAAATTTGCAGCCCCTTACAATCAAAATTTTATCACAAGTAAGTTTAATAAATTTTCATATTTTAGTTTTAAAAATTTCATAATTTGATTTATAATTTTTTAATTGTTTACTTTGTCTTCATAGGTTGCTAGTTCATCCGCATCTGAGAGGAATTGGAGCACATATTCTTTCATCCACTCAGTAAAGCGCAATAAATTGCTGTAAAAAAAAGCGGAGAACTTAGTATATGTGCATTCCAACTTGCGTCTCCTTTCATACAAACAACCTAACTACAAGGAAGGGGAGACGAAGTTGTGGGATATAGTGCCAGAGGGTATTGACTTGGACGCTTGCAGTTCCCAACATATTGCATATGAGAAGTCGGATTTCCAACAGGAGCATGGGTACAATAGTAGTGCTAGTGATGGTGCCATTGGCACTACTTGTGATTCATCTAGTCTTCCTACTTCATCTAATGTCAATGTTGACATTGATATGGATGATTTAGAGAATCCATATGATGATTAAAAGTAAAACTTTAAAAGTGTTGTAATATTGTACTTGAAGTTTGAACTTGGGAAAAATTGTGCCCTAGTTGAGTTGCGAGTTAACTTGCAAGTGTCTCGTTTTGGAAAAAACTTGTGAGTATTTGGCAATACTCAACATGTTTGCAAACTTTGGGTTGAACCACACTAAAAGTGCACTAGTCAAAAATCTTAAGTGGTTGAATCACACTACAAGTGTGTTAGGTTAAGATTTTTAGTAATAGAGCCAATGTTAGAATTCAAGGAAGAACTTTTAAGTGGCAAGGCACTGCAAATGTGTGCTAAGGGTTTGAAAGGGAGTTTTTAAGTCATGTTGCCACTCTTATGATATTGCAAGGTGGAACTTTGAGGAACAATTGCTAGGTAGAAATTTTAACCACTTCTGCCAAGCGGAGATGTAAGACATGCCACCTTCTAGAGCTTAGGTGGAATTATGATGTGACTTAGCCACCCTAAAAAGTGCCATAGTTAAACATGAAGCAGAGATCTTCAATGTCCTAGCCATATGTGGAGTGACAAAACTTTTAGGTGGTCTAACCATGATGGGCATGTGCCAAAGTTATCTATGCTAAGTGAAAGATATTAAAAAATGCACCTTACATGACTTGGCCATTTTTTTTTCCACTTTTGTTTTTCTCAATGTTGCCAACAATCTTTGAACTTTGTCATTATTTTATATTGAACAATTGAAACCTCTATCATCTTGCAAAAGTTGTCAGTTGATGAACAAAACTTTGCAACCATGCAACTGAACTTGGGAGACTGTGCATTGGTCTGGTTAACACATAATGACATTCAATTTTGATGACAAATGGGAAAAAGGCAAGTGAGAACATTGAGTTTGATAGGGGTGTAACACTGTTGTTATGGACAAAGTTGAAGCATTCATTAGGGCTAAGGTAAGTGGTAATTGCATCTAGTTAATACATAGTGTGATCTTGGATCAACATTGCTGCACAAAAATTTCTTGGGATATGAAAATAATAGAGGATACATTGATTTGATTTCTACTAATGTTTATATTTTGCTATGGAATGGGTAAATTCTCTTCGCTATTGAAAATAATTTTTATCATGTGATTTCACTTATCCCTATTTGGATGAAATTCTGACTTCATGGCCATTAGATGTGAAACAAAAAATTGGTAATAAGTGTCATAAGAGCTCAAAATATTCAATGTTGCATACAAGGGAGGATGAAATATGGTATGCGTAGTATACAGTTGGAAGCTGAATGCATCTCACTACTTTATTCTTACTTTGGGTATATGAACTAAGAGAAATTGGAAGTATTAATCACGATTAATTCAACTTTAGGGATGTAGCATCCTAAGCGGGGAGTATGTCATAACTCTTCCAATCAACACCCTTGATCAAACTGTTTGAGAATCCTGTTGGGAGGTGACTGTTCCTTTGATTGTTATGGGAGTTATGATAGTCTAACTTTTGATATTCATGCTTTATCAATATGTGGTTGAATATTTGATGATAGCATTTTACAAATATCATCCAAAGTAGCACTATAGGTCAATTTGAATTGATGTGCATATTAATCTTAACTAGGAACCTTGCGGGAGCGGTTGCGTTCATTGTTTCATTTTAAAAGGCTAAGTTACTGATTCGTGTTTGGATTCGGGTACGGGTATGAGAATTCGGTACGGGATTCGGCAAAAAAAAAAATTTGGGGTTCGGTACGGCTTGGGTACGGCAATACAAAAAACATATAAAAATAAAAAATATATACATATTTGCAGCAGTATTTACAATCAGTGATAATCCCTTTTTATTTTTGCAAATTTGTCTGCACGCGATTTTTATCGCGATTTTCTCTTGTTTTTAGACGCGTTTTTTGGACATATGAGGATTTGTTTGTGCGTTGGTTGTTTTGTTGTGTGTTTGTCGGAGATTCGAAGGTGGCGTGAGTTTTTCATTTCTTGCGCATGCTTTCTCTCTGTCGGCCTCTCAGCTCTAAAAACTCCAGCGTTTGATAGTCTACAACCACACGACCTCCAATTTGCGTCACTATTTGAAAAACGTGGTCATGAGTTTTTTGGAAGCGGCTTTCTTCCTGAACGTGATCATCATTCTGAGTGTTGGTACTCACGGGTTTCTAAGTGCTTTGTCTAGGCTCGGTTTTGAATGGTAATTTCTTCGTGTCTCTCTGTATTTGAAAAATCACGTCTATCTGTGAGAAAGCAGTGATAAAAATCGCGATAAAAATCGCGTGCAGACATATTTCAAGCAGCCGGATTCGGCCCAGGTTCAAACCAGATTTGCTTTTTTTGTACCTACAGAGCATTGATTGTACCTTGTCCGTATCCACAGGCAAAAACTCGAATCCTGTCCGAATTCGTTTCGTACCTGTGCCATATCCCGTATCCGTACCGTATTGTATCGTATCCGGGGGCTACTATGGATGAATCGGTAACTTAGTTAAAAGGTGATCTTGATTGCAAAGGATTGAAGACACCAAGTAATGTGGTAGAGAGCTTGTTGGTTCCACCAAGGGTAATAGAGTCAACTTGACAATTTGTCAACTCTAGTATTAGAGTGGCATTTAGAGAGTCAAATAGAATTTCCATGCACATGAGGAAATTTCAGATAACATGTTAAAATGGGATATAGAGAATGAAGAAGGAAAGAACAAACTTGGAGATAAACACGACCATTAATCGTATGATTTCAAAACCTTCATGGGGAAGGGTTGAATTTCGATAGAGAGAGATGACATTATTTAAAGTAAAGATGAATCATAGTGTTGACCATGTGATGGGTCCCTAGGATTGTTAGGATTGATTTGTGGGCCAATAAATGGAAGCGACTCATGTGGCAACATAATTAAAGAAAAGAAAATAGGTTTAAGAAGTGCTTGAATGAATCATGGGCGATGTGAACTATGAGACAAGTAGACCCAAATGATTAAAACCTAGATTGCAAAGGCCATACTCGAGAATCGAGGCCTTGGCAAAAGGAATTCTGGTGGGAGAAACAATTTATTTAGAAGAATCTAGATATTATTGAATGTTGACAAAGATCAAGTAGGAAATTGTGGCTTGAATTTATTAAGTCACAAAGGGCCCAACTTAAATCAAATTAGATTGGAGAATTATATTGTGTTTGGATATCATATGAGTAGGTTTTGTTGTTTTGATATGGTATTTTGTACTGATTTACCTCTAGAGCTGATCCCATTTTCTAAATCAGTTAAATTCCCTATCTGCTGTAAATTTTGCAGTGTGCCCCACACATTAAGTTTTCTTTATTTGTTGTGTCCAAATTTATCTATTGGAATCAAGAGAGAATTCACATTCAGAAGGCAATTGGATTCCCAATGAATTTAAAAGGACATAAAAATGTTGTTTCAGAGCTTAGAATCAGCATCAGGTTTCAAAATGGCTAATTCCATGTCAAGGCGATAACGAGTCACGAGATCCTTACCCAATGGTTAACTTGAGTCAGGTAGATGTCTCACTATCTAAACCTCAGGGTAAATTTCTGGGTTTGAAGTATGAAGGAAACGATATAGAAATTTCTAGGACCACTTGTTAATCCAGATTCTAATTTCAAATCAGCTCTGGAGTCTAGATTGCTTCAACCTTGATCATGATTTGCCTGCCATCATTGATTAGATCTCCAAGGTTGATAAGAGACAGATTTTATGTAAAGATCATGTCTGGATGGAGTGCTTGGCCATGCTTGGAAAAGTGACTTATAGCCAGACTTAAAGGTTGTAAACTATGAATTAAATTAGTTCATATTTTATATTAAATTCAGGTCTGGGTTAGGATCAAAGTTGGACCTTGTTTTCAAGCTCAGTTATGGCTGATCTGCCTAGTGGACACAATAGGAATCTAAAACTGAGTTTATTCACTCTCTTGATTCGAGTCAAAAGAATCTTAACAGAATCAAAAGGCAAGGTTGAATAAGTTGGATTTAATAAAGAAACTGGGCGTGAGGATTGCATCAGCCCATTTTTCCCCACTTTTGAGCACAAGTTTTTGATATGCTCCAAATTTTTAATGTAATCTAGATTTCATAATTGGTTCAGGTCTGGTAGAGGTAGTGGACTTCACTATGTTTGGATTGAATGAGTTGATTCTGACTATGTGATAAACTAAGTTTCAAGCCCAACTGGAGCCTTAACTAGGGTCGTTCCAATTAAAAAGTAGCCATGTGGGGATAGTTTAATGACTAGAAGCTTATTCTAATTGTTATTTGAATGTTGGTAATATATTAAAGGTCTCCATGGGGCAGAACTAGGTTGCTACAAATCATAGAATCATAGGAAAACTAGTTCTGGGATGTAGTTGGAAGGCAGGGTTCCAAGTGCACAAGTTTAAACAGACTTTGGTTACTTTGGATGAAAGTAATCATCAAAAATCAATAACCTGATTATCTATGTTGGCTTAACTGGTTAGGAAAATGAATAAGAGTGCTGAGCTGAATCTTTTTGTTTGAATTTTAGAGACCATTGGATCCTTAGACATGATTAATTGTTGGGAATTCTTTGAGATAGGAGGAATGAAGTTTTAATGTAAATTTCCAACCTTAGTGATTTAATTATGTGATGTGTATGTTTAAAAAAATGGAATGGTTTTAAGTAGAAGGTTGGTGGTAAGTAGCTGGTTGCTACACTGATTATGTTTCTACCTCAAATGGTATTGATTCATGGCTGTACCATGATGTCTTCTATTCTCTTCTTATAGAAGACTGAACTATCACAACCTCTTGCTGGCCTTCTTCAATATTTGGTTTGTTATGCACCATGAAGTTGGATCTCTGATTGCACATTCTTTCCTTTTATGAAAAGAGTGTTGAAATGCTCTTCTCTTTTTGATTTTCCTTTGACTCATGGAAAATAAGTCAAGAGTGACCTGGTCCAACTGCACGTGCTTGTTAAAACATACATGTTACAGCTTCCTTGTGATGCCAAAACATGCTAAAATAGTTGCCATGTTCAATTTACATTCATCCTTTCTGCTACAAATCATTGTCATAGTGAAAATCCAAAATATACATAGTGCAATGCATGGTAATTGTGAATATTTAACCAAAGAATGGCAAAGACAAGATGGACAGCTACGGACAAGAGAGGTATAATAGACTACAAGAGCACATGGATTAAAAGAGAGAGAGCATTTCTCAATTGTAAATGATTGCAGATGTTAAACGACAATCTTATCTTTTCCATTCCAACACCTGCCATTCCAATGTGCACTAACCTTGCAATGAGTACAAAAATTATTAGCATCAAATATCTTCATACTAAGTGGCAGATTATGTTCTTGGAAGTTGTCAGCCTTCCTCTTCATGTTTTGTTGCCGAGTTGATTCTTTCTTTCAAACATCTTAAGAGCTTGGGCTTCGTAGCGGTGGACAGTTTCTTCTTGTATATTTTAACCCAATGTTTGTGCTTTGCACAATATTTACAAGTGTTGACACACCGACATTCATTAGCTCCATGTATGACCACCTTAAGGCTGTGAAGAGATGGTAGGGAAAGCATGGAGAAAGAACAATGACATTCTTGGTAACAGCTGCAACGAACCAGAGGTTGAACCTACTAATAATTTGGTTGATCTTGTGTTATTGCCAGATATTGATATTTTCAGGTGGTGATTGATGTGGTGAAATTTATATTGTAATATTAAGTGGTACAATTGACTATTACAAAATGATGCAATATTTATAGGGATGCAGCTCAAGGAGAGGTGGATACGAGGATGAATTATGGAGGCAGAAAAATCAAAGGATGGAGGAAAATAAATAATTTTATGAGCAAAATAACTAGTGGAGTTGGTGTATGAGAGATAAAAAAAAGTGGATTTCCTTCTGTGCTCCCAGGTACTTGAATAAGTATTCCAAATACGTATGAACCTCAGCAGCTGCTACGGCAATAAGAACTTAAGTTCCATTAAGAAAGTTGAGGATTCAACAATCAAGCAGAGAACTTTAGGTCCCCACAAGGCATTTGCAGGTTTGAAGGTTTCATGGGATGTTCAATTTTGAGAGGAGCAGATACTAGCCTAAATTTTGTGTTGATGTCAGTTTTGTCCTCTGTTTGGGTCATATTTTATGTGTTTTTTTCATGTTTTTCTTTTTTTATACATTGTGATTTTCTTTTTTTATTCATTGTGATCAAATTGCATCCATTTTGGTTATGAAGAGTTGATGGGCGACATTCTCCAACTGCTGTATGCAGCTGGCAAACTGTGAATGCCACAGATGGACCCGCTTTATTCAAGGCTATTTGGTCATCATGGTGTTGGCACTATTGAACATCATACTTCTCACTAATGTGATTGATTTATCCATAATGTATATTTTTAGGAAAGAATGACTATATCTTTAAAACTCTTTTGTTTCACATTCTCTTCATTTTTTGCATGCACTAGAGATCATAACCACATTCCTTTCATTGCTGTGGCCACAGACACCACTCTGATATTGTTGCACTAAATTTGTACTTGGGAAAAGCTATCCATAACAGTGAATATTATTTTATTTTATTATTTTTTTAAGTACAAAATGCTGCTACTCTATTGAATACAGGTAATGTGATTCTCTGTTAGAAAATTTTCTTCCTTTATTATTCTTTGAAGGATGACTTGTTATTGAGATTGTGCACCAATTTTCTTTATAGGCTAACACTAAATGCTTTGTTGATCATGCAGTCTGGTACAGTTCATTGATTCTTATGATCCACCACTGAAAGGATTGCATGAGGATCTAAATTTTGTGAGCCCTCGCATTGGAGAGGTGATATGATATTTTTTAAACTTGAAGCTCTATTATTTGCTTGTAGGATAATTCTGGATTTGCAGATGTGGTGAAATTTGTTTGGCATCATGTAAAACTGAGTTCTGTTTGTTGCAAAGTTATATATTCCTCTGTGTCAATGTGCAGTTGCACTACCTGCCCCAATTTTACCATCTTATTTTGTGGTTTAGCTTTCTTGACATGTTCCTGATGTCAAGAGGAAGTGAAATATACTTTGTATGGCTGATCCTAACCTCATCGACCATGGTCATCGACTGCTTAGGAGGCTGTTCCTGACGAACTTGAGCCTCAACCCTGCGTGTAAAAGTATGCTGCAAGGGCCTAGATGTGGAGTTGAGTGAATTCCTTGGCTTGTCCTTAGGCTGTGTATATGAACTATTGGGATTATCAGGGCGTGCTGTATGACCAGGAGTAGGAACCTGGTTCATCTTGTGCAAGAACTCAACCAACATATCCATCATAGCATAGTTGGAAAACTCGGCTCGATAAAAAACTCGCCAAGCCCAAAATTGGCGAGTCAAAAAAAACTTGGAGAAAACTCGGCAAAAAACTCAGGGACTTAAAAATTTGCATAAATTTCATTAGAAGCACATTTTTTTTTGCAAAATTCAATGACAAGATGAATCCAATGAGTCCATAAATGAGTACAAACCAATAAAATGGTCACCAATTGTTGTTCCTTCAACCAATTGAAATCTGCTCTTAAACCCTTTGTAAACTTCTGAATATATTCACTTCAGATTTGCACAAGATATCTCACACGTGCCAATGAAGAAGGCACAACCAGCAATTCAGATAATAGCATATAGTCTCAAATGTGTACTTCTGTTCTGCTCTAAATAACCTCTGAAAGTGTGGATGAATTAATTCCAATGAAGCACAATGTGACTTCTAAGATAAAGCCACCTCATTAGAAAACCTTAGATGATCTTCTACACCCTCAAAATGCTCGAAACAAAGAGAAGCTACACTCTCCAAGATCGATTTGCAGCAAAACCCTAGGTCTCACCTCCAAAATACCAAGCACAAAGCCAAGTTGAATGAATGATGAACGATAATGAATTCCATTTGCTTTTGATGCCTTTATACTTCTCCTCAATGTGCACGATTTCCAATGAGGCCCTTTTAAAACATTTAATAATATAAAACTCATTTGCTTTGCACTTTATTTTATTCCTCAAAGTGGACGTCCAAATCTTCATATTAAGTTATTGACTTCATAACATTAAATAGCTTTCTATAATAAAGTCAAATAAAGTCATTTAACATCCTCACTTTATAATTTGACTTTATAATATTAAATAATCCCCTTTTAATAAAGTCAATAAAACATTTAATGATGTGCACTTTATAATAATTAATTATTATTAAAGCATTACTTTAATAATAACTAAAACTCCATAACCCCATTAATAAACCTCATAAATCAATTCCGTTTGCGCTAGGAGGTAGCCTACTGAACTCATTGCTCACCAGGGTGCCTTACAAAAAATAGTAAGGTTGGGTTCTATCACCCAAATGACTTACTATAAATAGTAATTAGTAAGTATATAAAAATGGAGCCAAAACACCATGAATAACATTGCCTCAGAATAAGCCAAGGATCTGGAGATGCCAAATGCTGCAAACTGCCAACCGAGATACCTAATATCTCCAAAACAGTGCCCTCTAATCACCATTATTAGCCTATGAAGACCCGATGATAGGCTAAACCTCCAACTCTGATGCTCGCTCAAAAAGGGGACATTACATTTCATAAAATTTCCTGACAAAAGTAAAATTAGTTCATGTTCGTAGTATCAATTTGGTCAAATGATGACCTTTTTATGATGTAAACCTTCTTAATTTAATGCTATGATGACTTTACATTTCTTTTGTACCGAAGGGATTACTTTAATAGGGATAACTGTTCACAATTTTATGCTTGTTCATGGTATTTAGGCTTTGATTATTTACAGTACTTTTTGTTTGTAAGATCAGGTTTTGGAGGCAGTGGGGCCTATTGTCTTTCTTGCGGCAGATACCCAAAAATTGAGAAATGAGGGTTTTCTCAGCCCCTTCCATCCTCGATATCCAGATATACTTACCAACTCTGCCCATCCAATGGTATTACCTGTGTCAGATTGCTTCTGTTGATTTTACATAGCTTCAATTCTGCTTAAGTTTCTGAGTCTTTTGACAGATTATTGTTCTCTCACTTATGTTATATTTTTAATGTTACAGAGAGCTCAGGACTTGGTTAATGTCAGTGCACACAGAGAGTGGGTACTTCTTGGGTATCTGGTCTGTCCTAGTGAGCTACTACGAATCACTGGTATTGACATTGCAATGGTTTGTACTTGATTTTTCCTATATTTTGACATCAATGCTTTTTTCATTAATATAGTGGAGACTTTCTAAAGTGATTTCCAATATTCATGTCTATAGTAAATGTGACTGGAAAATTTCACCTTCTATGTTTTATGGACAGTCGGAGTAATGGAAAATTTTGTTTAGTGGTTGTAACTGCATCCATTTCATTAAATTGGAAAACTACATGTATTATGCAGAACTAAAGTTGGCCATGTCTCTGTCAACCCTTGGATGATGCCACACTGAGGCCTTTACCCAAATTGCATCCCTGTAGGGCACAGAAGACAGAGGGATCTATATGTTAGCTATGCCTGTTGAACAAGTAATGACCATTGGGTGTTGACATCAGGCATGTGTTGGAGATTGGCATGTAGGTAATGATCAATATCAAAGTGCCAGAGTAAATGAGCTCTTAATCTTTATGCATCTACGTTATACCTTGATGATACAGATTAGAGCCTTGTTCTCCCTCGCTCATGTTCTCTTGGTTCTTTCATGGTCTGTTCTTGACAATGGGACTTTCTTTTCCATGATTGTTTCATGTTAATATCAGTATCATTTTGTGTATAAGGACAAGCCTAGGATCTATTCTTATTTGTTGCCCCACTGTTGCTGCCTACCTGTGTTTGGTTATATTATGCTGAGAGGCATAATCTACCGAGGCTGCTGGGGGTAAAAGCATCTGATGTCATGACCATGAAAGAAAAACTATTTAGAACCTACATTTATTTTTTAAATATAAAGACATTAAAATTTTAAAACTAAGATTAATGCCAACATATGAAACTATTAAAAAGTAACATATAAGTTATTAATATTTACTACACTTTTCAAGGGCACCAAGCAGGAAATGTGCAAGAAAGCGAAATGGATGGCCCCCCAAGAGGAAGATTGAAGCTCAATTTTGATTAGGCCTCTTGAGGCAACCACGGGATTTTGGCGTTAGATGCTTAATCAGGAATGGAATGGGAATCCTTATATGGGTGTCCTTGCAACATATTCCTTTTGGAACCAACAATTAAGCAGAGCTTGAAGCTGTGTACAATGGATTAAACTTCTGCATATCAAATGGTCTAGACAACATTGACATCAAAGGAGATTCTATAATATGCATAAATTCAATAAAAACTAAGAAGTGCATAATTGGAAACTCCAAAAAAGGTGGACATCATTGATTTGTAGCTCAGTCAGTTGAAAGATTACTTGGTAAGGCATGTGTACAGAGAAGCAAATGGGGCAGCGGTCTTCTAGCTAATCACAGCTGTAACATGCCACACACTATCAACATTTCTAATTGTTTTGAGATGTGGGACGGTCTGCAACAAATCTAAGATGCTGATCTTACTCGAGAGATAATTCAGCCAATTGTCCAGGTTCCTAGATCTTTTTATGGACGATCCGCTGAGTAGACTATAATGTCTATATGTGTTAGGATCGATCACTTATTTAATTGTGCCCAGTATGAAGTAGAGGTGATAAAATGGCAGACAAGGTGGTTATGGATGATATGCATTGCAAATATGCAGAGGAAGAGGTTTCATGTCAGCTGTGTTGCCTTTTCAAAATTTAGAATTTTGAGATGCAGGTAGCTATAATGCAGATGATTAGAGTCACAAGACTTTTTGTTAGGCACATTCATGATTTCAATTTGGTTGGTTATTTTCTCACTATCTTCGTGGACTTGACGGACTGAAAAATGTATGCAAAGCTAGCAGCTAATCATTGTCTCAATGACAACCTGGTGAAGAAGGCCAAAACAACCATATCATGCTATGGTCAGATGAACTCAATGCACGATCTCAAGGAATTGGTCAACAAGTAGGATATTAAGAACAATGGTACCATGCAAACATGCTATAAGGCCTTCTCTGTGGGTTTGATCACAATCAAATTTGAGGATTTTTGGAAACTTGTCTCCAATCATATTGGCCTCCTCTATATTGTACCTGTTTATATTGTATGACCAAGAGTATGGTGTGACTTTGCAATTGTACGGAGGCAATGCTCATGGCAAAACAATCTTCAATTGCATAACCCACCCGTCCATATTGTATGGTGAGGTTTTTTTTCTTTGAACAATGTCGGAATTTCTTCATTGTATGGTGTAAGTTTTTCATTGTACGGGTTCATAACTTGCCCTTTTCATTGTACGAAGACAATATTACTATGTTATATGGGCTTGTTTCCCCACTGTATGTCGACAATGTTATTCCATTGTATGGACTGATTGTTTCATGTTTGTATGACTGCTAGTGAGTAGCTCCTCATTTGTACAAGACAACAGTTCAATTGTATGACATAACACTCCCATTGTACGACGACAAAACTTAGACTCCATTGTATGGTCGACAAGGTCAGGAGAAATTTCCTTCATTCTACAGTTTGTACAGTTGCAAGTAACCAGCTCTCCTATTGTACAACTTGTACGAATCATCTCATTTTCACATCGTATGGCAAGGGAGTTTTATCATTGTACGATGTGAGCATCTTTTATTTGTACAATACAATCCCTCTTTTGTATGGTGCATATTTTCCATTGTCTAGCATCAAAATTCTTCCTTGGTATGGCAAGGTGGTGATCTTTCCAAGCCTGAACTTTGTTAGTTTCGCAAGTTGCAGCTATTGCATGGTTTGCTGCAATTGTACAGTTTGGGAATTTAGTACGGTTTGTTGCCAATTGTGATGTATGGCCATAATTAATGAATCACCTCTGTGCACACATTGCAAATTGGATTGTAGGGCCATGCATTCTGCAAATCAATTACAACTACTTTCAAGAAAGAAATTGGCAGGAGTGAGTTAAATATCTTATTCATACAATTCAACAAGCATATAGAGCTGTCATGGAAGCAAAAAAAAAAAAGTAATGGAGGAATGTTGGTCTAAACAATACAGGCAAAATATTCTAACTGGAAAAGAAGGGAAGAAGCCACCGACAGTAGAAGGGGAACATGCAATTGATTCTATCACATGGGAAAGTTTGACAACCATCGAATGTCAATTGTGGTGGCTCAATAATCCAAAAGACCGCCCATTGAAGGTTGCTCTCCATAATGCCAAGGTAGATAAAGTTGTTCAAATTCCAATTTTTAATATCCGAGAATTTGAACTTTGAAAACTATGGTCGCCCATTGTAAAAGCAAGGAAAATGAATCTGTGATAGAATATATGAATTGTTGAGTCACTATAACATTGTAGCCTAAAGATTTTCAGCGAGTTCTTGGCATTCCGTGCTTAGGAATTACTGTGTTAAAGCCTTCCATAAAAATATCACAAAGTCGGGAGGAAGCATCTATTCAGCAACTATGTAGAACAAATCTCACTAAACAAGAGGAGGTCAATATGTGGTGTGCAAGAAGTAGAGGGCTGTGGAGAGATCATTTGGCAAAAACTGAATGGCATTGTATCATGGATTTAATAAAATGCAGATTGATGGGTGCCACTTGAGCATCCGATATTTCTGTTTGGATGATTGACTATATGATTGGACTAAGTGAGGGTAAAATTTACAATTGGGCGACAATGTTGTCTAATCGCATCCAAGACTAAAATGAGTCACCCAATTTGTTTTCCTAAAGTTTTTTGGAGTCTCCCAGATTTAATCATATGAGCATTTTGACGAACAGTTTCAGACCATTCATTTGAATGCATAAAATGGCTACAGCTGAAATAAATCTTTACAATTCACTCCAAAATGGCTGATCACAGTTATTATAGTCATATAAAAATTTGTTGTTACTAACTGTAAATAAAATATATAAGAATTGTTCCTACCCTGTAGTTTCCAGCATTGATGGATTTTATGAATTTCTCATCAAATTCATACAAAAATCTCCAAATCTTATAGACAACTTTCCAAAGAAGAGTACGATACTGAACTCACAAGAATGCAGATTAAACTAACCAAGCGAAATTTCAACCAGTGGTGACTAGTGAAGGAATCCTGTACGACTTAGTAAAAAATTAAGTGGCGGAAGTAAATTAATATATATACTCTCCTTTGCTGGGTGGCGACTCTCTCTTACTCGTTTTAGACTTTGATTGGTGGAAAAGTTCGTTCAAGGAGTTTGCACTTTGTTCTCAGCCAACACATAAATCTCAACCAACATCTTGTGACTGTCAACAACTTAACACATTCACAAAGAAGATCCCTTCAGCCTTTTGAAACACCATATGCTGATTGGCGGAAGATTTAAATAAGTTATTACTAAGACTTCAATGGCGGTCCTTAAGTCCTTTCCATTCAGCAACTTCTAAATTATTCATCCCTCATAAAAATTGTGGCTATTTGCTACCATGTTAAAAAGAGAATCACGAATCACAAAGACTTCCAATAATCCAGCGGCTTATAAAGAAAGGTGGAAATTTGTTTCGTTTTTGTTGAGCCTGGAATATTTAATCCTTCATCAACTCCTAAAATGACCATTTCAAAAAGCCCATGTCAGCCTCCCCCTTAACACTTCATATTTGTATTGCACCATTCTTACGACTGCTCATAAATATCCTATACAGAGTTCTCTTAAACATGTGATATGTTTGGATTCTTGGAAAAGATAACATGGCTTTAAATAAAAACAAACATTCAACTCTCTTCAATTCATAAAGTACGGGATGTTTTGGGATGAATGTATAGCCAAGCAAACTACAAATATATTTTAAAAGGAACTAAAATTTTGTATATCAAAATTTATCAACAACGTTCCACTGAAATTCTACAAATTTAAATGTTTCTTTAGATACCTGATTTTTTATTCAAGTTCTGAACTCACATAAAACTCCGTTAAAATAACCTTAGATAAGCTCAAACACAACCTTAAAATAAGACTGTCAGGAATCAGTTAGGAAACATATTTCAACTTCGAAGATGATATTCTTCATGTAGGATTCCATCTCCACAAAGTTCTGTAAACAACAGCAAAAGCCTCTTCTCTCCCAGAAAATTTGTATATCTCCAAATTGAATCCAAAATTACTTTTCCCCCTTTTTCCAACTTTAACTCCCGTCCTCAATTCTTGAAATTCCCTTTTTTCTTCTTTTTTTAAATTGAATCTGATGCCACTTTTAAAAACCCAACATTAAAATATTAAATTAACTATTTTCTGAAAAACACCTTATATCTCTCCATTTAGTATTATTTTAATCAACGCTAAGTTAAATATCAATTTTGACTTAAAACATTAGTGTTTAATTAAAGTAGTATCAATTTGACTACAACACGAGAGGGGACTTTTGTTGCAAAAACATAAAGCTTTTTATATGACCTAGCACACCATAGCCCTATTATGGATGCCATTTTTGCACAAGTACCTTGAGTTGGAACTTGCATGTTTGAACTCAATCTTGAGTACAATTCCTCTTGGCCCACTACTTTTATATGGACTATATTGGGCACACAGGTTCAACTAGGTGAGGAAGCCGAGCTTCCAAGTTGGAAAAGGAAACATGTGGATGCATCATTTGAAGGAGACAACAA
This sequence comes from Sequoia sempervirens, assembly GCA_007258455.2. Classification (NCBI taxonomy): domain Eukaryota; kingdom Viridiplantae; phylum Streptophyta; class Pinopsida; order Cupressales; family Cupressaceae; genus Sequoia; species Sequoia sempervirens. The sequence goes on along the minus strand of VDFB02049217.1, from coordinate 5,533,661 downwards.
TGAGGAGGGCGATGATCTGATTGACTTCACTACATCCACTTCGGATAGCACACTAGGAGACATTCCTACAGTAGAGGTTATTTCTCCAGTTGATGATATTGCTCTTGTCGCTATCCCAGATTAACTGTCAGTGGAAGCCTCATAACATATAGATAAATGGTACTTGGGGTTTCTATTGACATAAAGGAGTATCCCCCATTGAACCCCACTTTGGAAATAGTGGAGCCCACAACGTTGAAGTACATTGACAACCTTCCAACTGTCAGTGTTGAGCCTTCCAGTACTTAGCAGATAGCAGGTAATGTTGAGCTTGTATAGGAAGGTGGTTCTTCTCGAGAACATGAGTAGCCTACATGATCAAAGGACTAACCACTGTAGGAAGAATCCAATAGTGATGAGGATATCATTATACAACTCTCCAAGCTAAACCCTCAAGATCCTTTAGGTACTATCCAACAATACATTTAGGACTTGGAACCCATGGTTGCCCTTATGAGTGAAGTAGCGGACATAGTTGAACATTTGGATAACACTCACTCCCCTTTGTTCTACAAGAGGCGTGCTACATACAGAAGTTTGTGGAAGAAGGATGTCATGAGGAATTTACGAAAGTCTTCCTCTTGAAGGGTTGACCCACTACCCAGACTCCAAAGATGGAGAAGGCATGGTGACACGACAAAATTATACCTTCATTTGGAGGATCTGATGGTCATGTCATTGCAACTCTCTATTCCATTGAGTCCATCTTCAAGGAGGTCTTTTATCTACTTCAACACCACATGGCTTCCCATTGCTAGCTCATGGATTGTGTGGATGAGTCGACATGAGTCTCCGAAAAGTTACGAGAGGTTGTTAAACACAGTTGGCTGAACAGTCCCACCTCATAGAACTTGAAAAGGCCAAGGTAATTGAGAAAGAAAAGGAATTGATTGTAAAGGACCAACATTTGATGGAAAGGGACAACCAACTCGTTGAGGATAGGAAGCTTGTTGAGTTGCATCTTGAACATGAGAAGATCAAGTGTTAGTAGTGAAATGTAGTATAGTTGGTGAAAACTACTAGAGAATGCGAACTTTTGTCAGCCCATCACTTGAAACTTACACAGAAGAAATATATCACTTGTGGTAGACTATTTCCCAACAGTCCACTCCACATTGGTTTACACACCTCTAGGGATGTCTTCTCTCTTGGTTCATCAGTGATATATAGTTTTGTTCTTTTGAATTTTTTTAGTCTTCTTGTTTTGTTTTCTCTAATCATTTGGAAGACGACTTGTTTTTTGTGTGGGGGCTGATGTAGTTTGTGAAATATTCCTATTAGTTATAATTTACTTCTATTATAGTTGACAAGATTAGTTTCTCTTTATGGGTTGTGAGTGGTTGCTCTTGGTAGTTGCTGATGGTTGGAAGTTTTCGGCAGCCATCGGCTAGTTTATATACTTTTATTGTACTAGTGATAGGGGACGCATATTATGCGAATTCTCTAAACTATTTTGTATAAGCACATATGAATGAAATGCATTGTGACATTTTTATGCAATTACTGGTATGAATTCCTTATAGTTTTTGGTATTCCACTATCTTGTCTACTCAGTTATATTCAAAACATATTGAATTGGGTAGTAAATAGACTTGACAAATTGATTTTTCAGTTGGACTTGGACTCAACACTCAAACTTGATGGAGACTCTACAAAGACTTGGCAATTTGAAAACCGTGAAATATAGAATTTTTTTAAGGGATTTAAAGGTTTTACTATGTGGCCTTCAATAATCAACTTTAAAGACATAATAGACTTATGAATTAGATGTTAGGAATAGGGTGTTCTATGCCTTGCACAAGAATGAATTATTTTAATTATGAAATATTTATTTGTGGTTCATATTGTATGTGGGTTACAAATGGGAAAAATATTTAATAATGGGAAACTTAATGCCAAAAAGTAAACGAGGGGTCAATGGTTTTGTGTACTCATGTTTTTGAGGCCCATGTTTTACCTTACAACTTGATTGTTTTTTGTGAGCTTGATTCAATTAGAACAAGCACATGTTTAGTGGTTGAGGTTTGTTGTTTGGCCTAGCTGTTAGTTTATTGAGCTCTCTTCCGTAAAGTGCATATGTGAAGCATGTCATGGGATGCATGGATACATGCTTGGACACGTGGAGGATGCATTGGAGGAGCTTGATGTTTTAGAAGTATTCATGGAGACTCTTTAAGTGGATTGTAATGTTTACATTGCTGAATAATACATTGAGTGCAGATGCTTTTGGTGGCTAGGTTTTTCCCTCTTGAGGGTTTTCCATGGTATATCTTGTGCAATCTTGTGGTATATCTTGGATCTTTGCATATGGTACTTTTGTAAGCTTGCATGCATGCTTTACTCTCATGGGTTTATGTAGGAAATGGTTTGATCAACCTGTATTGTTTTCCTGACACTAAAAACTACTCATGCACAAGTATACATAAATCAAGTGGGTACAAAATTGGATTTAAGTTGAAGAAAACATCCATTTTAAATATAGAAATATTCTCAAGTGTTTGAGGTGTACAAAACTCATGGATTATGATATCCATGGCATCAAAAACAAGAATCACAATATGGAGTCATGAACTATGGTAGAGAGGATCTTGTATCACTCAGCCCAACATCACTAGCTCAATGTGGAATCTTGCACTTGTATCTTAGACAAATCTACGAATGTGTGCTATAGCTGTAGGAGCATTTCTTTGTATAGGAATTGACATAACAAACCAAAAGTATAAATGTAATTGACTTTCTTGGGATTTAATTTGGAAAATGTCAAAGAATAAAAGAGTTGCTTTGCTATTCGACATGGCCCCAAATGATTATTTTTTTTTTTTTTTCATTTTAAAACTAGAGTGGGGGTTTTGGGGCCCATTGGGCTTGGGGTTAGTGCCCCTTGAGTGGTTTGGGGGTTTTGAAGTCCGCGCCTTGCAACCAATCCTTCATCAATGAAGTTATGAGTGGCTCCTGTATCAATCAAAGTGATCACATGTTGCCCGCTCAAGACTCCTTTGATTCTGAATGACCCCTCTCTTTACATGCTAAAGAGTTGTGCCATCGGGGACGACTTTGCTAAGTCTGTTTCTGACTCTTCAGATGGTCTATCTCATTGTCCTCCGAATCAGATTGCTGTTCAGAAATTTCAGAATTAATTTCATCAGCATAAAAAAATTCCATTTGATTTACATGACCCTGCATAGAATACTTATGATCTTGGTCCCAAGGCCCTTTGCATTTGTAACATAATTTCCGCCTCCTCAAGTCTTTTAACTTTTAAGGTATCATCATTAATTTTTTGTGTTGGTCTCTTTTGCTGGTCTACAACTTGATGATGACTCATCCTTTGGAGGAGTTATTGTTTTACGTGAAAACTACCTTTTTCAGGCAGCAAGCTCCATGTCTTGTGCCTTTTTCATCGTGTCCTGCAATGAAGGTGGATCAAAAGCCTTGATCCATCCACATAAGGGTTCTAAACGACCCTCACTGAAAAGTACCACTAATCTCCTCTTCGATATACCAGTGGCCATCACTGATAACTCTTGGAACTTTGAGATATAGGCCTCTAGTGACCCAACTTGCTTAAGCTGTGCAAGTTCTTGGAAGAAAACCTCTAGATCTTTCCTGTCAAATCGTTTGATGAGTTTGTTAGTGAACTCATCATTAGACATGATTGACCTGTGTCCCAACGCTACTAATCCGTGGTACCATGACTCATGAGCCATGCCATAAAGATGTAGCATGGCAAACTTGATTGCCTCTTTCTCAGGCATGGGCCTCAAGGAAAGGAAGTTATCTAACTTTTGAACCCAGGCACGTGTTGTACAACGATGGCCACCATCAAAATGCTCCAATGTAATTTTGCTCACTGCCTGCTAGAGATCCCTGGTACCTTGTTGTAATATCCCACCCCTGGTAGGATATTTAATGTTCAAATTTCTGCCTGTCTGTTTATTTGTGGTTTTTTGATATATTTGCAATATTTGATACAACAATATAATGCAGCAAAATAAAAGATATTGCAATAATAATTTTCAACTCAAGAATTGAACATTACATAGGGAATACATAGCTGAAAATTCCATATTTTAATAACAGCTTAGATACTCAATATTTTCACAAAATATTGACAACCTAGTTCATAAAATATCCTCTATTATCTAAAGCAACAATAGCTCGAAAATCTTGGAGTTACAATTCATGAACTTATAGGTAAGATATGCCTTGAAACCCTCTAAAATGGATGCCATAATGAAGTATAAAGTTTGCAGTAGTATATTAGCAGCAACAATGATAATAAACTCCAACAACGAACACTATCACCAATCCCCACCCCTAGTGCAAAGCTGCATTCAATTAAATTGCCAAAACCGTTGCCTGGCAACCAACTATTTATTGAAGTTCTCCTGTAGTTCTCTATGCTCTTTAAATAATGATCAATATATTTGCATTATTCTGATATTTCATTCAAACCCTTGAAAACTTCTGAAATTCTTCTCCAATGAAGCTCAGATGTGACCTCCGTGTGAAGCCACCAATTAACTGCAACCTCTGGGTGATCTTTCTCACCTGTAGGAAGCACAATCGAAGAGAGGCTACGTTCTCCAAGATTGAAATTACAGCAAAACCCTAGGTTTCACCTCCAACGCACAAAGCCAAGTAGAGAGAAAAATGATCAATCACAATGAAATGAATTCCAAAAATGCCCCTTTATAATATTTAATTTGCATTTCACTTCATCTCATTTAATTTTCTTTAATTTCATTTTCTTTTGTAGAAGTTGAAAAACCAACTTCACAGTCCCCAAGAATCACCTGCATGCAATCACCTATCACGTGCAACAGATATCCAGAACAAAAAAGAAGATGTTCTGTAAACCCTCAAGCAAGAATATGCAAGCAAAACCAGAATATTGATTATTGTTTGTAATTGATTTACAAATGATACAAAAGCCTTTGAAAAGGAAAGCATGCAAAAAAGCAAGACATGCACAACCCTAATCTTTATCTAGTTGAGCTATCTTTTATTTTTTTTGAATTTCGGAGCCTTGATTTGTGTGCCCCAGGGTCGTATGACCTTGGGGCAATTTTTTTTTGCCTTTTCGATCAACTGTGGCCAAAATCGACAAATTTTGTATGAAAATAGGGGTTTTTGGGCGCTGCGGACTCAATGGCGAGGTCCGTTTTGTCCAAAAATGCCCAGAAAATTAGGTGACCCCCAGATCCACAAAAAATCAACCTGGCTTGAAACCCTTATACAGAAAAAAATGCTGTGAGAGAATATCTTCAAATCACGAATAGGCAGCCACAGGTCTGGAGCTCTGATACCATAAAGAAGTTGAAAAACCAACTTCACAGTCCCCAAGAATCACCTGCATGCAATCACCTATCATGTGCAATAGATATCCAGAACAAAAAAGATGTTCTATAAACCCTCAAGCAAGAATATGCAAGCAAAATCAGAATATTGATTATTGATTGTAATTGATTTACAAATGATACAAAAGCCTTTGAAAAGGCAAGCATGCAAAAAAGCAAGACATGCACAACCCTAATCTTATCTTGAGCAAAAAGATAGCTCAACTAGATAAAGATTACTAAATGTACCCTAGGAAATAAAATATTGCCTAAGTAAACTTATGCAAAGTGTAATTAAATAATTAATTACACCAACATCTTTTCCCTCCTTTTTGGTGCACAATTTTAATATATAAAGTATACTTTATTATTCACTTATATCTCCCCTTTATAATAACACTAACACTTTTATAAAGTATACTTTTTACAAGCATTTAAATTCCCTTTTTAAAATAAAGTCCACTTAATTCATTAATGATATGCACTCAATAATTAATTATTATTGAAGTATAACTTTAATAATAATTATAATATTATAACTCCATCATTAATCACCGTAAATCAATTCTGACTTCACTAGGAGGTAGCCCACTGCATTCATTGCTAACCAGGGTGCCTTACTATAAATAGTAAGGTTGGCCTCTATCAACACACCGACTTACTATAAATAGTAAGTATATAAAAAATGGAGGCAAAACACCCTGAATATCATTATCTCTGATCAAGCTAAGGATCTGGAGATGGAAACACTACCAACTGCCAACTGAGGAGCTAGCTAACTCCAACACTGGGCCCTCTAAACACAATTATTAGCCTACGAGGACCCGATGATAGGCTAAACCACCAAACTTTGATGCACGCTCAAAAAGGGGACATTGTGGAATCAGTGTTGATTAGCCGAGTTGTCACATAACAGTGAATTCTAAGGATTGTTAAATGTCTACCATTTGGTATGACTAATTCAAGTGAGTGTCTATGAACTACATATATCACAACAATTCTAATGGTTAGAACTCTCACATGAACTATAATTTGTCAGATACATAGAAAATTTAGGTATGATAAATTCTCAATGTTATTTTTTAAAGTCATTGCTGGTTGAACTGAGAAATACTTTCATTTTGTGTACTAGGGTATGTATCAGTTTAGTTATGTTTGTAGATGAAGTAGTTTTCTTAAAAAGTTTTGTATGTGGATGAGTTATATCAATGACTTTTTCATAAGAACAAGTGGCTAGCTGCTGGATAGTGTAAAATATCATCAAGTATTTATCTTAATTTGTCAGTGACATTTCTAAATCCTAGTCTATTTTCTAATATTATAGTTTTAGTCTTCTGTTGTTTTTTATATTTTAGCTTGTATTTAAGCAAATATTAACTGGTCCGATTGTTTTCCTTCTCAATTTCAGGCAGTATTGAAGGAAAATTTAGTGCTTTCTCTCTATAGGGATGAGGTATGTTTTAAGTTAGTTACTTTCTGAACATCCTTTCTCACTGTTGAAGGAGATAAATTTTTTTGAGTTTTATTACTCTGGTTGCAGAGTATACTTTTGCATGAGGAATACCAACTTTATGTATTGCCCAAAATATTGGAATCAAAGAAAGTGGCCAAAGCTGGGCGTTCAAAGCAAAAGGAAGCAGATGCTGAATATAATCTTGCAAAACAGGTTGAGAAAATGATATGGTATGCAATTATTGCTGAGCAGATGATAATTCTTATTATTCCTTATCCAGCCAGGAGAATAGTCAAAAGGTTTTTTGATCTGAATTAACTGTTGACTCTGTTTGAAACCAAGGCCATGGTTCATATCCAAAAGTGCTCCCCACTCAAGGAAATTTTTTCATCTAGATTCATCATCAAATTGTGCAACTGTTTGTAGGAAAATAAAGGGTTTTGTAGACATTTTTCTTGGAATCTCAAGAGAACATATTTGAAATAGATGGGACAGGGTATACGAAAAGTACACAGTAGAAATAAGCCATATGATTTTTAATATAGCTGTAAAGTGTGAACCAAACAAGTATGGATTAATGTGTGATTGATTAGTTGCTATAATATTCAAATAATTGATGAACATGGAAAAATACAGCATTAATTAATGCCAAGCAGCATTTTAAGCAGAATGTTCATCTTTTATAGAAGGAGAAAATAGTATGTGAAGTTATAACTCTTGAAAGCTTCTAGTAAAGTAATGAGATTGGGAAGTTGTTGGTTGGACATTTTTAATACATTTCATAAACCTCTTTGATTACAAAGAGTCAATTGACGTGAGTGGTAGTTGTATCATTCACAAGATTCAGTAACTAGTATTCCATCACACTGTTACATAACTGCATAAAAGAAGTTTGTTATATATTTTTGAAAGTGTTCATGGTTACTAACTTAAAACACTATATATAAGCCAATGTTGATATGTGGAACTGCATTTTTCCTATGTTTGTTGACATTTCTGGGACATATTTTGGGGATGGCAATTCAAGAGGCCATTTCTTGGGGATAGTAGGAAACACTCAGACACACGCACATACACATATTTTGATAAGCAAGCTACTGTCTAGGGGACAGCTCCCATTCATTAAACTTATGGAAAAGAGATTACACTGGTGCTGGAGGGCCATACACAATCTTATGATTCTTAGCCTCCCCAGTTATTGCAATGCAAAAGAAAGGAAAAACCATCAATAAGCTCTGAAATTCTCGCCGGTGACTGTAGGAAAAAAGAGACACAACATCATTCACCAATTTCCAGAAGTTTTCCGTATTATTCCTGATCAGCTCCTCATGAAACAAAGAAAATCCTCCTTGCATTCTCTCACTGTTTTGAAGAAGTTCTGTGTTAAAAACACCTCCAAGCAGGCCCCCGTCAATTTGTTTGTCAACATTGGAAGTGGCTTCCAACACATTCTGCTGGTAACCACACTGTATGAAGTTTGCTGTGACCATTTGCACCACTTTTTTGGCCTTAATATATCCAAAATGACTAGTATGGAAAACTCCAGCACTTTATGGTCTTGGATGTGAATGCCATTAGCAAAAAGTGGCTCAATAATGGCAGATATGGCATTCTCAGCCTCCACAAAACCGATGCAGAGGAGTCAACACAATTGGGCTGATCTCCCCACCTCCAAGCATTCACAAGGGGTGATGATCTCAATTCATTTCACCATTATTACAGCGCACCAAGTGAACAAAGAGATGCACATGACAGGGTTTCTTAAAAGGAGATGAAGGATAATAGGGACTCACGGGGCTACAACACCTCTTCTGAATAAATGTCATACCTGCCTTATCATATCCCTTTAGAGGATCTCGTGAATATTGGGCCATGCACTGTAGTCATTGGAAATGATCATATTTGTGTCTTGGTCTACCACATGATTTGTTAGAAAGTCTGCAGCTTTGTTGGCCTCCCTATAAGTGTGTCTAATTGAGAAGTCACTCAAACTATTTCAAATAACATTGATTTGCTCTAGCTTCATGCTAAGCTACCAATTGATAATCTTTCAAGTGTGAACGACATTGATGCATATGAGGGAGTTGCCTTCAATATCCATGGCCTTAATATTCTTTAGTTGAGAAACTTTGAGCCCTTCCAAGAAAGCATCTAACTTTGCCTCATTAATGGTGGCTGGAGGGACTTTCTTAGAAAGAGCCTATATAAGCTCTTCATCATTGTTCCGAATTATACAACCAACTCCAACTTAGCTTGTATCGCCTTAGGATGCCTTGTCCACATTTAATTTCAAATGTCTAGGAGGCACCAATCGTTTAGTTTCATCCCTTTGTTTCTTGTCCATGCAAGACTTGAAACCCAATCAAAGCTTGAGGCTTGAGGTCATTTCTTCATCATCCTATTGTCCCAGTTAGTGAACTTAGTCATTCTTGATAAACTCATTTTTATTTTGGTTGAGATGTGCACACAAATTCTAGTTTCAATTTTCTTTTTTAGAGAAGTGGCAAGGAGTTGCTTGTCATTGAAGATTTGCTGGTTTCTTTCCTTCCAAAGATGCTAGGCCACCATGTATGGGTTGGACTCTCATAGTCAAGTCTAAATAGAGCTGTTGTATAGGCATGATCAGCTATAGGAAAGAGATAAAAGGTTGTGAGGGAGAGCACAAGACCAATCTAAAGCATAGAAAAGCTAGTTGCAAATATGAACAATTGAGTAGAAGGCAATTGGATGGTTCTTCAACGGAGAAACGCAATGGATATCAAGATTGCCCCACAATACGAATTGTTTGAGTCTATCTTGTGTAAAAATTATCTTGTGCAATGTAGTTTAGGAAAATGCACGAGCTTTTGGGAGACAAGATTTCCCACAACACAGACTGGTGGACCATGCAAAAGAGTTCAACATAATGTTTTGTATCTGATAACCCAATTTGACCGAATATCAACCTGATTTTGGTCCACCCCATATAATTTGATCCTCTTCTAGTGTGATGTAAACTTTGCGCTTATGTAGTTCTTCCATTATGATCCTCTTGGAGTTGGAAGGAATAGGTGTCGAACTGGAGTCTTTCCTTACCCATTTTGGGCCATTGGGGGAATCTGTAATGTCTCCTTTTTAGCCAGTATCGGAGTTTGGATGGATTAGCCTATCATTGGGTCCTCGTGGGCTAATGTTGATGTTTTGAGGGCCTTATGTGGGAGTTTTCTGGTTCTTCAGGTGCCAGTTTGCAGTGTTCTCTTCTCTAGTGCTTAGCGGTATTCAGGGAGGACCTTCTTAAGGTGTTTCAGGCTCCGTTTACACACACTATTTTTATTAAGTCACTTGGATGTTTGAGTCCAACCTTACTATTTATAGTAAGCCAGTTTGGGGAGCAGAGGAAGCAGTGAGTTATCCCATGGTGTTGGCAGAATCAGTATCAGGTAAATATTTATGGAGTTACGATTTATTGATTATTATTAAAGTGTTAACTTTAATAATAATAAAATTTTAAAGTGCATATGATTAATGGTGTTGATGACTTTATATATTATATGATTTTAATTAATCATAAAGTCATTATTAATGCAGTTAATGAAGGGGATGCCACACATGGGAATAACATTATTTTATTGGAGACAACGAAAGTAAATTTTTGATGGAATTGTGAAATTTTGATGAAAATACCTGTAACCAAGAAAGAGACCTTAGATCTCAATGGTATAAAATAAATAAAAAAGAAGAGATTTTCTGGAAACAAAAATCAAGGATTCAATAGTTGAGGGAAGGGGACAGAAATACAAAGTTTTTTCATCAGTCCACCTTAAAACACAGATGTAGAAACAGGATTAGATTCTTAATTACTACTAATGGGATAAGACTGAACAGGGAGGAGGATTTTGCTAAGGAAGCTATTTCTTTCTTTTCAAACTTTCCTGAAATTCTTTTGGTGGATAATTCTGATTTGGAGGATATTTTGCATGTTACTCCACATGTCATCTCATAATAGGATTTAAAAGATATGTCCAAAGCTGTTTCTTTGCAAGAAGTTAAGGAGGCGGTTTTCTCTTTTGGTGCATATAAAGCCTCGGGGCCTGATGGCTTTCCTCCTAGGATTTTTCAAGAATTTTGGGACATTGTCTCAATTGACCTTTTCAATGCTGTTAGGGATTTCTTTAGATTTGGAAGGCTTTTAAATCAGATGAATACCACTTTTATAGTGCTTATTCCTAAGTCAAATGAGGTTGCTTCTATGAATGACTATAGACCTATCAGTTTGTGTAACGCCACTTATAAGATATTTTCTAAGATGATGGTGAATAGATTGAAATTGGTTTTGAATAAGATGATTGCTGTTAATCATAAGGGGTTTGTTCAGGGAAGCCAAATTTTGGATGCTGCTATATATACTCATGAGGTGTTACATTCTATGGATCTTAGCAAAAAACAAGGTATGGCATTGAAACTAGATATTTATAAAGCCTACGATCAGCTCTCTTGGCATTTCCTTTTTGTTGTTCTTGAAAAATTTGGTTTCAAAGGAAAATTTCTCAACTTAATTAGATCTTGTGTCACCACTCCTAAGTATTCAGTCTTGGTTAATGGGGTGCCGCAAGGCTTCTTTTCTTGTGGCTGTGGTTTGAGACAATGCGTCCCTCTGTCTGCGTACCTTTTTGTTATCGGTGCTGAAGCTATGGGCCGTAATATTCAGAGACATCTAGTTAATAAAAAGCTAAAAGGTTTTTGTGCTGCTTCATACCCCCCTCCCCCCCACCCCCCTGTGCCTCACACCAACAATTTGTTGACGACACTATCCTTCTTGGGGAGGCTTCTATCCTGGAAGCTAGACAATGGAAAGAGGTTCTTGATAAATATGCTAGAGTCTCAGGCCAATATATCAATTATCAAAAGAGTAAGATCTATTTCTTTAACACTAGCTAGACGATAAAAGAGAAAGTAATAAATATTATTGGCTGCCAGGAAGCTGATCTGCCGGCTACCTATCTTGGCTTACCTTTAATCTCAAGAAAACGTCATAGTAATTACTAGAATTATATTGTTGAAAAGATTCAAAAGAAGTTGGCTGGCTAGAAAGGTAAGTTGCTAAGCTTTGTTGGGAAAGTTCAACTTTTAAAAGCATCTTTACAAAACATTGCAATTTACTATCTCTCTCTCTTTAACATTCTTGCCTTCATTGTTGAGAAGATTGAAATGATACAAAGGATATTTTTATGGTTGGGTGTGGAAGACAGGAAAAGAATGGCGCTTGTTAGATTGGATACTAAATGCACTCCAAAGAGAGATGGGGGTTTGGGTATAAGAAGAATAAAAGTTTTCAATAAAGCTCTTGTGGCAAAAATGGGATGGTTTTTTCTGGAAGGAGAAAATGATTGGGTACAAATTCTACGGGCCATGTACTTGGAAAATAAAGATGTTTGTTGTTTCCTTAGGAAAAAGGATCTCTCCTATGGTTCATTTTTTTGGAATAACTTGTTAAAGATCAGAGGTACTTTAACACAAGGAGCGAAACTGAGAATTGGAAATGGTCACAAAACTGACTTCTGCGAGGATGCTTGGACTACCTGTGCTCCCTTGCCAGCTAACAACAATCTCCAACAAATTAGAATCAAAATGAAAGGAAATATTGGAAAGAAGGTCTCCAATTATATAAATTGGGATTATCTGAGGCTAGAGTGGATAGATTTTAAGAACTATTTAAATAATGCTGTTCTTAGGGGAGGTAGACAACATAATTGGGATGTTGCTTTGGATTCCCCCCTACGGTAGATTGGTGATCCTATGCTATTCTCAATGAATAGGGATGATGAGTGGATATGGACAAAAAGTTCTTCTGGGAGATTTTTTGTTAAATCTATGTATGAGATTATGGAATCCCAATTATTGCAAAAGGGGGTTTTTAACTAGAAAATGGTGTGGAGCAAGAGTTTAATTCCTAAGATTAACTATTTTTGGTGGACTGTGACACATGGAAAGATCCTCACAATTGACAATCTTAAGAAAAAGGGATGGTATCTGGTGAACAAATGCTATCTTTGTAATGAAGAGGAAGAAACCATTATGCACCTGCTGTTTCAATGGCCTTATGCTCAAGAAGTGTGGTCTTTTTTCCTATAGAATCTGATTATTGAATGGATCTTTTCTTCATTAGTTAAAATGTTTATTGACTGTTGGAGTATTTGTCCCTACTCCCACAATATTATTATTGACCTCTGGAGGCAGGTTCCCCCGTTCCTCACCTGGGGGTTGTGGAAAGAGAGGAACAATAGAGTTTTTAGGGATAAAGCAAATAACAGTAAAGAGCTATGCATGTCTATTAGGAAATAGATTCAAGAAAACATTGAAAACTGTAAATGTGCTCCTTCAAAGAAAATGCTATCATACCAAGAGATGCGAATTAAGCAACTATGGGGAATATCTCATGATCTTAATAATGTTAATTGGGTCAAACAGCTTATTAGAAAAAACACTATTTGGATTCCCCTGGACTCGGGATGGATTAAATGTAACTTCGATGGGTGTTCTAAAGGGAATCCTGGCATGGTGGAATAGTAAGAAATCATCAAGGTATTTATGTTGTTGGATACAAGAAAGGCCTGGGTACAACAACCAACAACGTGGTTGAGGCTTATGCGGCATGGGCTGGAACTGTTAGTTTTTAGATCAGAAATGTAAACAAGCAGAAGATACAACACATAAGACTATGAGCACAGTGATTGCCCTGGGAAAACCATCCTACTCGAGGGAGAAAAACCCAACAACAATATTCTCTTATATATCAGAAGAAAAGTTTAGAAGGCTGCATACAAACCAGGCCTCACACAAGGCTGAGTCTAATTCAATGAATGGAGACACTTCTCTACAAATGATGACACTTCTCTTTGAAATGGATCTGCTGCTAAGAATGGCGAACTGCTGCTAAGAATGAAAATCTGCTGCTAAGAATGGCGAACTCCTGCTGTTGCTAAGATGCGAATTTTTGCTAGAGGTGCGAATTGAAATGAATTGATTGATGATGCACAAATGAGAGGACTTGATCCTCCTTAAATACAAAACCAAGTGACCTCCCTTCTAGGTCGGCTTTTAGAGAGAATATAAATATTATTTAAAACATGAAGGTTGACCTGCCTTGAACAAAAATATATTTAAGGAGAAAAATATCTCCCGCAGCTACATTACTAACACTCTCTCTTAGCTAGGGCGGTATTTTTCTAGATATTCTCGTCATGGCGTCTCTCAACATGACGCCCACAATGGCTACACCCATTTGTGGAAAACCACATCTCAGTCTCAGAGATGTCCAAGAGTTCATCATGGAGTCTCTCAACATGATGTCAACAATGGATACACCCAATTGTGGAAAACACATCTCAGTCTAAGAGATATACAAAGGTTCATCACGGAGTTTCTCAACGTGATGTCGTCATGGAGTCTCTCAACATGACGTCCACAATGGCTACTCCCATGTGTGGAAAGAAACACATCTCAGTCTCAGAGATGTACAAGGGTTCATCACAGAGTCTCTCAACATGATGTCGTCATGGAGTCTCTCAACATGACGTCCACAATGGCTACTCCCATGTGGAAAGAAACACATCTCAGTCTCAGAGATGTACAAGGGTTCATCACGGAGTCTCTCAACGTGATGTCGTCATGGAGTCTCTCAACATGACGTCTCATCTCAGTCTTAGAGATGAACAAGGGCTTGTTGATGTTTAGAGCAGCGTCATGGTCTTCTTCCAGCGATCTCCTTTTCCTACATAAATTAAATCATAGCCGTTGGCTATTTAATTTATAGAAGATTTCGATTTGCTCAAGAGGCACGCCATTAATATTAAATGATGTTTAGTTATTGAAGAGACTCGAATTTATGAAGAGACACAAATTTCTAAGAGGGCCGACTTCATGCTTATTGTTATCACGTCCTTTCAAAGAGGGCCAACTTATGATGTTAAAGAGACTCATCCTCTCTTTCTATCTTGTATATATACACCTTCATTGTATCTCATTTGGCATCAATTCATTCATTGTTCTTATTCCATTCATCTAAAGTGCGAATTTATATTCAAGGCAGATTGGAGTTATACAAGATCAAGTTCGGCATTATTGGAGGCTGAGATTTCATCAGCGAATTGTCTCTTTGTATTTCTGTGTTGCATCATACTTTGATGCTTATGTTTAGGCCTTCATATCGGCCTCTTGTAAGGAGATCATTATTTTGGTGATTCAATATATAAGTGATATATTGTTGCTGGGTTTTTTTTCTCCCTCTAGTGGAGGGTTTTCCCAGGGTATCTGTTGTGTTGTGTATCTGATTTTGAATTAATTATCTGTGTATTACTTCTGATCATAAAACTAACATGGTATCAGAGTGGGTGTGAAGAAGATCGTGATCAAATTTCTTATTACAACGATACTCTTTATTCTCTTTCTCATTAGTGTATATCTCTATCTCTTTGTCAAGATGGTGAACGGTCTTAAGATTGAGGATAGACTCGAGGGAGCATCGAATTTCACTTCATGGAGATTCAAAATTATGCTCACCTTGGAGGAAAACGAATTGGTTGAGTTTGTGGAGAGCAAAGTTCCCGAACCTACGGATGAGGAAGAGAAAGTTCAATGGAGGAAGAAAGATATCAAGGTGAAGAAGATGTTAGTTGATTCCGTGACGGATCATATTGTTCCTATTGTCTCCAAGTTGAAGATGGCAAGAGACATGTTCAAAACCTTGGAGGAGATGTACGAAATCAACAACACCAGCTGAGCTCTTGCACTGAAGCAACAACTACATCATGTGAAGATGGCGAGAGGAGAAACGGTTATTGCTTACTTCATGAAGATTTTGGAGTTGAGAGATCAGCTCTCTACAATTGGTCATGTGATTGATGACAAGGACTTGACCATGCTTGCTCTTAATGGTCTTCCTTCATCATGGGAGTCTTACATTCAAGGAATCAGTGCAAGATCAAAGCTTCCCAAGTTTGATCGATTGAGGACAGATTGCATTCAAGAGGAGTCTAGATTGGCTGCTAGAGGAATTGGTCAAAGCTCTACTAATGAAGACATTCATGTTCTCGCCTCTCAATCCTCGAAGAAGAAAGACAAAAATGGGAAGAAAGGATACTTCAAGAGGAATAGAGATAATGGAGCTGATGGTGCTCCCCCATTCAAGAAGAAGAGGGACCTCTCCAAAGTCCAATGGTTTAGATGTGACAAGTATGGTCACTTTGCTAAAGAATGTCCAACCAGGCCTAAGCAGCAAGCCACCATTGCTGATGTTGAAGAAGTCTCTCCGTAGAAGGATTCATGTGAATACTTATTCTATTCGGCATTGTCAAGCAATGTGACTACTGACACCAACACTTGGTTGATTGATAGTGGTGCCTCTCGCCACGTTACCGGATTTAGGGAGCATCTAACAAATTTGGTGGAGAGAGATTCTAGTGAACAAGTCATTATTGGAGATGATGCTAGTTACTCGGTGAAAGGAATTGGGACCTCCACTCTCCACTTGGATTCCAGCATTACCCTACAGTTGTGTGATGTTCTATATGTTCCACGCATGAAGCGAAACCTTGTTTCCATTTCAGCCTTGGAAGACAAGGGTTACCAAGTTGCATTCTCTAAAGGAAAAGTTCTTGTGTGGACGAAGAGTTCTAACTTCAAGACTGCTCGTGTGATAGGAGTTAGATATGAGAGCCTCTATAGGCTATGCACTCGTCCATTTCAAGCACTAGTACATGATTCTTCAAGCGTATGTGATCTTTGGCATTGAAGATTGACTCACCTTCACTTCCGAGCTCTACCTATCATGGAGAAGATGGTCACGGGCCTTCCAAAGTTCAAGCAGGAGCATGAAGGTACTTGCAGAGGCTGCGCTTTGGGTAAGAATACTAAAGGTCCATTTCATAGTAGAGAAAATAGATCCAAATGTATTCTAGATCTCATTCATTCTGATTTATTTGGTCCAATTTCTGTTGCCTCTTTGAGTGGTTTCTTGTATTACATTTTTTTTATTGATGACTACTCTAGAAAGACTTGGATTTATTTCTTGAAATCTATAGAATCTGAGGAGGTATTAGAAAGGTTCAAGGAATTCAAAGCTTAGGTAGAGAACCTATCCGGGGAGAAGATCAAGGTCCTGAGATCCGACAAAAGGAGAGTACACCTCCAACAACTTTCGTAACTATTGCATTGAAGCTGGGATTAAGAGGGAGTTCAATGTCCCTTATAATCCTCAATAGAATGGTGTTGCAGAGAGGAAGAACAGATCGATCCTGGAAGCAACAAAAGCCATGATTCATGACCAGGATCTGCAAACCTTCCTTTGGGCGGAAGCATCTGGGACAGTGGTCTATGTTCAGAATAGAAGTCCTCACTGAATCCTAGAGAACATGACTCCTGAAGAAGCCTTTATTGGGAAGAAGCCAGAAGTGAGTCATATGAGGATCTTTGGATGTCCAGTGTATGTTCATGTACCAAAGGAAAAGAGGACAAAGTTGGAGCGTTCTGGCAAGAAGGGATATTTGTAGGTTACAGTGAAACTTCAAAAGCCTACAGGATCTAGATCCCAGGTCAGAAGTTGATCGAGATCAGTAGAGATGTCACATTTGAGGAAGATGTTGCATTCAGAAGATCCAAGGGCACTCATATGGAGATTGATAATGAAGAGTCTCCTTAGGATATGGAAGTTGACCATGCTCCTGAGATTCAGAGGGAGACTTTAGAATTGAAGGAAGATGATGATCCAGTTGAGCCCTTGGAACCTACTAATGGGCCTACCGATATTGTGATTGGGAGAAAAAGACCTCTCTGGGCTAGGCAAACAATGCAGGAGGCAGAAAGGTTTGCAGCACCAAGAGGAACCTTCAGAGAAAGTAAGAGACCTCATAAGTTCTCCAGTTATGTTGCTTTGATGAGTCAGATTATTGAGTCAGGGCCTTCCAGTATTGAGGAAGCTTCTAGTCAACAGGTTTGGAGAGATGCTATGACAGAGGAGTATCAGTCAATTCTCAAGAATGATGTTTGGGACATCGTTCCTAGACCCGAAGGCAAATTTGTGGTACCTTCAAAATAGCTCTTCAAGATCAAGCATGCGGCTGATGGGAGCATTGAAAAATACAAGGCAAGATTCGTGGCTAGAGGGTTTTCACAAAAAGAGGGAGTTGACTATGAAGAAACATTTGCTCCTGTTGCTCGCTACACTTCTGTCAAAACCATCATTGCCATTGCTGCATCTAGAGGATGGAAGACTCATTAGATGGATGTGAAGACAACATTTCTGAATGGTGTAATCGAGGAAGAAGTTTATATCGACCAACCTGATGGATTCGAGGTACATGGGAAGGAGTCTCATGTTTGCAGGCTGAAGAAGGCCTTGTATGGTCTTAAGCAGGCTCCTCGTGCTTGGTACGAAAGGATTGATCGTTACCTATTAAGAACAATGCTGACTCAAATCTGTATTTTAAGGTAATTGATGGTGAAGCATTAATTTTGGTTTTGGATGTTGATGATTTGATTCTTATTGGAGAAGATCACCTCATTCTCAAATGCAAGAAGGAGTTGGCTTCTGTGTTTGAAATGAAGGACCTTAGGCTCATGCATTACTTCCTTGGCTTAGAAGTTTGGCAGAAGCCAGATGAGATGATTCTAAGTAAAGGGAAGTACACCATTGATATACTTAAGAGGTTTGGTATGATGGATTGCAAATCCATGTCTACACCTATGGAGACCAACCTACATAAGCTTAAGGAGGCTGTAGCTAGTTCAGATCTTGTGGATTCCACGATGTACAGGGAGTTGATTGGATCATTGATGTATCTAGTCAACACTCGACCAGATATCTGCTATGCAGTGAGTGCACTTAGTCAGTTCATGTGTGAACCAAGGCAGATACATCTTGTTTCAGCAAAACATATCCTGAGATACTTGCGTAGCACAGTTGGATATGGGTTGAGATATTCTTCAGATGTGGATTTGAAGTTGCATGGTTATTCTGATTCTGATTGGGCAGGGTGTGTCACTGATCGAAAGAGCACCTTTGGATGTTGCTTCAGTTTGGGGTCTGCTATGATATCCTGATGCAGTAGGAAGCAATCATCTGTAGTATTGAGTACAGTAGAGGCAAAGTATATTGCAGCTTGTGTGGCAGCTTGGGAAGCGGTGGCCGTAAGCTCCCTTGTAGGATTGTTTGGACAATCAATGGAGCCTACTATCATTCATTGTGATAACCAAAGCTGTGTATAGCTTTCTGTCAATCTTGTGTTTCATGATAGAAACAAGCATGTTGAGATCAAATACCATTATATTAGAGATATGGTATTGAGGAAAGCTATACAGTTGAGGTATATCTACACTGATGAGCAGATGACAAACATTCTCACCAAGCCTCTCTCCAGGATAAAGTTTGTGTACTTTCGAGACAAGCTTGGTATGGTGGAGAATCAAGCCCTAACTGAGGAGTCTCAGTATCAGTGATCTTCTTTAATGCATTTCTCTTTGAGAGAGATTTGAGGTGCAAGCCCTTGTTAATGCATTTCTCTTTGAGATTTGAGGTGAAAGCCCATGTTTCCACCCTCTGGGAGAGCCATGGTGGATGTCATGTCTGTGACTCCATGACTACATCATGTGAGAGAGTCTGTGATGGTTTTCTTGTACTTGTGTTTCATCCTTTGGGAGAGCCATGGTGAACGTCATGATGAGGTGACAACATCACATAAGTAAACACTTGTACATAGTACATACCATACATGGGTGTAGCCATTATGGTTGATATCACGATGAGGTGATATCTGATATCACGATTAGGTGATATTGTTTCTTTTCCACATATGGTTGTAGCCATTGTGGTAGACATCACAATGAGGTGATATGTCTTGTGCAGCTGGAAGAATCCTCCCTAGCTGAGAGGGACTGTTGATGTTTAGAGCAGTGTCGTGGTCTTCTTCCAATGATCTCCTTTTACTACATAAATTAAATTATAGCCGTTGGCTATTTAATTTATAGAAGATTTCGATTTGTTCAAGAGGCACGTCATTAATATTAAATGATGTTTAGTTATTGAAGAGACTTGAATTTATGAAGAGACACGAATTTCTAAGAGGGCCGACTTCATGCTTATTGTTATCACGTCCTTTCAAAGAGGGCCAACTTATGATGTTAAAGAGACGCATCCTCTCTTTCTATCTTGTATATATACACCTTCATTGTATCTCATTTGGCATCGATTCATTCATTGTTGTTATTCCATTCATCTCAAGTGCAAATTTATATTCAAGGCAGATCGGAGTTATACAAGATCAAGTTCGGCATTATTGGAGGCTGAGATTTCATTAGTGAATTGTCTCTTTGTATTTCTGTGTTGCATCATACTTTGATGCTTGTGTTTAGGCCTTCATATCGGCCTCTTGTAAGGAGATCATTATTTTGGTGATTCAATATATAAGTGATATATTGTTGCTGGGTTTTTTCTCCCTCTAGTGGAGGTTTTTCCCAGGGTATCTGCTGTGTATTGTATCTGATTTTGAATTAATTATCTGTGGATTACACCTGATCATAAAACTAACAGGGCTTGCATCTCATATTTCTCTGTCTCAGAGAAATATACATTACAAGGGCTTTCACCTCATATCTCTCTGTCTCAGAGAAATATACATTACAAGAGCTTTCACCTCATATTTCTCCGTCTCAGAGAAATATACATTACAACAAATCTTCATGATGATGTGACTCCCTCTGAAGCTTGAAGTACCCACATCAAGCTTATGACCTCCTTGTCCAAGATTGCCTCTGATGGTTTGTCAGACTCCCTCTGAATGCCATTTCCTCCTCTTCGAAGAAACTGATCTCAATGACAATCTGTATAGGTGCTCTTGACGAGTGCCAATCACACAAGCTGAATTTATGCTGGAGTTCTTCGACCATGTAAGAACCTTTCCTTTAGAGAAGGCAACCTTGTCCCCTTTGTCCTCCAAGGCTGAAATGGAGACAAGGTTCCTTTTGATCCCAGATACGAATAATACATCACTCAAATGAAGAGGGATACCTGAATCTAGCTGGAAGGAAGTGGCCCCAACTCCTTTTACGACATAGCTAGCATCATCTCCAATTATCACTTGTAAGTTAGACTCTTTCTCTACTAAGCTTGTAAGATGCTCTCTGTAGCTTGTGATGTGACATGAAGCACCACTATCTATCAACCAAGTATCACTGTCAGAATACTTGAAAGAGTGGAGATGAATAGGAAACCTTCTGAATCAACTTTAGAACTTGGCTCCTTCCGAGATGTTTCTATGTCAATTTCCGCAGTAGAAACATGTTGTGTAGACTTTAATTTGTAATCTCGAGCAAAGTGATGATACTTGTCACAGCTGTAACATTGAATCTGAGAGAGATCCTTCTTCTTCTTTGGTTCTAGGGCAAAATCTGATTCTCTGTCTCTATTCCTCTTTCTTCCTCTGCCTCTTTCTTTAGAAGTATGTGTGGCAAGAACTTGATTTTCTACATCATGATAGTTACGCCCAATTCCTCTTGTTGCCAATCTGGTTTCTTCTTGAATACAGTCAGCTCGAAGACGATCAAACTTGGGCAACTTGGATCTCCCACTGATGCTCTAAATAAAGGGTTCCCAAGATTGGAGAAGACCATTTAGTGCCAACATGACAAGATCTTTGTTTGCAATTATATCCCCAATAACACTCAACTGATCTCTCAAATCAGAAATTTTCATAAAGAATGAGATGATTGAATCTTCTTTAGCCATTTTTGCATAATGAAGATGTTGTCTCAAAGCAAGGGCTCGGCTGGTGTTGTTGATCTCATACAATCCTTTTAGAGTATCAAACATTTCTTGAGCTGTCTTCATTTTGGAGATGATCGGTACTAGGTGATCCATTATAGAGTCTATTACGATCTTCCTAGCCTTCGTGCCATTTTCTTCCACTGGATTTTCTCTGTGTCTTCAAACGGCTTGGGCATGCCATTTTCTACAAATGCAAGGAGATCATTGTCCTCTAATGTAGTGAGTACCCTAGGTTTTCAAGAGTTGAAGTTTGATGCTCCTTCAAGCCTATCTTCTACCTTGACATTGTTCACCATCTTCGTTTTCCACACAAATTCACCTTCAAAGATCTGCCCTTAGGTCTGTAATAATTTGCAACCTCAGATCTGCAATACTTGCCTTCAAGATCTGCCCTAGATGAAGAGTTGTCTTGACTGCTTAAACAAATCTGATTGGATCTTTTCTTAGACCTGCTTTGATACCATGTTAGTTTTTAGATGAGAAATGTAAACAAGTAGAAGATACAACACATAAGACTATGAACATAGTGATTACCCTGGGAAAACCCTCCTACTCGAGGGAGAAAAACCCAACAACAATATTCTCTTATATATGAAAAGAAAAGTGCAGAAGGCTGCATACAAATCAGGCCTTACACAATGCTGAGTCTAATTCAATGAATGGAGACACTTCTCCACAAAAGATGACACTTATCTTTGAAATGGATTTGCTGCTAAAAATGGCGAACTGCTGCTAAGAATGGCAAACTCCTGCTGCTGCTAAGATGCAAATTTTTGCTAGAGGTGCAAGTTGAAATGAATTGATTGATGATGCACAAATGAGAGGACTTGATCCTCCTTAAATACAAAACCAAGCGACCTCCTTTCTAGGTCCGCTTTTAGAGAGAATATAAATATTATTTAAAACATGAAGGTCGACCTGCCTTGAACAAAAATATATTTAAGGAGAAAAATATCTCCCACAGCTACAACACTAACATGAATAAGTTATCTAAAAGATAAAGGCTACACTAAAGTTATGGTGGAAGGCAATTCCAAGTTAATTATTGACTATTTGAACAATAAGGCTGATGTTCCATGGGAGTTAAATGGCATCTTGGATGACTGTAAACAAATGATACAATCCTTTCAGAATTGCAGGGTTAGCCATATTTATAGGAAAGGCAACATGGCAGCTGATGCAATGGCGAATTTTGGCTTAGGACATTTGAATTGGGAATATTGGGACTTTTCCCAATTGTCAAATCAAATTAAGGAAATAATCTCTAAGGATAAATTGGGGTTTTAACTAATTCATCAAGGATATAAATAACTTAATTAAGTTGAAGGGTCGGAAGTGTTGCCCAACTGTCATGTTAATCGCTTTCTTTCTTATGTGTTAGTTGGTTAAGTTGAAAAGACGAAATTTGATGTACTCTATTTATGGCAGCTGTACGCTAAATCTCAAAGATTTAAAAAGAGATGGGATGAAAGGACAGGTCTGTTTGGAAGCCTCGTGCGATAATGAAAAAAGAGTAAAGGTGGTAATGATGATCATCGCCCACATTTCTAAAAATCTTATGAAGGATTTGAGAAAAGACATTTTAGCATGTGTTACCGCAAGTGTTAGGGAGGATAATCTAAAAAGTGTAATCATGTGTCTTAAAGGTGGTGGAGTTGTCATTTCCATGAAAGGCAAGTTTCAAAGACTCTAGGCTTTGTAAACAGCTCGATTGTTTTAAAAATATCGCCAGAAGGTTCGAGCTGCTGTCCTTTCAAATGAAAAGCCACCAAGTTTCCATTAAAGCAAAAATATTTGAATTGCCAGTTGCTTCTGTTGTAAATGAGGATGGCCTAAGAGCAGAGTATTTACTTCTTCAAAAGGATTATCTAACTAAAGAAAATACTATGGGAGGCCCTAGAAAGAGGATGGAGCCGAGTAAATACGATTCTCTGAAGAAGAATGTGGAATTATGGGGCCTGTTTGAACGTGTTGGTTTTACCCCGTACTTTGCAGCCATGGAGGGTTACAATGAACAACTTAGCTACAAGTTTGCGAATGCTTGGAAAGATGGAGAAGTTGAGTTGGGTGGTCTCCGCTTTACTGTAGATGTTAATTTGATTGCCAATGCTGCGAGTCTCACGTATGAAGGAAAGAAGATAGCCAAGGTAAGCATGGATAACTATCAGACATATTGAATTTTTTTTGAAGCGAAAGAGAATGCACAAAGATTTCAGAATGGCTATTCTAGGGTGTTGCTTCCGTCCCCTAACCATAATGTGTGTTATTTTGTCATGAAATATTTTACATTAGAGGGCTGTTTTCAAT
Source organism: Sequoia sempervirens (assembly GCA_007258455.2). Lineage (NCBI taxonomy): Eukaryota > Viridiplantae > Streptophyta > Pinopsida > Cupressales > Cupressaceae > Sequoia > Sequoia sempervirens. Next base: position 5,509,729 of record VDFB02049217.1, on the reverse strand, counting down.
CGGTGCATGGCTATCATTTTCCCATCCTTAACCATATCAGGCACCTAGAGAAAATAAATTTACCCTTTTTCCTCCTCTCCTCCCTGAAACAAAGCCTTACCAATGGTGCTAACCCTCCTTTACACCAGGGCTTGATTAGAGCCATATCGCAAAGAAACGTTTTCGATAATTTGATTGAGAACTCCACCCCTAAAAGTTCAGTGAAAATTGAACTAATTGAACGTCGACCCCTCTCCCTTGTCAAAGAATCTATTAACCCTTCCCCTAATGTTGTGGACCCCTCATGGTCAACGCTCCTTAAGATAACCCTTGAAAAACGTAGTGCTGCTCCCCTCTCTTCTGTTGATAATAAGAAAAGAAAACCATTGATTCAAGAAATGGGTGCTGATCGTCACACTATAACAATTCCGGATGATAACGATAATAGCCCTAAATGTGGGTCTACTACCCCGATGGGTCGTAGGTCTGCTCGTTTAGCTCTGGCTGCATCCAAGTTGTCGGATAATAGCAAAAAATCAAACAGTTCGGATGAAAAGAACTTGGAAGAGCCTTTGGAAAATAAAAATGGGAAGAAGGTTTCCAGGGAGGAAAAGGCTTCCTCCTCTGAAGAATTTGTGCCTGATAGTCTGGGGGAAGTTGGGTCTCCTAAGGAAGAGGTGTTGGGATTGGAGGAAGTGGAAGATTCGAGTCAGGAGGAGGAAGGATTTAATCAGCAGGAGGATGTGCAGGATGTGGAGGTAGATAATGGTATAAAATTAAAAGTGAATATAAGAATTTCAAGAAAGGGGTGTGGGGAGTTACGAAAGAATGAATAAAAGTATTTTGGAGTTCCTTTTTGAGGGGTTGGAGAATTTTGGAGAATAGGTAATTGCTAATTGAACAATGTTCATCCACAAGCTTTGTGAGGACGTAAACGTTCACAGAGGACATCGATTGTGGAAGTGGAAGACCTTTCTTGGTTGATTTGGAGGTGGTTTCATTTAGGAACTATGCACAAGTTTTAAATGTCTTGAGATTCGAATTGTTATTGAAGTTTATATCAATTTTGGTGAAGTCTTTCCAGGCAAGAGAAAATTGTTGGTTTCTACTCTTTGGAATCAATAAATATATTACATGTAGGAATTTCAAGATTTCAGTTTGGGCGTTGAGTTGTAGTTAGATGAGGAGTAGATATTATTTTTCTTTTAAATGAAAGAAGCTATTGTGGTGTGGCTGTACATGATTAAATGAAGTTGTGTCATTTATAATATGGAGCCGTAACAGTCTTCAGAAAGGTTGTACGGTTTAAGCTAAAAGGGCTGTATCAAGGGAGAGCAAAATGATACAAATTTTTTGACTGCTTTGGCAAAGGTCCTTGTAAGGGTGACGTGTGCTGAAACTTGAGTCAAAGTAACAACAGGGTCTAATTAAATTATTCCATACAATATAAAGATATTCAATTCTGTACTTTTTAGCAGAGATCTTTCAAAAGGTCGTATAGGTGCTATTTCAAAGGCTGCAAGATTAATAAATTACCATTTGAATTTCCAACTTCTTTTAAATAAGTTCAAGTTGAATCGAAGGAAGAAAGAGGGTGCAGGCAAAAAATAAAGGAGATGGAATTAATACATTGATTGTCATACAAGTCTGTACACAATTCAGCGAATAATTTGCAAGTGTCGTACGAAATGATTTGTTGGGGGTTGCGTAGCAAGGAATTTCTTGTTTGTAACTTTCATGCCATTCATTGAAGTAAAAAACTAGACGTGTGGTCAACTGTGGGATACGACCAGGTCTGGATAGGTAAATATGTTCCTTAGCCGCTGTACCAAAGAGATTCGAAGCTGCTGTAACTTAAATTAATGTTGCCGTACGGCGGGGAAGAACCGTACTTGTTGGAAGAGCTGTACTAGATGATTAATGAGTTAGTGGCTGTGAGTTGGAGGTTACAAGTCAGATTGAGTTTAATATAAATGTGAAATGATTTATCTGTTGAAGCAAAGAAATTCTTGTTTTATGATATCTGTTGTATATCATGTACTTGCTATAGAAGTTTATTTTAAATTTGAAGCTGAAAACTATAATTTATTATGTCTGTTGTAAGTTCCTCTTAATCCATACGTTTTGGAAACAAACAAATAAAATTCAACTTAAACAAGCATGCAACGTTTTGATTGAAGTACGACCACAAGACTAGAAACAACTCTTGTCTCACAAGTGATGTTTTATAAATCTTATGAATGAAACCATCTAACTTTGAACAAAATAACACCTTCCTACTGGCTAAAGCAGAGATCAATAGTTTAGTGTACACAATATTTGAAAAGGAATAACTACTTGGAAAAATAACAACACACAATTCCAAGAATTGATTAGCTATGTTGCATACAAAGCGACAACCTAGGTAGACATATATCATCCATACAAAGCTTGATTCTATAATCTACTTTAGTTCAATTAATGAAATTACAGACACAGTAAGATAGACACAATTACAGAAACAGAACAGCATTTTAGTAGCATAAGTGTAGCATCAATTGTTAGTAATAATTATTGTTTTGAAAGCACATATCTATAAGGTTATAACATAGTTATGAGACTCAGACTTGGTGCGGACTTGGTGAGGGTGACTCGACTCGGGACTCGTCGTGGACTCGTTGAGGGTGACTCGACTCGGGACTCGGGACTCAGGACTTGGCACCCAGACTCGACAAAGTGAAAAACCCAAGAAATTTAGAGATTTTTAAGGATATAAATCTTGTTTCATGCACCCTTTATTAAATAAACCTTAAAGACACAATAACATCATCAAATAGATGCTAATTTGATCACATACACAAGTATACATCGATCGCATAAGTATAAATGCAAATTGTAGCTGAGTTGTTGAAGGAAATAGTGTCATGTCCCCATCCTAGTCAGCACAGCTGGTGACAGGGTTAGCCTATCATTTCGATCCTCGTAGGCTGACAGGAGTGTGCAGAGGATCATTTGGAGCCGTTGCTCAGTGTTTGGTAGCTCCAGTTTGCAGTTGTATCAGGTTGGGCCTTCGCAGAATCTTCCAGTGAGCGTTTTCAGGAAACTTTCTATTTTTAGAAAGTTAAGTCAGGCGGAAGCTGCTATTTCGGGCAGGGCACCTGGTTCAGCCATTCAGCTCAGAATCGACCCAGTTCAGCAGTTGGTTGTTTAGACGGAGAAATAAGGAGTATTTGATGGATTATTAAATATTTAATATTTTGACTTTATAATAAGTCACTTTATTGAAATATTTAAATATTTAATTATTTGGCTCAATTATAAAGTATTTATTATACTTTATAATAAATTATTAAAAGGTGACTTAATGAGTATTTTATACTCATTAAAAGTGGGCCAATAATTAATTATTCCTCCTAAGTCAAAGTGCAAATTAAATCATTAATTTAAATGATTTATTAAAATGAAGATTGGGTCGAATTTTCTTCAAGGCAATATATACCTTCTCAAGGCAAAATCGAAGGATCCTGTTTTTTATTCAATTTTGTCTTCTTGCATCTGAGCTTTGGAGTTTGCAAACCCTAGGGTTTCTGGCAGACGATCATTTCTGGAGAACGAAAACTCTTCAGAGATTAGGCAGACTGAGGCTGTGAAATACCAGCTGAAGCTTGCACTTGGTGATTTCACACAGAGATCACAGATTGTGCTTATTCATCCATCTAGGCAGAGGTTTTCAGAGATAATCATCAGCAGACAGAGACGACTTGAGCAGAGATCAGTTATTAGTGTTCTGGCACAAATCCCAAGGAGGCCGTACCTTTTTCCTTATTGCTGCAGCAGGCCGTACTTCTGTACTTTTCAGGCCGTACTTACCTATCTTCTGAGGAAACGCCTTCATCATCTATTTCTGGTGATTCTACATTGGGGCGCTTGGTTTACTGGAATCTTTGCATTGAGATTCGAGCTGGAAGATCCTTTATTAATTTCTGGCCGTACCATTATCAGCTACAGCAGCCGCCATCCAGGTTTTCAATAAAATTTATTGTATTTAGTTCTTGTTCAGATTTTATGTATTGCAAAGCTCAGGAGAATTGAAATAAATGAAACGCCTTGCATTCTGAGCATTCCCCACATATTTCTAGGCTTATTTGAATTTTTATGAATTTATTTAGCATTTCTAGAAAAATCGCAATTTTCCATTTTTCCCTGAAAAAACCTCAAAAACACAAAAAAACCGAAAATTTGCAAAAACATTACAAAAACAATTAGGGTTTCAATTTGAGAACCACCAGGGTTCTGACAAATAGCACACTTAGATATATAGTCAAAGACTCAAATGTATACAAAACTCATGGAATATGAAATCCATGACATCAAATGTTCCAAACAAATATGAAATATCAAAACAATAACTAGAAGTATATGGCTCAGAAGACCCTGCATCCTTCCTATGAATGCATCTAAGATAGGTCTTGGATGATGCAGCAGCCATAATCTCAAGTTTGAGGGCAATTGCCCCAACGGGGTTGAGGGGCAGCGCCCTTTGCAGGGGTCTGTTGTTTGAATTGACAAACGGAAAACTACTTTCTAGCATTTTCCACCAGGTTTTTGGGACAGGGATGACAGGGGATTGGGGGATGCGTTCTAAGGATGGGTTTTTTGGGAGGCCATTTTTTAGGGGATGGCTATTAGAAAAATAGGGAAATTTTAAAAATATAAGGAAATTTCAAATCTGCATATAAAACAAAAAAAAATTGCATATAAAATTTGCTGGGCAGTACGAATACATAGGTGTTAAGACTCAAGAGTTTCTATCTATTGGGTGCAACATTAATGATTTTGAAAGCATGGTTAGTAGAAGTGATAGAATCAATAGGCTTGGCCTGACAAGTAGAGTGTGAAGTGTTGATGGTGATTGCCATGGCCATTTGGAAGTTCGAGGTATTGATTTCCATAGAAAATACACCTTTTACAATATAGTCCTTTTATATCTGTTGCAATGTCTACAAAGACTCCTTATTCTCCACTTGATCTCCAAGTACATCCATAATATACATATTATTTTCTTAATCTAATTAGTAACAAACTAAATGTGCTACTATATAAATGTGGCAGCCATACTCCCGTCACTTTAACATTATATATCCATTCTAATATTGTGGTTTGCAATTTATAGACAATATAATATATTTTGATCAGAGATCTCTCTTTCTAACTATTATTATAGGGCTAGAGTTCAGTTTCTTTGCCACCCAACATAAATTAATCAATTTTTTTGCGTTTGAGGGTAATTTCATCAGCTTTCAAAAAAACATAGAGGAAAAGAAGGGATGCAATTGAAGCATGGAGAAGTACTGTCAACATCTATGCACCCTCTTTTTTTTTTCCAATTTTGTATTTTTTTAAAAGAAAAAATACATATAAAACTTGCTGGGCCATAGGGGATAGCTTGCCGCCCCTTGCCATTTCCTGTTTGAAAATGGCAGATTCTTTAAAGGGTTCTCTTTTTCTCTGAAATCTGGTGGAGGGTGGGGATGTTTCCTACCTATTCCCGTGTCCTCAAAATGTCATCTTTAGGAGATGGGATCAAATTATAGAAGGGATGAGTCACTGGGGAATATAGCTTCCTAGGGTTTTGACAGGACTGAAAAATTTGTTGAATTCATTTAAGAAAGATACTGCAAAACCCTAGGTTCATAATTGTAATGGGCTGCCCTGTTAATAAAATTAATAGCCTGATTTTTTTTTTTCCTTGTCTGAGATGTTTTCTGTGGTTTAGTTCAACCTGGTGTGTTTGTGGTTGGGAACTTCTTTTAAACATACACAATGACAACCAATAGAACAACAAAATATATATATGTATATATTGCAATGCTGATTTTGCAACAAACTGGGAAATGACAATGAATGTAAACAGCTGAAAATTCCAGAATTACATAGATTTCAAAATATCAACTTGTTCAACAATACAAGAACAACCCAGTTAGTTTTGAGGGGCCTATTATCTAAATGTGAAGTACCCAGAACCCCAAGAGCCTGGAAAGTCTTTGCTGTAACAGAAAGTAAATGACAATGAATGTAAACAGCTGAAAATTCCAGATTTACATAGCTTTCAAAATATCAACTTGTTCAACAATACAAGAGCAACCCAGTTCGTTTTTAGGGGCCTATTATCTAAATGTGAAGTGCCCAGAACCCCAAAAACCTGGAAAGTATTTGTTGTAACAGAAAGTAGTCTCCAAAAGTGGCCCCAAATTGAACTACAGCAGCAGTGAAATGTCCACAACTTTCAGATTTTGCTGCAGCCAACTAATGTGGAGTTTCCAAGACCACGTCCAAGCTTGAGAGACTCCCACATCCCAGCAATTGCAAGTTCCACGTCCCAACACTCTCTCCTTGCTGCAGTTCGGCCCAGATTAGTTCAGTATGGCCCAGCCAAAGGAAATATCCAACAACTTAACTTCTCTGTGATTTCTGTGAATTGTCCCCAAGTCTGCTACAAAAATAAATGTCTCTGTATTATCATCAGTTTTACACCAGCAAGCTTGAACTTTGAATTCCCAAGGCGTGGCTTCAAGTAATCAAACAACAACCTCCAAGACCATGTATTCCAATGGCGTCGGAAGTGATACCAAAGAAGGATTGGCATCCTCCAAGGCCTGCAAATAACTCCAACAAATAACTATGAAAATCAATCCTCATTCATTCCTACTCCAAGACATCCCTCTCACATTCATTTATAATCCCTTTTGTAGGTCAATTTCCCAGCACAAGAGATGTGGGATAAAAGCTCACTTAATATTTTATTATTATTATTTTGCCAAAGGCCCATGCTTCCTCATGGGGTTGACCAACCTAGGGAGCACACCTTTTAAAACAACTTCATGTGTAAAGTTTCTTTATAAAATAACTTTATAATGTCCTCTTTTTAAATAATTAAGTCACTTTATAAATAGACTGCAAACTTGAGGCATTAAAATAAAATACCAATCGGACTCGGAAAACCATGTGTAATAGCTCATTGGAAAGCTCTTGGTGAAACGCTCCAAGTCCAACACTGAAGTCCCACAACGGCCTGATCCTCCTGACTCGTGTAATAGGCTAATCCACTGATCCCGATGATTCAATCAACTAGGGGACATTACAATAATTTCTGGCAACAATCAATCAAAGATGTGGAAATTTGAGCCAAAAGACAACTGCAAAACAGCTCTTATATCCTCCATAAGACAGCTGAAAAGTGTCACTCACAAACATGAAGGAACCGTAATATTTTTCAACAAATCTGTCATACAATGCAAACCCTAAGCAGCAGGAGCAATATGCTGATACCTTATTGAAATGGTTGAAACTCGCCCTGAAACACCTTGCTGTTTCAACTGTTTAAAATCACTGATATATTCTTCAAAATTGGGATATGATGAAGTTGCATCAGTTAACATTATACATAATCAAAGAGCTGCTGTCATAGGCGACTGAGAGCATTGTTTTTGCCATTTGTTGAGGCTGGAAACCCTGCTAGGTGCACTCCTTAATACTGATTTACACTTTAATCTTGGTATTAAACCCCTAGGCATGGTCCAACAACCCAAAATTTAGAAAATAAGAGATAAGCATGCCTTTGAGGGGTCTATGATATTAAGTGCTGTCAATGACACACTAGGCACACCATTCAGATACCTTCGTCATGTAAAACACCTTTCTTCATACTCAGGCATGCTTTAACAATGCTGCAACCACTTGAAGCTTTTTTCTACTACCTCAGGCACATGCATTGCTCATTCATGTTACTTAAAACTTCATATTTGTCTATAGGCACACCTTTTATTCATTCATGCCAGTTAAAGTTGATATTTCTTTATAGGTGTGCTTTAAATCCATGTTTATCTCTCCAAATCCTTCCCATAACATTCAGGCATGCATTTCAGATGCTCATCACTTGATTATGATATATCTCACTCCAGGCACTTTTTCTACTCTCCTCTGCCACTTGAATGATGGCTCAACTTGTCCAGGTACATTTTGTGATTGCTCTTGTCACTTAGGTGTTCTTTTCTAACACTCAGGTATGCCTTGTTGCTGCTTGTGCCACTAAAACTTGTCATAATTACATGATCAAGGTGAGCTTTGGACTGGGTTCCTCTTACCACTTAAAAACTGTCAGTGAACTCCAAGGAACTTATTTGGAGAGTATTTTCCAAGTAAAAGTATACTTAATGCTACAAGGCACACACTTTTGTTGTTCTTTTCACTTGAAGGATACAGATCTCCCTTATACAGGCTCCTTTGCAATGTTGATACCTAAGACTTTGACGTCACTGGTTGAGGCACTCCTTTTACCTATGTCTGCCACTCAACATGGCTTTCCTAATGTTTGGTGTGTTTCTGGGTATTAACTGCCACTTATCAATACTTATAAAGATTTTCAGCTTCTTTATCCCGCTAGGTGCACTTTGGACTGAGGTCAACCACCTTGGAAGTACTTCACAATAACCAGGGCAGATTGCTCAATGGCACAAGTGCCAAGGATTTGTGTGACTTTGAAGAGCACTTGATCACTTTTCATTAACTTAGTCAGATTTTTTGGCTCAGACAAAGATATCTTTTGTATCACGATCTCCATTGGACTGATATATGATTAGACAAAAATTAGGACTTGAAACATGATATTTAGCTTATATATGCAACGCTTTGGTAGATGGACTCAGCAGAATTCATTAGATGACCTCTGAAAAGTGAGTTTTGTAGGGGTGCAACAAGGTGAAAACCATATTTTCAGATTGTGCATTTCCCCGTGGTAGAAACAATGGTAAAAAATGGAAACAGGTTTAATTTGAACTAATAAGTGTGAAATGAGTTATTAAGATGAGAATGGAAAACGGCTGAAATTGAAGACGGGTAATGCAGAAACAAGATAAGCATACTAAGAAATGACCAGAGAAAATTTGAAAAAGACTAAATAGAAAAGGGGCTACAAGAAAAATAAAATTAATTGTAAAGAAACTCCTGGCATAGCCAAATGAGTTCATTCCATTGTTACCAGACTCGGGCTTGTGACAGTCACTAGGTTGGTTTTTGACTTAAAATCAGACTTGGACCGGGTCTCAAGATAGATGCTAAGCAAAATCTCGGCACAGACTTGATACCAATCACCTAGTTGATTCCATTGAATTATAACTAGTAATGTTATCTAGAAATTTCATTGAGGACCAGTGATACCAGAGTCAAACTTGGTAGGCCTTGTTTGGGCTTGCTAGGACTAGGACTTGGACTTGGAGGACTCACTGAATAGGTGAAAAAGCCTTAAACCCTACTTCATTCCCTCTCAAGAAGAAGATAACTTGAAATTCTTGGCCAAAGATGGTGTGCCAAAGCAGCAATTAAAGGAACAGTCATTGCTGGCTTGAGATTTCAAATTGGGTAGCAAGCTAAGTGGGCTTGATCTTGAGGGAATCTCGATGGTTAAGTGCAGTTGAGTTGGACTAGTACTGGGATGGGTGACCTCCCAGGAAAACTTGTTGCTTGAACTTTTTGAGCATCATCTAGAGGTAATGAGTGCTAAGTGGAATGTCCATGCTTGTGAGAGATGGGTTCTTGTGAACCATTTACTCATGAAATATGGGTTGATAAAGATTTACTTAAAAACTACATAGTTGAATCCTGATTAAACATTGTATAGTTTTCAAGCACATTTGGAGCTCCCAATTTTCTCAAATAGAAGTGACAAAAGTTCACACAAGAGCTCCAAGAAGCATAGTTCTTATTGAAAAATCCTTATGGTTTCATATGCAACAACGAAATTATTCTCTAGAGACTCTAATAGATGAACATATAGTTTACTTGGCGACTTAACATAAACACAATGTAAGAGTTGGTATAGAATACTCTACATGCAAGATTTGGTTGAAGATTATAGCCACCCAAGATCTAGGAACTTCTATGAAAGCAGAAGAGAGATCAGCTATTAGAGAATAATTCTATTCTATCAAAGGATGCAAATAATACAATGATAATGGATTTGATTGAATTAATGAGTTGAGATTACAAAGGGAACCCCTTGGCTATATAGGGCAAGGTGAACATAGGATTGCATAAGATTATGACAAGTGTCTTAATTTTATGACTTGAGACATAAAATGATAACTATCCTATGTGTACCCTAAGTAAACTTAAGCAACAAGTATGAATAGGATCTAGGTGATGAACTAGCTAAGTAAAACACCCCCTTCACCCCACACATAGTGTTTTAAGAGCCTATATTTAACCTAGAGATTTGATTTGGTAGCCCTGCCATTGTTTATAAAAAATACAAATAAATTCAATAAACAATGATGCTCCCTTGAAGTTAATATACATATTTTTCTAAATGAGATAATAAATTGTAGAGATAATAATGAATATTATAATGGCCTAGATAACAAACCCGAGTTTGAAGATTTATTTTACCCATACACTCAAGATGTTTGAAGAGACATAATTTTCATCTTACAATTGAGTGTATGAAACAACAACAGCGAGCTTGCATTGTAAAAATGGAGTGTCAATCACGACCCAAAATTGGGCGGAGAAATGAACTTGTGTGTTAAATTTCTTGGTTCTTCTCCATTTCAAAACTAGTTGCAACTACATTTGGTAACTTGGAACAAACTTTTCTGCCCATTCAAATGACAACTGTCTTTGGAGAACATTCCGTTCCCTTTTACATAATTTTCTTAACATGTGACTTCGAGATTGGTGACTTTTACATCTTCAATAGGTCAAATGATTTGACCTGAGACTATCTCTTTGCATGCTTTCTTTTGTACATTTTTTTTGGATGGATATACATGTGCATTTTACACAGGCCATGATTTTATAAGTGAATATATTAGTGCAATGCCATGTTGATGTTTAGAGCAGCGTCGGGCCTCTTCCTTCCAGCCATGTCCTATATCAAAGCATAAATTAAATGTAGCCTATCGGCTATTTAATTTATTGATACGTCATTGGTGAAGAGGCGCTTCACCTTGGATAATAAATAATATTTATTTATTGTTTGTTAAATCGATTAAGTGAAGAGGCGCTTCACTTAGAGAATTAATATTAATTATTATGGGCCGACCTCTCCTTGAAGTTCGTACCATTTCATATGAGACATATTTGTTGGTGGCCGACCTTGCATCATGAAGGGGTGTGTCCTCTCCACTGAATTGTATATAAGAAAGATCATTTCCATTCATTCATCATCAAGTTAAGTTCATTCCATTCCATCTGCAAAGTGCGAATTCACCTACAGCAGTTCGTGATCTTCAAGGAGTGCGATTTTATTATCTGAGTTTGCATCAAGTGAAGTGCTGATAATCGGCCTAGAGTTTGGCCTCATTGTAAAGAGAATTATTGTTCATATTTCAATATATAAGTGATATATTGTTGCTGGGTTTTTCTCCCTCAAGTTGGAGGGTTTTCCCAGGGTATATGCTGTGTCTATTTGTTTGAAATTAAATTAAATCTGCTTATTTAACTTCTGATCCTAAAACTAACATGCCACTTACATGTATGTCCTTTTTCACAATTTGCTTGGTTGTATAAAAGTGCAAAATTTTATCCAAAATGTTGTTTAAAATATACCTATACCTGAATGAACCTTTGTAATGACAAACTTAGTGAATAACTCTTTTGTGCGCTTTTTTCTCATGATTGTCGAACATGTAATCATTGAGGAATTTTTTACATTGTATTCTTTTATATACCATTCTATAGTCTAGTTTGAGTTGTTTGGACCATCAAATTAGTGTTACAAGACTTGTCAGATACTCAGCAGTCTCACTGCATCCTGAGCCAAGCCAAGCCAAGCCAAGCCTAATGAAACCTCAAAACTTGGCTGCAAGTCTGTGTGAGTCTCTGTTAGACTTGCCTTGCCTGACTTGTCATGACTCGTGTGTTGCCAGGGTTGAACTTGACCACATGATAACCCCTCAAAATGCAAACAAAAAACATAAAAATAAAACATAAAAAATTGGTACTTGGTTGAAAGTGATAAAATCATGAAAAATGTCATTCACCCTTAAGATCTTTGTGGCCTTGAAGGTCTGAATTTGGGCCTGGTGGCAGGATCTCTGCACCTTTAGCGCATTGTATATCATGATAGGGAAGGTGCCTGGGGCACTGCCCCTTGACCCTGCTGAGGGTCGTCAACCCTAGACAACCACTTTGGTTTTAAAAAGCAAAAAATAAAAATTGTTTTGAGCAGTTCTAGATGGAAAAGCAATGTGATTTCCCCTTTATTTAGCTTAAATTAACAAAAAACAGTATTTTTATCTCTATTGTTTTTATGGAATTTTCAGCATTTTGATTTTCTTATTTTTCTTGATTGAATATCAAGCAGTTGAATTATGATTATACATTTTGGTTTGCTGAGTAAATCCCAATCTCGAGTAATGCTTCTATGGCTAGAGTAATATTGAGGACCTATCTGACAAATGAGCGTAGGAGCCACCATAGCACTACTGGTGCTGGGTAGAGCGATACAGGACCCTTTCTACCACAGTCGATGAACCAATGTTTTGATTTTTATTTTTGATCCTTGGATATTGTAATCCACAAGTTTTTTACACCAAAACCATATGAGAATTTTTATATGTTTAACCATCATGTTTCCTCAGCTCAAATCTGCTTTTGTACTCATTTATTGGATTGATACTTGTGTATGTGATCAAAGTAGCTTGTAAATGATTAGGTCTTTATGTATTTAAATTTGATATACAGAAAGGTGCATATAAAAGCCTTTATTTTTTTAACGAATCCCTATATTTCATGTAGTTTGTGCCAAGTTTGGGTGCCGAGGACAAGTCAGAGTCCAAAGTCAACTTGGCAAGTCTGTGCTGAGTTTGAGTTTGGTGATTATGCTTGGAACATAAATCTTGTATGCGGCTTGCTAAAACAGTGGCTCCATATATCCTTTTCTTTTTCTTTTAGCCACGTGTATGCAAAATCTAGCCATTATTGCAATGCAAGGTAGTGGGGATTGATTTATAACTCAAAAACTACCTGGCTCATAAAACTATAAAAATTGTCTTGATCATACAATTTGGGATGTTACCTTCAATTTTTCAATGTCTGTTGGGTTGAAATCTCTTGTTCAGAGAATGGCTTCACACATTGAAATTCAAATGCTAGGATATGGATTCAAGATGGTGAAAAAAGAGCAGTCGCTTCTGTTTGTAGAAGAGTATTGCTTTTTGTATCAAAATCATTTGATTCTTCCCAAATTTCTGTTTTGGTGATTGCAATTGTGCAACTGTAGATGCTTTTCCCTTATATATGTGAATATGAAAGACAATGCTAATGTGCAGCTAATCATATTACAAGTTGTATTGTTTCTTTCATAGTGTAGGTAAATAGATATCTGAAGAGATACTTTTATTTAAATTATCTTAGGAACTTGAAGGATGAGTAGCTCATGTTTTTAATGTTTTTAACTTGTTCAGAGTTGCTTATATATACATTTGGTGTGGAAAAATACAGTGATGTGCATGATCAAGCAATCATTTGTGGCGATGCTATACATAGAGAACGCAGGATCCTCCTCAAGCAAGAGATTACAAGAATGGTGCTTTTCTTTGGTGACCAACCTAGCCTACTTGCGCCCAATATCCAGGTGGTGGCTTGGAATATAAATTATTATTGGTTCATACCTTATTTACCAATTGTTATTTTCTCTGAGTTGATAAATGCAGGCGGAGGTAGGTATAAAACTGGATGAATCGGTTAATGCTCAAACATGTTAAAGATTTGGATGCAAAAAGTACTGAAAGTTCAATCAGAACCACTAAGAAAGGTCGATGTTAAAGGAAAAGAAAAAAATATTAACATCCACCTTCTGATAGTAATGTACAGCAGGATCAAGTAAATTACTTGCATATGGCACTATATAAGTGGCCAGTGCATGACTCATTTCCAGCGCTATTATTACAGAGGAGGAAGGGTTGTGACAAAAGAAACCTAACATAGAATATAAGTAGGTTAAAGTTTTAGTACAAATAATGCCGAGTATAAATACATATTGATTATATTGCATAGTGACTTATTTAATAAAATAACATTTTTGTTTCAAATTAGATTTTGTTTCTTGGAAGGAAAATCTCCCTTATCTAAAACAAGGAAAAATGTAGTCTGCTGTGCTTACCATTAGATTGAAAATCATAACATCATTATCATTCTGGCATTCCACTAGTATGAAGTCCTGATACCCATCAATTTTACCATTAATCTTAGTATGCTTGGATTCTAATTATGCAACCATTTAAATTCTCTTCCATTAAATTTTTTGTTTTGGTGAATCATGGGTTAGGCTATGCGCTGATTTCACTTTGTTGGATAAGCTTGGACCATATTCTTAAATATGAACTTTGTCCATGCTCAAGTGCATGCCATAATAGTTACACTACAATCATGCCCCTTGTTCCTCAAGTTATGTACTGCTTTATCATGGAACCTTGGTGACGCTCCTACAAATGTCATCTATTATTTGATAAATGAAAAAAGGAATTATCATAACCCCACAATGGAAGACAATCTACTGTGAAGAGACTTTTCTTTATCATTTCCATAAGCATATTTCGTACCTTTCTGAAAATTTTCAGGATTGTTTGGCCTTCTCTAGAGACAACTTATTGCTTATTTGTACGTAGCATATGATTCCATGCCAAAGTGATGATTTAGCATTCTTATATAGCTTTGATTGATAAATGAAGTTGAGTTAGATATTACTATTATTCTGAAAACTCTTATATCTTTCAAATGTTTGAGATACTAAATCCTTGAACTACCAAATATGCTACTAAGTGAAAAATGCGTAATGCATCTTCTAAAATTTTGGCCGAGTTAATAAGAATGGCAGTAATTATATTTTTCTTATTGTATGTCATATTGTGTTTTCATTCTATTCACTGTTTTGGCATCAAATAATAGATCAACTCGATTAGAGCCTTCATGTTTTTAATTTAACCCATTGATTTCCAAGGTATTAAAGAACAATCCAAATTGGTATTAGAGAAATTCTCTAGGTATGTTGGTTCTATAGCTTCCAATGTTATGCTAAAGAACACAAGAAGCTTCTAATCACCACAAAAATGAAATAAAAGTTACACATACAGATTTGAGATAGCTGCAACTTTGTTGATATAAATAGTTCGCTTGTACATGGAGAATCTTAAAAATTGAGGGATATGTTCCTTGACATTCTTTATTCTAGATATAGTTTGATCAACATATGGGTAAGTTGATTAGATCACAATTGTCAAGGTACCAACTGTACTAACCAAGAACTAATTAAGTACATTATATGTTCTAATAGACATAATTAAACAAAATCATGTCTGACTATGTTTGTACACCAAATAGCAAATTATTTACAACTTAAATAACTATATCTATGCCTTCTAACTAAATGAATTAGTGTCTATGCCAACTAGACTCTAGTACAATAGCTTAAGGACCATATTCATGATGGTGGGATGATAAAGGCACCTTGATTGTAGAAGGGATGAAGTAAAGGGTATGGGTGTAATTGCATGAGATGGGACTCTCCCAACCTTATGCCACTTCATCTCTACTTGAAGGGTTTGTACCTCTTTTGACCCTTCCTTCATATGGTAGTAAACTTCCAATTCATATTTTCAAAGTTAATTAATCTACCATTTCCTACATTTTTCCCCTGAGCTCTTCACCAAGAATTATAAGTGAAGCTCTCCTTTGCTTGTTCCTTCATATAATAGTCAACTTCCAATTGTTGTCTTCAACATTACTTAATCTATTATTTCTTACATCTTTCCTGTGAGTTTTCTGCTAGAAACTATAATGTCCCCAATTTAGCCCTACACTCTTTGTTTGGATTTAGCCTATTTCTGGAAACTCGTAGGGTAAAGCTGAAATGAAAATTAGGGTTTCCACTTTCAGAGGAGGTTTTGAGGTCTTGCATGCGAGAGTTTCTAACGCATGTCTGGTGAAGCTTTCTGGGTTTTTGGAGAGCTTTGCAATGAGGTAACATGCATG